>JASFXZ010000010.1:13554727-14754727 GCA_032209605.1 Mactromeris polynyma | reverse complement strand
CATCTCGTCCTTTACTTCTTCAAAAAAGGTATGCATGAAAACGAATCTTTCACTGTATTCGTGTGCGGATGGAAATATCATGGCATTGTTAGTCTCTCAGACAGCTTCATAACAACATTATCATGATGAAAATTTGACATGTCTGTGAAAGTCCCCCTCCATAAGTGTCAGTATAGAAACAAGACTCTCTGTAGAAACAATGTAGAAACAAGAATCAATTTTTCATCAAATTATTTCCCAAAAAAAAATCATTTCATTTGCGCTAATCCTGACTAATAAATTAATATCTTTCATGAAATATAAAGGATGTTATATCATATAAAACAAATGGTTTTCATGAGAACATGCAATAAGACATTGCAAATGATTGGGAGAATGTGTGTAAACAAATGTATCAACATTCAGTTTATCAAACATGAAGTCTAAGGGGGTTTAAAACCTTGTAGAAAATAAATGATATTCGAGGACAAATGGTAAATTTGAATAATCCATTGACTTATAACAACTAATCATCAGATCATTTTATATAAAAATGTCAAAAACCTGAAATAATCATGAATTAAGTTTGACATTATTGTTGGAACAAGACACGGAAGTTTTCTCAATCACTGTCAAAACAATCGTACAATGAAGAATTTCAGGAACTCGTTTTTTCAATTTAGTCGTTTGGTGGAAGACAATTCAGTGGTTCGGTTAAAATAATTTACTTGTGTGGCATTCTACGAGAAATCTGGAGACTTCATAATTCGACAGCCCCCTCAGTTATCAATATACGCGGAAGTCTTTATATGACAGATTTTATTAGCCAATCATGCATCGTTGTTTATGGCACAGACTTCCAGGAATGACTACAAATTGTAGACTGGAACGGAATCATATGAAATAACCACCTCTCACAAATTGTAAAATAATCCTGTAATAATGTACTGACACAGTAAATAGCTGAGAGGGATGAAATATAATTTCAGATTTTTTTATTGTTACGACGTGTAGATATTATGATCAACGTAATTTCGGTGATTCGCAAACATTTCCACATGCAAAATGTCTGGAATCTGCAATTCGCTAACTTTTCAAGAACTACACTGCCTATAATTGACCTAACCAGTTTCAAGGTTATTAACTATGACTGCCACAATACAGTCTGCATTCAGTTATGGATGACAATTGCAAATGTTACGAAACTGTTTTGTTTTGTATCCCTGAGCCACCATATATCGCATTCACTGCACACAGGAATCAAATTTCAAACGTTACGAAACGTTAGCCACAAACACCTTTACTGAACGCAGGGCAGGTGTCTCTCGGTTCAGTTTGGAATTATAAATAACTACCATTTGAGTTTTCGTTTATTCAGTTCAGTTAAAAAATAAGAATTTCATAAAATTCCCAATAACTGATAGTGTATGACTTGAAATTAACCAGACATGAGCTTTCAACAGGTAAGTCAAATAGACTCCCTTTTGCAAATCCTGTGGCAGAAATAATAATGGATTAATAGTGATGTTTATTAGATTTGGAGAATAATGGCCATTAAAATATGACAATAATTTACCTCCAAAGTTCTCTCACTGCATACATAGGGTTTCACTTTCAGAAGATGCGAGACATTTCATCTTCTGCGGTGTCTTTCTTAATGTCTATTAGTGTCTCAATAGCGCATATCCAAAATAATTATCACTGTATTACAATCCTCATGAAAACATATAATATTTCAACTTTTAACAGAAAACCTAGACAGCTCTAATGTGCCAGTATTTTAACAAGAAGAGAATTGTAACTTCAGTAGACCATTAGGCCAGCTTTTTTTATTTTCCGTTTTTTCATGCAATGAGCCAACATGAAATCATGCTATTTTCCAAAAAAATGAAAAGTAAAAAAACAAAAACAATTGCGTGGTAGTTCTATCTATCAGTTCTATCTATCAGAACTATGTATCAGTACCGCTTCTTTTATACTCACTACAATACCGGCCTTTATACTTCCATTAGAGCGCATTGCGGAGTCAGAGTACAATACCGGCCTTTATACTTCCATGTGAGCGCATTGCGGAGTCAGAGTACAATACCGGCCTTTATACTTCCATGTGAGCACATTGCCCAGTCAGAGTACAATACCGGCCTTTATACTTCCATGTGAGTGCATTGCCCAGTCAGAGTACAATACCGGCCTTTATACTTCCATGTGAGCGCATTGCGGAGTCAGAGTACAATACCGGCCTTTATACCTCCATGTGAGCGCATTGCCGAGTAAGAGTACAATACCGGCCTTTATACTTCCATGTGAGCGCATTGCTGAGTCAGAGTACAATACCGGCCTTTATACTCCATGTGAGCGCATTGCTGAGTCAGAGTACAATACCGGCCTTTATACTTCCAAGTGAGCGCATTGCCGAGTCAGAGTACAATACCGGCCTTTATACTTCCATGTGAGCGCATTGCCGAGTCAGAGGATTTGCTTTGCTGGAACGGCAAAACGGAGCAAGCGACCCGCAAGAGGGTAAACGTATTTGTAAAAGCAGAGTCTAGGCAACACTTTGGGATGTCATTAGTTGGAATGTACCGGAAGAATTCACAGAATTATCCATAGAAACTCTTATGTTGTCGTCAAAATTTGATGTGTTTTTTTCTCCTACCATTCAATTTTTCAAAAATAATCAGTAAAACTACAGATAAAACAACTGGCCTTACACAATTATCAAGCATATGTTTGATCTTGATTATACATTGCTTTGAAATGTTAATATATTACTCTGTAGGCTTGCCAATTACAATATGGGTGTAAACATGAAAATGAAGTTATCCCAATTAAGTATAATAGACCAAACTAGAATTACTTATAACTAATGATTACGTTTCAGAACACCACCTGTAGAATCATATAACACAACATTAATGTTACTAAAATATTGAATAAATATACCATCTCAACAGACCGAGTCAATCAACATTATGCCAATCATTCAAAACACAAGAACCAAAGACCTGAAAAAACATGATAACATCAATAATAAGACCACCTCAATTATAAGACCACCTCAGTAATAAGACCACCTCAATAATAAGACCACCTCAATTATAAGACCACCTCAGTAATAAGACCACCTCAATAATAAGATCATCTCAATAATAAGACCACCTCAATTATAAGACCACCTCAATAATAAGACCACCTCAATTATAAGACCACCTCAGTAATAAGACCACCTCAATAATAAGACCACCTCAATAATAAGATCATCTCAATAATAAGACCACCTCAATAATAATACCACCTCAATTATAAGACCACCTCAGTAATAAGACCACCTCAATTATAAGACCACCTCAATAATAAGACCACCTCAATTATAAGACCACCTCAATAATAAGACCACCTCAATAATAAGACCACCTCAATAATAATACCACCTCAATTATAAGACCACCTCAATTATAAGACCACCTCAATAATAAGACCACCTCAATTATAAAACCATCTCAATAATAAGACCACCTCAATTATAAGACCACCTCAATAATAAGAACACAATTTTCAAGTAAATTTTCACTGTTTTGCTCTTTATTCAACCTCAATATTAAGACCATCTCAATAAGAAAACCAGTCTCCAAGGGTGGTCTTATTATTGAGGATTTACCGTACAGTTTTTACAAGAAAAAGCCTGTTATTTTGTTTGTTTCTACCATTTTTAACAATTTTTCAGTTATATACAGCAGCCAGTTGACCTAACCAGTTCTCCTGGAATTAACAACCAGTACTAACTTGCTTTTCCGCAAGCAATTGACAACTTATCCACATGTGAAGGACATGACTGTAGCCAATGTCACGAATGAACATGCCCAACCAAGGAATCAAACCCAGTCTAGCACTCTTCCAACTGGGCTAGCCAGGCGTGTGACAGAAATCAAAGGACTGAAGGTCCTGGGAGGCAATTCCAAGGCAAGACACATTTTCGTATTAGAAATTAATATGTGACTATTTGAGTAAACTCATTTGCCAAAAACGACACAAATAATCAAGAAAAGTTGTTTATATGAAGAATCCCACCATTCCACAATTGATATATCCCTGACAAATCAGACACAAATCTATAAAAAAAATCAGAGAATTTTTGAGACGATGAATATGGTGGTACTTCAAGGAGTCCATCCAGTCCGCTAAAGCGTCTCATTAAGTGAGCAAAAAAGAACACTAGCTTCCATTGTTGAAACATGAAAAACATAATCAGTAAAAGGTCAATAACACTAAAACTTTAAAATTCCAGAAGACAACTTTTGCAACAGACCTCCCCTGTTCTCAAAAACTCCACCCTCTATCTGTTCTCAAGAGATCGCAGTTTCATTCATACTTGTATTGTTTAACAACTCAAGTCAATAGCAGCAGTTTTTGTCAGTAAAACAAAAAAAGAAAGAAAAAAACACTATTGTTTCATTTTAATCAAGGTTTTTACTGCTGTTTCTTTAATCAACTCAGTAACTGGTTCATGCATATCTGATTTTTCAATTCACACATAAATAAATAATTCTTTTTACAGAATAATCTCAATAAAAGTTAACGATCATTTTGCATGCAGATATTCAATATGAAACATTAAACAATGTATATACCATACTATTTATCTCATTTCAATTGATTGTCATGGTTAAATTTTACAATCTCAAAAATCAGTTCAATCATGGACATATAAACCATGGATTGGAAACGTCCTACTTTGTGTGTTTAGATTGTTTGAACTTTCGCGACCAGCATGACTGTTTTCTTCCAAGATCAAACCCTTGTATAAATTTTTTGCGACAACCACCATTTCTGACTTAAAAGACACCTTTCTGAGCACCATTTTTAACTAGCTGGCGGTTCACCAACCGGCCATATCAGAACAGACCCCTACTGGGATTCAAACCTTCAATCTCCCACTCCCAAGGCAGATTTCTTAACTACTCAGCCATGGGAGACGGTAAAATTAATATTTTTAAACATAAGAACGAAACAATAAAAGAATAAAAATATATAATCAAAATGTCAATTTTCTGAGTCAATTAGTTATCTTATAAACATATACATCAAATCTAGCTTGTCCAAACATGATAAAAGACGTATAACTGATAGTTTATAGAAACAACATTGCAATACAACACAACCTGAACGTTTAATGTACAGACTTTTTTCCCTATAAATCTCAATTTTCATAGATAATAATGTATTAATAAGCCATTATAATGTCAAAAAATACAAAAATAACCATAAATCAAATAACAATACACATAAATTGATACTGATTTAGTTGTACATACCGTAATAACTTTTTTTCATAAAATGATTCATTGTACTTTTATTGAAAAAAAATATTATTAATATACTCCACATTATATTTAATGTCTGAACATCTGTTACAATCGATTTTTAGTATCCGTAGTTATATTAAATACCAATAATTGAAAAGCGCATTAATTGCTCTTCACTTATTGGAGGTAATAAAAGTACAATATCAACGGAGGATGTATCCAGTAGTTTTTGAACAACTTTGAGACAATGCCATATGTTACAGGACAAGGCCATATACACAGGACAAGGCCATATACACAGGACAAGGCCATATGTTACAGGACAATGCCACATACACAGGACAATGCCACATACACAGGACAAGGCCATATGTTACAGGACAATGCCACATACACAGGACAACGCCACATACACAGGACAATGCCATATACACAGGACAATGCCACATACACAGGACAATGCCATATACACAGGACAATGCCACATACACAGGACAAGGCCATATGTTACAGGACAATGCCACATACACAGGACAATGCCACATACACAGGACAATGCCATATACACAGGACAATGCCATATGTTACATGACAATGCAACATACACAGGACAATGACATATACACAGGACAATGCCACATACGCAGGACAATGCCATATACACAGGACAATGTCACATACATAGGACAATGCCATATACAAAGGACAATGTCACATACACAGGACAATGCCACATACACAGGACAATGCCACATACACAGGACAATGTCAAATACACAGGACAATGTCACATACACAGGACAATGTCACATACACAGGACAATGTCACATACACAGGACAAGGCCATATACACAGGACAATGTCATATACACAGGACAATGCCATATACACAGGACAATGTCTCATACACAGGACAATGCCATATACATAGGACAATGTCACATACACAGGACAATGTCACATACACAGGACAATGCCATATACATAGGACAATGTCACATACACAGGACAATGCCATATACACAGGACAATGTCACATACACAGGACAATGTCACATACACAGGACAAGGCCATATACGCAGGACAATGTAATATACACAGGACAATGCCATATACATAGGACAATGTCATATACGCAGGACAATGCCATATATACAGGACAATGCAACATACGCAGGACAATGCCATATACACAGGACAATGTCACATACGCAGGACAATGCCATATACACAGGACAATGCCATATGCACAGGACAATGCCACATACGCAGGACAATGCCATATACACAGGACAATGTCACATACGCAGGACAATGCCATATACACAGGACAATGCCATATACACAGGACAATGCCACATACGCAGCACAATGTCACATACACAGGACAATGTCACATACACAGGACAATGCCATATACACAGGACAATGCCATATACACAGGACAATGCCACATACGCAGCACAATGTCACATACACAGGACAATGTCACATACACAGGACAATGCCATATACACAGGACAATGCAACATACACAGGACAATGCAACATACACAGGACAATGTCACATACACAGGACAATGTCACATACACAGGACAAGGCCATATACACAGGACAATGTCATATACACAGGACAATGCCATATACACAGGACAATGTCTCATACACAGGACAATGCCATATACACAGGACAATGTCTCATACACAGGACAATGCCATATACATAGGACAATGTCACATACACAGGACAATGTCACATACACAGGACAATGCCATATACATAGGACAATGTCACATACACAGGACAATGCCATATACACAGGACAATGTCACATACACAGGACAATGTCACATACACAGGACAAGGCCATATACGCAGGACAATGTAATATACACAGGACAATGCCATATACATAGGACAATGTCATATACGCAGGACAATGCCATATATACAGGACAATGCCACATACGCAGGACAATGCCATATACACAGGACAATGTCACATACGCAGGACAATGCCATATACACAGGACAATGCCACATACGCAGGACAATGCCATATACACAGGACAATGTCACATACGCAGGACAATGCCATATACACAGGACAATGCCACATACGCAGGACAATGCCACATACGCAGCACAATGTCACATACACAGGACAATGTCACATACACAGGACAATGCCATATACACAGGACAATGCAACATACACAGGACAATGCAACATACACAGGACAATGCCTCATACACAGGACAATGCAACATACACAGGACAAGGCCATATACACAGGACAATGTCATATACACAGGACAATGCCATATACATAGGACAATGTCATATACGCAGGCCAATGCCATATACACAGGACAATGTCACATACACAGGACAATGCCATATACACAGGACAATGCCATATACACAGGACAATGCCACATACGCAGGACAATGCCATATACACAGGACAATGTCACATACACAGGACAATGCCATATACACAGGACAATGCCATATACACAGGACAATGTCATATACACAGGACAATGCAACATACACAGGACAATGCCATATACACAGGACAATGCAACATACACAGGACAATGCCTCATACACAGGACAATGCAACATACACAGGACAATGCCATATGTTACAGGACAATGCCACATACACAGGACAATGCAACATACATAGGACAATGCCACATACACAGGACAATGCCACATACACAGGACAATGCCATATGTTACAGGACAATGCCACATACACAGGACAATGCAACATACACAGGACAATGGCACATACACAGGACAATGGCACATACACAGGACAATGGCACATACACAGGACAATGCCACATACACAGGACAATGCAACATACACGGGACAATGCCATATGTTACAGGACAATGCCACATACACAGGACAATGCCACATACACAGGACAATGGCACATACACAGGACAATGCCATATGTTACAGTACACAATGCCACATACACAGGACAATGCCTCCTCATACAGATCATGGGTAACAATGTTTGACAGTCAGATAACCACACAATTATAACATGGTATTTACAGTTGGACCTGATGTTCATTCAAATTCATTGTTACATAGTTGATGGGCATTGTGGTAAAAGTTTTGATTGAACAGACATCCTATACTGATACTGAGTTTTTGGATAGAAGGTTGCTGAATAAACAAGGTCTGACTGTACCTACATTCTGCTCTATGACTTAAATGACCTCCCCAAATGTACGATTCAGACTGGTTACAAAACAGGACACTTTTAATCATGCAATCATCAAACAACAACATAACAAAAATGATCACCACATGAACAATTATTCACAGCCAGTAAATGGGATAAATCTTTCAAGAAATGTATGTTCAACAATTCAAAATAAATAACTTGAACAGAAAGATGGATTGGACTTTTGAGAAACATTTATTTTCATTATATGGTGATTAATAGATGTAAATTAGGGAATGTGACATTCACAAAATGTTTTTAGTGCACTAATTTTGTAACAATAATATTCTGTATATCCATATAATGGGGCTGACGCTAAACTGATATAACTGCTTCATTAGCAAAGTGAGTTAATGTTACTTTTGCCCCGAAGACTCTATAATGTAACACTGATTTTCATTTAACCCTGTATACAACAGAAAAACAACATTTCAGATAATTTTAAATGATTGTTTCAGCACAGCTGTACTAACATGGTTTTGCTATTTGCATATCAGTGTTGTGTAAACCAATCAAATCTTACGTTAACAACCATGGCAATTTTCTTCAACCGAACATTTGTAACCTTGACGCAGATTGGTTAACCTTTCGATAAAGGGTATGTTACGATACCAAAATACACTTAATTTCGGTGAATTTACCGAAAAGCAATTTGGATCTGGAGTGACCAGTAATCTTAACATCTCGGCATTTTTTATGTTGCACAACAAATCTGAACCTTCAAATTGCGCCGACCATCTTTTTTCAAGAATTTCGAGGGCTCAACGCAACTCCTATGTATTTATATTGGAGTTACGACAGTGTTGCATTTAGCCCTCGAGATATTTCTTGTTTTCTTCTACAGCAAATATGTTCAGTACAGTAAAACCTCACTTAAAAACCACCACAATAATAAGACCACCTCAGCATTAAGAACACACTTTTCAAGTTCATTTTCTCTTTATTTATTCTCAATAATAAGACCACCTCAGTAAGAATATCAGTTTTCATGGGTCCTAAATGCGGTCTTATTATTGAGAGTTAACCGTATATCAATACAAAACTATGAGCTTTTAAGAATATGCTGATATGAAACCAATTATTTTAGTCAATAAAAGGGGGCATAACTCTGCAAAATTAGGTGGATTATAACCTAAATCAAACATTTGTCCAATCCTATGCTTGTGTGCCTCATTATCTGCCATCTCTGTAAAGTCCCTGGGGTCTGCATTGTCTTAAGTATGTGGCATTAGCCCCCCAACCCCCCCCCCCCCCCCGCTAACGACCTAATCTGTCTTAGATAAAATGAATGGAAATAAAGATATTAAAACATCTATGACTTAGGAGACAAATAACTGCACACCGCCTCAGCATGATAAGAGCAAATAAAATCACATAATGGA
This sequence comes from Mactromeris polynyma, assembly GCA_032209605.1. NCBI lineage: Eukaryota > Metazoa > Mollusca > Bivalvia > Venerida > Mactridae > Mactromeris > Mactromeris polynyma. The sequence continues at coordinate 14,744,801 of JASFXZ010000010.1, read as the reverse complement.
TCACAGGGTGATAATAAAAGTGTTATATCTGACAATAAGATGGCATAAAACATAATCCGGAGTAGGTGGGAGTTGCTACAAAAGAAGCAATGAAAGACCATCATGCAAGCATCAATTTAAAGCAGAAAATAGACAAACTCAAGAATTAACATTCATGTTAACAGCTTCAAGGAAGTTGGAAGTAATGTCTTACTATGGGAAAACTGATAAAAGTAGTTGAAGAGAGGTTGTTGGTGCAGAGAGGAACGCTCCCGGACATGTTGCACTGTATTTTCTATAGTTGGTGGAGTAACTCAACAGATTCACCCTACTAGGTAGAAAGATCAGTGCTGTAAAATGACACATGATATTAAGTTTCTAATAAAGCAAATTATTTATAATGATATCAGATATGCAATACAAAGCCAAATTGACTTTCTGGCAGTAATAAGAAAACATGAATTCCATAATGTCTTCGTCTCATTGCTCTCCTAAACTTTCTTGGCCAGACAACTTCATTTCAAGCATAACAGTCATTTCTATACAATACCATTCACTGAATTTATTACAAACATAAAATATTGGTTACATATCTGAAGACAATATTGTAATTACTCCAATGATAACATCTGCCAATATTACGCAAAAATTTCAAACATTTTATGATTTGTGAATGTGGCATTCCATGCTCTGCAGTTTTTCACTATACAACTGTTTTGTGTTAAAGAAACCCAAAACACCACCTGTAATAATACATCACATCTTCTCTGATTTATTATTTGCTAAAACCAACCCTTAATTCTTAGCAGATCCTGAGCTAACTGCCAAACGATCAAACTTACATTCATTTATTGAATATCTTTCCTCGGAAAACAGTAAAAGCTCAATAATAAGACCACCCTTGGGAACCTTATAAACTGGTCTTAATATTGGGGTGGTCTTAATATTCTATTCTATTATAATGATACCTATAAAAGAAATAGCCCTGCCCCCTAATGGCCGTGTTTATTGAGGAATCAATTTGAATGATCTTGGTAGAAGATAACTTAAGGATCATTTTGGGGACATTATATCAAAATTGGGCCAGTATTGTTTTTAACAAGAAAACTTTTGAAGTTTCCACTACATTGTATATGTATAGAAAAGTTGCTCTGCCCCATGGCAGCCATGTTTTTTGACAAATCAAAATAATTTGAACAAGTTTGGCAGAGGGTCATCCAAGAAACATTTGTGTGAACTAAAATCAAAATAATGCCAGTATCTTGTAACAAGAAGGTTTCTGAAGTTTCATGTTAATATTGTTAGTTGGACAATATTCATCTACAGGGAATAAAGTGACTTTCAAGATACGCATAATTATCACATGCCCACACAACAAGCATTCTAGTTGTACACAGAGTGGCAACGGTTAATGAACGTCCATTTATGTTGTCTAATAATATGAAATATCTCACAGACCGGTTACATATATGCAGAGAACAAAACAACATGTTTACTAAACCCTCTCCCTTGTCAATTGGACTTAATTAAGTCTGATTCATGGCTAACTGCCCAAACACCATCTATACATGAAGTTTACACGGAATGACAAACTGGCAGACTAAATTGTCAATAAGAATTAAGCATCTAAATGCTCCGCAAATTAGTGTGATATGGCGGAGGACGTCATTTAGCTGTAGCTTTATCCCTTCTATAGTATTAGGTGTACAACTGGTTAAGTTAACAAGGTAGAACATTTGCGAATACACAAAATTGCGAACATTTACGCAAGCGAAACTCTGCAATCGTCAATTCGCGGACTTTTTGACACCTGATATTATCCACTTATACAGTTGATTATATATACATTAGAGGTGATAAAAGGAAATAACTCATGACAATCTCCTTTGGTCACTCCTTTAAGTCATTATATGAATGGTACAGTCTTCCAAGTGACTATAAAAATATCACTTCCGGTTTGTTGATAGTCAAGACGACGACAGAACCAAACATAATCAGAACAGCTTCCATTCAATGATTACAGCTGCCAACTTCAATTTGCCTGCTGTTAAGCATCGGTTATAGACAAATGACCACTTTCTTGTTTCATGTAAGAACATAATGGAAGCAGCAGGTCTCACCTTTGTCATTGTATGATTCACATTCTGCATTATGCTTTCATTTCTTCACAATATTTGTATTGTATAATTGTAAATTTGTTTTTGACATTTCTGCCCAGTTGAGGCAACTATAATTTATGCCTAATAATTGAATTGAAATAAATTTATAAGGTCATATTCACAAAAATATTTGTTTGACATCATTCTTCCCAGCAAAATTGAAATGGCCGTATTTCGACCTTTATCCAAGTATTTATCATATGGAAAATATAAAGACTAGATATGTTGCTAGGACATGGATGCCACCGCTATTGGCCATAAACAAAGGGCCATAACTCCTCCAAAAATTGGTGTATTGCAAATAAAGTTGAACTTGACCTGTATTTTTGTGTCATTGTTAAGAAATTTTATTATTCAGAAGAAAATGTCTGAACAAAAAGTCTGAAGAATGTCTGAATTATTATCTGAATATTGTCTGAATACGTTGTCTGAATCGTCATCTGAACAATGTCTGAACTGTCTGAATTGGGACTGAATTTTAAGCCATTTTTCAGCATGTCAGCCTTTATTCAGCAATAAAAGTCTGAATTAAAGTCTGAAATCTAACTGAACAGTTGTATCAGACATGATTCAGCAATGCATAACAGGTCTGAACTTGACCTGAATTAATATATCAGACTAGATTCATCTGTCACAATATCAGAACATCAGCATACATGCAGCAACATTTCAGACAATAATCAGATAAATATTCAGCAAAAATTCAGCTTGATTCAGAGTAAATTCAGACAGTATTGTTACTGACACCAATTAATCACACGGATGGACAGGGACAACATTTTATGCTCCTGTGCTATTCTTCGAATGGCGGGGGCATAAATATGCAAAATTCATTAAAATCATTTAAATTCTGTATTGCAGACATTGTTTCACTAGAGTGCTGATGTTGCGATGTTGGCGGGGGGGGGGGGTGATGGGCATAAATACAAGATATAATGTCATAACATGACTTTTTAACAAAATTCTCATGTTGGCGTAATTTTTCATAATGACACAAGTCCCAAAGACGTATGAGATGTAGGACTCAGAAAGCGAAGCAAGTTTATCTGCAACATCATGTAAAATTAATAGACTAGTTTTTGTAATCCGATCCCTCAAGATGGTATTTCAATATCATATATCAAAGATTTTGCTTATTTTAATGCAGTGTATCATGATTTATGACATGTCGGAAGCTGCTGTATCGCAGAATATTGCAAACCGACGCAGACGCTTGTCTGCTGTAACATTATCTCGGGAACTTATACTTCCTCAGAAACTGAGATAAACGAGATATTCAACATTTTTGTAGAAGCAGAAGCAGACAAGGATGACGATCATGCTACGACAATAGCTCCCCGTTCTTTTCAAAACAGAAAAACTAAAATACGAATACCAGAGGGTTATTATGCTTCAACAAATTAAGTTACCCTATGAGCCATGTAATTCATCAGTCTCAAAAGACTGTAAAACTTGCAATCAGACCTTGGAATCAGACAGATTTATCATGCAAGATTTTACAAGATGAAACTAGGAATTAATTTGAAATGTTTGACAGATAAATGCTCAGTAGGTGATCACAATATTTTGTCTGATATCTGATCCATTCGAGAAGTAAGTTTGGAAATTGAAATCTATCTGGCAGTAAGCAGACTGTCAACTCAACTCTTTTCAAAAAGTAGGGATAAAGTAGGGATGATTTTTTTCAAAGTAGGGCAAAAGTAGGGATTCTTTACCTTTGGAATACCAAAAATGGTAAAAATTCACTGCACTGTACATTCTCCATGATTAGATCTCAGTGCTTCTACAGGTGCAATAAATATTTTGAGTAAACGCCTCAGATTTGAAAAAAGTAGGGTTAGTAAGGCTCTTTCAACAAAAAAGTAGGGAAAAAGTAGGAATCAGGTAAAAATGTAGGGCAAAGTAGGAAATGTAGGGCAAAGTAGGAAATGTAGGGCAAAGTAGGAAATGTAGGGTAAAGTAGGAAATGTAGGGCAAAGTAGGAAATGTAGGGCAAAGTAGGAAATGTAGGGCAAAGTAGGAAATGTAGGGAAAGTAGGGCCCACTTGACAGCCTGTGTATAAGACACAAAAACCTGCTTTAAACTGAATGATATAGCTCATACATATTAACCTGATCCTGACCTTTATGCATGAACATATTACACAGCTATTAAGCACAATGTCTCATTGTCCGCAAGCATATCATACATTAACGCAAGCATATCATACATTAACGCAAGCATATCATACATTAACGCAAGCATATCATACATTAACGCAAGCATATCATACATTAACGCAAGCATATCATACATTAACGCAAGCATTTCATACATTAACGCAAGCATTTCATACATTAACGCAAGCATATCATACATTAACGCAAGCATATCATACATTAACGCAAGCATATCATACATTAACGCAAGCATATCATACATTAACGCAAGCATATCATACATTAACGCAAGCATATCATACATTAACGCAAGCATATCATACATTAACGCAAGCATTTCATACATTAACGCAAGCATATCATACATTAACGCAAGCACATCATACATTAACGCAAGCATATCATACATTAACGCAAGCATATCATACATTAACGCAAGCATATCATACATTAACGCAAGCATATCATACATTAACGCAAGCATATCATACATTAACGCAAGCATATCATACATTAACGCAAGCATATCATACATTAACGCAAGCATATCATACATTAACGCAAGCATATCATACATTAACGCAAGCATATCATACATTAACGCAAGCATATCATACATTAACGCAAGCATTTCATACATTAACGCAAGCATATCATACATTAACGCAAGCACATCATACATTAACGCAAGCATATCATACATTAACGCAAGCATATCATACATTAACGCAAGCATATCATACATTAACGCAAGCATATCATACATTAACGCAAGCATATCATACATTAACGCAAGCATATCATACATTAACGCAAGCATATCATACATTAACGCAAGCATATCATACATTAACGCAAGCATTTCATACATTAACGCAAGCATTTCATACATTAACGCAAGCATATCATACATTAACGCAAGCATATCATACATTAACGCAAGCATATCATACATTAACGCAAGCATTTCATACATTAACGCAAGCATTTCATACATTAACGCAAGCATATCATACATTAACGCAAGCATATCATACATTAACGCAAGCATATCATACATTAACGGTCCTTCTCATAGACAAGCTGTCAATTGTGAAATTATGCTATCATAGAGGTTAATAAAGATGTTAAGTTGATTTTTACACGCTTTGTTTGATGTTAGGGCACAGTGGAAAATAGTTAAGTAACATTTTACAATCTCATAAAAAGTCTATAATAGGGGCAAATAATATGCTCTCGGTTTTAACACTTCTTCCATTAATATTGGGTGAAATATAAAATTTTACCGTTTGTCAACTTTCTTTCACATTGAATGTCTCCAGGAGTAAGTTATAATGCTGATCTTTATAAGAGGTTAGAGGCTATTTTTCAATATTTTTCTGTTATATGTAGCGATCAGCTGACCTAACAAGCTTATGAACCAAAACTAACTTGTCCTTCTATTATAAAGCAGCTGACAAATGAATCAGAGATTGACCAATGAACATAGCCACAGTCAGAGGACTAGCCACAGTCAGAGGACTAGCCACAGTCAGAGGACTTGACCTGCCTTGCCCGAGATTCAAACCAAGACCAGCTGGGTGACAAAACTAGAATCATCGCTTATCAAAAAGCCTTAATTTAAATATTTTTTTTTCATATGCAAGAAGATTAACACAAAAAGCGTGAATATAAAATTATGAGGCATCACCAGATTTTCACGAAACTGATTTAACCAATTCCCAATCATGCGACCAAAAAACTCCCAGGTTTATTTCTCCACTTCACCATGGTTCCCGGCACCAAACAGTTACAGTTTTAAGATATCATGGACAAATTACACCATCTGATCAGTTCTGCCAATCCAAATGATAAATACCTCCAGAACATGCTAGCCACTCAAAGCTGAATTCCAAGGTTCTGGACACATTTACACACTTTGTCAGATTTTCTATAAACTGTAGGGAAATCAAGAGAATGGAACCCATTTATGGTCTCTAACATCCTTTACAGCCATCTCATACACCGATTTTATTTAGTACTCCTAAACAACATTCAGACAAATGTGGCAACATAGGACATTTAAGTAATGTATTGTTGTATGAAAACAGCTTGTTAAACTTAGGATGGAACATCGTGAGGCCACATATTGATATATTAACATTAGTTTACTTTGTTGAGAATTGTTGAAAATTAACTTTGAGGACAGCCAATGAAAACATGTTTTGCAAAAAATTAACTAATGCACATCGTAAAATTAATAAAAGTATTCTCAACTAATTTTAAATCAACTGTATTTAAACTACAATGCAGAAATAAAACACTCTCATTCATAAACCTGAATTTTATTATCATCCAGTAGATCTTCGAAATTCTACAATTTGCTGACTGCTTCCTATTTAGGAGATATATTAGGAATTGTCCGTGACTACACACACATTTGCCTGACTTCTGTGCCCACTAAGAAAAATTAGCATTTCCCCAGCAGGTCTCCTCCCCTCCGACCATGCATAGCAACTATGCAAGAAGGCTAAATGTATCTCAGAAACTCAGAGATAATGAGACAAGAACTTAAAGCTCATCCATCATTGTTAACTTTTCACCTAGGGCACACAGACATAATACAGAAATCCACAAACTGACGACCATGATCAGATGATATGTTTCCAACAATAAACACCTCCATATAAGTTGATATACAGTGAAACCTCGATAGTAAGACCACTAATAGTTCTATTTTATAAAAATAAAGGATTTTTTTTCACAAAAATACATGAGTCTAATAGGCAATTTTTTAGAAAAATATCGGAATTTTACATTAAAAAAATATTTGATTAGAGATCAATTTTTTACATAATATTAAAATCACTTAACTTGTATTTATTTAGCATTTGTAAAACATCTCCAGGAAGGCTTTTATGCTGCTGTAACACACTATGGCCATCATAGTGGGCACCTCTTAGATTTGATTTCTAGCATATTCTTCATTAAAGGTGTCCAAATGGATGAGCCATTGGTCGTATTGCAGCATGTCTGTCAGATGGTGATGCTTTAGAAGCCATGTATTGCAGCATGTCTGTCAGATGGTGATGCTTTGGAAGCCACGTATTGCAGCATGTCTGTCAGATGGGGATGCTTTGGAAGCCACATATTGCAGCATGTCTGTCAGATGGTGATGCTTTAGAAGACACGTATTGCAGCATGTCTGTCAGATGGGGATGCTTTGGAAGACATGTATTGCAGCACGTCTGTCAGATGGGGATGCTTTAGAAGGCACGTATTGCAGCATGTCTGTCAGATGGGGATGCTTTGGAAGCCACGTATTGCAGCATGTCTGTCAGATGGGGATGCTTTAGAAGGCATGTATTGCAGCATGTCTGTCAGATGGTGATGCTTTGGAAGACATGTATTGCAGCATGTCTGTCAGATGGTGATGCTTTGGAAGCCACATATTGCAGCATGTCTGTCAGATGGTGATGCTTTGGAAGACACGTATCACAGCATGTCTGTCAGATGGTGATGCTTTGGAAGCCATGTATTGCAGCATGTCTGTCAGATGGGGATGCTTTGGAAGGCATGTATTGCAGCATGTCTGTCAGATGGTGATGCTTTGGAAGGCATGTATTGCAGCATGTCTGTCAGATGGTGATGCTTTGGAAGGCACGTATTGCAGCACGTCTCTCAGATGGTGATGCTTTGGAAGACACGTATTGCAGCACTTCTGTCAGATGGTGATGCTTTGGAAGACACGTATTGCAGCACGTCTGTCAGATGGTGATGCTTTGGAAGGCACGTATTGCAGCACGTCTGTCAGATGGTGATGCTTTGGAAGACACGTATTACAGCACGTCTGTCAGATGGTGATGCTTTGGAAGACACGTATTGCAGCACGTCTGTCAGATGGTGATGCTTTGGAAGGCACGTATTGCAGCATGTCTGTCAGATGGTGATGCTTTGGAAGGCATGTATTGCAGCATGTCTGTCAGATGGTGATGCTTTGGAAGGCATGTATTGCAGCATGTCTGTCAGATGGTGATGCTTTGGAAGGCACGTATTGCAGCATGTCTGTCAGATGGTGATGCTTTGGAAGGCACGTATTGCAGCATGTCTGTCAGATGGTGATGCTTTGGAAGGCACGTATTGCAGCATGTCTGTCAGATGGTGATGCTTTGGAAGGCACGTATTGCAGCATGTCTGTCAGATGGTGATGCTTTGGAAGGCACGTATTGCAGCATGTCTGTCAGATGGGGATGCTTTGGAAGGCACGTATTGCAGCATGTCTGTCAGATGGGGATGCTTTGGAAGGCATGTATTGCAATATGTCTGTCAGATGGGGATGCTTTGGAAGGCACGTATTGCAGCATGTCTGTCAGATGGGGATGCTTTGGAAGGCATGTATTGCAGCATGTCTGTCAGATGGGGATGCTTTGGAAGGCACGTATTGCAGCATGTCTGTCAGATGGGGATGCTTTGGAAGGCACGTATTGCAGCATGTCTGTCAGATGGGGATGCTTTGGAAGGCATGTATTGCAGCATGTCTGTCAGATGGTGATGCTTTGAAAGGCATGTATTGCAGCATGTCTGTCAGATGGTGATGCTTTGGAGGCATGTATTGCAGCATGTCTGTCAGATGGGGATGCTTTGGAAGGCACGTATTGCAGCATGTCTGTCAGATGGGGATGCTTTGGAAGGCATGTATTGCAGCATGTCTGTCAGATGGGGATGCTTTGGAAGGCACGTATTGCAGCATGTCTGTCAGATGGGGATGCTTTGGAAGGCACGTATTGCAGCATGTCTGTCAGATGGGGATGCTTTGGAAGGCATGTATTGCAGCATGTCTGTCAGATGGTGATGCTTTGAAAGGCATGTATTGCAGCATGTCTGTCAGATGGTGATGCTTTGGAAGGCATGTATTGCAGCATGTCTGTCAGATGGTGATGCTTTAGAAGACACGTATTGCAGCACGTCTGTCAGATGGTGATGCTTTGGAAGGCACGTATTGCAGCATGTCTGTCAGATGGTGATGCTTTGGAAGGCACGTATTGCAGCATGTCTGTCAGATGGTGATGCTTTGGAAGGCATGTATTGCAGCATGTCTGTCAGATGGTGATGCTTTGGAAGGCATGTATTGCAGCATGTCTGTCAGATGGGGATGCTTTGGAAGGCACGTATTGCAGCATGTCTGTCAGATGGTGATGCTTTGGAAGCCATGTATTGCAGCATGTCTGTCAGATGGGGATGCTTTGGAAGGCATGTATTGCAGCATGTCTGTCAGATGGTGATGCTTTGGAAGGCATGTATTGCAGCATGTCTGTCAGATGGTGATGCTTTGGAAGCCATGTATTGCAGCACGTCTGTCAGATGGTGATGCTTTGGAAGGCATGTATTGCAGCACGTCTGTCAGATGGTGATGCTTTGGAAGCCATGTATTGCAGCACGTCTGTCAGATGGTGATGCTTTGGAAGGCATGTATTGCAGCACGTCTGTCAGATGGTGATGCTTTGGAAGGCATGTATTGCAGCACGTCTGTCAGATGGTGATGCTTTGGAAGGCATGTATTGCAGCACGTCTGTCAGATGGTGATGCTTTGGAAGGCATGTATTGCAGCACGTCTGTCAGATGGTGATGCTTTGGAAGGCATGTATTGCAGCACGTCTGTCAGATGGTGATGCTTTGGAAGGCATGTATTGCAGCACGTCTGTCAGATGGTGATGCTTTGGAAGGCATGTATTGCAGCATGTCTGTCAGATGGTGATGCTTTGGAAGCCATGTATTGCAGCACGTCTGTCAGATGGTGATGCTTTGGAAGGCATGTATTGCAGCATGTCTGTCAGATGGGGATGCTTTGGAAGACATGTATTGCAGCATGTCTGTCAGATGGTGATGCTTTGGAAGGCACGTATTGCAGCATGTCTGTCAGATGGGGATGCTTTGGAAGGCATGTATTGCAGCATGTCTGTCAGATGGTGATGCTTTGGAAGGCATGTATTGCAGCATGTCTGTCAGATGGTAATGCTTTGGAAGGCATGTATTGCAGCATGTCTGTCAGATGGTGATGCTTTGGAAGGCACGTATTGCAGCATGTCTGTCAGATGGTGATGCTTTGGAAGACACGTATTGCAGCATGTCTGTCAGATGGTGATGCTTTGGAAGGCATGTATTGCAGCATGTCTGTCAGATGGGGATGCTTTGGAAGACACGTATTGCAGCACGTCTGTCAGATGGTGATGCTTTGGAAGCCACGTATTGCAGCATGTCTGTCAGATGGGGATGCTTTGGATGACACGTATTGCAGCATGTCTGTCAGATGGTGATGCTTTGGAAGCCACATATTGCAGCACCTCTGTCAGATGGTGATGTTTGGAAGGCACGTATTGCAGCATGTCTGTCAGATGGTGATGCTTTGGAAGGCACATATTGCAGCACGTCTGTCAGATGGTGATGTTTGGAAGGCACGTATTGCAGCATGTCTGTCAGATGGGGATGCTTTGGAAGACACGTATTGCAGCACCTCTGTCAGATGGTGATGCTTTGGAAGACACGTATTGCAGCATGTCTGTCAGATGGTGATGCTTTGGAAGCCACATATTGCAGCATGTCTGTCAGATGGTGATGCTTTGGAAGACACGTATTGCAGCATGTCTGTCAGATGGGGATGCTTTGGAAGACACGTATTGCAGCATGTCTGTCAGATGGGGATGCTTTGGAAGGCACGTATTGCAGCATGTCTGTCAGATGGTGATGCTTTGGAAGGCATGTATTGCAGCATGTCTGTCAGATGGTGAAGCTTTGGAAGCCATGTATTGCAGCATGTCTGTCAGATGGTGATGCTTTGGAAGACACGTATTGCAGCACGTCTGTCAGATGGTGATGCTTTGGAAGACACATATTGCAGCATGTCTGTCAGATGGTGATGCTTTAGATGCCACGTATTGCAGCATGTCTGTCAGATGGTGAAGCTTTGGAAGCCATGTATTGCAGTATGTCTGTCAGATGGTGATGCTTTGGAAGACATGTATTGCAGCATGTCTGTCAGATGGGGATGCTTTAGAAGACACGTATTGCAGCATGTCTGTCAGATGGTGATGCTTTAGAAGACACGTATTGCAGCACCTCTGTCAGATGGTGATGCTTTGGAAGCCACGTATTGCAGTACGTCTGTCAGATGGGGATGCTTTGGAAGGCACGTATTGCAGCACCTCTGTCAGATGGGGATGCTTTAGAAGACAAAGGACAGCTTTTGGTTGCAAACAAAAGACTAAAGGCAGCATCTAACACTTAAATGTTTTCAAAACCTTCAGCGCCAACAAAATTCGTGAAAAATTTCCAAAATATAGGAACAATAGGTTTTTAAAATAGGAATAATTTCTAAAATATAAGTTTTTATATAAGAAAATATTCCAAATTATATGAAAATTTAAAAAAATAGGAATTGGTTGTCAGCCTGTTATGTTCAGGAGAAAGCCAATCTTTAACTCATAAGGTGGTCTGGTTATTGAGTTAACATGTGGAAGAAAATTTAGAAACTAGTCTTAGTACTGATCAATGTGGTACCTTTGAAGTGGTCTTTAAGTGAGGTTTTACTGTACCCTGACATATACACGAAGTAACAACATGAACTAGTATATAATTTATCATAAATACTACATTATAAAAAAACTTCTTGAACATTTTATTTACTGTGAGAACTATTAATCAAATCTACAACACGGTTTTGTGATGTTTTTATGCCATTTTAAGTCATGCTACTCAAGTTATATGACTTGTCCAGCAACAGAAATAGTTGTTTATTATTGTCACAACTTTCCCCATGTGCCAAGAGATAACATCGATACCATTAAAATGCCATAAAAAAACTTTCATCAACTGAGTATAGCAAGCATAGTAATTTTAATGCCAATTAAACTTCATGCATGACAATGATCTTGTTTATTAATTCTAAACAAAACTTTCACAATGGACGAGAGTGGAGAACTCGTCTGAGTATAATCACGAAGCAGATCAACACGTTTCACGTCCACCCTAAGGATATTGTACAGCAACAAATTGATTAATTAAGTTAGATGTCATAATTCCCTGTGGTTTTAATACAACTTAAAATGGAATTATATTTTCTAAGGTTATAATACTAATGCATCAGAAGCCAGAAACTGATCGAAACTGCAACGAAATATTGCACAACATGGTCGATATGAAGGATATGAAAGCACTTATAGGTCTTCAATGAAAATTAAAAAAAGGGAAAAAAATAAAAACTGCAATGAAAGCAGAGATAAAAGAAACTGGATGTGTCCACAGTTGCCCCTGCTATGGCTTTTCAAGTGTGATCGGAAACCAATCTTTTAAAGTAAAAATTGGCAGATTGTAACCGAAATCGAACATGACCTGTATTTTATTTTCCTATGATTATGTGCCCAAAACAAATTGAATCCATCTATATTTTCAACTTTTAAAATTAGCATTTTTCCATGCCAGTTTCTTTTGTAAAAATTAATAGCTGCGTAAAATTGTTTTTTCTGATGTAGTATAACGCACCTGCCATTATTCTGCATATTATAAAATAACAACGAAAATAATGTCATTATGAAAAACATCAAACACTGTGTTTGTTGACATTGCTGCATTTATAGTATAAACAAGTACAGTCTATTTGCAATAATCAGAATGCAAAATCTCGATATGACGGGAAATTTTGAATATGTGCATCAGTCCCGTCAACATTATTTATTCATATTAAATAGTTTGATTTCCTCGAACATGTAGTTAGTTGGAAAATGTGTTAATTTGGACATTTATTTTGGTCCTTTAATTAACAAATGGTTTAAATCAGTAGCAAAAATTTGGATACAGTGTCATCCCATTTTTCACACGTCTCATGATATTCATGCCTCACGCCAGAAAACGTGAATGACCATTGTTTGCATACTTATCTTGTCAAACTATGAATGACATGAGAAGAATATGTTTGACATGTATCAATTAATCTCGTTCGTTTAACCCAACAGTGTGAAATATTTGAAAGTAATGAAAATAAAACATTTCACTGATATTTCTTATTTTATTACATTATTTCACTTGATTGTTCTTTATTGAAAACACTATACATACGCATGGTAACACTATACATATGCATGGTAACACTATACATACGCATGGTAACACTATACATACGCAAGGTAATGGTATGTTTCATGACAAACATAACTAGAGCTATCACTGAAGGTGATTAATACCCCCACAATACCGCTTTGTCAGACATATTTTTGATAAATTCAAAGATGGCCGCCAGTCAAGACAATGAAATTATCTATCACTATCTATCACTACAGGACCACAATCAGAATGTGCCGACAATATACACAACTAGGCTTGGTAGAAATAATTCATGGAAAACCATGTTATGTGACATGACGGAACAAGTGGTGATTCCCATATAGCCCCCATTGCATATTTTGAAGTGGGGTTATAATAAGAATTGTGTACATTTTAATATTTCGGAGGTGATATGAATACCACAGTATGGGAGTCAGGTCAAAATCAATAAAATAGAAAAAATGAACAGTAATATATAGCACTTTGTCACAAAGAAATATAATGATACATTCGACTAGAGTATGAACTAGTAACACCAATATATTTGATTTTAACTCCCAAGATCTGAACATTTTGCATTCAAATTCAAACAAATATAGCAACAAAGCGTATTAAATTGATACAATTTATATTCGCAATCAAGACATTTTGTTCCATTGTCCTTGACTGCAGTTTCACAGATTTAATCAAATAATCAAACTACCTGGATATAACATTATATTATGCCTTATTTCAATGGATTTTAAAAGAAATCCCTTTATTTTCACTGAAAGGCGAGTCTTCAACAACAAAAACAAACCATTTGCTAGTATCTGAATGTAATAAACCAAAAATGCTGCCAACAGAACAGTAAGAACTAATCAACAGTTCCTGTGAAATAAAAAACTGAACTTGTATAGAATTGCTCACAAAAAGCTGGGCAAAATGGAACTAAATCAATGCAAAATATATCAAACAATATGCTAGAAATAACAGTTATTTTCACAGAAAGATAAGTCGTTTACAACTAAAAACAAACCATTTGCTAGTAAGTGAAAGTAAGAGAAACTATTTTTAGTAACAGTGACCTTGACCTTGGCCCCACCAGCCCCAATATCGAACTTGACCTGTATCTTCTGATGTTACACCTGTGTACCAAAAATTTTTCAAATCTGTCTAGCCTTTCATGAGTTATCGTCCGGAAACCATGAAAACCAAGAGAAACTATTTTTAGTAACAGTGACCTTGACCTTGGCCCCACCAGCCCCAATATCGAACTTGACCTGTATCTTCTGATGTTACACCTGTGTACCAAAAAATTTTCAAATCTGTCTAGCCTTTCATGAGTTATCATCCGGAAACCATGAAAACCGACAGACCGACCGACCGACAGACCGACCGACCGACCGACCGACAAGCTCACTCCTATATACCCCCTCAAACTTCGTTTGTGGGGGTATAATTATTATGGCACCGAGTAAAATATCGCTCCTGTCAAAGAAGCTATAATTTGGAGAAAAATATTGTCAGTCCGTTGAGGATTCAAGTTATCAGAAATAGACTGTAGTTGAAGTTGTGGATGCTCAGAAAAAAGCGTACTTAATAGGACAACATGACACAAACTGAATATTTGGTTGTCATGGGATGAACCATTAGTGTTAGGTGACGTTTAAGCACTGTCTTTACTCGGTATACTTCCAATTGACAACATTCTTGTAATAAATAACTAAAACTTACATGCATTTATAGAATTGTGAGACATATCCTTTTTGATGTCTAAATCGACAAGTTTCAGTTTAGAACACATCAATTACAAACAAAGAGGAAGTCTTTTTGTAAATGAAATGCAATTTGGGTGGTTTGAAACTACCATAGAGCCATTCGGGGGAGGAGAAAAAAGTCATGCAGCTTTAATAGTGAACATAAAAAATGCAATTACAAGAAAGATTTGCTCTTTTTGGGGGTGTAACTTTGTCAAAGTCAGGGTAAATCAACAAAATTGTTAATTAGTTTGATAGTAATTCTATTTACAGTTTTAAAGTCATTATACAGAACTACAATCAGATGAATTAAGAATTTTCATTAAGTCTAAAACAAGTAGATCCAGCCACTAACGACATTCAAATGACATTGCAAAGCCATTAATTAGCCAATTAAGAAGATTTTTTATTCAACAAATGAGAGCCCTTCATTCCTAATTTCACAGACATTTATCAAGATTAGTTAAAGTCAATGTGCAAGAAAATGCAATAGAACCAGTTAATGAATCCATTATGTGGCTGCGAACTAAATTTATCTTTTAAGTAACCAATTTAAAGACACCTTCGTAAAATTTTGTCAGCAAACTGGGTTGATTTCATCATTCCACTCGTGACAAAACTGCCGGGAGACCAGCATAAAATGGGCATTCACAGGACGCTCCTTCCATGGCAACACATGGATATGGTCCTAACTGTACTCAATGTGGCCTGTAGTGAACTAATTTACTTGCCAGAAAGTGATTTGGAAAGTTTCTAGGACACAAATTGCACTCTTAATTCAACTGCAATGAATCTAATCTTGTACACAAACAAAACACAAGGAAGGCTTAAATTACTTTTAAATAATTTTAACTTAACTTGTTTCCAAAGAACATTTGCAATCAATTATTTATTCCGTGCAATTTTCAATTTTCTCCCACAGATCTGAGACTAAAACAACAATTAAGACACAAATATTGACACTTTAATGAGTACTCGATAATCGTACAATCTAGTTGTAGTTCAAACTTATTTATATTATAATATACTCTGAAACAAATAATTAGAACTTATACCAATCCCTGTCAATGATTGCTTTCCCCGTTCCAAACTAACGTAAATTCCATCCTATAATTCCATATAATATAATGATTATAATGAAGCATAATGTTGTAATATAAGCGAACCAATATTCTAATTACAGTCTGACCTCGTTTATTCGACAACTTTCTATCCGACTACTTGGTATCATCTGACATTGATATCAACTCCCAATTTATCTTCTTATGCACATGGAATTTTAAAATGGGCTTTATGAAACTATGTGCTATTCCAAATAAAGTTTTGGACCTGATGAATTCAAATGAATGAGGTCTGACTGTGTGTCAATAATCCCTGAGAAAGACGACAGTCACAGGTCATAATTGATCAGTTCATTTTAAACCAATTTACCTTTCTAAATATTTTCTGAACAAAGATGTACTATTACATTATTGACTCACAGTGAATAACTAGTCCTTGGAATCGCAGAAAATGTTCAATATATATATATAACAATCACGGAACAAAGCAGCAGTTCTTGGCACACAACTAATTAATGAAACGTAGAAAGAATGACCAGAACATTATTAAGTTATATATTAACTTACACTATGACAATTACTGTTATATATAGAAATATATTGTCTTATATCAGATAAAATAGCAATATTATTTGAGCTACGGACAAGAAGAAAAACCTTGAGATAAAAATAACAGTTATAGACAATGATGTAACATTTGTTTGCCATTAAAACCACAAATAATAATTATTTGTAAAAAACAAAAGAACAAACCAAAATCTTATCTGCCATGTATATTCTTCCAAACGAAATATGTCGTTTTTTTTTAATTAAAAATCTTTTCTTTTTTTTACTAAGAAGTTATTTATTGAACCATTAATAATCCCTTTTATGTCAAAATATCATAACTTTTACCTATTATTATTTATTGACAGAACCAATTATCTTAACTTTATTGACATTTTTTAGGAAAATATTTCTAAATCACAAAAATCACCGATCTTTCAAAGTCCATAACAAAACCATTTTTACATACATATTCGGAACATAGAACGATGCATCACAAGTAAAGTAATTGACGTATCTGTTCTATTCACAGTAAATCTTCACCACTTTTCACAAATTTGTACAAAAATTGTCAAGAAATCTCTTAACAAAGTCATTATTGCCTCTTATAAGATACTTAAAAATTCCACCAGGGCTAAAATGAATTTTTGTCTGACAGCTCAAATTCGTTAATTTAAATTTTCTGTCATTTACAAAAATGTCGCTGTTGCAAAATGGAGAACATTGAACATGAAAGTTATTTTTTGAGTCAACTAAAAGCATATGGGGTTAATCATAAACGATTTTCTTGTGCAACATAACAATGCAGAAACATTATGGCTCATGCAGAGGCATTTAAAAGGAATGAAATTTGTTTAGTGCCAAACTGTTGAAGGTTTTATTCAGCACTTTGGGAACATTACCAATGCCCTTGAAATTAGCAACTGTGCACAAATCGTCGACATTGGGGAGAAAGTGGATGCTTAAATGAAAATTTTAAAATTACCACAAATGTTTGGAATCCATTTAAAGGCTGTAACCTGTTATTTTAGCCAATTCTCAACAGATTTCCATCGGATTTTTTTTTAGAGTCTCTTAGAAAATTCTGAATTCAATTTGGGGAAAGATTCATTTTGCTTTTGGAATATAACCATGATATAATGATTATAAAAAATGGCTGAAAAACTATGATGTATCAAATGACAGAGTACACCAGAATTGCAATAATGTTTTGGTATACACTGATTAACTATTTCAAAAGTTCCTACATTCCAACCATTTTTAGAGAGTACTGCAGCAAGGAAAATTCCCGACATGCGGCTAAGTTTTACATTTCCATTAGTCTGGGACAAGTGTCTTTGAACATTTTTTCTAGAGTCCTGTCAATGCCAAATAATAATGTTTAGAAAATGCATGTTAATGCCTTCAATTACTCAAGACATACTCTAAAACATTGCATTGTAACGTTTCTTAAACATTTCTGGAAACTGCAAGATCCGAGTCTGATACATGTATTTTCTATGCTGGCGCTAACTCAGCACGTAGGTCAGGATAGAAAATACCAGTATCGGACACTTGTACTTATGGTTTTTGGAAGCATGTCAGAAAAGTGACAATGCAGTGTTGTAGAGTACATCTGTATGAAGGCAATTACCACTGATTTTCTCATATTTATGACTAAGGATATACTTTAACACATTCCTCAGGTTGCAAAAACAATCTGCTCATAAACCTGAACTGACAACTGGACATTCAAAGGCCATTATTTCCAAAGTCAACAATCTCCGAAATATAACAAAACCGGAGAACAACATGAAATATACAGTATAGCTTAAACCATGAATCCAACGTTGCACCAGGAATTTCTGTTTCAATATTTGGGGCCAAGCTGCTTAAAAATTAAATTAAAAGTTTACAATAGTAAAACCTTAATAATAAGACCACCCTTGCGCCTTTGAAAACTGGTCTTAATATTGATGTGGTATTAATATTGATGTTAATTAAAGAGCAAAACAGTGGAAAGAACTTGAAAATTGTGTTCTTAATTTTGAGGTGGTCTTTATGGAGGCGGTCTTTATTGAGGCGGTCTTTATTGAGGTGGTCTTTATTGAGGCGGTCTTTATTGAGGTGGTCTTTATTGAGGTGGTCTTTATTGAGGCGGTCTTTATTGAGGTGGTCTTTATTGAGGTGGTCTTTATTGAGGTGGTCTTTATTGAGGTGGTCTTTATTGAGGTGGTCTTTATTGAGGTGGTCTTTATTGAGGTGGTCTTTATTGAGGCGGTCTTTATTGAGGCGGTCTTTATTGAGGTGGTCTTTATTGAGGCGGTCTTTATTGAGGCGGTCTTTATTGAGGTGGTCTTTATTGAGGTGGTCTTTATTGAGGTGGTCTTTATTGAGGTGGTTTTTATTGAGGCGGTCTTTATTGAGGCGGTCTTTATTGAGGTGGTCTTTATTGAGGTGGTCTTTATTGAGGCGGTCTTTATTGAGGCGGTCTTTATTGAGGCGGTCTTTATTGAGGTGGTCTTTATTGAGGTGGTCTTTATTGAGGTGGTCTTTATTGAGGCGGTCTTTATTGAGGCGGTCTTTATTGAGGCGGTCTTTATTGAGGTGGTCTTTATTGAGGTGGTCTTTATTGAGGTGGTCTTTATTGAGGTGGTCTTTATTGAGGTGGTCTTTATTGAGGTGGTCTTTAAGTAAGGTTTTACTGTACTCATTACAAGTCATAACATAGCAGAAAATTATAGCCGGAATCTAGCAATGAATATCTCATACTAAATTTTTACATATTTATATTTTTGAATATAATCTTAATAAATAATCAACAACTTAAGTACTGTTGAGACAAAAAGTATTATAATACTATAAATACCATACTAGTAGATATTCTGATAAAGAAAAACTGTACATTAGAACTTTGCTTAAAGTAATATATTATGCTCGTTTTCATGGATTTTTTTACCTAAACAAAAAATGAAAAATATACTACATACAATTAAGACTTCAATTAATATGCATTGCTTATGAATACACTAATAACATATTCCTCTTTATTTCTCAAAAAAAAAAAGTTTGAAATATCTCCGCATTCCATTTTTTTACAATTTGTGTCGGATCATGTCAGCATGATAAAACAAGATTTGTGTCGGATCATGTCAGCATGATAAAACAAGATTTGTGTCGGATCATGTCAGCATGATAAAACAAGATTTGTGTCGGATCATGTCAGCATGATAAAACAAGATTTGTGTCGGATCATGTCAGCATGATAAAACAAGTGGAGTCAGTAATACATTGCACATATTGAAGATGTTTTAGCCAATGTAGCAACAACATTGGATGAAGTCGGTTCAACTATTTTAC
Organism: Mactromeris polynyma; assembly: GCA_032209605.1. Classification (NCBI taxonomy): domain Eukaryota; kingdom Metazoa; phylum Mollusca; class Bivalvia; order Venerida; family Mactridae; genus Mactromeris; species Mactromeris polynyma. Next base: position 14,724,746 of record JASFXZ010000010.1, on the reverse strand, counting down.
GTTCAGAGGGGCTAGATACATCTTTAACCAAAATCCTTACTACAGTAACATAATTTATGAAACTGGCTAATTTTCTGATGATATAATTGAAATACAATGGTTTGTTACAAATTTAATGTAATTCAGAGTTGATCAGGGGGTGGGCTGCTAAAACAGTTTTGAGTCAAATTCTTAAAATACAGTGAAACCTCGATACTTAGACCATCAATAATTCTGAAGACAGTTCGTCTTAGTTGACAGGTCGTCCGATCAATGACTCAAAATATGGAAGAAAGAAATTAAAACTCGTCCAATTGAAAATCATTTTACTAATAAAGTGGTCACAATGTGGAAGAAAGACGACAAACTTAAAAAGTTTTCGACATGTTTCATATTAGCTAAAATACTTCATCAGACAAACTCAAGTAACATTGTTAACTGGATAAACAATAATGTGTTCTTAATTTCTACTGTATAAAACAACTTTTTGTATGTAAATTTAAACACAATCTGTTGGATTAATACTATTAATGTCAACAATTTAAAATCTTAATTCTAATAAATGATATTCTTTACTATTCATAGTACACAATTATTAGATTAACTTTAATAAATTTAACATCATTAATATTTTGATAATTCTTATATTAAGTAATATTTAAACATTTTATCGTTTTTAGTTCTTAATTTCCTTTTTTTTTCTTCTGCTATTTATTCATTCTATTTCAGAAGTGAATAATGGTCATTAAAATATAAAATAATAATTTACAAAAAATGTCATCTTCATACTAACTGTCTAAAAAAGCATCCAGCACAAAACTATATAACGACAAAATGCATGTTTAACACGTATGTCAGAAACCATAGTTTCCTATAAAAATTAGAAAAATAAATGATTATCTTAAATACGCTTACCTTTCTATCTCTTATTTGTATTGTAAAATTTCCATCAAACTTCAACCATCAAGTCCAAAAAAGTTAATGTTAAATATATAAAGATGGTTTATATATTGTACATTTTGTTATAACAATTTATTATACAATTTTAATTCTTTCTATTTAGAGTTTTGTCACCTACAATACAATGGAGCGTCTTCTTGCCAGTGTATTTAAATCATACAAGGATGACACGACAGTTAGAACACAGACAGTAGCAGTATATCGCAGTCACTAAACCGCTTCATTCTAAAACCACTTAAAGACTATGTTAACAACGTACGTTTAGTTACCTTATATATTTCCAGCCAGAAAAAGACCAATACTATTAGTAGCAGATAACTGATAGCAAAAATATGAGCAGTTGGAAAAGTCTCTATCAAATATCCATTCTAATTAACTCACACAACAAGTCATTTTTCAGATACAGAACTTCACTACACGGCAGTAGTAGCGACTAGGTTCGCCGCTCGTAACTTGTATTATTCACAAGCCACACAGTACGGTAAAGTGCCCAATACCCTCTCTATCAGCACAGGACTTCTTTATAATGTATCTGAGTCTATATTTTGTGATTCCAAGTCGGTCTGATAGTCTTATCCCAACTGTATTGCGCTGTCTCAAAAGTATAATTTTCAGGCACCACAAAATATGCCAATATCAGTATTAATACAAACTAATGCATACAAATGCATACTGCAACATTATTTACCATAAATATGGGAAAAATATTTTTTTTGAGGGGAGATATTTTTATTTTCCTCGTAAATAAGAATGAGTGGGTTGAGGACGTCCCACTCCATACTGTACGGGTTGAGGACATCCCACTCCATACTGTACAAAATAGCAGTTAGCATGTATAAGAATGTGTGGGTTGAGGACGTCCCACTCCATACTGTACAAAATAGCAGTTAGTATGTATAAGAATGTGTGAGTTGAGGACATCCCACTCCATACTGTACAAAATAGCAGTTAGTATGTATAAGAATGTGTGGGTTGAGGACATCCCACTCCATACTGTACGGGTTGAAGACATCCCACTCCATACTGTATGGGTTGAGGAAATCCCACTCCATACTGTACGGGTTGAGGACATCCCACTCCATACTGTACAAAATAGCAGTAAGTATGTATAATAATGTGTGGGTTGAGGACATCCCACTCCATACTGTACGGGTTGAAGACATCCCACTCCATACTGTACAAAATAGCAGTTAGTATGTATAATAATGTGTGGGTTGAGGACGTCCCACTCCATACTGTACGGGTTGAGGACATCCCACTCCATACTGTACGGGTTGAGGACATCCCACTCCATACTGTACGGGTTGAGGACATCCCACTCCATACTGTACGGGTTGAGGACATCCCACTCCATACTGTACAATGTGTGGGTTGAGGACATCCAACTCCATACTGTACGGGTTGAGGACATCCTACTCCATACTGTACAATGTGTGGGTTGAGGACATCCCCCTCCATACTGTACGGGTTGAGGACATCCCACTCCATACTGTACAAAATAGCAGTTAGTATGTATAAGAATGTGTGGGTTGAGGACATCCCACTCCATACTGTACAAAAGAGCAGTTAGTATGTATAAGAATGTGTGGGTTGAGGACATCCCACTCCATACTGTACAAAAGAGCAGTTAGTATATGTATAAGAAAAAAATGAAGGTTATTATTTCTCTAAGGTTCAAACTAAATTTTACCATAGTTTCTTTAATTATTTTAAATAATGTCTTTTCATATTTTGCTTTCATCATAATATAACTAGGTGGTGTAATACATGTGACTGTTGAGAGTAGACTACTTACTTGTCAAGATATAAGATAAAATTTGATTGAAATCTGTGGAGCATTTAAAAAAGGGCAATTTCATGAAAGATTTATGACCTAACTGTTAATGCAGCAATCTAATGCTCTTCATTATCCTAATTATAATTTTAGGATAAAACCCTCGATCGCCTTATGTTTCATGTTCAGTCGGACCTCGTTTATTCGACAACCTTCTATCCAAATACTTGGTATCAACATTTCTTAACTTAATTAGAATAAATTATGTTTTACCAGACAGATCAAAAGGTCACACAATCATTTATTGAACTGTATTATATAAATAACACTGATATATTTGATGCATTAGCAACATAACTTTGAAATGTTTCAGCTTTTTCCCTGTTCTGCTTCATGTGAAAATCTATGATCAATTATAGACAATTAACTCTATTTTAAGGTATAAATTAGCCATGATAAATCAAGTAAAGACAAGGTGTAATAAGGAATGTTATAACACTTGAGTTAGTACTTTTTATCCCTGTGGTAAACTATCTTCCCTATAGTCTAACCCCTATTGGGGACTTCGACTGCATAATATACTACTCAAAACTTGTTAAGGACCACCTGTTATAATTCTGATTTAAATATATAAAGCTGTTAAACGAAATTAAAACTGCTTATCATTGTCAAGAGTATGTGGCCAGGCATTGTGAGACAATATTAGCATTTTGTCAGAAAAGTTAACATCACATAATCTGACGTCAAAATGACGTCAATATAAAGATCAGCATTTCTTGATAGCACTTATCAAAAAGAAACAGCTCAATTTTTATATTCCTTAGTCAGACATAAATGTGACTGGAAATCAAGCTAAATACTGGAGTTTCATACTTCTCATTGGAAGTTGTTCTTGAGTTATAGCCCTTGGCATTATGCAAGGAAAATCACATTAAAGTAAATTTCTGGTACAATCCTAGTCAACTTGTATAATTAGTTTTTGAAATGGACAATTTAGCCTTGTATCATTATAGCCAGTGTACAATTTCGCACCCGGCGATACGGGTTCGATTCCCGGTCGCGGCAGGTCATACCCTTCCATGAAAATTTGACAAAAATGTCGATTTTCCTCCACATGTGGAGAAGTTGCCGGCTCCTTGTGGAAGGGTAAGTTAGTACTGGTTAGATTTCAGTCCAGGAAAAACTGGTTAGGTGAACCGGCCGCCGTATATAACTGAAATATCGTTGAGAAACAGCGTTAAACCCGATGAAACAAACAAACAAACAATTTCGCCGAATTTGAAGGCCTATACGAGGACATATTAGTAGTAGCCTTAGGTGACCCGTAGCAAATTTTGAGTAGTATATGTTTGTTAGGGTATCTGAGTACCTGACTGCAGAGGTGGTGTACATGTACAGGGTATCTGAGTACCTGACTGCAGAGGTGGTGTACATGTACAGGGTATCTGAGTACCTGACTGCAGAGGTGGTGTACATGTACAGGGTATCTGAGTACCTGACTGCAGAGGTGGTGTACATGTATAGGGTATCTGAGTACCTGACTGCAGAGGTGGTGTACATGTACATGGTATCTGAGTACCTGACTGCAGAGGTGGTGTACATGTACAGGGTATCTGAGTACCTGACTGCAGAGGTGGTGTACATGTACAGGGTATCTGAGTACCTGACTGCAGAGGTGGTGTACATGTATAGGGTATCTGAGTACCTGACTGCAGAGGTGGTGTACATGTACAGGGTATCTGAGTACCTGACCGTAGAGGTGGTGTACATGTATAGGGTATCTGAGTACCTGACTGCAGAGTTGGTGTACATGTACAGGGTATCTGAGTACCTGACTGTAGAGGTGGTGTACATGTACAGGGTATCTGAGTACCTGACTGCAGAGGTGGTGTACATGTACAGGGTATCTGAGTACCTACTGCAGAGGTGGTGTACATGTATAGGGTATCTGAGTACCTGACTGCAGAGGTGGTGTACACGTACAGGGTATCTGAGTACCTGACTGCAGAGGTGGTGTACATGTACAGGGTATCTGAGTACCTGACTGCAGAGGTGGTGTACATGTACAGGGTATCTGAGTACCTGACTGCAGAGGTGGTGTACATATACAGGGTATCTGAGTACCTGACTGCAGAGGTGGTGTACATGTACAGGGTATCTGAGTACCTGACTGCAGAGGTGGTGTACATGTACATGAAAACAGGCATAAGAGATTTATTGATGTATTACTTGAGTTTATGTATTTTCAAACAGATTGTGATAAACAGAATAATGATGTTATCTTGAAGTTATCAGGGGATCTGAGAGCCTTGAAAAACACATTTCACATGTACAGAGCCATACAACTATTATTAAGTAAACCTTAATATTCGTAATACACTCTCTAAGTATTTTGTCATGATTAGTGATGGGTTGACTATCTGCAACAAGCAAATAATGGTCCGCAAGAATTATGCGATCATGATCGGCAACTGCATTTTTCTCAATTCGATTAACTACTTGTGGCTGAATCAGAATTTGTTTTTTAAAAAGTTGAAACCTTACTAATATGAAATATGAATATCTTGACAGACGTAAAAATTACAATATTTAAATTCAGTTCCAAGTTTATTTTCCTATTTTTAAGTTATACTATGCTCATTTTTTGTTCATTTGTTTAATTAACCAAACATGAAAAATATATTTCCTATGGTTAAAACATCACTAAACATGCATTTATAAAGAATGAACTCATAATGTATTAATCCATATTTGTTGAAGAAAGATGTTTGAACATCATAATAACAATCAGGCAATTTTACAGGTTTTGACTGTTGGTAATTTGATAAAAAAAAAATTCAATTGGTTTTACATTGCAATGGTTCTTATTAAAGTTGTTTTAGCCAATGTAACAACAATACTGGATAAAGCCAAGTCAAACATTTTATGTTCAGATGAGCCAGATACATCTTTAAGGTTACTAGTTACTAGATTCATTTTTCTTGCAAACCAGACCAGGATTTCCAGCGTTTACACGATGCAGTGCTGGAACACTTGGCAGCAGTGCTGGAACACTCGGCAGCAGTGCTGGAACACTCGGCAGCAGTGCTGGAACACTCGGCAGCAGTGCTGGAACACTCGGCAGCAGTGCTGGAACACTCGGCAGCAGTGCTGGAACACTCGGCAGCAGTGCTGGAACACTCGGCAGCAGTGCTGGAACACTCGGCAGCAGTGCTGGAACACTCGGCAGCAGAGCCTCGTTCCTGCCAAAATAGTAAACCTTGAGCTGCATATTTCTATCTGTACCAGAAGCCAGTGAAAGATTCTTATAGTATGTTGTAAACAGCAACTGTTACACCATATGTTTGTCCTGCTGAAAGGTACACTTCTAAATCTTCAAAGGACATAACCGATTGTCTGATTATGTTGATTAATTGTGTCAGCTGGATTGTGCTGATTAATCGATTGGCAAATCGGTCATTATACAATTACATACAATTAATCCCAATTAATACATGACAGTATTAACCGCCAATCAATATAAACCAGTTATACTCAAGGTGATACAGTGAGTTATACTGTAGTTAAGACAACATCAGACAGTTCGGTACCTATTATAATTATTTGTCAACTCTCAGTTATATAGACCATATTTATTCCCAGAATTTATGTTGTTGTAATGAATAAGTTGTAACACTGAATTAAATCAATGTCACAATGTGCCAATTTGTTCACATTATAACGGATATATAGACCATTTCGAGGGTTCAGTGCAAGACTATCCTTACGTCAATGTAGATTTGTTTGAACTGAGCTGCGAGATTTCTTCCCATATCAAACCCTCGATAAAAACTTTGCAAGTCTGAATCAAAAGAAGTTAACAGTTTGATCTGCCATTATTGATTTAAACATTTCTTCAGTTTTAATGATTACTTTTATAAATTACTCCATTAGGACAATTAAGAATTACACATATCAATAGGTAATTACACAAACATTTCAGTGATAATCAAGTGAGCCAGCAACAGACGGAAATGAACGGAGATTGTTGACTATCACCGACAAGTGTACGCTAAGGATTGTTGGTCAAGCTACCATAACCACTTGGCCTTGGACACGAACCAGAGATGCGTTTTTTAGAGGAAGGAAAAAAAGAGTTCTACCTTAGCGCTACATAGTGAAAGTAGCAGAGCCATTTCTTAATTGTATGAAAAGTAGTCCCTATCTTTAGACAGGTGGCGTGATCTGACAGTGCTTAGCTTTGCTAAACAAAATGGTGTCCATGAAATGTGTCTGTTGGATGCCACTTTGTTTCTAACAAAGCATTCTAGCGTTTTTTAGACAGCCACCTTTTCCACCTTAGCTAAATTTTCTCGCTTACTTCCCCTACCTATAAAAAACGCACCTCTGGGCTATCTTACCACCAGTAATGCTTGGTGAATAAATAGAGCAATTATCAAATACGGTCAACTCTCATTATAATGACCATGTTTCTTCACTGGATTTATGTCGTTATATTGCACAAGATCATTGACGCCATGTGCAGATTCGTCCCCACTGGATTGGTGTCGTTAAACAAATATTCTGTTATAAAGAATGTCGGTGTAACGAGAGTTGATTGTAACAAAATGGAAGTAGGAGAAGTCAGTTAAAGAAACTGATGGAACAGGTTAAAATGAATGAAAACTGGGTTAGCTAATGTCCATTCAGGTTTAGCAACAGATATATAGATGTCAGACCACTTGGGATATCAATATCATTTGTCAGCGTTAAAAAGTCTGAGAAAATATCAATATCAAAATATCCGTGGTCAGAAGCAAAAAATACAAGACGGATTAAAAGCCACAGATGTCCTGATTTTATGGCTTTATAGTAGAAGATTTATGTCCCTCACCAATACTCGTGACAATTCTATTTTGTTGAAGATAAGAACAAAATATGACCGCATTAATCTAGTAAATTTGTGACATTTAGTTAACAGTATCTCATGTGATCTTTTATAGTAATCACTAACTTGTAGAAACAGAAAAACATTGACGATTGAGAAACATATTTCAGAGAAACATATTTCAATCATTTGAGATAAAATGTGTCCATAAATTGAACACTTGATGATGACATGCAACATGGCATGTATAAATGACTTACACACTGAAAGATACATTCAAAAGTACCGGCAAGTTTTCAGTAAAATTGCCATTTTATGTATTAATACCATATAAACATGTATAAATATTTTGATCCCTGAAAATAATCTTTAACAAGATATTATCGATAGAACCGATGGATGCTCCCCAAAGTATGCACATGAATCAAAGAAAAGCCGGCATGTTTCCTTATGACATATCACCAAGGATGATGTAAATTAACGTAAAGCAGATAAAACAGTAGTTGTTTCTCCGATTGTATTTTGACCTCACAGTTAATGAGCGCTTATATTTTGTTTTCCAACAGAATATATAATTTAGTTTGCTTTGTTTTCCCATGGAATATATAATTAAGTTTAAGGATCAAGTTTGAATACAGTGATCTAAGGCACGCTGTTTATATAATGTTCAATTGGTCGGTATTTATTGGCAAACAGATGCAAGGTTTGAATACAGTGATCTAAGGCAAGCTGTTTATATAATGATCAATTGGTCGGTATTTATTGGCAAACAGATGCAAGGTTTGAATACAGTGATCTAAGGCACGCTGTTTATATAATGTTCAATTGGTCGGTATTAATTGGCAAACAGATGCAAGGTCTGAATACAGTGATCTAAGGCACGCTGTTTATATAATGATCAATTGGTCGGTATTTATTGGCAAACAGATCTAAGGCACGCTGTTTATATAATGTTCAATTGGTCGGTATTTATTGGCAAACAGATGCAAGGTCTGAATACAGTGATCTAAGGCACGCTGTTTATATAATGTTCAATTGGTGGTATTTATTGGCAAACAGATGCAAGGTCTGAATACAGTGATCTAAGGCACGCTGTTTATATAATGTTCAATTGGTCGGTATTTATTGGCAAACAGATGCAAGGTTTGAATACAGTGATCTAAGGCACGCTGTTTATATAATGTTCAATTGGTCGGTATTTATTGGCAAACAGATGCAAGGTTTGAATACAGTGATCTAAGGCACGCTGTTTATATAATGTTCAATTGGTCGGTATTTATTGGCAAACAGATCTAAGGCACGCTGTTTATATAATGTTCAATTGGTCGGTATTTATTGGCAAACAGATGCAAGGTCTGAATACAGTGATCTAAGGCACGCTGTTTATATAATGTTCAATTGGTCGGTATTTATTGGCAAACAAATGCAAGGTCTGAATACAGTGATCTAAGGCACGCTGTTTATATAATGTTCAATTGGTCGGTATTTATTGGCAAACAGATGCAAGGTTTGAATACAGTGATCTAAGGCACGCTGTTTATATAATGTTCAATTGGTCGGTATTTATTGGCAAACAGATCTAAGGCACGCTGTTTATATAATGATCAATTGGTCGGTATTTATTGGCAAACAGATCTAAGGCACGCTGTTTATATAATGTTCAATTGGTCGGTATTTATTGGCAAACAGATGCAAGGTTTGAATACAGTGATCTAAGGCACGCTGTTTATATAATGTTCAATTGGTCGGTATTTATTGGCAAACAGATGCAAGGTTTGAATACAGTGATCTAAGGCACGCTGTTTATATAATGTTCAATTGGTCGGTATTTATTGGCAAACAGATGCAAGGTTTGAATACAGTGATCTAAGGCACGCTGTTTACATAATGTTCAATTGGTCGGTATTTATTGGCAAACAGATCTAAGGCACGCTGTTTATATAATGTTCAATTGGTCGGTATTTATTGGCAAACAGATCTAAGGCACGCTGTTTATATAATGATCAATTGGTCGGTATTTATTGGCAAACAGATCTAAGGCACGCTGTTTATATAATGTTCAATTGGTCGGTATTTATTGGCAAACAGATGCAAGGTCTGAATACAGTGATCTAAGGCACGCTGTTTATATAATGTTCAATTGGTCGGTATTTATTGGCAAACAGATGCAAGGTCTGAATACAGTGATCTAAGGCACGCTGTTTATATAATGTTCAATTGGTCGGTATTTATTGGCAAACAGATGCAAGGTTTGAATACAGTGATCTAAGGCACGCTGTTTATATAATGATCAATTGGTCGGTATTTATTGGCAAACAGATCTAAGGCACGCTGTTTATATAATGTTCAATTGGTCGGTATTTATTGGCAAACAGATCTAAGGCATGCTGTTTATATAATGTTCAATTGGTCGGTATTTATTGGCAAACAGATCTAAGGCATGCTGTTTATATAATGTTCAATTGGTCGGTATTTATTGGCAAACAGATCTAAGGCACGCTGTTTATATAATGTTCAATTGGTCGGTATTTATTGGCAAACAGATCTAAGGCACGCTGTTTATATAATGTTCAATTGGTCGGTATTTATTGGCAAACAGATATAAGGCACGCTGTTTATATAATGTTCAATTGGTCGGTATTTATTGGCAAACAGATCTAAGGCACGCTGTTTATATAATGATCAATTGGTCGGTATTTATTGGCAAACAGATCTAAGGCATGCTGTTTATATAATGTTCAATTGGTCGGTATTTATTGGCAAACAGATCTAAGGCACGCTGTTTATATAATGATCAATTGGTCGGTATTTATTGGCAAACAGATCTAAGGCACGCTGTTTATATAATGTTCAATTGGTCGGTATTTATTGGCAAACAGATCTAAGGCACGCTGTTTATATAATGTTCAATTGGTCGGTATTTATTGGCAAACAGATCTAAGGCACGCTGTTTATATAATGATCAATTGGTCGGTATTTATTGGCAAACAGATCTAAGGCACGCTGTTTATATAATGTTCAATTGGTCGGTATTTATTGGCAAACAGATGCAAGGTTTGAATACAGTGATCTAAGGCACGCTGTTTATATAATGTTCAATTGGTCGGTATTCATTGGCAAACAGATGTAAGGTCGATAAACTGACCTTTCTGTAAATTTGAATTTCTTTTACATTTTTTATTTCTTGATATTTAGGAAGCATTCAAACTGTTTTATGTCATGTGGCCTACATAATGCATTCATGGACAATGTCACGGTCACTATAATCTTAATCTCAACCAAAATATAAACATTAACAGTATACTATTATCAAAATAGTATGTTTGGATTATAAAAAGCTAATTCCCACCAAAACAGTAACTGTCATGCCGGATATTTCTATCCGTACTGGAAGCCAGTGGAAGATTATTTTTCTTGCATGTCATTTAAGAAGTAAATGACGAAATTGAATAAAATGAAATAAAATGAAATAAAATGACCAAAGGTTTGAGGGAATTTTGCTTATAGTAACGTATTATTTTACAAATTCATTCAAGTTATTACTCAATGTTACACGACATCATTATGTGACGTAATCAGCATGAGACTCATCCTACACAGGGGGGTGTAAGACGAGTTTTCCAGCACTGCTGGGAACCCAGGAAATCCTGGTCTGGAATGAAAGAATATATTTATCAATTTATGTCAGGAATTCGAAACAAGTCTCACTTTTATGTCATCAGGTTGCTTATAAGGGCTAATACGGTACCGTGAACTTCAATTATTTGCTAAATTAACTGAATATTAGAAATGCAGGTATTACTGAAATATTTAAGTGCAAAGAATTGTGAGTTATGACAGTTTTTTAATCACCATGGTGTCCTATGTATTTGTAAGATTTTTGTACAATTCCAGTGCACCAAACATTCAATGATTGTAAAATTCTCATAATGATGTAATCCATGAAATAGTTTCCTAAATTTCAAAATCTTCATGTATATACAGTAAAATAAAAAGACCACATCGAAACTAAGAACAAATTTTCAAGTCCATTTTATGTTTTGCTCTTTATTCAACCTCAATATTAAGACCACCTCAATATGGGGACCTGTATTCAAGGTTCCCAAGGGTGGTATTATTATTGAGGTTTAACCGTACAGGTTTTAAAGGTTTCACTACGAGGCCTGCTTTCATTGATCTGAACTGCTGTAACCTCTGGAAGACGAGGCCTGCTATCATTGTACTGAACTGCTGTAACCTCTGGAAGACGAGGCCTGCTATCATTGTACTGAACTGCTGTAACCTCTGGAAGACGAGGCCTGCTATCATTGTACTGAACTGCTGTAACCTCTGGAAGACGAGGCCTGCTATCATTGTACTGAACTGCTGTAACCTCTGGAAGACGAGGCCTGCTTTAATTGTACTGAACTGCTGTGACCTCTGGAAGACGTGGCCTGCTTTCATTGTACTGAACTGCTGTAACCTCTGGAAGACGAGGCCTGCTTTCATTGTACTGAACTGCTGTAACCTCTGGAAGACAACCACCGCGGTTTGTATCACATCACACTAATGGAAAGCATTATTAGCCAAGATTACCCAAAATCTGATGAAGCCATATAACAGAGTGAAATGACAAGCACATTATGTACAAGGTACTGTGTAAATTCATATACGTTTCTGCGCACTAACAATTTATAATACTACTTAAGGTGAACAATTATTTCTTTCAGTAATGAAATTAGGTAATTTATCAACATACAGACATAAAACACAAGCATGAATAACATTAAAAGAAATTAAAAAAAACATTAAATTGCATTAACTGCTAGCACTATATACAAAATCTCATGTTTGACAAATTTTGGTTTAAACTGGTTAATTTATAACAAGTAAGATATAAAAAAACCCTGTCAAATGTAAACAGATGTTTGATGAAGACGGAAATTTGCACTTAAACATTTTGCTACTTTCAGAACAATTAAATCTATTTGTGTTTTACACTTTCAGTATTTGGTGCATGTACAGCAGTCAGTAACTCTTGACCTGGTCTGCTGGGATACCAGCCGGTACAAACCTTGGTGAGGGATTATAATGGATACTTACACTCAGCACTTAAAGCTCAATATTTAGTCTTATTAGTCTGATTTTGAAACTTATTGAGTATGGAAATGCATAAAAATGTCAAATGAGAGCTGAATTTTTTTTTGGTCCAATTTCTTTGAGATTTTATGGTAATTATGAGACATGGAAGAATTTGTTGGGTTTGAGTGCCACACTCCACACTCAGACTTAATATTTACTTACAGAACCAAAAATTCTCTCAAATCTGTAATAAAAGGTCCTCATAGCATACTCCACACTCATTTAACATTATTATACATTTCACATTAAATATGAGTCACTATTAGATTCAAAATGGTAAATTTGGTGATTTGAGCACCGAGTGCAAGTATTCATTATAATCCTGGGCCCTGAACTACTGGGTAACCAGCCAGAACAAACCTCTTCTGTAGCAAGCAATTGACAGACTAGCTGAGATGAAGGCCAAAGGACTTTGTATGTACATTTGGACCTTGTTTATACTAAATTATCGGGTCTGAAATTTGATTTCGAATAACACTTGGTTTAGAATTATAATCCCACTTCAATTCTACATGCATAAAAAGATTCATTGGAACTTGATATATATTTCGAGTATACTGAATATTCGGATAGAAGCGTGTCGAAGAAAGTGCATATGTCACCAGCACCCAAGATTCAACCTTAAACCCCAAGTTCAAAAGGTCTCTTGCTTCCCTGCAACTGAGAGCACTTGGCAGGCTTCGGGACAATCAAAATGTACCAATCAATATTTTACCACAGATAGGGGAGCGGCGGGCTGACCCAGTGAAATTAGACAATTTGGATTTTTTGGGGGTTTAATTCCGGCCGCCACCCTAGAGCCAATCATTTTGTTTAAATCCCTACAGTGGAAGATGTCTTATTCCTCACCTAATGGATTTATTAAAAATCAGAGCCAAGTATATTTGTATATTCTCAGGACCTGGAATCATTCAGCTTGTCAAATTCCCACTTCTCGGGAATCATCTTAAGTCCAGTGTATCTCCGCCCCGCCCTGTACATCTACACAGGGGCAAAACTCTAATAAGCACAAAACCATCAAAACTTCCATCTTTCTGTATACATATACTGATATAGACCAATAATAAGTGTTCAGCGAAATTACTCTTCGAGAAGATTATGACAGAATTTATTGAATACAATAAATATTTGTCAGTTACTGGAAAACAGAGATAGGGACAGAAAATTAATTACTATGTCAGTGAATGTCACCATAACATGATAACTGTGTGTAGAATCTTCAATGACAGAGGAAACAGAAGATATATCAGCAACAAAGGGGCATAACTCTTACATACTGAAACAGATAGTAGACAAATATAAATAGGAGAATTTGTGATAACATTTGCCAATAACTTAAAGCAGCCACTTGCTGACTCGTCTACTGCGTCTTAAATAGGAAAACCTTATATATCTTTTTGAAACTGTTGTATTTTTGTGACATTTCTTACACATTAAAGATGTATCTGGAGCTTCTGAACATAAAATGTTTGAATTGGCTTCATCCAGTATTGTTGTTACATTTAGCTAAAACATCTCTAATAAGAACCAATGCAATCTTTAACCGACTGAAAAAGGACATTTTTACCATATAACTCACAGACAAAACTTGTAAAATAGCCGGATTGTTAAAAAAATTGAAGATTTTTTTAATTTTATGATGTACAAACATCTTTCTTCAACAAATACAGATTATAAGTTCATTCTTTGTTAATGCATGTTTATTGATGTTTTAAACCATAGGAAATATTTTGTTCATGTTTGTTTAGGTCAACAAATGATAAAAGAATGAGCATAATATTACTTTAAGTATCTGTAACATGTATTGAGTAGAGTGTTACATGGTCTTACCATGTTTTACTGGCCTCAGGTCACTGACAATAGGATACAAATTTTAAACTTAGTGCAAAAACGATTTTTTAAATCCATTTCACACACATACACTTTATAAATAGATGGTTCATTTCCAAAATAAATGTCAATCTTTCTGTATCATTTTTATACCACTCTTCAATTTACACCTGAACGCGTCTCAAATATTTAGTCAGAAAGCTAACAGGTTTCCTCCATGATATCGGCTAGACAAAACTTATCTCCCAATGGAGAGTACTTCAGCAAATGAAGTTATGTAATTCCGAGGTTCCCGTCCACATAATTGTGAACTTTAAAGTATATAGTCAAATATAATTTGATACTTGTAACAAGATAATATAACTTTGTGTGCGTGAAATTCTCATTTTTATTTTCCTTTACTGCTGTAAGAACCGAGTTACCCCACAATTCTTATATCATGAATTCTGAGTGTTGCAAATTGGTACAGTAATAGTTGGTTTATGTGAATGTTTCATTTCACCTCAGATATAGCTAGTGCATACATGTGAACGCTCCAGATTTCACCTCAGTTATAGCTAGTGCATTCATGTGAACACTCCAGATTTCACCTCAGTTATAGCTAGTGCATACATGTGAACACTCCAGATTTCACCTCAGATATAGCTAATGCATACATGTGAACGCTCCAGATTTCACCTCAGTTATAGCTAATGCATACATGTGAACGCTCCAGATTTCACCTCAGTTATAGCTAATGCATACATGTGAACACTCCTGATTTCACCTCAGTTATAGCTAATGCATACATGTGAACGCTCCCGATTTCACCTCAGATATAGCTAATGCATACATGTGAACGCTCCAGATTTCACCTCAGTTATAGCTAGTGCATACATGTGAACACTCCTGATTCCGCATGAGGCTTCTGGATTTGATGTGCCACTCACGCTTTTAATCAAAATACCAGTCCTTAAATCATGAATACCATGCTTATGAGATTATATCGATGCTCTCAACTGTGCAATTAAGCACTTGGCAACACTGATCAAAATACGTCACGACCCTCCTTTGTCAAGTTGTTTTTTAAAGTTTCACACGGTTCTATTGAGACATGCCAATTGGCAATAAAAGTGTTAATTGGCAACTGTTTTATAGGGATGATCATCGGCCTCCTGATCATGAGTTAATTGGCAGAATGATACCATTAACAGCTTTATTTGGATAGGGTTATAGTCATATACACTAAATATCAGCCATGAAAAATACCTCCTGCTTCGAGTCCAAATCTTCTGCTTTTCAGGGAGCAATCTTCTGATTTGCTGTTTGAAAAATTTCACATGTATGCTTAGTAGCGAATCATTTCACATGTATGCTTAGTAGCGAACCATTTCACATGTATGCTTAGTAGCGAAGCATTTCACATGTATGCTTAGTAGCGAAGCATTTTAACGAGTTTTCGACATGAAGTCTTCAATATTAAGTTTGACAATTTCAAAACCAACATTCATGTTGGGCAAACAATTTAAGTCAAACATTTAACAATATGCAAAATAACCAAAGCAAAGTTTAATGCTTTCTTCTGTTCACACTAATTCTTATAAAACAATCATTCAACATGCACAACATACCACCATATAAGGAAAAATCGTGTATGCATTAAATATGCATAAAATCATCAATCTAAAATAGAGGTACTTTATCAGCCAGTTTAATCAGTCATTTGCAACAAAGATATGCAACATAAAATGTTCAGTTTAATTGTAAGCTATTTAAGATGTAGAACAAAACAACATTTTTTCTTAATTCATTAAAATATATTGCAAGTTAAAGATAATGTGCAGTGTAGGACTAGAAGTATGACAATTCACACAGGAAAAATCAAAGTACTGTGAGTACTTAAAGTGTTGTTGTTAATTGACATTTGAAGTATAGTACAGACAATAAGTATGGAGCAAGACATACTGATCTTAAAATAGTAATATTAGGCCATAGACTCATGAAAAACGTCACAACTCAATTTAGTTATTCAGGTTCATCAATAATAAAAAAAAATAGTTTTCGGCCTTTTAGCCATTACAGTACTATACTAAAAAAAACAAAAAAACCTACCTACCTACCTATTTTGCAACAAATTTTACAACTTATACTAATAATTCCGGAAAATCTACTTCCTGGCCCTGTGTTCACAAAGAATAAGTTTTCAGGATCAAGCTATGCAAATTTGCATTCATATAATACTCTATATATGTCAACAGCCTTTCAAGCAGTGTTTTATAAGAAAACAAATTCAATGTTATCATAATTGATACTTTTAACAAATAGTAACTAAATATTAAGATTGGTCAGATGCAACACTTGAAACAACATACAGTCGGATCTCATTTATTCAACAACTTTTTATCCCAAAATCATCAAGATCATGCAAACTAAATATCTGGTCCCGATGTACCTTCTTAGACACATCGATCTTAAATGGGCAATTCGAAACTATGTATTATTCCAAAAAAAGTTTCAGACCCAATGAATTAAAATGAACAAGGTCGGACTGTATTTATTCAGGCCTATCAGAAGAATACAGCTTCGAAACTGAACGCTAGAATGAGCCTTTTTATGGGAAGAAAAACAGAGTATGCAGATCAGAGGTAATTATCGAAAATGCTTGGAAACTATGATAAATATGAATAGTTAAGCTGTCATCAAGGAACAATAATTGCTATGATCTAACAATTATGGTGTCTCCATACTGATTGTATAAGATTATATACAGAGAAGACATAATTCTTCAAATGTTGTTTTTTTATCATTTTTATGCACATTGATGCTTTTAGATCACAAGATCTTATATACAATTATTTTGAAGATTTAAGACTAGGTTGAATATTGGGAGTAGTACAGTAAAACCTTACTGAAAGACCACCTCAATAGTAAGACCACCTCAATAGTGAGACCACCTCAATAGTAAGACCACCTCAATAGTAAGACCACCTCAATAGTAAGACCACCTCAATAGTAAGACCATCTCAATAGTAAGACCACCTCAATAATAAGATCACCTCAATAGTAAGACCACCTCAATAGTAAGACCACCTCAATAGTAAGACCATCTCAATAGTAAGACCAACTCAATAGTAAGACCACCTCAATAGTAAGACCACCTCAATAGTAAGATCACCTCAATAGTAAGACCACCTCAATAGTAAGACCACCTCAATAGTAAGACCACCTCAATAGTAAGACCAACTCAATAGTAAGACCAACTCAATAGTAATAGAGAGCTTCCAGTACTGCCAAAGAAAATATCTGACTCAAGAATTACTGAGGACTGAGGCTCTGCCAGAACCACCAAAACACCAACAGTTACCTGCCTGATATTTCCATCCACACAAAAATCCAGTCACAGATTCTTTGTCCTGCATACCTTGTTTAAGAAATAAGCAAAAGGATTTAATAAAAGGTTTTAAAGTGCTCAAGTGGGTTACCAACCAGTGCTCCAGTGGGTTACCAACCAGTGCTCCAGTGAGTTACCAACCAGTGCTCCAGTGAGTTACCAACCAGTGCTCCAGTGAGTTACCAACCAGTGCTCCAGTGAGTTACCAACCAGTGCTCCAGTGGGTTACCAACCAGTGCTCCAGTGGGTTACCAACCAGTGCTCCAGTGAGTTACCAACCAGTGCTCCAGTGAGTTACCAACCAGTGCTCCAGTGAGTTACCAACCAGTGCTCCAGTGAGTTACCAACCAGTGCTCCAGTGGGTTACCAACCAGTGCTCCAGTGGGTTACCAACCAGTGCTCCAGTGGGTTACCAACCAGTGCTCCAGTGAGTTACCAACCAGTGCTCCAGTGGGTTACCAACCAGTGCTCCAGTGGGTTACCAACCAGTGCTCCAGTGAGTTACCAACCAGTGCTCCAGTGGGTTACCAACCAGTGCTCCAGTGGGTTACCAACCAGTGCTCCAGTGGGTTACCAACCAGTGCTTCAGTGGGTTACCAACCAGTGCTTCAGTGGGTTACCAACCAGTGCTCCAGTGGGTTACCAACCAGTGCTCCAGTGGGTTACCAACCAGTGCTCCAGTGAGTTACCAACCAGAGCTCCAGTGGGTTACCAACCAGTGCTCCAGTGGGTTACCAACCAGTGCTCCAGTGAGTTACCAACCAGTGCTCCAGTGGGTTACCAACCAGTGCTCCAGTGGGTTACCAACCAGTGCTCCAGTGAGTTACCAACCAGTGCTCCAGTGAGTTACCAACCAGTGCTCCAGTGAGTTACCAACCAGTGCTCCAGTGGGTTACCAACCAGTGCTCCAGTGGGTTACCAACCAGTGCTCCAGTGAGTTACCAACCAGTGCTCCAGTGGGTTACCAACCAGAACTAGCCAGCTCCTCCACAAGAAGCTAA
This sequence comes from Mactromeris polynyma, assembly GCA_032209605.1. NCBI lineage: Eukaryota > Metazoa > Mollusca > Bivalvia > Venerida > Mactridae > Mactromeris > Mactromeris polynyma. Next base: position 14,705,844 of record JASFXZ010000010.1, on the reverse strand, counting down.
AAGCATTGATAATGCAAAAAATGCCACATGTAACACCAATACACCAAACATATTAGAAATGGAACAGCTATAACAACATGAGCAATGATATTGCTAATAAATATTAGATGTGTACAAGAACTGAATTAATGCTTGCTGTCTAGGTTGATATATTAGGAAAATGACAAAATACTCAATAAATCATAACAATTCCACACGGCAATAACACTTTTCTGGTTAGTTGAAAATCACAAATGTAGGGACTAAACATAAAAGTACATTAATGCCGAAAAAGAATTACAATTTCAAGATGAAATGGAAATACCAGGGAAAATGAAAACAAAGACAGTATGGGGATGACAACAGCAACATAGAAAGAGAGCAGGAGGGAGGATAGAGAGGATTGGATGGGGGAAGAGATTGGTATTGAGGGAGTGTCGAGAGGGAATTACTGGGATATAAGGGGGGAGAGATTGGTTGGAAGAGAAAATTGGTTGTGGGAAGGAATTGGTACAGAGGCAGGGTTGGGAACTAAAAACTGGGATAGAAAGAAGGAGAGATTGGTAGGGAGAGAAATATTCGATAGGGGAAAGGATTGGTATGGTGGGAGGAAAAATACTAGAATGGAAGGAGGTCGAGATTGGTAGAGAGAGAAATATTCGATGGGGGAAGGGATTGGTATGGTGGGAGGGAAAATACCAGAATGGAAGGAGGTAGAGATTGGTAGAGAGAGAGAGGAACTGAGATGGAGTGAGACTATAAAAACAGAGATTAAAATACAAGAATAAAAGAGACGTTAACAGACCAGACCATTCAAGAGACAGCAGAGATGAAAGAGAAAAGGGGAGATAAAAAGAGGAAGAGAGAACAAGGGAGGAGAGTATGACAGAGGCAGTAAAGAGGAAGAGAGAACAATGGAGGAGAGTATGACAGAGGCAGTAAAGAGGAAGAGAGAACAAGGGAGGAGAGTATGACAGAGGCAGTAAAGAGGAAGAGAGAACAAGGGAGGAGAGTATGACAGAGGCAGTAAAGAGGAAGAGAGAACAAGGGAGGAGAGTATGACAGAGGCAGTAAAGAGGAAGAGAGAACAAGGGAGGAGAGTATGACAGAGGCAGTAAAGAGGAATCTTGAGGAGGCTGGTGGGCTGAATTTCATAGAGTGAAAAAGAAAATATGATGATAGGGGAAGTAAGGAGAGGTGCAAAGAGTAAAGAGTTGGGAACGATGCAAGAAGAGGACTTCCTTCAAAGCTTCATAATATATCTTATCATCTTATCCAGAATAAATGTACAACTCAAACAATTGTTGCTGAAATAATCGTCAAGATTCCAGATCAGAACTAGACACTAGGAGCTTTTAGGTGTCAAAATTAAGTTCAAACCCAGTGTACTTTTTAACAGTACATAACATTTTATAAGGCTAATTGAATTACCATAATTTTTTACCATCGATAAACTATGCAATAATTTATGTGTAAAATCCGCAAGGTTAGTTATGGTATTTCCCATAATTATTTATTATTGTTTTGTGGTAACGTTTTCAAACAGATACACCCCATGATTTTTATGAAGAAAACGATAAACATTCAGTTTACATTATAGACTGGTTATATCACTATATTTCCACTGAGTACTTGAAGATCATTAATACTTGCAATGAGGCCCAAAGTTGTGATTTTATATCAAAGTTACCAATTCATAGCCATCCCCATTCAATGGTGTCCAGTTTATTATATCTATTATACAAATTTATACATTTATGTACCAACTATATCATTAAAGGTTCTTTCAGTTCTTTGATGTGATCAAAGGGTAAAACATAAAAAAAGGATTTTTATGTTTCATTAACTCAAATTTGATCAAATACATGGAGGGCATCAAGTCAAAGGTTTCGTAAGTTTTCAGTGACTTGGTAGGAGTTTTTTTGTATGCAATAAAAAGGTCTTCCAGTACGATTTATTCCAATAGTGTCAATATTATAGTATGCTTAAAACAAGTCCAGCATGGTGGAGTATGACATAGAAGCATGTTGTATGTGCTGTGTGACTTACAGGTTCTGTCAGTACTTTGATTTATTCCAATAGTGTCAATATTATAATATGCTTAAAGCAAGTCCAGCATGGTGGAGTATGACATAGAAGCATGTTGTATGTGCTGTGTGACTTACAGGTTCTGTCAGTACTTTGATTTATTCCAATAGTATCAATATTATAGTATGCTTAAAACAAGTCCAGCATGGTGAAGTATGACATAGAAGCATGTTGTATGTGCTGTCTGACTTACAGGTTCTGACAGTACTTTGATTTATTCCAATATTGTCAATATTATAGTATGCTTAAAACAAGTCCAGCATGGTGAAGTATGACATAGAAGCATGTTGTATGTGCTGTGTGACTTACAGGTTCTGATTTGTTCAGTATGCTTACAACAAGTCAGGCACTATAATGTGGAAAGTAGAGAAAGCATGTTGCCTGTCTCATGTCAATTAGAGATTCTTTCAGCACTTTCATCTGATCAGATCAACACTAAATGTCAATTATCATGGCACATTTATGATCCTTTAAGCTAATCATGGTATTTTCAGTTCTCAGTGATTCTGGTATAAGCAGGTGTTTGTTTAAATGTTAATTCAGTTTCTAAGACAAGGAATGATTGTAATATAAGGTCTACTCTGGCATGACATTTCTGGGCAGTGCAATGATCTGAATGTCAGATAAAAGTTATTGAAATTGACATTAGATAGACATTATACTTGATAAAGAGGATTCTTCACCTCATTCTGTAACTTCCATTGATAAACAAATACCTGTTTAGGTAATTAACATAACAAAATCTATTTATCAACAGACAAAATCCAGAATTCGCAAATAATGGGTAATTTTCAAGGGGTATGAATCGAGGTTGAATTTTAGAGCAAGAAGTTTACAAAATTCAATCAGGCATTCAGGCAGTGATTTTTTTGAAAATAATTTTATTGGGAAATAGGCACGTTAAATCCCAAATTTGGGAAAATAAGGTAATGGTTGTTTTGCTTATAAAAATAACTTTTCAGCTGTGACTGGTGTTTGTGTGTTATAAAAGGTTAAATACACAAAATCCTTAATTAATAAAAAGACATCAGTGAGGGGGAAAAATGAAGATTTTTTGGGGAAAATGGACACTTTTTGATAAGGGGAAAGTCTATATTAGACAGTAAAATCAACAAACAAAGTCACTGTCAGGTTATTGTGTTAGGTTTATAGATGTACAAAGCAATACTCCACACCTTTGGTTAGCACAATATTGATGTTATGAAAAGCACATTTTGATTTAAGTCAAATGTGTCTACCTTAATTTACAGAACAATAGACTTCTCTCAACTAAAAACTTAATTTGGCGTAAACCAATTTTTGTTTTTCCGGGTAAAGTATAATTTTATTGACCTGCTGAGTTTTGTTTTTAGAATGGTACGTTCTATTCCCTAATATGGGGGGTAACTGTTAATGTTGTGTATGTTCGTTGACACTCGATCGTTACTGTATATATGTGGGGTAACTGTTAATGTTGTGTATGTTCGTTGACACTCGATCGTTACTGTATATATGTGGGGTAACTGTTAATGTTGTGTATGTTCATTGACACTCGATCGTTACTGTATATATGTGGGGTAACTGTTAATGTTGTGTATGTTCGTTGACACTCGATCGTTACTGTATATATGTGGGGTAACTGTTAATGTTGTGTATGTTCATTGACACTCGATCGTTACTGTATATATGTGGGGTAACTGTTAATGTTGTGTATGTTCGTTGACACTCGATCATTACTGTATATATGTGGGGTAACTGTTAATGTTGTGTATGTTCGTTGACACTTGATCGTTACTGTATATATGTGGGGTAACTGTTAATGTTGTGTATGTTCGTTGACACTCGATCATTACTGTATATATGTGGGGTAACTGTTAATGTTGTGTATGTTCGTTGACACTTGATCGTTACCATATATAAATAGAGGATATTTGTGTGTTGCGGTGTAAGACAGAAAGTTATTTCACCGAGTGTGAAGCAGACAAAATGTTGTGGTGTAGCCAGAAGAGAAAATTTAAGTCAAATAATTACCAGGTGGAATAACTCGGATCTTACACCGAAACATACAGGGGACATAAAAATTGTAGATTGGAAGGTTTCTAGTGATTAAGAAAAAGTTAAATTGAAGTAAAACTACATCTAATAATGGTAAAAATATTTGCAGAAATTGAGTCAAATTAATATTTAAGTCTGGTATTTTTCATAACAGTATTGTTTCACAGTTTCATCAAACCTATCATGAAATGTGTGGTAAATCAAAGCTTACTATTGCTTGAAAATTGATTGAGAATACCATTATTGTGCAAACAATGTCTATTGGTCAATATTTTGCAAAACATGTTTTCATTGGTTGACAGCGTCAAAGTTTGTTTACAACTGTTCTCAAGTAAATACAAGGACCCATACATATGAACACGAGAATAATTGCAGGACTAAAGGTTTGTTATGTTTAGAGGAAGTAAGACTCTCCTCAATCCCATTCAATGGTGTTAAAACCTCCACAAGAATCATAGTCAATATTTCAATGACAGACAAACATGGCATTTATTAACCATAAAATCTTTGAAGCACAATTACGTTTAAGGTCAAATGCTGTTTTATATCTTCAACACTTAAAGGTAGAAACACGAGTCTGATACAAAATGTACAGGTTTTTCTTACGCTAATTCGTTATGTAGGTCAGGATAGAAAATACCGGTATCAGACACTTGTAATGGTGGTTTTCGGAAACATGTAGGAAAAGTGACAATGCAGTGTTGGTACATACATGTGTATGAAGGTAATTTACACTGATTTTCAAATATTTATGACTAAACATATTTTATCAAAAAAATAAGACTATGTACCTTTAAATACCAAAGCTTTCTAGCCAACCACTGAACAAAGCAACTTTATTTCAAAGAAACCAATCAATGTCATTACTTTGGCTTACAAGCTAAAAGAAAGTCTGGACATTGTGAAAGAAAAGGAGGCTAAACACATCAAAGATCATAGTGAAATATATAGACAAGAGGACCATGATGGCCCTGATTCACACACCAGGGCACCTGAAAAATCTGGTATTATGTTTCTGTGTCACATGTTGCATAATTTCGTAAAGATTCTTACCATGAGTAAAAATTTAGATTTCCACCATATTAAGAGTAATCACTTTAATTATAACATATAATTAGGGATGTCAACGAATATTCGAATATTTGTTCATAACTTCGAATATTCGTATCCTGTTTCAATATTCGAATATTCGTATCCTGTTTCAATATTCGAATATTCGTATCCTGTTTCAATATTCGAATATTCATATCCTGTTTCAATATTCGAATATTCGTATCCTGTTTCAATATTTGAATATTCGGAAAAAAATACTTAATAAAAACTTGACGAAAAAATGGTCGTTTGTTGATTTATTTGCCGACCCCGATTTGTGTAAGAGAGTAATAAAGGTTGTTGTTGTTGTTGAAATATACACGCTTGTAAAAGTGTCATTGTGTATATTGGGGTGTGAGACGGTTTGTCTCTTACGATAATCCGTTAATTACTGACCGTTTGTAACCATTTGATAGTCCATAGTGTCAAATAGAAGAAAATTAGTGAGCTTAAAACGTACATTAAAACTTCGAAACCTCGAACAGTTTTGGGTCAAACACAGTAGATACCTAGAACAGGTTCTTAGGTCCCGGCAAAACCCCTTCTTATTTCATATTAACGAACAGTAGATCACTCGAACGGAGATAGGTCGAACACTCGAACAGGTTTTGCGGTCCCTAGATACCATTTCATTCATTGTTCACCCCAGATAGGTCGAACAATACAATAATTCTCACCTTTCATGGACCGAGCGATATTCTATTATTTGATGACAGGTAAGATTGGTGACACGTGTTATTCGCACGTAGTGATAATTACTTGATGGTTGCACTATAAACAATACAGTGTACAAGTCATGTACTTATGTGACAAACAAATCACTTAATGGATCTATTAAATATCTTACGAAACATTAAGCTTATTTTGTATGTCTGCCACGAATGACAACTGTGTTAGTACTGTTTGTCTTAAAATAGAACTTCGTAATTGTTTACTATCTTGTCTGTATAATATTCATGTGTGTAAAAATAAACAAATCATTTACTTAAATATGTTTTAGTTAAATAATGCTGTGACTATTGATCGACGTGCATTCAGTATGAAAACACTAACAACACACAAATGTCATGCGTTCAGCATGCTTAGTACACTTGCACAGGTGACAGTCAGTTTGTACATATACACGTATACGGTAGATGGCTCGAACAGGTAGATGGCTCAAACTAATTGCTCGGTCCGGTGGCAGTTCGAGGTTTCGAAGTTTTACTGTAGATGACAAACAGTCCAGCTCAAATGGAAGATTCAGTTTACATCATAGAACTATGTTTGCTAAAATGTGCTGATTTAATCCTTGGTTGTTTCAATACAATATAATATGTTACAATATGTTACAATATGTATCAGATAAAATTGAGTCAATGTTTTGACTATTAGAAGTTTCACCGACATCAATAAAAACTGTCACAAAATAGTTATTGTGTGCCATTCGATGAGGTACAATAACTGAGATCAACAATACCTTTCAATCGTTTAAAGGGCCATAATTCACTAATGCATATTATGAAACTATTGATAAGATGCACAATCAGGGACAATGTGTGTATTCAATGAAGAGTCTGAATGCTATCCTGTAAGTGTCCATACTTATATGTAAAGATCAACTATGACAATTGGAAACACATTGAAGGCATCAAATAAAATATTTTCTAAGTTTCCAGTGATTTGGTAGGATTTTTCCTTGTATGCTATAAACAGGTCTTCCAGAACTTTGATTCATTCCAATATTGTCAATATTATAGTATGCTTAAAACAAGTCCAGCATGGTGAAGAATGACATAGAAGCATGTTGTATGTGCTGTGTGACTTACAGGTTCTGTCAGTACTTTGATTTATTCCAATATTGTCAATACTATTGTATGCTTAAAACAAGTCCAGCATGGTGGAGAATGACATAGAAGCATGTTGTATGTGCTGTGTGACTTACAGGTTCTGTCAGTACTTTGATTTATTCCAATAGTGTCAATATTATATGCTTAAAACAAGTCCAGCATGGTGAAGAATGACATAGAAGCATGTTGTATGTGCTGTGTGACTTACAGGTTCTGTCAGTTCTTTGACTTATTCCAATATTGTCAATATTATAATATGCTTAAAACAAGTCCAGCATGGTGAAGAATGACATAGAAGCATGTTGTATGTGCTGTGTGACTTGCAGGTTCTGTCAGTACTTTGACTTATTCCAATATTGTCAATATTATAATATGCTTAAAACAAGTCCAGCAAGGTGAAGAATGACATAGAAGCATGTTGTATGTGCTGTGTGACTTACAGGTTCTGTCAGTACTTTGATTTATTCCAATATTGTCAATATTATAATATGCTTAAAACAAGTCCAGCACAGTGGAGAATGACATAGAAGCATGTTGTATGTGCTGTGTGACTTACAGGTTCTGTCAGTACTTTGATTTATTCCAATATTGTCAATATTATAATATGCTTAAAACAAGTCCAGCATGGTGGAGAATGACATAGAAGCATGTTGTATGTGCTGTGTGACTTACAGGTTCTGTCAGTACTTTGATTTATTCCAATATTGTCAATATTATAATATGCTTAAAACAAGTCCAGCACAGTGGAGAATGACATAGAAGCATGTTGTATGTGCTGTGTGACTTACAGGTTCTGTCAGTACTTTGATTTATTCCAATATTGTCAATATTATAATATGCTTAAACAAGTCCAGCACAGTGGAGAATGACATAGAAGCATGTTGTATGTGCTGTGTGACTTACAGGTTCTGTCAGTACTTTGACTTATTCCAATATTGTCAATACTATTGAATGCTTAAAACGAGTCCAGCACAGTGGAGAATGACATAGAAGCATGTTGTATGTGCTGTGTGACTTACAGGTTCTGTCAGTACTTTGACTTATTCCAATATTGTCAATACTATTGTATGCTTAAAACGAGTCCAGCATGGTGGAGAATGACATAGAAGCATGTTGTCTGTGCTGTGTGATTTACAGGTTCTGTCAGTACTTTGATTTATTCAGTATGCTTACAACAAGTCAAACAATGTGGGGAATCACATAACATGATGTTGTATGTGCTGTGTGATTTACAGGTTCTGTCAGTACTTTGATTTATTCAGTATGCTTACAACAAGTCAAACAATGTGGGGAATCACATAACATGATGTTGTATGTGCTGTGTGATTTACAGGTTCTGTATCATGAAGAGGTGATGGAAGAACAATACAAGGCCATGTTCTGTAGTCATAAGATATCATTAATTTTAGCAAAGCATCTAACTTGCATATATTTAAACAACATGACACCAAAGTGTTATGCTTCTGGGGCCCAGTATACATTCCCCTATCCTCATGCTTCACTCAAACAGTGACCCTCATCCGTCACTAAATCAAGGGTCTGCTACACCTTTGATGGATGGACAGATTGAGCAGGTTAGGTTCCACACTTAAAGTATGCCAACAATGGCTTCATTGTTAAGTATAAATTAAGAAACAAATTAGTCTGCAATAAACACAGACATTATGTAAGAACACTTCAGTTTAACCAACAGCCTCATACTTTAACTGACCACAAATCATCTGAAAAATAACAGAAATTTGAAGCAACTGTCAAAAAATACAACTTTGTCAACACCTAAATGTAGTCATAATAGACCATGAAAAGGCAGAGGAAAAATAGCAGAATGATAAATAATGGCAAGGTCTACAATATTGCCCTTATTACCAGGAATGTCTGTTACAATGACTTACCTTGAGTGCTTGTTGAGGTGCTCATCTCCCAGCATCCAGCATCTTATCATGAATTGCTCCCGTATACAAAACATCTCTTTATCTACATGATTTTGACATACAACTCTAGTTGAACTGTGCCATTCATTAAAGTTACCGCTTTTTTATACTTCTGTCTTCATCTGTCATTCAAATACAATGTTTAACTTGCAACCTTTCAGCATACAATATCCTTAAGCCTTGATCTGTAATCTTGTTTCGAAATCTGAAACAATAACAAAGTTGTCTTAAATTACCTAATGCATAGTTGTAAAAATGCTCACAAAGTTTGGACTGCTGCAGGACATATTGAGTTGTTTACAACATAATCAATCTAACCTAACTTCTAATCAGTGAGACATTTACAACTGTAAGACTCTTTTAAAGAGAAAATTTAAACTAGATGCAGCCATAGGACAGGGATGTCCCCCCCTCCACCCTGTGCTTCAGCTTTTAAATAAAAAAAGGTCATAACTCCTCTAAAAATGAGTAGATTGTAATCATAATCAAACTTGACCTGCTTTCCATTATCTTATGCTTGTGTGACCAATATGCACTGAATCCTTCCATCCTCGAGTTATTGATCGTAAACCGATTTTTTGCACAGATAGATGGATGTTCGGGCGGATAGACAGGTCATGCTGGGCGGACAGACAGGTAACGCTGGGCGGACAGACAGGTGCCAAACATTTAATGCCTCTTTGCCATTCTTCAAATGGAGGGTGGCATAATAAAGTGAAATAATGTGGCACAGGGCCTATTATTAAGTCCTGTATAGTAATTATACCATCTTTCTATGCAGTAGTATAAGATACAAACAGTAAGTATAACAAACCAGGATTTTCATCAACCTGGGTAGCAATAGTTACAATTTGTAACTCACATACAACGTTTCAAACATACCATGTTAATACAGTTGGACCTCGTTCATTCTAATTCATCGGGTCCGAACTTTTATTTTGAATTATACTTGGTTTCAAAAAGCACATTTTACTTTGTCGCGCCTAAAATACATCAGGACCCAATATTTATTTCGAATGATACCAAGTATTCAGATAGAAGGTTGTCCAATAAATGAGGTGTGACTGTATATTGAACAGTTTAAAAGCACAAGTCTGGTACTGCAAAAGGTGGTTTGCACAAGTTGTAATACAAAAACCCAAGTCTGGTACTGCAAAAGGTGGTTTGCACAAGTGGTAATACAAAAACCCAAGTCTGGTACTGCAAAAGGTGGTTTGCACAAGTTGTAATACAAAAACCCAAGACTGGTACTGAAAATGTTGGTTTGCACAAGTTGTAATACAAAAACCCAAGTCTGATACTGCAAAAGCTGGTTTGCACAAGTTGTAATACAAAAACCCAAGTCTGATACTGCAAAAGCTGGTTTGCACAAGTTGTAATACAAAAACCCAAGTCTGATACTGCAAAAGCTGGTTTGCACAAGTTGTAATACAACAAGAAATGGGCAATGCCCACAAACCAGGTTTTAAACCTAATTATTTGTAACCAAGGCTCTATTTGTATAATGAATACATGATGATCATCAATGCTGCAAAGGTGCCAGAGGTGATACATGCATACAGACACTCACACTTTGATGTCAATACACCCACGAATAGCGAAAATATTAAGTGGAAACTGATTTTTAAATTTTAAGTGACCTTGACCTTGGACGGAACGAACCCAAAAGCAATCCCAAGCGAGATCTTCACAAGTTCTTACTATACACCAAGTTTGATGTCAATATGACCAACAAATCTAAAGTTATTAGCCGGAGAGCAAATTGCATTTTTTAGTAAAGGTGACCTTGACCTTTGACGAAACGATTCCAAAAGCAATCCCAAGCGAGCTCTCCACATGTTCTTACTATACACCAAGTTTGATGTCAATATGACCAACAAATCTAAAGTTATTCACCGGAAACCAAATTGCTACTTTAAGTAACGGTGACCTTGACCTTTGGCGGAAAAAGTCCAAAAGCAACCCCAAGCAAGCTCTCCACATGTTCTTACTGTACACCAAGTTTGATGTCAATAGGATTAACGAAACTCAAGTTATTCACCGGAAACCAAATTGCTACTTTAAGTAACAGTGACCTTGACCTTTGGCGGAACGAGTCCAAAAGCAACGCCAAGCAAGCTCTCCACATTTTCTTATTATACACCAAGTTTGATGTCAATATGATCAACAAAACAGAAGTTATTGGCCGGAAACCAAATTTCTATTTTTAGTAATAGTGACCTTGACCTTTGACAAAACGATTCCACAAGTAATCCCAAGCGAGCTCTCAACATGTTCTTACTATACACCAAGTTTGATGTCAATATGACCAACAAATCTAAAGTTATTCACCGGAAACCAAATTGCTACTTTAAGTAACGGTGACCTTGACCTTTGGCAGAACAAGTCCAAAAGCAACCCCAAGCAAGCTCTCCACATGTTCTTACTGTACACCAAGTTTGATAAACCAAATTGCTACTTTAAGTAACGGTGACCTTGACCTTTGGCGGAACGAGTCCAAAAGCAACGCCAAGCAAGCTCTCCACATTTTCTTATTATACACCAAGTTTGATGTCAATATGATCAACAAAACAGAAGTTATTGGCCGGAAACCAAATTTCTATTTTTAGTAATGGTGACCTTGACCTTTGATGGACCGAACCCAAAAGTAATCCCAAGCGAGCTCTCCACATGTTCTTACTGTACACCAAGTTTGATGGCAATATGTTCAACGAAACTCAAGTTATTCGCCGGAAACCAAACTGCTATTTTTAGTAATGGTGACCTTGACCTTCATCAGAACGGGTCCAAAAGCAATCCCAAGCAAGCTCTCCACATGTTCTTACTGTACACCAAGTTTGATGTCAATAGGATTAACGAAACTCAAGTTATTCGCCGGAAACCAAATTGCTAGTTTTAGTAACGGTGACCTTGACCTTTGTTGGACCGCTCCCAAAAGCAATCCCAACTGAGCTCTCCACATGTTCTTACTATACACTAAGTTTGAAGTCAATATGATTAATGTAACTAAAGTTATTCACCGGAAACCAAATTTCTATTTTTAGTAACGGTGACCTTGACCTTTGTCGGACAGAACCCAAAAGCAATCCCAAGCGAGCTCTCCACATGTTCTTACTGTACACCAAGTTTGATGGCAATATGTTCAACGAAACTCAAGTTATTCGCCGGAAACCAAACTGCTATTTTTAGTAATGGTGACCTTGACCTTCATCAGAACGGGTCCAAAAGCAATCCCAAGCAAGCTCTCCACATGTTCTTACTGTACACCAAGTTTGATGTCAATAGGATTAACGAAACTCAAGTTATTCGCCGGAAACCAAATTGCTAGTTTTAGTAACGGTGACCTTGACCTTTGTTGGACCGCTCCCAAAAGCAATCCCAACTGAGCTCTCCACATGTTCTTACTATACACTAAGTTTGAAGTCAATATGATTAATGTAACTAAAGTTATTCACCGGAAACCAAATTTCTATTTTTAGTAACGGTGACCTTGACCTTTGTCGGACAGAACCCAAAAGCAATCCCAAGCGAGCTCTCCACATTTTCTTACTATACACCAAGTTTGATGTCAATATGATTAATGTAACTAAAGTTATTCGCCGGAAACCAAATTTCTATTTTTAGTAACGGTGACCTTGACCTTTGTCAGACAGAACCCAAAAGCAATCCCAAGCGAGCTCTCCACATGTTCTTACTATACACCAAGTTTGATGTCAATATGATTAATGTAACTAAAGTTATTCGCCGGAAACCAAATTTCTATTTTTAGTAACGGTGACCTTGACCTTTGTCGGACAGAACCCAAAAGCAATCCCAAGCGAGCTCTCCACATGTTCTTACTATACACCAAGTTTGATGTCAATATGATTAATGTAACTAAAGTTATTCGCCGGAAACCAAATTTCTATTTTTAGTAACGGTGACCTTGACCTTTGTCGGACAGAACCCAAAAGCAATCCCAAGCGAGCTTTCCATATGCTCTTACTGTACACCAAGTTTGGTTACAATATGATCAACAGAACTCAAGTTATTTGCCGGAAACCACCCAGTTTGACGCCCGCCCGCCCGCCCGCCGGCCCGCCCAACGACATCACCATTCTAATAACCTGGTTTTTTTCAAAAACCTGGTTAAAAACCCAAGTCTGATACTGCAAAAGCTGGTTTGCACAAGTTGTAATACAAAAACCCAAGTCTGATACTGCAAAAGCTGGTTTGCACAAGTTGTAATACAAAAACCCAAGTCTGATACTGCAAAAGCTGGTTTGCACACGTTGTAATACAAAAACCCAAGTCTGATACTGCAAAAGCTGGTTTGCACACGTTGTAATACAAAAACCCAAGTCTGATACTGCAAAAGCTGGTTTGCACAAGTTTCTGATGATACCAATTATTCGGATAGAAGGTTGTTCAAAAGTTGTAATACAAAAGCACAAACAGAGGTGCATAAGTTTGAAAAAAATAAGTTTAGATTACAAACAAACATTTCAAACATACCATGTTAATATACTAAACAACTGATAAACTCAACTCTAATAAACCATAAAGCTTGTTTTCACAAAGATGTATTACTTAAACAGGATGAGTTATAAGTGGTCTTTCTGATTTATGTCACAGTAAATTTTATTTAAGATGCAACCCACAAGAGAATAATATTTCTTGTCTAGGATCTCAGTGCTTAATGTGACCACAGAATCCAATACTTCGGGCTTAGAGGGTGTAATAGTCTACAGTGTTAATCAAACTTAATCCATGGATGAACATTTGAGCCTTAAGGTCCCCAGACATTTGATTTGATACAATTAATAGACAACAGGCATTTAAAGGGAGTTACTGAACCACAGGGACCAGTCCGAGACACACCATATTGCCTCTGTAACTAAACACAATCATAATTTCCTAACTCGAAATTGTTTAAGGTATAGACAGTTAAACTTCTTTGCACCCTCTGGAACAGACAATAAGCAATCAAGTTCAATTAGTGAAAGACAAAATTGGAGAAATTAGTTCCTAGTCTTAAAAACAGTTAGCTGCTTCAGCAAGAAAAGGGTATTGCAATTGTATATCAATTTTTATCAGTAATTCAAATCTATAGACACAGAATTCTAAAGGGACCCCACCATACGTCTGCAATCCTTCCCAACTATAAATAATTTACGGACTACAAGAACTGATAGAATGAATGGAGTAGGATAGAAAATGTATCCGGCAGTAAGCACCACATTGGGAATTGATGACCTTGTAAAACTGTCAGATGTATACTCAGGAGAGGAAAGTGATGCCACCTTCTGTTTTGGCTTGTTGTCCTTTGTTATCTAGTTTTCACAAATTTGTGTAACTGAGAAACATAGGTAGATGATAGAGGAATATTGGTATATGATAAAGGAACATAGGTTGGTAGCATGTAGGTGAGGATAGAACATACCTGATACAGGTAGCATGTAGATGATAGAGGAACAACGATAGATGATGGATGAACATTGGTAGACGATAGAGGAACATTGGTAGATGATAGAGGAACGACGATAGATGACGGATGAACATTGGTAGATGATGGAGGAACATTGGTAGATGATAGAGGAACATTGGTAGATGATAGAGGAACATTGGTAGATGATAGAGGAACATTGGTAGATGATAGAGGAACATTGATAGATGATAGAGGAACATTGGTAGATGACGGATGAACATCGGTAGATGATAGAGGAATATTGGTAGATGATAGAGGAACATTGGTAGATGATAGAGGAATATTGGTAGATGATAGAGGAACATTGGTAGATGATAGAGGAACATTAGCAGATGATAGAGGAACATTAGCAGATGATAGAGGAACATTGGTAGATGACGGATGAACATCGGTAGATGATAGAGGAATATTGGTAGATGATAGAGGAACATTGGTAGATGATAGAGGAACATTGGTAGATGATAGAGGAACATTGGTAGATGACGGATGAACATTGGTAGATGATAGAGGAATATTGGTAGATGATAGAGGAACATTGGTAGATGACGGATGAACATTGGTAGATGATAGAGGAATATTGGTAGATGATAGAGGAACATTGGTAGATGACGGATGAACATTGGTAGATGATAGAGGAATATTGGTAGATGATAGAGGAACATTGGTAGATGACGGATGAATATTGGTAGATGATAGAGGAATATTGGTAGATGATAGAGGAACATTGGTAGATGAAAGAGGAACATTGGTAGATGATAGAGGAACATTAGCAGATGATAGAGGAACATTGGTAGATGATAGAGGAATATTGGTAGATGATAGAGGAACATTGGTAGATGATAGAGGAACATTGGTAGATGATAGAGGAACATTGGTAGATGATAGAGGAACAACGATAGATGACGGATGAACATTGGTAGATGATGGAGGAACATTGGTAGATGATAGAGGAACATTGGTAGATGATAGAGGAACATTGGTAGATGATAGAGGAACATTGGTAGATGATAGAGGAACATTGATAGATGATAGAGGAACATTGGTAGATGACAGATGAACATTGGTAGATGATAGAGGAATATTGGTAGATGATAGAGGAATATTGGTAGATGATAGAGGAATATTGGTAGATGATAGAGGAACATTGGTAGATGATAGAGGAACATTGGTAGATGAAAGAGGAACATTGGTAGATGATAGAGGAACATTGGTAGATGATAGAGGAACATTGGTTGTAGAATTGTTGAGAGTCAAAGTTGTGCAGATTCTTTTTTAGATTACTGAGAGATTGTAGCTCCAGTCAGGGCGCTAGACATCTTTTGGGACTGCTACCCATATCTGAAAATGTGGAACTATGCTTTGTTTAAATATGAGAATTTTCTTTCTATTTTGGGAGGGGAATTTTTAATGGAAATTGTAGGGGAAGAAAACATACTATTATAGAAGGGCAATAGTACCTTTAAACAGCCCCAAACATAAACAAACAAGTGCTCTATTTCAGACATGCATCAACATTTGTAGATAGGGTGGTAAAGTGGTTAAATGGCTGTCACTGCTGACCAGAAGATCTGGAATTGATAATTCTGGCTCTGGGCCAATTTAAACTGACCCATTTCATGATCTCTGAATGAAGTGCAACCACTGGTTCATACAATTACCCTGGGGAAGCAATCATTGATAGGATTTGGTATAAGTTCTAATTATTTGTTTCAGAGTATATTATAATATAAATAAGTTTGAACTACAACTAGATTGTAGGATTATCGAGTACTCATTAAAGTGTCAATGTTTGTGTCTTAAGGATGTATTCTTCTGACGATTTTAACGTAATTTGGAAGTTGTCAACGGGAGATAACTCGCGATTTACTTCAATGTCGCAAAATGGCTGGAAAAAAATATTATCGTTTAAATGTACCTAAATTGTTTCTATATTTTCATTTCGTCGGAAATAAATTAATAAAACGGAAATAAAAATGGTTTCATAACATAACATACGGCGCGGGAGTGATTATAACCTATGCATTATTTCGCGTATTATTCACTAGTTTATGCAAATTAGGGCCGCATCACATATTCATACGCGCTGTCAGAAATCCAAACAAACATGGCCGATTTTCGCGTATCGGTCTACGACAAATATGTAGCATTTCGCGATCGTCTAAATGTCAAACAGCTTCGTAAACGAAAGTTTATCAGAATTCTAACCATTGCGAGCTAACACGTACTTCAAATCCGATGCGAGTGCACATTTCAGCTTGTCTGGAGGTATCAACACATGGTTCGCTGTCCATCATCCGGATCACGGTGGTTTTTTTTATGTGAACATAAACAGAATAGACCACATGCTGATGCAATCTATCCTCCGAGAAAACGAGTACGAATGATATTGTCAGCGACGACTCACAGCGACATATTTTCAACTGTGTCAACGTAGATCTGTTGATTTACGTTTAGTCAATGATTTTACTTTAGAATGGACTCGGTGACGTCACGGCTTCATGTCGTCACAGCAGCGCGTGTGCACTAAATTTTGAACTTCTTCAATGTTTTCCTTAAAACTGCAGTACATTATCGATCATGTTGTTAATTGTTTGTTTTGTGTTAACATTCGACATTACATTTGGTTTAATTATTGGTATTAATCGTCGTTTTTATTCTGTGAAAATCTTTGTAACTATATTTTCTCGACCGAATCACTAAAGTAGAAGCAAAATGCAGGGGCGGCTAGAGAAATGAGTCTGTGTGATTTTTTTTGTTTTAAGCCCGTTTACAAGTTATGTGATAAATAGAACCTAGCATTTGTGTTCATATTTTATTGAATTTATTTAACTCGTCGGCCAATAACTTATTTTCGACATCTATTTGAAAGGGTAAAAAAACGATTGTTTTTTTCCTCAAGAAAATTGGGTAATCCATTTGAGAATTGTTGCCCCTAAAATGTACATTAGTGCATTATGCATTATGTATTTTTTTGTGTGCTTTGAACATGAACATGGTAGTTACTAGATGAAAAGTATATGTTTGATTCTGGAAGTGTTTTTTGTGTAAATGTTGGAAAATCGGCTTGTTTTGTTGAGAAATCTTTGATTTTTTTTTTTAGAAAAATGATTAAACTTAAAAGTACATTAGTGCATTATATTGTTTTTTGATGCTAAAGTCTTTAACCAAGAACATGGTATTAACTAGTTATGTTCCAAAACCGACCATCATGAGAATAACTATCTACCTTCAATATTTTGGAAAAATCGTTTGGCCTATTTTGGGTTATTTCCCCTGAATTGCCATTTTTTGCTATTTTTTGGCTTTACCTAAAAAAATATGGTAGCTAGACAAATATCTGAAATGGGGAAATGATCAGAATGACAATATCTATCTTACCTGAAAATTTCAGAACAATCTAACGACACATATTTGCAATGCGGGAGATTCAGACTTGAGTTTTCATAAGATTTTGGGGCGGGGTAGGGATATGTAAACGACATAAAACTTTTTTATATGCACACCAACCCATAATTTTGTTTGGCTTAAAATGTTCATTTTATCTGGGCTTAACTGCATATTAACTGTGAAAAAAAGTTTAATTCTGGAAGTGTGCTATTTTTTGTGTATAAATGTTGGAATCTAGGCTTGTTTTGGTGAAAAATCTCTGATTTTTTTTGGGTGAAAAATGATATAAAAAATATTTTCGTATGTTTTGATATTGTGTGTTATTTGAATTTTTGTCCATGAGACAAGGTATTAAAAAGATAAACGCCCAAAATTTTTTTTTATTTGACAAATTTGAAAAAAATCAGTATATTGCTGTTTTTGTTGGAAATTAGCACTTTTTCCATACTCTGTATATTGTCCTTTTTCAGATGGCCATAGTTTCTTTAAATGCGCACATACCTATGTTTTTTTTTTATGAAAACACATCAGAAAATATCTCTCTTCAAAAATATAATGACCATTTAAAAAGTTTAATGCAGGAAAAATTTGGCTCCTCAGAAGTGTACATCCTTAATTGTTGTTTTTAGTCTCAGATCTGTGGGAGAAAGTTGAAAATTGCACGGAATAAATAATTGTATTGCAAATTTTCTTTTGCAACAAGTTAAGTTAAAATGATTTAAAAGTAATTTAAGCCTTCCTTGTGTTTTGTTTGTGTACAAGATTAGATTCATTGCAGTTGAATGAAGAATGCAATTTGTGTCCTAGAAACTTTCCAAATCACTTTGTGCCGTGTATAGTCTGAACATGTTAACCTGATCCTAACCTTTATGCATGAATATATTATACATCAATTATGCTGACTAGGGCTGTGGATTGTCTGAACATGTTAACCTGATCCTGACCTTTATGCATGAATATATTATACATCAATTATGCTGACTAGGGCTGTGGATTGTCTGAACATGTTAACCTGATCCTGACCTTTATGCATGAATATATTATACATCAATTATGCTGACTAGGGCTGTGGATTGTCTGAACATGTTAACCTGATCCTGAACTTTATGCATGAATATATTATACATCAATTATGCTGACTAGGGCTGTGGATTGTCTGAACATGTTAACCTGATCCTGAACTTTATGCATGAATATATTATACATCAATTATGCTGACTAGGGCTGTGGATTGTCTGAACATGTTAACCTGATCCTGACCTTTATGCATGAATATATTATACATCAATTATGCTGACTAGGGCTGTGGATTGTCTGAACATGTTAACCTGATCCTGAACTTTATGCATGAATATATTATACATCAATTATGCTGACTAGGGCTGTGGATTGTCTGAACATGTTAACCTGATCCTGAACTTTATGCATGAATATATTATACATCAATTATGCTGACTAGGGCTGTGGATTGTCTGAACATGTTAACCTGATCCTGACCTTTATGCATGAATATATTATACATCAATTATGCTGACTAGGGCTGTGGATTGTCTGAACATGTTAACCTGATCCTGAACTTTATGCATGAATATATTATACATCAATTATGCTGACTAGGGCTGTGGATTGTCTGAACATGTTAACCTGATCCTGAACTTTATGCATGAATATATTATACATCAATTATGCTGACTAGGGCTGTGGATTGTCTGAACATGTTAACCTGATCCTGAACTTTATGCATGAATATATTATACATCAATTATGCTGACTAGGGCTGTGGATTGTCTGAACATGTTAACCTGATCCTGAACTTTATGCATGAATATATTATACATCAATTATGCTGACTAGGGCTGTGGATTGTCTGGCCATGTTAACCTGATCCTAACCTTTATGCATGAATATATTATACATCAATTATGCTGACTAGGGCTGTGGATTGTCTGAACATGTTAACCTGATCCTGAACTTTATGCATGAATATATTATACATCAATTATGCTGACTAGGGCTGTGGATTGTCTGAACATGTTAACCTGATCCTGAACTTTATGCATGAATATATTATACATCAATTATGCTGACTAGGGCTGTGGATTGTCTGAACATGTTAACCTGATCCTGAACTTTATGCATGAATATATTATACATCAATTATGCTGACTAGGGCTGTGGATTGTCTGAACATGTTAACCTGATCCTGAACTTTATGCATGAATATATTATACATCAATTATGCTGACTAGGGCTGTGGATTGTCTGAACATGTTAACCTGATCCTGAACTTTATGCATGAATATATTATACATCAATTATGCTGACTAGGGCTGTGGATTGTCTGGCCATGTTAACCTGATCCTGAACTTTATGCATGAATATATTATACATCAATTATGCTGACTAGGGCTGTGGATTGTCTGAACATGTTAACCTGATCCTGAACTTTATGCATGAATATATTATACATCAATTATGCTGACTAGGGCTGTGGATTGTCTGAACATGTTAACCTGATCCTGAACTTTATGCATGAATATATTATACATCAATTATGCTGACTAGGGCAGTGGATTGTCTGACCAATGGCAATGCGATCGCGAATCGGTATATTAAGCAAACCACAAATTGATCCATGAACCACAATGGAAACAATATATCTTAAACACTTAATCATTTCTGCAAATTTATGAATTTTACAAAAACAATTCACTTTCAATCAAGCCAACCACTCATCGCTATGTTTGCTTATGTTTGTACGAAGTACAAGTGTAAAGGTCAAACGTCATATTTTGAAATTTCTACTTTATACTTGGTTGAACAACTTTGGGGTGATTTGCTAGCACAACCAATATGTAAAAAGTATATTTGTGGTGCTTAAAAAACTAACACATATTAAAGCAAAAAGGTAAACTGAACTTGTATATTGTTTTGCAATATAATTTATCTGCAAATACGACAATTTCCTCTGGAAGAACTAAAAAAGGCTTAACACTACGATGTAAACAAATGTGCAACGAAAACTAACATAGTAATCGGACATTTTTGGTTACAACCGGTGTTCAGTGCCCACAGGTATTCAGTGCCATGAGTATACGCCATCACACTGAAGTATGTTTTACAAACAGCTTTTTGGTCACTTTCGACGGGAATACCGAAGTATTTCCACAGGTTTAACGTGAACTTTGCTTGGGGATTATTGTATGCAGACGAAATGACGATACATGCAAAGTCAACATAATTTAGACATTGGTTTCGAATTTGAAGTTATTTTGTGCGTCAAACGATTATCTATGTTATTTAATTAATGTTCAAAATAATTTTAGTATTTATTGGATCGTCAAATATTAGCTATTTCGAGATTCCTTTGCTTCGAAACTATGCTTCCTCCAGCTCTACATGTGTCACGATACCTACTTTCGGTTGTGTTGTCAATACATACTAAAGTGTTTAATGTTTCTAGAATTATCTATCGATGAAAAATTAAATGGTAAACATGAATTATTTTGTCTAAAAGTATTTAACAAGTTTAGATAATATGATTTGCGAATCGACGATCTTATAGTGGACGAATCTGGTACTCGGATTGTTGGCCTTGAACCACAAGTGCTCGGATATTCGGATACTTGTTACAGCCCTAATGCTGATTATATTATTTTCTGAGAGAGAATTGTGTATCATCGGTATTTTTGTTGCAGTAATGGAAAACATTGCATGTGTGGTTTTCATTCATTAAATATTATTATATGACCAAACATGTACATCAAAATAGAGCTGAAGTTAATTTGATTAGAGACGAAGATAATTTAAGATAAACAGTCTACTGTGAAATCATGCTAATAGAGGGTCAGGAGGATCAGGTTAATTGTCCGAGTAATACAGCACTACACAAATACTGGTAACCAAGACAACATTTCATACCAGGTCTTCTTTCTATTTATCCTTAAAAATATTAGCATTAATATATTAAAATGCGAAATATATTCCCAAATATAGGTACATTAATTTTGTATCCAAGTGTACAGTAATCAATTTATTTTATATAATGAAACTGACTTCATTGCTATTTCATGTGGTGAACATTAGAACCCGATAAAACATAGTCATCATGTTATTGCTTTCGAATTCAAATTAAAAAATAGTTTAAATTAGGACAGTTGAATAATGAATTATTTGTATACAGTTGAACCCCTCAAATCCGGAACCTCAGTAAACTGGAATTCCCTCTAAACCGAACAATTTGCGCGGTCCCGATTTTTTCTGTTCTATTTTCATTGTGTAAAAACCTCTGTAAACCGGAACCCCTCTATTCCGGAAACCAAACAAGATTTCCATTATTTCTAAACAATTTCAACATTAATTTACCCCTCTAAACCGAACAGCAATTTATGACACCTAAAGTGTTTAGACAATAAATGTGTTAACACGGCGTTTTCACACCTTATCTGTTATGGCTTCAATCGGCAGTAGCTACACGTTTGTTAACTTTATGACGGTGCGCGGGTAAATAGGTACAGTGTGTTAATCGCAATTATTAACGACAAAAGAAAGTGACAGTTTGCAAAAATCATTAACAACTTTTAATTGCCGACCATACACATCAATCGACGTTTTCATATAATTTATTTAATGATGAATGCTACAGTAGGCGACTGTTCAATTGATCTTTTGTTAAAAGAATCAAATTATCACTCTAGTTAATGAGCGTATTACCAGAGTAAAGACGAGTGCAGGTATTGTTGTTTAAACTAACAATAATGTGGAACAATTTTGTTGTTTTATCAATCAGTTTCTGTCAGATTGATTTTATCATTCACACAATCAACATGTCTGCGCCTCCTTCTAAACGTCGAAGAATAGAATTGTCACTTGATGACAAAATTAAATTGACCAAAGAGTCAGAATCTGTTCCGAAACCGACAATCATGTATAAGGAATGAATAAAATACACTAAGTCATTAATTATGCTGTTGTTTAATGCATTTCCTAAAACCCCTCTAAACCAAACTTTTTATCCGGTCCGGACGAGCTTCGGTTTAGAGGTGTCACTGTATATCTATTGACCCTCAGGTTTAAGTGGGATAAAGAGTGAAAAGATATTGTATGAGACATTATTTGTATTTAAGCAACAAAGATACTACAGTCATGCTGATTTTCACAGCTATTTAAATGATTTAATACAAGTCCTTTAATAAGTTTATACAGGTAATCTCAATGATTATTAGAGACATACTACTTTCTAGTGCATTCTGGTATACTGCAAAGCATCTTACTTTCTAGTGCATTCTGGTATACTGCAAAGCATCTTACTTTCTAGTGCATTCTGGTATACTGCAAAGCATCTTACTTTCTAGTGCATTCTGGTATACTGCAAAGCATCTTACTTTCTAGTGCATTCTGGTATACTGCAAAGCATCTTACTTTCTAGGGCATTCTGGTATACTGCAAAGCATCTTACTTTCTATTGCATTCTGGTATACTGCAAAGCATCTTACTTTCTATTGCATTCTGGTATACTGCAAAGCATCTTACTTTCTAGTGCATTCTGGTATACTGCAAAGCATCTTACTTTCTAGGGCATTCTGGTATACTGCAAAGCATCTTACTTTCTAGTGCATTCTGGTATACTGCAAAGCATCTTACTTTCTAGTGCATTCTGGTATACTGCAAAGCATCTTACTTTCTAGGGCATTCTGGTATACTGCAAAGCATCTTACTTTCTAGTGCATTCTGGTATACTGCAAAGCATCTTACTTTCTAGGGCATTCTGGTATACTGCAAAGCATCTTACTTTCTAGGGCATTCTGGTATACTGCAAAGCATCTTACTTTCAATTGCATTCTGGTATACTGCAAAGCATCTTACTTTCTATTGCATTCTGGTATACTGCAAAGCATCTTACTTTCTATTGCATTCTGGTATACTGCAAAGCATCTTACTTTCTATTGCATTCTGGTATACTGCAAAGCATCTTACTTTCTAGTGCATTCTGGTATACTGCAAAGCATCTTACTTTCTAGGGCATTCTGGTATACTGCAAAGCATCTTACTTTCTATTGCATTCTGGTATACTGCAAAGCATCTTACTTTCTAGTGCATTCTGGTATACTGCAAAGCATCTTACTTTCTAGGGCATTCTGGTATACTGCAAAGCATCTTACTTTCTAGGGCATTCTGGTATACTGCAAAGCATCTTACTTTCTATTGCATTCTGGTATACTGCAAAGCATCTTACTTTCTATTGCATTCTGGTATACTGCAAAGTATCTTACTTTCTATTGCATTCTGGTATACTGCAAAGCATCTTACTTTCTAGTGCATTCTGGTATACTGCAAAGCATATCTTACTTTCTAGTGCATTCTGGTATACTGCAAAGCATCTTACTTTCTAGTGCATTCTGGTATACTGCAAAGCATCTTACTTTCTAGTGCATTCTGGTATACTGCAAAGCATCTTACTTTCTAGTGCATTCTGGTATACTGCAAAGCATCTTACTTTCTAGTGCATTCTGGTATACTGCAAAGCATCTTACTTTCTATTGCATTCTGGTATACTGCAAAGCATCTTACTGTCTAGTGCATTCTGGTATACTACAAAGCATCTTACTTTCTAGTGCATTCTGGTATACTGCAAAGCATCTTACTTTCTATTGCATTCTGGTATACTGCAAAGCATCTTACTTTCTAGGGCATTCTGGTATACTGCAAAGCATCTTACTTTCTAGTGCATTCTGGTATACTGCAAAGCATCTTACTTTCTAGGGCATTCTGGTATACTGCAAAGCATCTTACTTTCTAGGGCATTCTGGTATACTGCAAAGCATCTTACTTTCTAGTGCATTCTGGTATACTGCAAAGCATCTTACTTTCTATTGCATTCTGGTATACTGCAAAGCATCTTACTTTCTAGTGCATTCTGGTATACTGCAAAGCATCTTACTTTCTAGTGCATTCTGGTATACTGCAAAGCATCTTACTTTCTAGTGCATTCTGGTATACTGCAAAGCATCTTACTTTCTATTGCATTCTGGTATACTGCAAAGCATCTTACTTTCTATTGCATTCTGGTATACTGCAAAGCATCTTACTTTCTATTGCATTCTGGTATACTGCAAAGCATCTTACTTTCTAGTGCATTCTGGTATACTGCAAAGCATCTTACTTTCTATTGCATTCTGGTATACTGCAAAGCATCTTACTTTCTAGGGCATTCTGGTATACTGCAAAGCATCTTACTTTCTAGTGCATTCTGGTATACTGCAAAGCATCTTACTTTCTATTGCATTCTGGTATACTGCAAAGCATCTTACTTTCTATTGCATTCTGGTATACTGCAAAGCATCTTACTTTCTAGTGCATTCTGGTATACTGCAAAGCATCTTACTTTCTAGTGCATTCTGGTATACTGCAAAGCATCTTACTTTCTAGTGCATTCTGGTATACTGCAAAGCATCTTACTTTCTAGTGCATTCTGGTATACTGCAAAGCATCTTACTTTCTATTGCATTCTGGTATACTGCAAAGCATCTTACTTTCACGTCCAAATTTTTTCTTTAAGTCTGATTCTGAAGTACCGTAATTTGCAACATGAAGAATTTACGCTGTAGTCGCTCTGGTAATGTAATTATGTTAACATTGAAATTTTCACATCAATTATAAAGTAGCAAAATAATGGATTCCTAAATTAAAGTGGAAATTACATTGTCACAAACGAAACCAGTTTTACAGTAATTAAACTGGCGATCAATTTCAGCCAACAAGACATCATGATCAACATATCCTGAACATCACAGACAAGTATTGTCCGATATTTGCGACCTGTTTCATTGCTTGATCATGTCCGTACCTAAGTAGTTTAATCTGCTTTTTAAATCACAGAAAAGCATCTGCTTTCAGGTATGCAGTAGATCTTTCCAAATAGAACAAATCCGGAAATCGCTTTAAGTGGGTTATTACTATGGGTAAAAACGAAGTTTATTTTAAGATCCATTGAAGTTCAGTCATGACGTTAAATCCTGTCTTTGTTTTCATTGCGATTTGAGGAAAAACCCATATTATACTTAGCCAGAATATATCTACTAGGTATCATATTTACAACAAGTATTCATTATAGCTCTGTTAAGACATGCATCGACACTAATTGCATACGTTACTTAATATAGTAACAAAATTGCACTGTATATAAACGTTTATGGACAACGTGAGTCCAATATCAATGATCATGGGACCTTGTGTGCCGAATATCAATATTTGGCATTAAGTTCCGTTGTTTAGCTCATGAAATATCGACATTCGGAAACGAAACATTTAACAGACACCCAATGTTTAAATGGTTGATCCGCCTAAAGCCCACGGACCAATATCTTTCCTAGTATGCCAATATCGCTGTAAGGCACACCAGCCCTGTATAATAACCTCTAATTATTCTTCAACAATGGACTTTACACATACTACTTTCTTGAGACGATGAATATGGTGATACTTCCAGTAGATCATGCAGTTGATGATGACAGCAATGAGACGCTAAAAGGCCTCAAAACAGAAGCAGGGAAAATAATTACTGATACAATGCAATGTTCAAGATTTTGATAGATATATTAATGCACAAAAACTAAAATGATGACCGTAAATATTTCAAAATATTATCCATCAAGCAGTACAAAATATTGAAGAGTGTTTCGATAATTTTTTGTGGGAGACAGTGCAAAATGTTTTTTATCTATCTGTTCAACTTTTGTCGTCAGGGCAAACATTATATGTGTTTCCTGTGCCATGCGGAAAAAATGTTAAGGATTATATTTCGTAAAATTTATTCTTTCTTTCATTTGCTTAAAATAAGAGTTTATCACTATATCTGCTTCAGCTTTTCAGCTTTTTAGCCATAAAACAACTGGGCTGGGGTCAAATATTGGGGCCAGTTGGGCAACGGGAACTTTTCGGTTTTTTCTGGCCTATAGAGTAATATTGGGTTGTATCGGACACCTCGGACTTCATTGATGTCTTGATCGTTACTTCCGTCGAATAATCGGCACACCTCTATTCGTTCGCGTCTGTTGCATTGTGCAAGATATTGAGATTAGCGTACATGTATCTACCGAGTAGAGTTAAATCACATAATGACGAATTCTTCACTACCATCCTACTTGGGGAATATCGGACATATGCCGGGTATCATCGGACACAAATACGGGGAATATCTGCCATTATTTTATCGGACGTTTACTTTGTCTTTAAATTTATTTATAACGATTAATTTCATTTTGAATAACATTATAACTCTGTACACTATTTGAATTAAGAGAAATGTTTCAAATCCAAGCGCAAAAGCATTTAAGTTCATTCAACCTATTATTCAAGTGGCAGAAATGTCTTTTGAAATTTGCTGCTTCTCCGAAATTTTGCGAGGCTTGAAAAGGGAGGTTACTGCCAATGACGTGTCCTTCCACCAATCAAATTCTTCGACACATTCCTTGTTTCCAGTGACGTAGTGGTAGATGACCTGGTAGAATGTGACGTACTGTCGATAAACAAACGGATCTAACACGTGTATTGGCGTTATATAGAGAAGAAATACAACGTTTACACATCGTCCGATGAACCCTAGGTGTCCGATACAACCCACTATTACTCTAATATAAGTACAACATTGTAAGCTAGTGTAAGTAATTGTTATTTCAGACATGTAATTTCATCAATAAATTTGACGAAATAAGATAAATCACAACATATTTTTCATGATTTATAGTCACCATTTTCATGATTTATAGTCACCATTTTCATGATTTATAGTCACCATTTTCATGATTTATAGTCACCATTTTCATGATTTATAGTCACCATTTTCATGATTTATAGTCACCAAAGACTTAAAAAGAAAAGAAAATGGATTTTATAACTAATCTATCATTTATCATTATGAAAATAAAAGCACAGGGGAAAAAATGATGTTTAATTAAAGTTGTATAAGAAATGATGTATATAACTGTCAACTATATTTTTCAATTTAAATGTCAAAATTGAGAAGAAAAATGTAGCAATAGATTCCATTTATAAACTGTACTGTAACCATAAAGGTACAATCATGGTCTATTTTATTACTAAACTATGCTTCGTCATAAATATGAGAAAACCATTGGTAATTGTCTGCATACAGATGTACTATACAACAAAGCACAGTCACTTTGCTGACATGAGTCCGATACCGGTATGTCCTATCCTCACCTACATGCTACCTGTATCAGGTATGTTCTATCCTCACCTACATGCTACCTGTATCAGGTATGTCCTATCCTCACCTACGTGCTACCTGTATCAGGTATGTCCTATCCTCACCTATGTGCTACCTGTATCAGGTATGTTCTATCCTCACCTACGTGCTACCTGTATCAGGTATGTCCTATCCTCACCTACATGCTACCTGTATCAGGTATGTCCTATCCTCACCTACATGCTACCTGTATCAGGTATGTCCTATCCTCACCTACATGCTACCTATATCAGGTATGTTCTATCCTCACCTACATGCTACCTGTATCAGGTATGTCCTATCCTCACCTACATGCTACCTATATCAGGTATGTTCTATCCTCACCTACATGCTACCTGTATCAGGTATGTCCTATCCTCACCTACATGCTACCTGTATCAGGTATGTCCTATCCTCACCTACATGCTACCTATATCAGGTATGTTCTATCCTCACCTACATGCTACCTGTATCAGGTATGTCCTATCCTCACCTACATGCTACCTATATCAGGTATGTTCTATCCTCACCTACATGCTACCTGTATCAGGTATGTTCTATCCTCACCTACATGCTACCTATATCAGGTATGTTCTATTCCCACCTACATGCTACCTATATCAGGTATGTTCTATCCTCACCTACATGCTACCTGTATCAGGTATGTTCTATTCCCACCTACATGCTACCTATATCAGGTATGTCCTATCCTCACCTACATGCTACCTGTATCAGGTATGTTCTATCCTCACCTACGTGCTACCTGTATCAGGTATGTTCTATCCTCACATACGTGCTACCTGTATCAGGTATGTTCTATCCCCACCTACATGCTACCTGTATCAGGTATGTCCTATCCTCACCTACATGCTACCTGTATCAGGTATGTCCTATCCTCACCTACGTGCTACCTGTATCAGGTATGTCCTATCCTCACCTACATGCTACCTGTATCAGGTATGTCCTATCCTCACCTACATGCTACCTGTATCAGGTATGTCCTATCCTCACCTATGTGCTACCCTGTATCAGGTATGTTCTATCCCCACCTACGTGCTACCTATATCAGGTATGTTCTATCCCCCACCTACATGCTACCTGTATCAGGTATGTTCTATCCCCACCTACATGCTACCTGCATCAGGTATGTTCTATCCCCCACCTACATGCTACCTGTATCAGGTATGTTCTATCCCCACCTACATGCTACCTGCATCAGGTATGTTCTATCCTCACCTACGTGCTACCTGTATCAGGTATGTTCTATCCCCACCTACGTGCTACCTGTATCAGGTATGTCCTATCCTCACCTTCATGCTACCTGTATCAGGTATGTCCTATCCTCACCTACGTGCTACCTGTATCAGGTATGTCCTATCCTCACCTACATGCTACCTGTATCAGGTATGTCCTATCCTCACCTACATGCTACCTGTATCAGGTATGCCCTATCCTCACCTACATGCTACCTGTATCAGGTATGTTCTATCCTCACCTATGTGCTACCCTGTATCAGGTATGTTCTATCCCCACCTACGTGCTACCTATATCAGGTATGTTCTATCCCCCACCTACATGCTACCTGTATCAGGTATGTTCTATCCCCACCTACATGCTACCTGTATCAGGTATGTTCTATCCTCACCTACGTACTACCTGTATCAGGTATGCTTACTGTATCAGGTATGTCCTATCCTCACCTACGTGCTACCTGTATCAGGTATGTTCTATCCTCACCTACACGCTACCTGTATCAGGTATGTCCTATCCTCACCTACGTGCTTACTGTATCCGGTGTGTCCTATCCCCACCTACGTGCTACCTGTATCAGGTATGTCCTATCCTCACCTACATGTTACCTGTATCAGGTATGTCCTATCCTCACCTTCATGCTACCTGTATCAGGTATGTCCTATCCTCACCTACATGCTACCTATATCAGGTATGTTCTATCCTCACCTACATGCTACCTGTATCAGGTATGTCCTATCCTCACCTACATGCTACCTATATCAGGTATGTTCTATCCTCACCTACATGCTACCTGTATCAGGTATGTTCTATCCTCACCTACATGCTACCTATATCAGGTATGTTCTATTCCCACCTACATGCTACCTATATCAGGTATGTTCTATCCTCACCTACATGCTACCTGTATCAGGTATGTTCTATTCCCACCTACATGCTACCTATATCAGGTATGTCCTATCCTCACCTACATGCTACCTGTATCAGGTATGTTCTATCCTCACCTACGTGCTACCTGTATCAGGTATGTCCTATCCTCACCTACATGCTACCTATATCAGGTATGTTCTATCCTCACCTACGTGCTACCTGTATCAGGTATGTCCTATCCTCACCTACATGCTACCTGTATCAGGTATGTTCTATCCTCACCTACGTGCTACCTGTATCAGGTATGTTCTATCCTCACATACGTGCTACCTGTATCAGGTATGTTCTATCCCCACCTACATGCTACCTGTATCAGGTATGTCCTATCCTCACCTACATGCTACCTGTATCAGGTATGTCCTATCCTCACCTACGTGCTACCTGTATCAGGTATGTCCTATCCTCACCTACATGCTACCTGTATCAGGTATGTCCTATCCTCACCTACATGCTACCTGTATCAGGTATGTCCTATCCTCACCTATGTGCTACCCTGTATCAGGTATGTTCTATCCCCACCTACGTGCTACCTATATCAGGTATGTTCTATCCCCCACCTACATGCTACCTGTATCAGGTATGTTCTATCCCCACCTACATGCTACCTGCATCAGGTATGTTCTATCCTCACCTACGTGCTACCTGTATCAGGTATGTTCTATCCCCACCTACGTGCTACCTGTATCAGGTATGTCCTATCCTCACCTTCATGCTACCTGTATCAGGTATGTCCTATCCTCACCTACGTGCTACCTGTATCAGGTATGTCCTATCCTCACCTACATGCTACCTGTATCAGGTATGTCCTATCCTCACCTACATGCTACCTGTATCAGGTATGTCCTATCCTCACCTACATGCTACCTGTATCAGGTATGTTCTATCCTCACCTACATGCTACTTGTATCAGGTATGCCCTATCCTCACCTACATGCTACCTGTATCAGGTATGTTCTATCCTCACCTATGTGCTACCCTGTATCAGGTATGTTCTATCCCCACCTACGTGCTACCTATATCAGGTATGTTCTATCCCCCACCTACATGCTACCTGTATCAGGTATGTTCTATCCCCACCTACATGCTACCTGTATCAGGTATGTTCTATCCTCACCTACGTGCTACCTGTATCAGGTATGCTTACTGTATCAGGTATGTCCTATCCTCACCTACGTGCTACCTGTATCAGGTATGTTCTATCCTCACCTACACGCTACCTGTATCAGGTATGTCCTATCCTCACCTACGTGCTTACTGTATCCGGTGTGTCCTATCCCCACCTACGTGCTACCTGTATCAGGTATGTCCTATCCTCACCTACATGTTACCTGTATCAGGTATGTCCTATCCTCACCTTCATGCTACCTGTATCAGGTATGTCCTATCCGCACCCACATGCTACCTGTATCAGGTATGTCCTATCCTCACCTACATGTTACCTGTATCAGGTATGTCCTATCCTCACCTTCATGCTACCTGTATCAGGTATGTCCTATCCGCACCCACATGCTACCTGTATCAGGTATGTCCTATCCTCACCTACGTGCTACCTGTATCAGGTATGTCCTATGCTCACCTACGTGCTACCTGTATCAGGTATGTCCTATGCTCACCTACGTGCTACCTGTATCAGGTATGTCCTATCCTCACCTACGTGCTACCTGTATGAAGACATGCCATTTTCTCAAAATTATTACTCAGAATATATACACCAAATCACCAGATAATGGGTTAGGAAATTAATATAAGACCATGCTTAAAAAAGTGTTTGTTTGGGATAAGCTAAAATTTAGATGGTTAGGTTTAATATATTATCATGTTCATTCAATTTTCAACTATCAATTAGCAGCCACAAAGAAATTTTTTCCCACACAAGACACTTCAAAACATTTAGGCGCAATTTTGAGAGATAGATAGGTATGCCAAACAAACGATGTTTTTAGGATTGCCAAACAGTACATTGTATATTGTAATACTCTCAATTTGTTGTGATAGTACAATGAAATACAGTAGAACTTTGAATCTGTCAAACATTTATGGTGCCAACACAATTCAGTAAAACCTCAATAACAATCTCAATAATAAGACCACCATTGGGACCCTTAAAAACTGGTCCTATTATTGAAGTGGTCTTAATATTGAGGTCAAATAAAAAGCAAAGTAGTGAAAATGGACTTGAGAATTGTGTTCTTAATTTTAAGGTGGTCTTACTACTAAGGTGAACTTTAAGTGAAGTTTTTCTGTATGTAACCATTAGTCCTAAGACTACCAACCTAAGACTACCAACCTAAGAATACCAACCTAAGACTACCAACCTAAGACTACCAACCTAAGACTTCCAACCTAAGACTACCAACCTAAGACTACCAACCTAAGAATACCAACCTAAGACTACCAACCTAAGAATACCAACCTAAGACTACCAACCTAAGAATACCAACCTAAGACTACCAACCTAAGACTACCAACCTAAGAATACCAACCTAAGACTACCAACCTAAGACTACCAACCTAAGACTACCAACCTAAGACTACCAACCTAAGACTACCAACCTAAGACTTCCAACCTAAGACTACCAACCTAAGACTTCCAACCTAAGACTTCCAACCTAAGACTACCAACCTAAGACTTCCAACCTAAGACTACCAACCTAAGACTTCCAACCTAAGACTTCCAACCTAAGACTACCAACCTAAGACTACCAACCTAAGACTACCAACCTAAGACTACCAATCTTAGCACTAACCAATTCTTAAAGCAAGCAAATAACAAGTTTCCATTCGAATCAGATGGGAGACAACTGCCTTTATTCATGAGAGGTTATTATTTCTGTTTACATTTATATGTTTTTAAGTTCCCCTTTCCACATGTGCAGTTCCTTTACTAGATACACATATTCTTCTCTCCCCCCTTTACTGACTAGGTTTGTTCCGTGATGTATTCCATCCATTCAACCCTTTCCCCCCTTTTTGTCCCCCTTAATTCTCCATAGTTGCTTTTGATCGTTGACCAGACCAAGTCTTGCTCCCCCATTCCCATACATGTTTACCCTTGCACTTCCTCAGCCCCTAATGTTTTGTAAACTGGTCTTTCCCTGGGGTCTATGTGAGAAGGCATTGTTTTACGTATGTGGCATTACGTGTAACAAAAATATTACTTTCAAGGTATCACCTTCCGTTAAAATGAAATGCAGAACAATAAAACTGCACTCCTCACTCGGGGTGCAAACCTGACAATCAAGTGCTCTACTGGCTGTCAGCTGATCATCTGATGTACAAAAATAACAGAGAAAATGCCCAATTGTAAGCGAAAGTGTACAAGTACATTTCAGTCAGCTACCAATGTCAACTAGGTCTACAATTCTTAATATTATCAGCTTACAACTCAAGATCTGAAAGCTCCTCAGACAGAATTTATATTCAAATGGCTTCCTTCAGATATAATGAGCATTTTGAACATCCATATTTGACTGGAGCAATTAAGATACATATCAATACAGACTGATATACTGCCATTGTACAGACAAAAAAAACAAGTTTCTTTCCTTTATACCACTCTGAAAGTGAGAAATGTCTAAGTGGGAAAATCGGAAGATGCAATAATGCATTACAAATGTGCACATAGACTTGGCAACTATAATTTCAAAACTTCAAAAAGGGTAGGATTCTACTAAGCACCATCTCAAAGACCCAATGTTGCATTTCATCAACATAAAGAGTCCATGTTGTACCTCATCAACACAAAGAGCCCATATTGTACCTCATCAACACAAAGAGCCCATGTTGTACCTCATCAACACAAAGAGCCCATGTTGTACCTCATCAACATAAAGAGCCCTTGTTGTACCTCATCAACACAAAGAGCCCATGTTGTACCTCATCAACACAAAGAGCCCATGTTGTATCTCATCAACACAAAGAGCCCATGTTGTACCTCATCAACACAAAGAGCCCATGGTGAATCTCATCAACACAAAGAGCCCATGTTGTACCTCATCAACACAAAGAGCCCATGTTGTATCTCATCAACACAAAGAGCCCATGTTGTACCTCATCAACACAAAGAACACATGTTGTACCTCATCAACACAAAGAACACATGTTGTACCTCATCAACACAAAGAGCATGTGTAGTACCTCATCAACACAAAGAACACATGTTGTACCTCATCAACACAAAGAACACATGTTGTACCTCATCAACACAAAGAGCATGTGTAGTATCTCATCAACACAAAGAGCCCATGTTGTACCTCATCAACACAAAGAACACATGTTGTACCTCATCAACACAAAGAACACATGTTGTACCTCATCAACACAAAGAGCATGTGTAGTACCTCATCAACACAAAGAGCCCATGTTGTACCTTATCAACACAAAGAGCATGTGTAGTACCTCATCAACACAAAGAGCCCATGTTGTACCTCATCAACACAAAGAGCACATGTTGTACCTCATCAACACAAAGAGCCCATTTTGTACCTTATCAACACAAAGAGCCCATGTTGTACCTTATCAACACAAAGAGCCCATGTTGTACCTAATCAACACAAAGAGCCCATGTTGTACCTTATCAACACAAAGAGCCCATGCTGTACCTAATCAACACAAAGAGCCCATGTTGTACCTCATCAACACAAAGAGCCCATGTTGTATCTCATCAACACAAAGAGCCCATGTTGTACCTGATCAACACAAAGAGCACATGTTGTAGCTCATCAACACAAAGAGCCCATGTTGTACCTCATCAACACAAAGAACACATGTTGTACCTCATCAACACAAAGAGCACGTGTTGTACCTCATCAACACAAAGAGCACATGTTGTACCTGATCAACACAAAGAGCCCACGTTGTAACTCATCAACACAAAGAGCACATGTTGTACCTCATCAACACAAAGAGCACATGTTGTACCTCATCAACACAAAGAGCACATGTTGTACCTCATCAACACAAAGAGCCCATGTTGTACCTGATCAACACAAAGAGCCCATGTTGTATCTCATCAACACAAAGAGCACATGTTGTATCTCATCAACACAAAGAGCCCATGTTGTACCTCATCAACACAAAGAGCCCATGTTGTATCTCATCAACACAAAGAGCACATGGTGAACCTCATCAACACAAAGAGCACATGTTGTACCTCATCAACACAAAGAGCACATGTTGTACCTCATCAACACAAAGAGCCCATGTTGTATCTCATCAACACAAAGAGCACATGTTGTACCTCATCAACACAAAGAGTCCATGTTGTACCTCATCAACACAAAGAGCCCTTGTTGTACCTCATCAACACAAAGAGCCCATGTTGTACCTCATCAACACTAAGAGCCCATGTTGTATCTCATCAACACAAAGAGCCCATGTTGTACCTCATCAACACAAAGAGCCCATGTTGTACCTCATCAACACAAAGAGCACATGTTGTACCTCATCAACACAAAGAGCCCATGTTGTACCTCATCAACACAAAGAGCCCAGGTTGTATCTCATCAACACAAAGAGCCCATGTTGTACCTCATCAACACAAAGAGCACATGTTGTATCTCATCAACACAAAGAGCACATGTTGTACCTCATCAACACAAAGAGCCCATGTTGTATCTCATCAACACAAAGAGCACATGTTGTACCTCATCAACACAAATAGTCCATGTTGTACCTGATCAACACAAAGAGCACATGTTGTACCTCATCAACACAAAGAGCCCATGTTGTATCTCATCAATGCAAAGAGCACCTGTTGTACCTCTTAAACATAGAGAGTTTATGTAGTATCAAACCATCTTAAAGAGTCCATGTCAAATGGATTAACATTCTGTTGAAATTCTACCACAGTGCAAACAAATAGGAAGATCATAAAAAGCATGACACCAGTAGTTTTGCAGTGAGCTAACAGACACACACATCATTGTGATGCCATCTCACTTGTCTCTACTTGATGATCTTCCCATGATTTGCAGCAAATTACGGATGCAAGCTGATTTAGTCTGTTATATCATTATGTATGCTTCGATGATTGTATTGTGCACCCAAGCCGTCACCATCTTAAACTAATTTCACGTCATCAGTTGTCAATGTTCCATGTTTAATTAAAGTCATTTTAAGAATATGAAATGCATAATCGTCACCTTTTCTCAATAGTTATTCAAAAAACCTTGACAACTCTACAATTCCAGACCAATTAATCATATTTATGTCAACTCGGTAACAAGACTTTCCTGAAATGTATTCGCACGATCTTCTGGTACGAGAATCTATATTGAAAACTTGAAGACACGGTAACCAAACCCACAAGAAGAGGAAATAACGTGTCTCATGGCCCAAGACTTTAATAACATAACAAAAACTAGGAAACTTTGTGTGCTCATTAAAGAAATTATTTGTAAATTTATATAAAAGCCAGAATTGAAACAGAAAAACAAAGAGCCCATGTTGTACCTCATCAACACAAAGAGCCCATGGTGAATCTCATCAACACAAAGAGCCCATGTTGTACCTGATCAACACAAAGAGCCCATGTTGTACCTCATCAACACAAAGAGCCCATGTTGTATCTCATCAACACAAAGAGCCCATGTTGTACCTCATCAACACAAAGAGCCCATGTTGTACCTCATCAACACAAAGAGCCCATGTTGTATCTCATCAACACAAAGAGCCCATGGTGAATCTCATCAACACAAAGAGCCCATGGTGAATCTCATCAACACAAAGAGCCCATGGTGAATCTCTTCAACACAAAGAGCCCATGGTGAATCTCATCAACACAAAGAGCCCATGGTGAATCTCATCAACACAAAGAGCCCATGGTGAATCTCATCAACACAAAGAGCCCATAGTGAATCTCATCAACACAAAGAGCCCATGGTGAATCTCATCAACACAAAGAGCCCATGGTGAATCTCTTCAACACAAAGAGCCCATGGTGAATCTCATCAACACAAAGAACACATGGTGAATCTCATCAACACAAAGAGCCCATGGTGAATCTCATCAACACAAAGAGCCCATGGTGAATCTCATCAACACAAAGAGCCCATGGTGAATCTCATCAACACAAAGAGCCCATAGTGAATCTCATCAACACAAAGAGCCCATGGTGAATCTCATCAACACAAAGAGCCCATGGTGAATCTCATCAACACAAAGAGCCCATGGTGAATCTCATCAACACAAAGAGCCCATGGTGAATCTCATCAACACAAAGAGCCCATGATGTACCTCATCAACACAAAGAGCATGTGTTGTATCTCATCAGGGGAAAACTACTTTGGGCATTAATCAATCAAAGGACAGTATTTACTCACAGACAATTTGTTTATCAATCAAAGGACAGTATTTACTGGAATCAATCAAAGAACATTATTTACTCATATACAATTTGTTAATCAATCAAAGGACAGAATTTATTTATGGACAATTTGTTAATCAATCAAAGGACAGTATTTACTCATAAACACTTATTTAATCAATCAAAGGACAGTATTTAATCATAATCAATGGGTTAATCAATCAAAGGACAGTATTTATGTATAAACAATTTGTTAATCAATCAAAGGACAGTATTTATGTATAAACAATTTGTTAATCAATCAAAGGACAGTATCTATTTATAGACAATTTGTTAATCAATCAAAGGACAGTATTTACTCAGAGACAATTTGTTAATCAATCAAAGGACAGTATTTATTTATAGACAATTTGTTAATCAATCAAATGATGGTATTAACTTATAGGCAATTTGTCCATAAGTGGTAAAAGCTGAAAAACTTAAACTTGAGTGAAAATCCAATAATTTGTATTATACAATTCCCTTGTGATATCATACATTTTGTCAAGATACAAACATTGAAATTGTCATGTTTAACCCCAGTGGCATCATATTTCTAGCCAAACTACACTTCAATGATAGCATACATCTTGTCAAACTTTTACCCAGTCATATTATATACATCATGTCAAACTCAGTGATATCATACATCTTGTCCAACTTTGACCCAGTGATATCATACATCTTGTCCAACTTTGACCCAGTGATATCATACATCTTGTCCAACTATGACCCAGTGACATCATACATCTTGTTCAACTATGACCCAGTGATATCATACATCTTGTTCAACTACAACCCAATGACATCATACATCTTGTCCAACTATGACCCAGTGACATCATACATCTTGTCCAACTTTGACCCAGT
The DNA here is from genome assembly GCA_032209605.1 of Mactromeris polynyma. Classification (NCBI taxonomy): domain Eukaryota; kingdom Metazoa; phylum Mollusca; class Bivalvia; order Venerida; family Mactridae; genus Mactromeris; species Mactromeris polynyma. The sequence continues at coordinate 14,667,395 of JASFXZ010000010.1, read as the reverse complement.
GACATCATACATCTTGTCCGACTACAACCCAGTGACATCATACATCTTGTCCAACTACAACCCAGTGACATCATACATCTTGTCCAACTTTGACCCAGTGATATCATACATCTTGTCCAACTACAACCCAGTGATATCATACATGTTGTCCAACTTTGACCCAGTGACATCATACATCTTGTCCAACTTTGACCCAGTGACATCATACATCTTGTCCAACTATGACCCAGGGACATCATACATCTTGTCCAACTATGACCCAGGGACATCATACATCTTGTCCAACTATGACCCAGTGACATCATACATCTTGTCCAACTATGACCCAGTGACATCATACATCTTGTCCAACTACAACCCAGTGATATCATACATCTTGTCCAACTACGACCCAGTGACATCATACATCTTGTCCAACTACAACCCAGTGACATCATACATCTTGTCAAACTTTTACCCAGTCATATTATATACATCATGTCAAACTCAGTGATATCATACATCTTGTCCAACTTTGACCCAGTGACATCATACATCTTGTCCAACTATGACCCAGTGACATCATACATCTTGTCCAACTACAACCCAGTGACATCATACATCTTGTCCAACTACAACCCAGTGATATCATACATCTTGTCCAACTACAACCCAGTGATATCATACATCTTGTCCAACTACAACCCAGTGACATCATACATCTTGTCCAACTACAACCCAGTGATATCATACATCTTGTCCAACTACAACCCAGTGATATCATACATCTTGTCCAACTACAACCCAGTGATATCATACATCTTGTCCAACTACAACCCAGTGACATCATACATCTTGTCCAACTACAACCAAATGATATCATGAAAAACTATACACCAGGGTCATTTTACCGCCTGTTTAACTTCTTTATCAGATGAAATGGATAATCATGATTTGGTCAAGTAGAATATGTGCATTCTTTTGTCATGATTTATGAGGGTGCTAAAAATTTCATCAGTAAATTAAAATCAACCAAACGCCTTCAGTCAGTTTATCATCACAGATATTGGTACCGCAGGAATTGTCACAAGTTCTCTCCCTTTATCCCTTCTACAGTTCTCTCCCTTCATCTCTGCTATAGTATTTATATATATATATATATATATAGTAAGAGGGATAGAGATAAGAACTGGATAAGGGGATAGAACTCTAGAAGGGATAAAGGGAGAGAACTCATGACAATCTCCTGAGACTGATACTGGATAAACTGCCCTTTCCGAAATCTTACTTTTCTAACCAATTTGAGATTCCTGTATATTTTGGAATTTGATCAAAAAACTTCACAATCCCTAAATTTCCGGCCCAAGAACTGGTTGGTAGCCCGGAAGCAGTCAGCGTGAGTGATTAGTATAGGTTGTAAGAACTTGTTCCACTATCAATGTAAAATAAATAAGTTTAAACTTATTTTGATAGAAAATAAGACTATCTACCTTTAAGCTGTATTCAATAAAAGTGCAGCCTTAATTAAGTACTGAATTCATAGCATACATCCTTATAAGTACTTGGAAAGGGACTGGAAAACTAGGTTATCTGCAACAAAAATTGAGATGTAGATAGACTTCTATTGCAGGAACACCTTCGCTTTTTGTCTGAACACCAATTTAACTTAATTTTAGCTACATTAAGACACAAATATAGAACTAATTTCCATAAGTGATAATTAGAAGCTATTTCTATAAACATAAATGGTATTAATTAGAGCTGTAACGATTAATCGCGGTCCACAATTCACCGCGGTTTCTGTCCTCGGTTCGGTTTACGATACGACGGAAGCAAAGAACGGTTCGGTACGAGAGTTTAGTATAACTCATGCATTTTCAAAGCGAAACATTGATTGGCTGAATGAGACTAAATAAGCCAATCAAAACGTCATTTTTTAAAATGCAGTCGGTGAACACAACAAAAATGGCTGAGTCAGACGCGTTCGAGACGCACACATTAAGTTAAAAAACCCACCATCGAAGTTTAAATCGCCTGTGTGGCAACATTATGGCTTTCGATATGGCCAAGAAAGTGTTATGCAGACGACCTGCAAGAATTTGCTACGCAGATGTAAGTTATAAAGCCGGTAACACATCAAACATGGCATCGCACTTAAAACGACATCATTCGATTTCGTATGAAGAAAAACGTCCAGTAGAGAGAGCGGTACGTATTCTTACGAAGCGAAACAGTGATGGACAACCTAAAATAAGTGAAAGTTTTCGCCATCCTGTATTAAGTCCAACACATCCAAAGTCTAAAGCCTTGACAACTGTAATTGGTTATTTCATTGCATTTGATATAAGACCATACTCTGTGGTTGAAAACTTTGGGTTTCTTACAAATTCAAATGTTTTTATGTTCTTTTGTTTTCAAAATACATTTACTGTTAAAACTTGAATACATCTTTTGTTGTTTATTAACTGTATCGTATCGTATCGAAAAATATCGTATTGTACCTTGGTATCGCGATACGTATCGTATCGCAGAAGAAGTGTATCGTTACAGCTCTAGTATTAATACTGTGTACTGAAACACACTTTCTATAAAATTACAAATACGAGCCAAAATAGTATCTATCTATATCACAGACTGGTCCTAAAAATGTAATTGACAGACACAGAAGGTGTACAATAAAAATCATACGCTGAGACATTTAATTGTTAAGTATCGTTTCTCATAAACTTGATAAATTGAGATAAACGACTCAATTACTGAATTAAGGCAAAAACTTAAAAGGACATACTCTATAAACTGAATAAGTAAAAAATTTCAATTCATTTCTTGTTTATTAAATAATTATAATATTTCCCCATCTGATCTGCCTCATTTATTATAAAATTATGATTTATTTCTTGATTGATAATTGTTGTAATTTTTTTACATAAAAAAGTAAATAGAAATATTTCCCACATAAGACCAATGAAGTATTATTTGATTAAAGATACAACTAACTATAAATTCCTGGCAAGTTTATTTTTATCAGGATGAGGCCAATGATGTTAACAATAACATGCAGGCTGTTAACTCGTCTCTTTTCAAAAAGTAGGGAATAAGGTTGTGATGTTTTTTTAAAGTATGGCAAAAGTAGGGATTTATTGCCTAAAAGTAGAGATAGTAGGGATGATTCTTTACCTTTGGAATACCAAAAATGGTAAAAATTCACTGCACTGTACATTCTCCATGATTAGATCTCTGTCCTTCATGCATTTAAAATAAATATTCGGAGTTAATGCCTCAGATTTGAAATAAGTGGGGTAAGTAGGGCTCTTTCAAGAAAAAGGAGTGAGCAGGTAAAAAAGTGGGGAAAAGTAGGAAATATAGGAAAAGTAGGGTCCACTTGACAGCCATGATATGGCACTGACCTTTGGAAAGATAATATCAAACATATTGGACAGATAATTGACTCGACATCTTAACACAATCATCATAATTAGTTTTAACTGTAATTTTAGTATACACATGATTAAATACAATTTAAGAACAAAAACCTGAAGAGCTTACCTCTAAAAATGTACGGATCATTAAATATTGGAATAAAAAACATTTGTTGATTCTTTGTTTACATGGGCATGAAATATTATTGTGTTTATATCATGTACAATATCAATCAATTGGTGTGTTCATTTATGGGGACATTTTGTGTACACATGTTTAGCAAGCGTTTGAAGTCAATAGACTTACCATGGACCCTTGAAAACTGGTCTTAATAATGAGATGGTCTTAATATTGAGGCTGAACAAAGAGCAAAACAGAGAAAATGGACTTGAAAATTGTGTTCTTAATTTTGAAGTGGTCATATTATAGGTGGTCTATATGTGAGGTTTTACTGTATGTATTTTATATTTCAATGCTGTTTTATTATTTGACACTTTCATATAATTGCTCATCACATTACATTCTGTCATACTGAAAGACGTAATTTCTCCATCATTCCAAGTGCAGAAATGTTGTATATCACAGCAATCAATTAACCTGGGACAACAACAAAAATGACTTCAGACAAAATGATATAACTTTTTGTTTGTATAATACATTTAACGACGTAATCATCATAGTTACCTCGCATGCTTGTACATCATTAGACAGCGAAGGAAACTGCTTCGAATATTAATCACTTAGATTTCTTCTTGTTATACAGAAATACGAACAATACAACACGACAGTTTTAAATTTAATAGCAATTTCTTGTTCCTGAAGTACTTCACAGAAGTTTTCTGCAAGATCAGCAAAGGCATCAAATTGCAAATTTAAAGAATCCTTCACTGGCTTCGAGTGCAGATAGAAATATCAGGCACGAGGGTAAATGTTTGGTGGGAACAAGGCTCTGCCCACTTTCATTTAAGTTATTATTAGCCGTCATGTGACATCATTACATGACATCATCAGAACGTGACTTGTATGGGATATATCCTATATGGGAGGGGGATGTAAGACATATGCGGAAAACCCCAGTCTGATATTCAAGAAAAGATGGCATGCAATGACAGGGACATTGCTGTATCTTACAGTATTAAGACAATAAACAAAAGACAAAAACACTTAATCAACTATTGATTCCTATCATTCCAGCAAGCACAAGGTTATCTAACAGGTAATACAAATATATAACCACTTCCAGCAGGACAAGGTTATCTAACAGGTAATACAAATATATAACCACTTCCAGCAGGACAAGGTTATCTAACAGGTAATACAAATATATAACCACTTCCAGCAGGACAAGGTTATCTAACAGGTAATACAAATATATAACCACTTCCAGCAGGACAAGGTTATCTAACAGGTAATACAAATATATAACCTCTTCCAGCAGGACAAGGTTATCTAACAGGTAATACAAATATATAACCACTTCCAGCAGGACAAGGTTATCTAACAGGTAATACAAATATATAACCACTTCCAGCAGGACAAGGTTATCTAACAGGTAATACAAATATATAACCACTTCCAGCAGGACAAGGTTATCTAACAGGTAATACAAATATATAACCTCTTCCAGCAGGACAAGGTTATCTAACAGGTAATACAAATATATAACCACTTCCAGCAGGACAAGGTTATCTAACAGGTAATACAAATATATAACCACTTCCAGCAGGACAAGGTTATCAAACAGGTAATACAAATATATAACCACTTCCAGCAGGACAAGGTTATCTAACAGGTAATACAAATATATAACCACTTCCAGCAGGACAAGGTTATCAAACAGGTAATACAAATATATAACCACTTCCAGCAGGACAAGGTTATCTAACAGGTAATACAAATATATAACCACTTCCAGCAGGACAAGGTTATCTAACAGGTAATACAAATATATAACCACTTCCAGCAGGACAAGGTTATCTAACAGGTAATACAAATATATAACCACTTCCAGCAGCACAGGGTTATCTAACAGGTAACACAAATATATAACCACTTCCAGCAGGACAAGGTTATCTAACAGGTAACACAAATATATAACCACTTCCAGCAGGACAAGGTTATCTAACAGGTAACACAAATATATAACCACTTCCAGCAGGACAATAAATGAATCAACAAACAATGTAATTACAATAAACCTGATACAAAGACATCAGTAGGCATCAATTATAAGAGCTGCACCGACAAACCCTGTATAAGTGACCAAAGTCCATTTTCAAGTTTTTCTTACACATAATATATGTTTCAACTTTCATTTAATACCAAAAGTATTAAAATCAGATGTCTACTTTTCTTTTTATGGCAAATCCAACATTAAGAACAAGACACAAAAGTAAGGCACAAAATAATGACGTCACGTCAAAATGTACATTATTCTTGACAAAATCGTCTGATTTCAAATGGCAAGAATAAATTATTTCTTTGTTTGTTTAATTCTATACATCACAATTAAGCCTCCAATACATCTTCAGACAAAGCGCTAAGTTTGTGATGTCAAAACTTTGATGGGGAAATACTCAACCTCATAACCAACAATTAATATAACTACTACATGTTCTGTCAAGATATGTTTAGAAAACCAAACAAATATCTGCTACCCTCTGTTACAATATATTGCAAATTTTATAACTACAATCCAAAAATGTGATACAATGCTTTAAAGAAGTGCATTTCCTTATTTCCTCAGATTTAATTTATTTACAGTACAAAAATGTGACATTTATTTTACCAACGTTCCAAATTGCAAAACACATTTTCATGCATCATCATCATCAATATTCACGAATCAGCAAAAATATATTTATAATATATACCAATCAGAGCCAGACAGCAGACAATTATTTCTTAAGGCAATTAAATCCCAATTAGAGTACTTATCTAATTTGTGAAAAGGTAATCATTTCTGACAGAGAAAATGCCTTGTAGCTTGAGATTAAATCAAAGATGTCTACAAAATTTCTAAGCCATGGTAATGAACCATTGTGTGCACTAACAAATCACATTAAGCTGTTTAATGCAAATGTATTAAACTGGTTTAACCATTCACACAATTCTTCATAATATCAATTATACAAATTAATTACATGCTATAATAACCCAGGTATTTAAAATTCTCATGATGTGACAGTGACTTTAACTGTTTAAAATATCTCCTACATCACGAAGAAAGTCTGAATTTGTCATTGGTGAAAAACAAGACAAGACATGTTATTAAACATCACTTTATAATCTGAGTAGTACAATTTCCCACCTATTACTGCTATTGCTAGCCAATGTCCTCTAATTCCTATCATTTCCTACCAATAAATTCCATGGGAAGACAATGTCTGCGTGAGTCTAACAACTTCCTACCTATTTCCCTTGTAAAGACCATGTCTGCACATTGTACCATTTCCTACCTATTTCCATTGTTAAGACCATGTCTGCACATTGTACCATTTCCTACCTATTTCCATTGTAAAGACCATGTCTGCACATTGTACCATTTCCTACCTATTTCCATTGTAAAGACCATGTCTGCACATTGTACCATTTCCTAACTATTTCCATTGTAAAGACCATGTCTGCACATTGTACCATTTCCTAACTATTTCCATTGTAAAGACCATGTCTGCACATTGTACCATTTCCTAACTATTTCCATTGTAAGGACTGCTAGGCCTACCATTTCCTACCTATAACCTCCTCGCGAAGCAAGGACTGCTAGGCCTACCATTTCCTACCTATAACCTCCTTGTGAAGCAAGGACTGCTAGGCCTACCATTTCCTACCTATAGCCTCCTTGTGAAGCAAGGACTGCTAGGCCTACCATTTCCTACCTATAACCTCCTTGTGAAGCAAGGACTGCTAGGACTACCATTTCCTACCTATAACCTCCTTGTGGAGCAAGGACTGCTAGGCTTACCAATTCCTACCAATAGTGTCGTGTCAAAACAATGTCTGCTGGAAGGAACATTTCCTACCAATTACTTATTTTGTAAGATAATGTCAAGACACATAAAACTGTAATAAAACCTCTGTGGAGGAAAATGAATGTGTGTTCCAGAACATAAACTGAAATTTGGACAATAAGAAGGAAATAAACTAAACATACAAGACACATTTTACTGATGGTTCCAGGAAGGTGATTGGGTACCCCTCTGTTCAGAAGATTAATGATTGGCATTTAACCTCATTTTCTATGTCACATTTCTTGGTCTTTCTTGGGTGATGTTTCATTCAATCTCATAATCAGCTTTATTACATTTATATTATTGTCTGAGCCAGGGCCATGTCTATCACTCACTTCACAACCAAGTAATAAAATCACAGAAAAAAATAAATTTAGATCAAGGTCAAGTTTTATTACTAAGGAAGGATTATGTTGTTGCAGGGAATGCCACATTCACTAGATAATGCTTCCCTGCATAGATACCAGGAAACAAGAGTTCACACAAACACTAGGAGTTATGGAGGTGTAATTGCAAACATATAAAGGAATTAAATGGGGAAGTAAGGAATTGGCTGATTATCGAAAACAACCTTGGAGAATTGGAGGAGACAACAAGGGAAAGAAGGGATGACATGGAGGGAAAACATTACAGGACAAGCTAAGATGGCAAGTTGGCCATGGACAGTTGGGGGGAGAAGAACATATATATCAGGCCAAGGAATTGTGCAGGGGGAATGGGGAACTTTATATCCATATAAAACATAACGGGGAAAAATAATCATATAGCGATTTACATCGTTGGAACTACCAGTAAAAATACTTGGGGTTTAAATTGAGTTAATCAAACCACTTTTTTCACAATGAACAGATGTTTTAAATACCAGTGTCACCAAGTACAAATAATGGTATTGAATTACATAGTCAATACATAGCTGACATTCTTTTAGGAGGCATACTGATTCAAGGAGAAGAGTGCATGATATCAAATCCTACCTTGGACATTAGGTCAAATTGCTAAGTAAACCAGTAAACAGCGACAGCGATTTATACAAGTTGTACACTTGTTCCACGATCAATGTTCAAGATAATATACCTATATTTTTAGGATAGTGTTAAATAAAAAAAGTGTATTGAAATAGAAAATATACAAGTTTAAATCATTGCTCATCAGAAATATCTAGAAAGTCTATTGACTTCAAACGCTTGCTTAACCTTTGTACACAAAATGTCCCCATAAATGAACACACCATTGATTGATATTGTCCATGATATAAACACAATAATATTTCATGCCCATGTAAACAAAGAATCAACAATGTTTTATTCCAATATTTAATGATCCGTACTTTTTGGAGGTAAGATCTTCAGGTTTTTGTTCTTCAATTGTATTTAATGAAACAATGTGTACTAAAATTACAGTTAACTTAAAAGACTTTATTTGACATCCATAATGCAAGAACTACATAACATCAACAGCCATATGAATGCTTTCTGTGCAGTGAACAATTTAACCAACAAGACCGAGGAAAAGTCTGTTGCTGTCATACAATTGCCATGTGAATCACATCCTTATCATGTCTTCCATCTTAATTTTCTGTCTTATATCCATGCTGATAGACGAGAAATAAAAGCAACAGTTAATCAAAGTACTGGGAGTACTATCACCTGAAACACTCACAAAGCTGAGATCTGTCTGACGAATTCTATTTGAGTATACACCTTTAACAGATACATAGCACTGCTATATTTCTCTTCGTGTTCCATTACTTTGATCACACAAACATCACAAAGACAAATGTATTCCCCTGTTTACAAGATATGGCAGGAAATGCATCTATTTTCATTTGATTGCATATAAATGTGTAGCAAACTGAGAGTTTGATGAATTGTTCAACGGTTGTAACAACTTTGAGAGAATTAAGATGAAGCATGCACACAAGTGGACATCTGAATTTGAGTCTGTAGGGGGAATGACTTCATTCGATATTTGCCTGACTGAATACTTTCTCCCAATAGATTCACGTTTTTTCTTTTTAACATTTGCTGAAAATGTCTGCAGGAAGTTATTTGATAAAGAATAACTTAACTTAAAGACAAGACATTAATCTAGGTATAGAACCAAACAAACCAAAGACAAGACATTGATCTAGGTATAGAACCAAACAAACCAAAGACAACACATTAATCCAGGTATAGAACAAAATGAACCATCTGTTTATTTCAATTTGTGTATCGTCAGTTCAATTACAAATAAATAAAAAAATTCATCTCAACAGCAAACAAACTGCTCAATATAAAGCAATCATGATGTTAATGCAATAATATAAATTTTGAATAAACAAAATGATTTTATACCATTCTAGAAAAACCGAATATAGAAGTGAAGCAGTGAATGTCATTTACCAAGCCCAAAGCCATTCAAAAAGCACAGACAGACATGAAGATATATATAGTAAGACCAAGTTCATTCAAATTCATTGGGTCTGAAATTGTATTATGAATAATACAAGATTTTGAATAGCCCATTTCCATTTGACGTGTGCAAAAAGAAACAGTTCTGAGGCGCGTTTTTTAGAGGTAGAAAAAATAGAACTCTACCTAGCTCTACATATAGGAAAAGAATCCACAATCTTTAGAAAGGTAGCGCAATCTGACAAAATGGCGTTGATGTGGAACAGTGTCGTCCGGTCTGGCACGCGCCATTTTGTAGCTAGCAAAGCATTGAAGCGTTTTTTAGACAGCAACCTTTTCTACATTGGCTAACTTTTCTCGCCAACTTCCCCTACCTCTAAAAAACGCATCTCAGATATTTCTTTTGGACAGTACATGGTATTCGGATAGAAGGTTTTTGAATAATTGAGGTCCGACTGTATAAACAATTACAAGGGCAAAAGTGACAAATACCCAATTGTGTCAATGTAGATCTGTTACTTTACGTTCAGTCATGTACCCCCGATCATTTGACTTTAGAATTGACTCGGTGACATCATGGCTTCATGTCGTCACAGCAGTATGTGTGCACTTCTATATGATTTTTTTGTTAAAAAAGTATGTTTAAAAGTTAAGTGATAAATAGAATCTAGCATTCGTGTACATATCTTATTGGATTTTTTAAACTTGTAGGCGAAGATGATATAATGCACGGCAAAGCCTCCCATTACCAATGTGACCAACACGTTTAATCAATTCAAAAAAACATGAGCACTCATGTAAGATCCTCTATATATCAATTATGAAGCAAAGCTAATGGCTTTTCATGTAACCTAGAACCATAAATCTATTGCTAAGCCTTCCATTATGACAACAATAGCGAGGGAACTTTAAGTATCCGCAATCAGTGTAACGATGTATACCCATCCTTCATTTTTATCAGTTTTCACAACCCATCATATTGGGTACAAAAAGGTCTGAGTATGATTTAACATCGACAGCTTCCTGTTAAACATATAAACATTACAATCTATTTATAGATGAAGGTAACTAAACTTTACAAAAAAAGAGAAATAAAAAGATCACACAAAAAAGATACATAAACAAAATGATAAAATATAACGAGATGTCATATTCATGTGACAAAAGGACAAGTGCTGAAAAGCTATGTAACATGACCAGGTAATTGATGCCAGTATATTTCCTATATATATTTATTTCCTTTGTGAAGTAAATGTGCACCACAAACATAGTTTCATATTTTACAAGTAAGTGATAAAGCAGACCTTGGACTTTTAACAAACATGTTTCATTATGGTCATCAAGCAGAATTTGACATTTTGAACTAAGGCGTAAACAAATATGTTTGTTTCCGGTTTCCCGACCCTACCCTACTTTTTTGCCACGACCCTAGAACATTTTTTCATGTGTTAACATTTTGTTTTCTTTTTTGTAAAGTTTCTTCTTTTTGGTAAAATTTCGTGGTGTGGATTTTTCTTTAGGTTCACATTTCTGCCCAGTTTTTGACACTTTACTAAGTATTCTAGCTATAGAGCATCATATTCATCTTGATTAAACATTATTTATGTTAAAAGGGAAAGGGGATTTGTCTTTACATTTTTTGCATTTACATCTATGTTTAATTTGTTTCATATGAAAATAAACAAATTCTCTAAAAATATTTCCGACCTACCTACCCTATTTATTTTGGGCATGAAACCTGAAACAAACATATTTTATAGGTGTAATGTAATGGTTGGAGCATTATAGTTCCTTCGTTCATGACAATACACAACTAAGCAGTAATAGTCAATTACGGTAATTAAATTTCAATTAAAAGTTGGGATGTCAACGGTTAACCGGTTAACTGTTCGATCGTCCGGTTATCGGTTACAAAAATTGATAACAGAGTAGTCGAAAAAAAATGAGTTCAAAACTTTTACATTTTTAGGCAAATTATGTTGGTCATAATTATACTTTCAATGTTTTATCTGATAATCCGTCGCAGCTCTGCACTCCCTTAGGCATGAAAATCAATAATGCGATCACTGGTTGACACAAGGGTTTTTTCTACTAAATGTCATAATTGCTTCGTTTATTGCCTATTTGTTGTGATGCACCATACACATAATGACGAAAATTGGTAACCGATTAGTCAATAATGCGATCACTGTTTGACACAAGTGTTTATTCTACTAACTGCACTCTTGATTTTCAAAGTAAACATCGTGAATTTTTATTATGGGGTATTTTTTAGTTTATTCCCGATTGGTTCGCTGAAATTGTTTGTCAAACTGATAACCGAAAGTGTAAAATCGATGTAACAGTCCGTAAATCACGTTTTTGGGGTTATATAGAGGCTCTAAACCATGGAATCAAGCGCTTGGTAACACTTATCAAAATACGATGCGACCTCGCTTGTCATGTTGTATATTCAAGTTTAATACGTTTCTATTGTATTCAGATATGACAATTGGCAATAAAATTGTTAATTGGCGTCTCTATTAAACAAATGAACCCTAGATTACGATTTAATACGCAGAATATTGCTATTAAAAGCTTATGATATGGATGAAGACATGATATTGACAAATTTCAGCCACACAAAAAAATCTCCCGTTTGGAGTCTCAATCTCCCACTTTTCGAGGTGCAATCTCCCGATTTGTCATCAGAAAAGGTTCACATTTATGCTTTGCCCGACATAACGGACAAACTACAGCTCGAAAAAAACGGCATTACTCTCAACTGGTGCCTACGTACATTTTAACAATTGTGTCTTTTACTCCTGACCCGCCCCGCCAAAATGTATGTCAGATAATCGGTTAACCGGTCGGAAGATTGAGCGGTTAACTGGTTAGTAAAATGAATGGTTATTGACATCCCTAATTAAAAGATCTTTTCACAACAATTCCTGTGTAATGAGGTTACTAATTGGATTAACTGTCAGCTGCGTAACATTCCTAGTGGACAGGGGCAATTATCAACATTGTTAATTGGTGGCCAGTCTGACAATATACACAAAGATGTTAACTCCCATGTTTTATGACTAAGTGAACATTGCTTATTGTTTAAATACAACGTTATACTCAATTTTCAAAACACACATTTTTCTGAATCAGAGTTTTGGGAAGCATGAATGCACTTTTTATGGCAAATCCATGAAATATTGAACCAACTGAAATAATTGATACAGCAGAAAATGGATTGTGGATAAAAAAAACAATGCTTGCAGTCATAGTAAGACTTAGTAGATATTTACTTGCAGTCATAGTAAGACTTAGTAGATATTTACTTGCAGTCATAGTAAGACTTAGTAGATATTTACTTGCAGTCATAGTAAGACTAAGTACATATTTACTTGCAGTCATAGTAAGACTTAGTACATATTTACTTGCAGTCATAGTAAGACTTAGTACATATTTACTTGCAGTCATAGTAAGACTTAGTACATATTTACTTGCAGTCATAGTAAGACTTAGTACATATTTACTTGCAGTCATAGTAAGACTTAGTACATATTTACTTGCAGTCATAGTAAGACTTAGTACATATTTACTTGCAGTCATAGTAAGACTTAGTACATATTTACTTGCAGTCATAGTAAGACTAAGTACATATTTACTTGCAGTCATAGTAAGACTTAGTAGATATTTACTTGCAGTCATAGTAAGACTAAGTACATATTTACTTGCAGTCATAGTAAGACTTAGTAGATATTTACTTGCAGTCATAGTAAGACTAAGTACATATTTACTTGCAGTCATAGTAAGACTTAGTACATATTTACTTGCAGTCATAGTAAGACTTAGTACATATTTACTTGCAGTCATAGTAAGACTTAGTAGATATTTACTTGCAGTCATAGTAAGACTTAGTAGATATTTACTTGCAGTCATAGTAAGACTAAGTACATATTAACTTGCAGTCATAGTAAGACTTAGTACATATTTACTTGCAGTCATAGTAAGACTTAGTACATATTTACTTGCAGTCATAGTAAGACTTAGTACATATTTACTTGCAGTCATAGTTAGACTAAGTACATATTTACTTGCAGTCATAGTTAGACTTAGTACATATTTACTTGCAGTCATAGTAAGACTTAGTACATATTTACTTGCAGTCATAGTAAGACTAAGTACATATTTACTTGCAGTCATAGTAAGACTTAGTACATATTTACTTGCAGTCATAGTAAGACTTAGTACATATTTACTTGCAGTCATAGTAAGACTTAGTACATATTTACTTGCAGTCATAGTAAGACTAAGTAGATATTTACTTGCAGTCATAGTAAGACTTAGTACATATTTACTTGCAGTCATAGTAAGACTTAGTACATATTTACTTGCAGTCATAGTAAGACTTAGTACATATTTACTTGCAGTCATAGTAAGACTTAGTACATATTTACTTGCAGTCATAGTAAGACTTAGTACATATTTACTTGCAGTCATAGTAAGACTAAGTACATATTTACTTGCAGTCATAGTAAGACTTAGTAGATATTTACTTGCAGTCATAGTAAGACTTAGTAGATATTTACTTGCAGTCATAGTAAGACTTAGTAGATATTTACTTGCAGTCATAGTAAGACTAAGTAGATATTTACTTGCAGTCATAATAAGACTTAGTAGATATTTACTTGCAGTCATAGTAAGACTTAGTAGATATTTACTTGCAGTCATAGTAAGACTTAGTAGATATTTACTTGCAGTCATAGTAAGGCTTAGTACATATTTACTTGCAGTCATAGTAAGACTTAGTACATATTTACTTGCAGTCATAGTAAGACTTAGTACATATTTACTTGCAGTCATAGTAAGACTTAGTACATATTTACTTGCAGTCATAGTAAGACTTAGTACATATTTACTTGCAGTCATAGTAAGACTTAGTACATATTTACTTGCAGTCATAGTAAGACTTAGTACATATTTACTTGCAGTCATAGTAAGACTTAGTAGATATTTACTTGCAGTCATAGTAAGACTTAGTACATATTTACTTGCAGTCATAGTAAGACTTAGTACATATTTACTTGCAGTCATAGTAAGACTTAGTACATATTTACTTGCAGTCATAGTAAGACTTAGTACATATTTACTTGCAGTCATAGTAAAATCCATTGAGTGGTTTAGGAGGAGACTGATGTTGTTTATAGTTTCCACTATATACATATAGGGAACATGGCCCGCCCCTAGCAGCCATGTTTTTTTATGGAACTTAATAATTTATGCAATCTTGTAAGAGGACTACTAGAAAATGCTACACACCAAATATCAAAGCTCTAGGCTTTATGGTTTGGGACAAGAAGATTTTCAAAGTTCACTCTTTTAATATCTATTTTTAGTTCCTGTGACCTACTTATGCAACGGACCGGAACGATTAATGCAACTTTGAAAGAGGTCCACCCAATGATCATTCCTGTGAAGTTTGGACAAAATCCATTCAGTAGTATAGGAGGAGATGTTGTTTAAAGAAAATGTTGACACACAATTTACGACGATGGACATTCAAGGATCCTAAAAGCTCACCATGAGCACAAACTGCTCAGGTGAGCTAAAAACTTGCCGACAATGTAAGACCTTGAACCAATCCCTCATTAAATAAATACAATCTTCTCACAATTGACATGTTTAAAAGACTTTAGCGTACAGATGTTCCTATTAAATTTACTTCAATTCACTAGGCACAACTTCAAGCCACATTATCTATTTAGCTGCAGACAAGGAGTGCACCATGCAGTAATTTGTACTAGAACAGACGAAGACTGCAGACAGTAGATGCATGGTTTTCTATTTCCCCATAGCTTTGTTCCCGTATTTGAGAACATATTTAACACTAAGTATGCTCAAAGATGCAATTAATTGCTTCCTAACAGGCATTAAATGTCCATATTTGGATACAATATATTAACTAAAAGGACCAAAATTCAATTCCCCTACCAGGCAAAGGCTCCTTATAGGACAAACAGGGAAATATGTTTGCATCATAAATAAATAGTGCTGGTATTAAAGTGTGTCTGAATTTAAGCTCATATCCACAAACATTGCAGTTATTTATTCTGATACATATTATATAAAGTCTATATTAGTTGCTTGACAATTAATCAGTACTAATAAAGTAGTCAATTCTGGACAAGATAAAATTAACCAACCTCTCCCTGTTTTCAAACGAGACTATTTAAGTACCTCAAATGACTAAAGCTAATACAAATGAACATTCTGATCAAGAGACCCAGACTCTCAGATTTATAGATTGCAATTACACTAAGAATGTTCACAAATTAAAGGAACTATTGCAATAGATACAAATACAGTATTCGCGTGACAACTTCGGTCTTAATCAGACAAAACATATTAAAGCCAGGAAGTAAACTATCTACAACGAATTTCTTCATTATATAGTTTTCCTGTGTTAATTTGAGATGATTATAGTCAATATTGAAATGAAATTTTAACTGAAATTGAAAGTTTAACAACATTATAATACACAGCAGGGAAGTTATTAGCAACAACCAAGCATCTATCAGTGTATGAATTACCGCAAAGCCAGATAACAGATGATGTATCATTTCACATGTTTTAAACAAGTCAAAAATATATTTAAACAACCTGTTTCTTTATAAAACATTAGAAGTCTAGCATAAAAACTGACAAGTTTTCACTCACTATTTTCAAACATGCAAGTTAACAAAATATTTACAAAAACGTACGTAAATACGACAGAGCGGTTACTTCCCTTGGCAATTTTTTAAAGATCTCAAATCTTAGGCGCACGCAGACACTTAACAAAAATATAAAACAGCATGGCCTTAAACGAATGCAGAACAAGTTAAGATTCATAATACTCAGATAACGAACATCAGAAACAACAAAAACATCGCATGCATGAGTATGTAATAGCTATTAAATTTTGAATCAACAATTTTCTCAAGTAAATAATTGTTATGTTGTAAAGTGAGATACTCTGTAATGATAGAATAATTTGTTATCTAAGAAACGATATGAATTTTAACAATCACTTATACACTGACATTAATATCTAAGAAAATTAAATATAATCTAAATTTCATTCAAATATCTCAATTTTTGATGAAACAATTCGAAGATTTCATTTCTAGAAACGCAAAATAAAATAAAACTGTTGTTTTAATAGATCAGAGAGTTAAAGGAACATTCCCAGATATTTATTATTTTTCTTTATTGCATATGTTACTAAATATAGTAACACATTTGTATTCTACATCAACGTAAGGCCAATATCTATGATCTTGTGACCTGGTGTGCCAAACATCAGTTATTTGGCATACTTCCGGGTGTGACATCATTGTTTAGCGCGTCAACGTTCGCAAATGGAACATTAAATAGACCGGTGACATTCTAATGGTTGATCCGCCTGTTTGGATTAAGATGTCGCTGTTTGTAATTAAAGTTTGACAAATTTGTGAGATAGACTTTAAATACAAACCATTTTAGAGCTATAGATCTAGACATTTTCTAGAAAAATGATGCAGATTCTAAATAAAAAGGTTATAAAACAGTAATGGTGTGCTTTACAGCCCGGGGCCAATATCTCTCCTATTATGCTGATATCGCAGTAAGGCACACCAGTCCTGTATAATACCCTGTAATTACTGGTATTATACTCCATATCACAGTAAGGCACACCAGTCCTGTATAATACCCTGTAATTACTGGTATTATACTCCATATCGTAGTAAGGCACACCAGTCCTGTATAATACCCTGTAATTACTGGTATTATACTCCATATCACAGTAAGGCACACCAGTCCTGTATAATACCCTGTAATTACTGGTATTATACTCCATATCACAGTAAGGCACACCAGTCCTGTATAATACCCTGTAATTACTGGTATTATACTCCATATCACAGTAAGGCACACCAGTCCTGTATAATACCCTGTAATTACTGGTATTATACTCCATATCACAGTAAGGCACACCAGTCCTGTATAATACCCTGTAATTACTGGTATTATACTCCATATCACAGTAAGGCACACCAGTCCTGTATAATACCCTGTAATTACTGGTATTATACTCCATATCACAGTAAGGCACACCAGTCCTGTATAATACCCTGTAATTACTGGTATTATACTCCATATCACAGTAAGGCACACCAGTCCTGTATAATACCCTGTAATTACTGGTATTATACTCCATATCGTAGTAAGGCACACCAGTCCTGTATAATACCCTGTAATTACTGGTATTATACTCCATATCACAGTAAGGCACACCAGTCCTGTATAATACACTGTAATTACTGGTATTATACTCCATATCACAGTAAGGCACACCAGTCCTGTATAATACCCTGTAATTACTGGTATTATACTCCATATCACAGTAAGGCACACCAGTCCTGTATAATACCCTGTAATTACTGGTATTATACTCCATATCACAGTAAGGCACACCAGTCCTGTATAATACCCTGTAATTACTGGTATTATACTCCATATCGTAGTAAGGCACACCAGTCCTGTATAATACCCTGTAATTACTGGTATTATACTCCATATCACAGTAAGGCACACCAGTCCTGTATAATACCCTGTAATTACTGGTATTATACTCCATATCGTAGTAAGGCACACCAGTCCTGTATAATACCCTGTAATTACTGGTATTATACTCCATATCGTAGTAAGGCACACCAGTCCTGTATAATACCCTGTAATTACTGGTATTATACTCCATATCACAGTAAGGCACACCAGTCCTGTATAATACCCTGTAATTACTGGTATTATACTCCATATCACAGTAAGGCACACCAGTCCTGTATAATACCCTGTAATTACTGGTATTATACTCCATATCACAGTAAGGCACACCAGTCCTGTATAATACC
This sequence comes from Mactromeris polynyma, assembly GCA_032209605.1. NCBI lineage: Eukaryota > Metazoa > Mollusca > Bivalvia > Venerida > Mactridae > Mactromeris > Mactromeris polynyma. Next base: position 14,648,684 of record JASFXZ010000010.1, on the reverse strand, counting down.
CTGTAATTACTGGTATTATACTCCATATCGTAGTAAGGCACACCAGTCCTGTATAATACCCTGTAATTACTGGTATTATACTCCATATCACAGTAAGGCACACCAGTCCTGTATAATACCCTGTAATTACTGGTATTATACTCCATATCGTAGTAAGGCACACCAGTCCTGTATAATACCCTGTAATTACTGGTATTATACTCCATATCGTAGTAAGGCACACCAGTCCTGTATAATACACTGTAATTACTGGTATTATACTCCATATCACAGTAAGGCACACCAGTCCTGTATAATACCCTGTAATTACTGGTATTATACTCCATATCACAGTAAGGCACACCAGTCCTGTATAATACACTGTAATTACTGGTATTATACTCCATATCACAGTAAGGCACACCAGTCCTGTATAATACCCTGTAATTACTGGTATTATACTCCATATCACAGTAAGGCACACCAGTCCTGTATAATACCCTGTAATTACTGGTATTATACTCCATATCACAGTAAGGCACACCAGTCCTGTATAATACCCTGTAATTACTGGTATTATACTCCATATCACAGTAAGGCACACCAGTCCTGTATAATACCCTGTAATTACTGGTATTATACTCCATATCACAGTAAGGCACACCAGTCCTGTATAATACCCTGTAATTACTGGTATTATACTCCATATCGTAGTAAGGCACACCAGTCCTGTATAATACCCTGTAATTACTGGTATTATACTCCATATCACAGTAAGGCACACCAGTCCTGTATAATACCCTGTAATTACTGGTATTATACTCCATATCACAGTAAGGCACACCAGTCCTGTATAATACCCTGTAATTACTGGTATTATACTCCATATCGTAGTAAGGCACACCAGTCCTGTATAATACCCTGTAATTACTGGTATTATACTCCATATCGCAGTAAGGCACACCAGTCCTGTATAATACCCTGTAATTACTGGTATTATACTCCATATCGCAGTAAGGCACACCAGTCCTGTATAATACCCTGTAATTACTGGTATTATACTCCATATCGTAGTAAGGCACACCAGTCCTGTATAATACCCTGTAATTACTGGTATTATACTCCATATCACAGTAAGGCACACCAGTCCTGTATAATACCCTGTAATTACTGGTATTATACTCCATATCACAGTAAGGCACACCAGTCCTGTATAATACCCTGTAATTACTGGTATTATACTCCATATCACAGTAAGGCACACCAGTCCTGTATAATACCCTGTAATTACTGGTATTATACTCCATATCGCAGTAAGGCACACCAGTCCTGTATAATACCCTGTAATTACTGGTATTATACTCCATATCGTAGTAAGGCACACCAGTGCTGTATAATACCCTGTAATTACTGGTATTATACTCCATATCACAGTAAGGCACACCAGTCCTGTATAATACCCTGTAATTACTGGTATTATACTCCATATCACATAATACCCAATCCTATAAATAAGCTGCGCCACAACAAAACCTGTATTAGTGAAATTGGTGATGACAGAGAGTATTTCCAAATCCAAGTGTTGACATCACAATCTAAGCACTTTGTCTGAAGATGTTTTGAAGGCTTTGATTTATAGAACAAGGAAATATTTGAAAGTATTGCATAATTTATTTTTTCCATTCGAAGAGCAGAAGATTTTTAAATAAATAATGTACATTCTGATGCGACTTCATCCTTTGGTAGCTAAAATACCTGCACATCTTAATATTGGAATGGCTATAAAAAGGAATGTAGACGTCTGATTTTAATACTTTTGGTATTAAATAAAAGTTGAAATATAAATCTGATAGAAAATGTAAAAATCTGAAAACAGACTTTTTGGTCTCTAATACAGGTTTTGTCGAGGCACAGCTAAAATATGTTTTGTTCCAGCTTTAAATGAATGTAACACAATTTAATGTAAAAAATTTAACAATCAATAGTAACGATGTTTTGCCCATGCTTATTGTTGCCATTTGTTCCTGTTTATGTCAACATGTATTTGCATCACACTGACCACAACTACTTATAATGACAGAGTTCAGACAAAAAAAATGTCACATCATACATTTCCTCTCGGTACTTTCCCAGTATAAACTAGACTTGTTGTTTACGGCATTATCTGCATGCAATAAAATCTGGCCAGCCAATTCTATTTAGTAGTTTATAGACATTCATTGAGGAAATTGGCAGTTGCACTTCCTTGCAATAACTTAACATTACAGCACAAGTGGCCAACAATGTTTGGGTAAATTATCTACACCGCATTTAGCAACATCAGCTCAACCTGCTGCCAAATGCCTTGTTTTCTCAACAAATAAAGCCTACGTATGTGTTTGCAAACAAAAATACAATCAGATTTATCCTAAGTCTGTCTGATTCATTTTAGGCTTGAAAAGGTTTACCGCTTTGTGTCCAAAACCATTTAAAGGAAGTATTGTTATTCAATAATTTAGTATGCCTGGAAGGTTAGCTCAAATCATCGGTAGAGCACTCATCCTTCAAACCTGAGGGCCCAGATTCCAACTAGTAATATGTTCTCCCTGACCATACAAACAAATTCAATTGTCCTGCACCTTTGAGTCACATTCAGAAAGTGTCTGTTGCTTGCTGAAGAAGCAGTTGCAATGGTATCCCAGGAGCACTGGTTTGGTCAACAGGACAATTGAATGGTAAGTTTTGTTTTGCCATGCAGACCAACCAGATAAAACTTGTTGATCCTAACTCATATTTGGAAGAATATATAACAGAAAATGGCTAAACATCCTAACAAACAAATTACAACCCTGAATACTGTAAATCACTTTATTTTCGCAACAAGGTAAATTTTGCCTTAAATCGTGCATGTAAGAATTTGGTGCATATCTGAAATTGTGTATACTCTGTTATGTATAGCAAGTGATGTGAGTGTATAACAATTTGATTTGTAAATAGATGTTCAAACAACAACACAAACTATTTCCGTCTGTCTTAAATCAGCGAGGGATGAAAGACACGAATTCATCATTTAGTGAAATACTTCAGGGCAATTCCACAGTATCATTTTACATATATTCCATTCAGAATGCAACCAATGACAACAATAGAATACTGAAGACACCATTCCATAAAACACATTTTTTATAGATTCACAAAAACGATTTTGTTTCAAGTGTGAACATATTCAATTTCCACTGATGATAAAACATCTATTAGAGGAAACAAGCACAAGAGCTTCAGAAAAGCAAAACAAAGACATAAATTCTCAGCATTCCATGGCTTGTTTAATACACTATTTCTCAACAATTCTTTTTGTTTCGAGGAAGTCAGGTTTTTGTGAACAAACTGCATCTCATCAAAATGGAAAATGTTGCTGCACAGAGCAGCTTCAATCAATGCAAGCGAAGTTTTATCTAATTGACAACAAACCCAGAATGACAAATGATGGTGTTAGAATGCAATGGTAATGCAAGGTCTGCATATAGACAATGCTACAATGAACATCACATACATAAGACAATGCCTCCCCACACAGACCTCCGGGAAAACAACATTCGATACAACATCAGGCATTTAAGGAGGTGCAAGGGTAAATACGCAAGGGAATAGGGTCGCAAGGGATGGCCTGGCAGAACATAAATGACAACTAAGGAGTATTAATGAGGACAAACAGGGGGAGCAGGAATTTACTGGATGGAATACATCACAGGACAAGTCAAGACAGCCGGCAACAGAAGGCCGAAGACTGAATTCAGAAGGACAAAGCAACCAAAACAACACAGCATCTAATTAGATGTAAGGTGATATTACCAGTATGTAACAACTATAGGATACATCATTTAAGACACTTTCCCTCAAGTCTAATCAGTCACAATGAAGTGTTGGTATTATACAATTATAGTGTTACAATTACAAGAAGGCAACAGTTATTGTCCTAAAGCACTGGCAGGTCAGTTGCATACATTTGATCAGTAATAATACACCCTGTATATAATGGTCTCAAATAGGACACTTAAATACTCCCATGACACAAATGGACACTGAATTGTGATGCAATCATTTTACTCATGTATCCAAATATATTGTCAAAATCCTCTCCTAGAAATTTAGTAGAAATCCAAAGATTGAATGCCTAATGTATGCCAACCTATGCAGATGTTTGTAAGGACCATGTTCCCTATAACAGACGTTGACTGTAAAAAGCTACAGAAACATTTAAAGTTGTAAAATATAATGGTGTTCAAATCCAGGCCATCCTTAAAAAATTGTTTGGCATAACCCTACGCAGAAAAATTTAGGAAGGTAGGTAATTATTTTTAATTTTAATTTTATGGTCCTTTTCTTTTAAATTCCGAACCATATTGCGCCTTTAAGGCCCTTAAACATCTTTAAAAACTCCAATGATTCATTGTAATCTGTGTTCCTAATTCAACTGTCTCTGTAACGTGAAGCATAAAACACAACAGCTGAGTATGTATGACGTAAATAGGGTATATTTTACAGAGGATTACCATCAACCTCTGTCTGATCTAGTAATAAATTAGGAATAAGAAGAAAAACATTAAGTATGTAGGAGTATATGCATCAAATGTTGTTAATTAAATGTTTATGGAACCCAGCATATTAAATCCAGCTTTCCAATCGGATTAAGTAACCAGTGTGATAATCTAATTTCATGAGTGGCGTAAAAAGTTAATTAAAACTGGTTATAAGCTGGTAGCTCAATTTGTTACCACTAAGTAGAGTCCAGAGTCCTGGACAGGTCAATTAGTCTTAACTAGCACTGTCACTGAAGGTGATTAATACCCCTGCACCCTGCTTTGTCAGACATATGTTTGACAAAATCCAATACAGATGCAAGCCAACAACCTTGAACCAAAACAGAATGAAAAGTAACATGTCAAACACTGCTACAAATTATGTGCATTATTGGGTTGAAGTTTCCTGAAATTCTGCTGAAAACTGTATGAATATTTTATGCCACAAGATTTTAACAAAGTGGGCCATCTTGCATACGATTGAAAAAAGTTTCATGAAAATCATCCAAACAATATCGAAGGAATTCTACAAGATTTTTAGAAAATCTAAGATAGCCACCAGTCAGACATAATGGCCCCAGTTAAGCATTTTGAATGAGATTGCTCCATAAGATTTTGTGAAAATCCAAGACAGCCACCAGTCAGCCATCATGAATGTGAATGAAAAAAATATTTTCAAGCACTACAACTCATCACACAGACCATTTTGTGTGATGTTTCATGAAAATCCTCCACAAACAATAGAAGTAGATAACTCCACAAGTCTTTAAGAAAATTCCAAGATGGCTGCCAGTCAGCCATAACGGCCACCAGTCGGCCATCTCGAATGTGATCAGGAAAAAAAGTCACACACTACAAGCCATCTTGTAGATAATAGACTTTCAAGAAAATCCTTATAAACTGTAGAAGGAGTTCGCACTACAAGTTTTGTTTAACCAGTATAGCTTAAAAATGTTTCTTTCTTTGTATGCAAACCGTTCCATGCATGCAGTATAACAAATACGTTCTGCATTACAAAAATGGGTCTTTATTGGCAAGAGACAAAAATTGAATGGAAACTGAAGTTTCTTCCTGATTACTCTAAACATAATTAGATCAGGTCATTAATATTAACACAGACAAAACATGGATTCCTCTATCATCATCAAACACCAGTAATTTTTTGTTTCAACATCCGAAGCCCATTAAAATCATTGGATAGAGAGGAATCATTTAATTCAGCACCATACAGGGCCCATTATTTTCTAACACATTCAAAATTAGTTTTCTCTTTGTTTTTCCACCATTTCATTTCAGTCATAGCATTTGTATTCAACTCTGTATATTCATTTTTAATGTAAAATGACATATAAAACAAAGTGAATATGAGCCCTTGTTTCTTCTTGAGGTAATTTCATGCATCTATTGCCCCCCCCCCCCTCAAAAAATATGTTCCAAATGAATGAATGAATTTTGACAACAAAATTTAGATCATAATTGAAGAGTAAAGTGAGGAGGAGGGTGTCAAATACTGCTATTGTCCAGCCTATAGATAAATTTGTTCATAAGATTCTTTACCTGTAACATTGTCCATTGCTGCCACACAATAAGCCATCCTTTGTGAGCCTGCCTCATCTTTACCTGCAAAATCAAAGCACTTCAAGATTACGTATTTGTGAAGTTGAAAATCTTAAAATCGTGACGTTCCTAGGACTGAAATGATGAAGTGCGAATGTCACCACCAGTCGTTCGTACAAATGACTTTGTATCCATTATTTTCAGTCAAATTGTCGTAAGAGAACAAATACCTCACCTAGGGTTCTGAACCTACAATGAGGTAAACAGGCTGGTAGTAGACTGCTCTACCCACTGTGCTAACAGGGCAAAGGTACAGACTGGTAGTAGACTGCTCTACCCACTGTGCTAACAGGGCAAAGGTACAGAATGGTAGTAGACTGCTCTACCCACTGTGCTAACAGGGCAAAGGTACAGGCTGGTAGTAGACTGCTCTACCCACTGTGCTAACAGGGCAAAGGTACAGGCTGGTAGTAGACTGCTCTACCCACTGTGCTAACAGGGCAAAGGTACAGGCTGGTAGTAGACTGCTCTACCCACTGTGCTAACAGGGCAAAGGTACAGACTGGTAGTAGACTGTCCTACCCACTGTGCTAACAGGGCAAAGGTACAGGCTGGTAGTAGACTGCTCTACCCACTATGCTAACAGGGCAAAGATACAGGCTGGTAGTAGACTGCTCTACCCACTGTGCTAACAGGGCAAATGTACAGGCTGGTAGTAGACTGCTCTACCCACTGTGCTAACAGGGCAAAGACAAGAATGGAAACATGATATCATTACATTCATGTTTTCTGTTCATTGCATGATATGTATAGATTGCGCAAAAAAGCACATAGTACCGAAAACATAATTTATCTACTATGACTAAAAGTAAATCTTTATCATTATCAACATTGTACAGTAAAACCTCAATAACAAGACCACCCTTGGGACCCCTGAAAACTGGTCTTAATATTGATGTTGAATAATAAGCACATGAGTGAAAATTGACGACAGGAAAATTGTGTTCTTTATTTGGAGGTGGTCATATTATTGAGGTGGCCTTTATGTGAGGTTTTACTGTATATGAATACAAATTCTTCAAAAATTCAACCAAGATAATATTTACAATATTGAAATGTGGTACATCCTGTAGGTAATATTATATTACAGCCTACTATTTGACAGGGTGGTCATTGACAGCCATGGTTCAAAAGATCAAAAATATAAAGTTAATCAGCATGCCACTTTAAAATGTTATATCAATTACTGATATAAGATAAAATATCTCAAAACATCTATTTTGTTAAGCTCAAAACATCAGATGGCACTTTACATACTTATGCCAATGTTTTTATAACAGTTGCTTTACAGATCCACCAACCTGATATTGGTGGTTTTCAAAATTAAATATACAGTAAAACCTCACTTAAAGACCAACTCAATTGTACTTAAACTATTTGGCAATCCTGCAGTATGAACGTATTATTTCTCTAAGCCACCAACATTACGCCAACTATTGCCATTTAATAGAATACAATTTCATAATAAGATAAATGTCACGTAGCTTTGAGTAGAACAGAAATATTACTGTCTAACAAAAGGCTACGTATATTCCTTTTATTATACCATAAAAGAAATTAATAGATGTAAATTGAATGCCATAAAATGATCAGATCCAACTACTGTCTTCATTTCATTCTATACGTATGGCATGACGTCTTTGCATTCCCCAGAACTGACAGCAGAAAGTATCGCCAGATTGATACTATTGTCTGTTGAGAACAGTAAGCCTGTCCTTTCTGTGGTTTATGTGATTCTTGTATTGAGAATGAATTTGAGGCACAATAATATAAATTAGAATCCATTCACTGACTTTATATTCCTTGACAAACTTCTATAATGTCATTAATGATAACGCCAATTTTCAAACATATATAACGTTTGAATACTACGGAAAGGTACACTGGTATGTACCTGTAATTACTTTATCATCATTTTAATGCTTTAATTTAATAGATATATGCTCATTAAATTAGAACTTACATGATAAAAATGAACTTATTGATTTTTATGCCAGTATAAAAAGATAACTGTTGTTTGTGCATCATACATAAATGAATGCTTTTAGTGAAAAACAAGAGGTACAGTATTTATAACAATTACACACAGAGTTTAATTAGGTCTGAAATTTTATTTGAATGACACAAAATTTGGTTTTGAATATCCCATTTCAATTCGACATGTATAAGAAGATACATCGGGACCTGATATTTATATCGGATGGCAATAAGTATTTGGACATAAGGATGTAGAATAGACGTGGTCTGATTTTATAATTGATTAATATTTTATAATAATGAATTAACCAAAATGTATGACATAATGTTATTCGAACAATATTACTGTAGCATGAAATAGAAGTTAAATGGGAAAAATTAATATTTACAATTGTCAAAATATATTACATATAACAAATGAAATGTCTTATTTTGTAATACGATGGGGTGGACACTGAACGATTCCGTAGAATACTGTCATGTGAACGTACACCGATATATTTTACAATATCCGACATAAAACATTGAACCAGCCGACATTAAATCAATGACAGAAGCAATAGTCTATTTATTCGATTTATAAAATTGAAACTGATATATATCTAAATTTCTCATATTCTAGTCAAATTACAAAGAAAAGTTAGAAATATACTTATTTCAGAAAAGCTAGACATCTTCACACTAAACAATGCCTCACTCAATAGTCGGAATGTCTAAATTGGACATTTATATTAACCATAAAAAAATACAAAAAATGTTTTTGTAAAATGCAAGATTGCCCAAGAATACCCTACATACAAGGCTTGCAAGGATTCCCCAAGAATACGCTACATACAAGGCTTGCAAGGATTGCCCAAGAATAGCCTACATACAAGGCTTGCAAGGATTGCCCAAGAATACCCTACATACAAGGCTTGCAAATATTGCCCAAGAATACCCTACATACAAGGCTTGCAAGGATTCCCCAAGAATACCCTACATACAAGGCTTGCAAGGATTGCCCAAGAATACCCTACATACAAGGCTTGCAAGGATTGCCCAAGAATACCCTACATACAAGGCTTGCAAGTATTGCCCAAGAATACCCTACATACAAGGCTTGCAAGGATTGCCCAAGAATACCCTACATACAAGGCTTGCAAGTATTGCCCAAGAATACCCTACATACAAGGCTTGCAAGGATTGCCCAAGAATACCCTACATACAAGGCTTGCAAGGATTGCCCAAGAATACCCTACATACAAGGCTTGCAAGGATTGCCCAAGAATACCCTACATACAAGGCTTGCAAGGATTGCCCAAGAATACCCTACATACAAGGCTTGCAAGGATTCCCCAAGAATACCCTACATACAAGGCTTGCAAGTATTGCCCAAGAATACCCTACATACAAGGCTTGCAAGTATTCCCCAAGAATACCCTACCTACAAGGCTTGCAAGGATTCCCCAAGAATACCCTACATACAAGGCTTGCAAGTATTGCCCAAGAATACCCTACATACAAGGCTTGCAAGGATTCCCCAAGAATACCCTACATACAAGGCTTGCAAGGATTGCCCAAGAATACCCTACATACAAGGCTTGCAAGGATTGCCCAAGAATACCCTACATACAAGGCTTGCAAGGATTCCCCAAGAATACCCTACCTACAAGGCTTGCAAGGATTCCCCAAGAATACCCTACATACAAGGCTTGCAAGGATTCCCCAAGAATACCCTACATACAAGGCTTGCAAGGATTCCCCAAGAATACCCTACATACAAGGCTTGCAAGGATTGCCCAAGAATACCCTACATACAAGGCTTGCAAGGATTCCCCAAGAATACCCTACATACAAGGCTTGCAAGTATTCCCCAAGAATACCCTACATACAAGGCTTGCAAGTATTCCCCAAGAATACCCTACATACAAGGCTTGCAAGTATTCCCCAAGAATACCCTACATACAAGGCTTGCAAGTATTGCCCAAGAATACCCTACATACAAGGCTTGCAAGGATTCCCCAAGAATACCCTACATACAAGGCTTGCAAGGATTCCCCAAGAATACCCTACATACAAGGCTTGCAAGTATTGCCCAAGAATACCCTACATCATGCTTGAGGCAAATTCTTGGAATTTACTGGCCCAACAAGATGTCAAACTTGGAACTTCATTGTCAAACCAACACAACATATTATCAGACATCAAACAACAGCTTTGGAAGTGGATTGGACATATCCAGAGAATGAGCCCTGAAGCAACACCACAAATAGCCCTTAGGACTTCTGACAGATGCAGGAAAAGGACGAGACTGAAAGAGACCAGGCACAGATCAGTTGAGCCAGAGATGAAAACTGGGGTCAACTTCAGAGGCTTACATCTGACAGAAAAAATGGCGTTCCAACCGTACCTTGGTGTGGGCCTTATGTGCCTACAGGTGTGAAGAGGATTAAGTATGTAAGTAAGTAACTCTACATACATAGCAACATCTTAACAATTTGCAAGCTGATTTAAACAAGCAGTTAATTCATGTCTGTAGTAAGTAATATCAGAGTACACAAGAGCAGTGAAACAAAATAGAAAGGCTGGTGCAGAATATTTTCGTATTTGTTATTAAAGCTTTCCACTACATATGCTAATATATTTTATTTTTGACAAAAAGCTCAACAATCCATTACTAGCTAGGTTCTTGCATACATTTACTTTCTTCTACAACATTCAATTCCTCTTGCTAGTGAATTAACTAAAAGTGAAACCCAATTTGTAAATTGACTTTGCTTGCTTTAAATTTACATTAAGGCTCATTATTTTCTAATTAGTAATACTTAAATTTGCACTATATATACTGCCAGTCATTTTAGCCTTGAGTGTTCCTTTAATATTCTTGTTTGGACTGTGTGGGTTTCTCTGACACTAATTACTTGTTTGCTCAAGACTTATGTATAACAAAACAAGTACAGTCAGGCTTCATAATAAATTTCATTCGGATTCATTGGGTCAAAATTTTTATTTCGAATACTTCATGGTTTCGAATAACCCATTTCAATTCAATATGTTTGTAAAAAACACTTTATCATTGGGCCACTTTATATCTATAAGATGTGTACTAATGTCCTGAGCAATCAGAAAGTGCACTGACCCTAGTCAATACAAACAATGAAACAGTCAAGACGCACCAACATTCCCTTAAACTGACAGTCTGTAATTATACGCAAGGTGTAGACTGCCGTAGTCCAATCATATGAAACAATAAAATCTGATATGTCAATTTCCTTCTGTGTTCATTTAGAAAATTTGCATCTGCAATATTATCCGCAAACAAGACAAATAAAATCCAATCGGTCAATCTAACGCAATTGTCTATATTGCATATTAACGTTTCATCGTCTCATTGGCCGAAATATGGATGCTGCCAAATGTTTTTTTCAAGTAATCAAATGTTATTTCTTCCAACACTGAAGGTTTACTGTAATGAAGTCAAACTAATATGCAGTGTAAGTCAATTTTTGATTGCAAAGATGTTTAAAAGCGATTCAGCCTAACATCAAACACAATGGAACAACATGTAAAAACACATAAAGAAGGCAAGTAGGAAATGTACCATACAAAGTGCACTGCCACCACACAAGCTGTTACCAATCTCAGACTTATCTAGCTGTATGGTTACTGTTACCAATCTCAGACTTATCTAGCTGTATGGTTACAATCTCAGACTTATCTAGCTGTATGGTTACAATCTCAGACTTATCTAGCTGTATGGTTACTGTTACCAATCTCAGACTTATCTAGCTGTATGGTTACAATCTCAGACTTATCTAGCTGTATGGTTACTGTTACCAATCTCAGACTTATCTAGCTGTACGGTTACTGTTACCAATCTCAGACTTATCTAGCTGTACGGTTACTGTTACCAATCTCAGACTTATCTAGCTGTATGGTTACTGTTACCAATCTCAGACTTATCTAGCTGTATGGTTACTGTTACCAATCTCAGACTTATCTAGCTGTATGGTTACTGTTACCAATCTCAGACTTATCTAGCTGTATGGTTACTGTTACCAATCTCAGACTTATCTAGCTGTATGGTTACTGTTACCAATCTCAGACTTATCTAGCTGTATGGTTACTGTTACCAATCTCAGACTTATCTAGCTGTATGGTTACTGTTACCAATCTCAGACTTATCTAGCTGTATGGTTACTGTTACCAATCTCAGACTTATCTAGCTGTATGGTTACTGTTACCAATCTCAGACTTATCTAGCTGTATGGTTACTGTTACCAATCTCAGACTTATCTAGCTGTATGGTTACTGTTACCAATCTCAGACTTATCTAGCTGTATGGTTACTGTTACCAATCTCAGACTTATCTAGCTGTATGGTTACTGTTACCAATCTCAGACTTATCTAGCTGTATGGTTACTGTTACCAATCTCAGACTTATCTAGCTGTATGGTTACTGTTACCAATCTCAGACTTATCTAGCTGTATGGTTACAATCTCAGACTTATCTAGCTGTATGGTTACTGTTACCAATCTCAGACTTATCTAGCTGTATGGTTACTATCTCAGACTTATCTAGCTGTATGGTTACTGTTACCAATCTCAGACTTATCTAGCTGTATGGTTACTATTCCTTTTGTGTTTTAAATGTATGTTATTAAATTTCCCTTTCCCCCTGTGGAATTCTTTCACTTTATGTTTTGGCCCATTGTTGCCAGCTGTCTTGACCTTTTCCATCCATTAATTCCCTCCCCCCCTGTTTGTCCTCTTTGATTCTCCTAGTTATCCCTTATGGTCGGACAGATCATTCCTTGCGCCCCTGTTCCTTTACGTATGTACCCTGGAATCTCCTAAAATGCATTATGTTTTATGAATTGTTGTTTTCCCAGGGGTCTGTGTGGGGAGGAACAGTCTTATGTATGTGGCGTTCCCAGCAGCAACTTATTCTCTCTCTTTTCGTCTCAAATGGTCTTTGTACAATGGTATGTATGTTTCATAATTGTATACCAAAGCATTATGTCTTTATATCAAACCTGAGGTAATAAAACTGAATATATTCATACTGATTCTCCATGCACAAATAAAATATTGAGCTAACTGATAGAGAGGTATGTTGTAGCGAAACAATACAATACATCTGTTTTTCACTGATTTTTAATTCCAACCATACCTTAATGTAATAAATGTTTCAAAACTTAGAGAATCACTTACATGTTTTAGACTATCATCACATAGATTTAGAACTTAAAGCTGGTCGATGACACAAACCAGCAAAATTACCATTTCAAGACAGAAAATGCCAGTAATGCAATGTTATTGAACATGAATTGCATTTTTATGTAGAAATGCTCAGCGACAATTGAATTATCGTCAGAGTGAGTTTTGCTTACAATCAGATCAGCAACTTCAAATTTTTTGAAAGTCAATTAATTACTTTGGACTGAATTGCAAAATTTAGTTAGAAGTTAATTTCCTTTGTTGACAAGTTGCTAGATACACCATGTATTTAGCATGCACAAAAGCACACTTCTAAATCCTCTAGCGACTTAACAGATTGTCCAATTATGTTAATTTATTGCATCGGATGGGTCTATCAAATGCAAATATTTGATTAGCAAATGTTACCAATTTGTTCATCACTAGACCTTAGAGAATAAAAGGAATGATGGTAATTTTTTTCATGAAAACATGTTTTCCTGTTGACCTCACCATATTGACCAGACCGTAGTCTAATGTTGCATTAGGCACATTGTCCTGTATGGTTAAATTGAATCTCACTGTATAAATGTAATCTTACAACAACACCATTCTCACATCACATTATGGCTATCATTTGTTTTCAATTATTTGAAAAATCCTTCCCGGGAGGGGGGGGGGGGGTAATGGGATATGGAGCAGACAGGATTTTGAAATGATCTGATGGACATCCAGGCAAAACATACGGTTCTCCAGCATCATATTAAAGAAATCTCAGCACTGATATGGGTTGGACTTAATAATGTGGATAATCAATCTTACATAAGCCATATTTGTCACAGGGTCACAGACATGAGAGTGTCTCCGGGATTCTTCCCAAGTGAAACATACAACAAACTGGTAACATTCGCAACATAATCAGATTTAATTTCCTGGACTGTCATCCGACTCAGCCTGTCTGTTGAGGACTTATTTTCAGTTTGCTTATTTATCATTTCATGAGTGACTTAATTTAATTAAATTCCTGTCTACAAGAGTAAATATCACGTGTCATTTCCCACTGTTTTTGAAATACCAGTAGACAACATCAATATAGAAAACAAGACAGAAAGTTTTGAATGCAATTACAATAACAGAGTATTAACAGTTCATTCACATTGAAATCACAAGAAACTGACTGCCCTTTAACCAGGTTTATACCCCCAATGGCGTGTGTCCACTAACCGTTCCAAAAAGGTTCTCCTATTTCACGGATGGAATCTTACATGAGTGGTCATATTTTATTAAATTTATTACACTATCTAAAGCCGATAAATCTTGTTGTTCATCATTTTTAGAAGACTTATTTAATAAATTCAATAAAAAATGACCATTCATGTAAGAACCTCTAGTTAAAGCATACAACTGAGTACATAAAAATTGAAGCAGATGATATCACAAATATAAACAACAATTACATCAATTTTCAGAATACATCATGAGTATGATTAGTAGGTCTGTGTAGTGGTCAGATTTATTGATACCTTATTGTATTGACATAAAATGGTCAATATTCGATATTTATGATGTGAAGTCTTAAGACATTTATATCCCATAATGTCACTAAACCGAGTTCTGTACATCTTTATTTGCTCACATAAAAATGCTATGAATTGCTACTTATCTTTGCAATTATTATGGAATAGAAGCATAATTTATGGCAAATAAACTTTGACCTAATTACATCCCAACATCAGATAAACATCATGAGTAGATGGATAATTAGTTTTTTATGGTACAATTATTATTGATATTTTGACAAATATGAAACGTTCGATTCAATAAAAAAAATTTATATCGGTCAAACAAGAAATACCGTTATTCGATAAATATTAAGTAGCGGTACGCAGAGAGCCCTAATGATTAGCACAAAGTAAATCATTTTTTTGTGGTCACAGGGTACCTAAAGCAGAAAATACAAAATGGGGTTTACAGTAAGGTTTAACAACACAATGTATCTAAAACGTTTTTGTTTTCATCAATTTTTCAGTCCTATATGATGGCCAGTTGACCTTACCAGTTTACTTGAATTTAATTTTCAAACAGTACAAACTTGCTTTTTCAAAAGCAACTGACTTCTCCACATGTGGAGGACAAGACTGTAGCTAATGTCAAGAAAGAACATAACCTTCCCAACCCTGGGAACCGAACCCCGATCTGCAGTAAAAAACTGCATGTAGTCCAGGCGAGATATACATAAATCTAACATGGAAGAAAAACAGGAAATGCAATAAACACAATAATTAATGCAATCTTGTAAGAGGACCACTAGACAATACTACACACCAAATATCAAAGCTCTAGACCTTATGGTTTGGGACAAGAAGATTTTACTTTTAAAATAATTTTTTAGCTCCTGTGACCTAATTATGCAGCGGACCGGAAGAATTTATGCATCTTTGAAAGAGGCTCATCCAAGGATCATACCTGTGAAATTTTAATAAAATCCCTTCATTGGTATAGGAGGAGATGTTGTTTAAAGAAAATGTTGACGCACGACGCACGATGACGGATGACGGACATTCATCAATCCTAAAAGCTCACCATGATCACTTTGTGCTCAGGTGAGCTAAAAATGCACAAAGGCATGAAAATACAACGTGTACAAGTAAAAATATGGTTGTAAGTAGATGTACTGTCTTGGAACAGAACAGTCAGTGGCAAGGTAATATTTATTTTGATTTAATTGAACTATTATACTTACAGGGCTCAAGAAATCCCCTAGCAAGACGTTCCGGACGAGTCAAATGCTGAATCAAAGTTAGTCCCGGACAAGTCTGCTTTAATAGCTAACCAACATCAGCAATTGTTCAGTTGTTAGTCAAACTTTATTCTCGGACAACTAGCTTCATATTTCGGACATGCCAATTTGTACATTGCCATTAGTTCGAGACTATGTGTCTTCCAAAACATTTCTATAGCCCTGATTTAGTATATTTTCAAACTTTGCATCAAATGATACAATTTGGTTCAGCTAAAAAAGTAATTACATCTTAATTATTATATAATGTGCAACCACTATGGCGCCTTCAACAATCAGCCATAGCTCAAAACAGCCTCACTCTCTGATAATCTCTGACAACATAAAATTCTAAATTGGACTTCATACTTGGAAAATACAGAACTAAGCTACAAAACAAGCTACAAAAACACTTCATTTCCTCCTCGACTCTTAATGAACAGTGACACCATCTCTTGATGTATCCGTTTTAATTTAAATTGCGATTTAAACAAGAAATATCTTGAAAAAAGATGGTCGGCACAATTTGAATGTTAAGATTTGTTGTGCACCATAAAAAAATGCCGAGATGTTACGTTTGCTGGTAACTCCAAATCCAAAATGGATTTTGCTAAATTCACTAAAATTCAGTGGATTTCGGAAAGGTAACGTACCCCTTATCTAAAGTTTAACCAATCAGTGTCAAGATATTACAAACGTTGTTGGATTAAAGAGAAGTTGGTGGAGTGGTTAACCTAAGATTTGATAGGTGTACACAACACATATATGCAAATAGCAAAGCCATGTTAGTACGGAAATCAATACACAGTAACAATACTAAATATAAAACCGTTATTTTGAATGAAGTTAAATGTATAAGATACATTAAATTGGTAAGAAAAGAATTTCATTAAGTACCATTGAAATTCAAGTTTACATACTAAGTAACAACACAAAGGTGGAAAAAGGCAAACACTGCTCTCCATAAATGAAGGACAGCTAAAAGTAACATTATGCTCATTTCCTGTTCATTTTTTATTTAAACAAATAGACAAATTAGTTTTCATACAGTTAAAACATCCTAAAAGATGCATTATCAAAGAATACACAAATAAAACATTCATCTGTATAATTATGTCGAGCAATGAGTTTGTAATATCTTTATTAGTTTTGTCCGAGTGAAACATGATAAAACCTGATTTTTGGAATCGGAAATACTATAAGAATCTTTCACTGGCTTCTGGTAAGGATAGAAATATCCGGCATGCTGGTAACTGTTTTGGCGGGAACAAGGCTCTGCCGAGATACTGTGTAGACAGTTAACGAAGTGCTAGATATTTCAATTTGCGCATGAAGCCAGTAATAGATACTTTTTCTTGCATACCTTTTTTTAAGAAATATAGAAAGAAATTAAAAGTACTATTTCATTAAAGTAAATATTCAATGTTACGTGAGTATTAGACTCATCCAATACAGGGGGGTGCAAGATAGAGTTTTCCAGCACCAATGTAAACATGGGAAATCCCAGTCTGGAATGTAAGAAATTGTTCTTGTTCTTATTAAAGATATTGAAGCTATAGTATAACAAGAATAGATCAAGTTCAAATAGTTTATTATTAAATGCTGTACAACTTCAAAGCTCTCAAAAAGGTTGAACATAAGATGTTGGTGTGTGACTGAAGGCTGTTCAACTTCAAAGCTCTCAAAAAGGTTGAACATAAGATGTTGGTGTGTGACTGAAGGCTGTACAACTTCAAAGGTCTCAAAAAGGTTGAACATACAATGTTGGTGTGTGACTGAAGGCTGTACAACTTGAAAGCTCTCAAAAAAGTTGAACATAAGATGTTGGTGTGTGACTGAAGGCTGTACAACTTCAAAGGTCTCGAAAACGTTGAACATAAGATGTTGGTGTGTGACTGAAGGCTGTACAACTTCAAAGGTCTCAAAAAGGTTGAACATAAGATGTTGGTGTGTGACTGAAGGCTGTACAACTTCAAAGGTCTCAAAAAGGTTGAACATAAGATGTTGGTGTGTGGCTGAAGGCTGTACAACTTCAAAGGTCTCAAAAAGGTTGAACATACAATGTTGGTGTGTGACTGAAGGCTGTACAACTTGAAAGCTCTCAAAAAAGTTGAACATAAGATGTTGGTGTGTGGCTGAAGGCTGTACAACTTCAAAGGTCTCGAAAACGTTGAACATAAGATGTTGGTGTGTGACTGAAGGCTGTACAACTTCAAAGGTCTCAAAAAGGTTGAACATAAGATGTTGGTGTGTGACTGAAGGCTGTACAACTTCAAAGGTCTCAAAAAGGTTGAACATAAGATGTTGGTGTGTGGCTGAAGGCTGTACAACTTGAAAGCTCTCAAAAAGGTTGAACATAAGATGTTGGTGTGTGACTGAAGGCTGTACAACTTCAAAGGTCTCAAAAAGGTTGAACATAAGATGTTGGTGTGTGACTGAAGGCTGTACAACTTCAAAGGTCTCAAAAAGGTTGAACATAAGATGTTGGTGTGTGACTGAAGGCTGTACAACTTCAAAGGTCTCAAAAAGGTTGAACATAAGATGTTGGTGTGTGACTGAAGGCTGTACAACTTCAAAGGTCTCAAAAAGGTTAAACATACAATGTTGGTGTGTGACTGAAGGCTGTACAACTTGAAAGCTCTCAAAAAGGTTGAACATAAGATGTTGGTGTGTGACTGAAGGCTGTACAACTTCAAAGGTCTCGAAAACGTTGAACATAAGATGTTGGTGTGTGACTGAAGGCTGTACAACTTCAAAGGTCTCGAAAAGGTTGAACATAAGATGTTGGTGTGTGACTGAAGGCTGTACAACTTCAAAGGTCTCAAAAAGGTTGAACATAAGATGTTGGTGTGTGACTGAAGGCTGTACAACTTCAAAGGTCTCAAAAAGGTTGAACATACAATGTTGGTGTGTGACTGAAGGCTGTACAACTTCAAAGGTCTCAAAAAGGTTGAACATAAGATGTTGGTGTGTGACTGAAGGCTGTACAACTTGAAAGCTCTCAAAAAGGTTGAACATAAGATTTTGGTGTGTGACTGAAGGCTGTACAACTTGAAAGCTCTCAAAAAGGTTGAACATAAGATGTTGGTGTGTGACTGAAGGCTGTACAACTTGAAAAGGTCCTACATCAAATGCTTATGAGTGCCTGAGGACAATTATTGTGCAATTTTGAACACTTACTTTCTGATTTATTGAATAAATGTCGAAGGTGTAACTGTTATAGATTTAGGATAATCTTGGGAGCTGAATGTAGTTAACAGTGTGACAGTTTTTAATGACTGTAGCAGAATTTATACTTAGCATAACCACAAACGTAGCACAAATCATGCACAAAGTCATTATTATTCAGCGGAAATTCTGCACGATTGGATGTCTAAATAAAATTTAGAACCAGTATCAGACAGAGCATAACAATGAACACACTTTGATTCGTACAATATCTTTGTAATGCTGTCATGATTGAAATAAGCCTTAAATCTACTTGTAGAAAAATAATCACATCAGAATAAATATTGTGTCTGCCAGTCAACTAAGTGAAAGTTGAATGTCCCTATTTTCTCTTATATACATGTCAGTCAAATGAACTTTAAATAAAAGTCTGCTGAGGGAAGATTAAAAGTTGTTACATGGAATGCCACATACATAAGACAATGCTTTCCCACACAGACCTTCAAGGGAATAACAGCAGTCTACAACACAATCAGGACTGAGGAGGTGCATACACATGTATGGGAATAGGAGTGCAAGGAATGGTCTGGCCAACAATAAAAAACAACTAAGGTGAATTTAGGGGGACAACAAGGGGAACATTTTTAATCGATGGAATACATCAAGGAACACATCAAAGTCAGTAATAATTAGCTGAAAGGAGGGCGAACAGAACATGAACATCATGTAGAATGTCCCTCATTGAACCACTAACAGATAAATGTACACTACATAAACCTACAGGTCTTGCTTTTTAACACTTAAGAAATGGGTGTACAATGAACAATTGTCTGATACAAGGAGGGATGGTCTAGCTATTAGATAATGTAGAATGGTAGTTACAAATACTTAAACATATGTATGGCCAACGCCTTAAAATATACAGCAATACTTCTTCCCTCTAATCATATACCATTAACAGTCCACCCCACCATTTCAATTTTTTTTAATCTTACCATAATCATAAATGAATAGGCTGCTTTCAAGTTCAGTGGGAATTTTGAGATATAAATCACCTTGTATTTCACAGATTACTCAGAGTATACAGTACACAAAGTTAGTAGTTCTCCCATTACACTCCATACTGACAAACATTTGACAAGTGAAAAAAACATAATCTAACCTTGTACATAAAAAATGAATTACTATCTATCTCTCAGACAGTATTCATTCGAAAATGGAAATTACGTAATATAGTATTAGCGTAGCTTCCGGTGTGGGGTATGCTTAGAGTGTTATGGGAGTATGCAATTGTATATATGTCAGATTGAAGATTGATGAAAAGAATAAAACATCAATGCTTGCTCTTTTTCAGAGATATTTCAATTACGAAAAAACGATAAAGCCCGATTACCATACTGTAGCATATAGTTATTTTTCGCTTAACAATCAGCCAGAAAATTACAATCTGAAACTAGAATACATTTACTAAACAAACTTATTATATTGTTATCTCTTTTTAATATCCAGATATAATTAAAGTGTGACCTAAAAATGTTATCGTAGTTTTTTGCATTTCTATCATATCTGCCTCTTCTGGATTTCCTAAAATACATCCATGCTTTCCAGCAGCTTCTGACCAAAAATAGGGCTCCATTCTAAAATATCAGGGCTGTTTCAGGAATCACTTATCTCTGAAAAGTTGAGACAATACATACATAAAGGTAGTATGTTTAACAGTGCTCTATAGTCTTCAGCTGGCCTTGGCTGTGTAGTTTTTATAATAAGAGGGTGGGGGGGGGGGCATTAATTAGGGGAGGGGCATTTATAATGGAATATTTGGTATATCATTTCAGAAATTCAGCAGTATCATAGAACTTTGAAACACTCAACAACTAAAATATTGCACTGTGTAATCTCTCTAATAAGACCACCATTGGTTCTTTTAACTTAGAGGCTCACAGGGAAGACTGTGTGTTTGCCCAACTATGTTGCCTCTTTATAAACATTGTTATTTTTATTATATTCATTATTTGCCTAGCGTTCCTAAGAAAACAACTGCCATATAAGGACAGCTTATTGGGATTGCCCTGTTGCTTTTAATCAATATTGCTGGAAATTGGTGAATATCTCATATTACAGACACGATTAAAAATATTCCTGGACCAATCAGGAAGCGTCTATTTATAGATTATATAATACAATATACAGTCAGACCTCGTTAATTTGATTTCAATGGGTCCAAAATTTTATTTAGAATAATATATATACTAGCGGAAATAAAAAACGCAAGTTCGGTTTTGGTTTCATAACTTTTTTATGGATGAACTATATTTACTTAAATTTCACACGCGGTGACCTTGGCATACTGTCTCATGTACAGTGTAGTAAATTTCGGTCAAGCATGATCTCGTGCAACACAATATTTATGCATCCGAAAATTGCTAATTTGTGCAACCCAGGTAGTACCACGTGGTGCTGAGTTGAAAACCATACCAAATCAAACTTTAAAAACATTCACATCAACTGCACAAAAAATCAGATCAGAACGACTAGAAGGCAAAATGGTGCGCTTATCAGAAGTTGATAGGGGTAGAGCTATTGAGCTGCTTTTGCATGGCTTTGCAACGTCATGGGCGACATGACAGCAGTTTGGGGTGCATGAAACGACGATATCTCGCTTGCTTCAGCGCCTCAGGGCAACCGGAAGATTGGGTGACCGTCCTAGGCCCGGACGTCCACGAGTTACGACGCACCGTCAAGATAGAGAAATACGTCTATCACACCTCCAAAACAGATTTAAGACCGCGGTGGAGACAGGGAGAGACGTGATCAGCACTCATGGACATCGGGCGAGTCCAAGGACAGTCAGAGATCCGTTGCGGGAGGTAGGTTTAATGCCACGACGTCCGTACGTTGGCTCGCCACTTACACCCAGACGACGTGAACGCCGTATGCAATGGCTGAATGTGCAAGCCAAATTTGTTTCGGCTCGCTCAGTGGCGACGTGTGCCGTCGAAAAATGTTCAAAGCACACATACGTTAAAACATTAGATCCAAATCATTCAAACATTTCGAATATTTTACACCAAAACCGTACTTGCGTTTTTTATTTCTGCTAGTATAGTTTTGAATGGCCCATTTTAATTTGACGTGCCTAAGAAGATACATTGGGACCTGATCTTTATTGCGGATTACACAAAGTATTCTGTATATCATATCATACAATAAACAACTAAATTTCCGTTAAATTTTACTATATGATCGAAAATTTAAATGTGGTCTTAATTCTGAGGAGGTCTTTTAAGTGAGGTTTTACCGTACAAGTTATACACAATAATTCACTCAGTATCAAGACATGATAAACAACCCCTCCCAAGTACAAATATACCGCTAGTTGACCCTAAAATACCTAAGAATACAATCGCAATAATTAACTTTGTAGAACAGTTTTTACAGGAAATAACATCAAGCACAATAGGAATCAATTTGAATGTAATTTTAGAAATAGTTAATAATGGTATTAAATTAAACTAAAAATAGAAGCAAAGGTCAATGTCTCGTCAAACAATCACACTCAATAAAAATGGAACGTGCAGGCAATGATATATGCAACTTAGGCTTGACAACACCGCTTTCAAATACATTTTGATGAAATCCAACCACAGTTGAAGTAGTCAGTATCACACAATGAGAGAAAGACAGACGGACATCAAGACAGGACAAAACCAACCCTTCCCGACCATATGGTGGGATATATTTCTACACTTATGGCCATATGGTGGGATATATTTCTACACTTATGGCCATATGGTGGGATATATTTCTACACTTATGGCCCTATGGTGGGATATATTTCTACATTTTCTAAATTTGAAGGTTAAGATTTGTTGTGCAACATAAAAAATGCCAAGATGTTACGATTGCTGGTCACTCCAGATCCAAATTGGATTTCGGTAAAGTAACATTCCCTTTTTCGAAAGGTTAACCAATCTGCATCAAGGTTACAAACATTGCTTGGCAGAACCTCGTTCTGCAAAAACAGTAACCCACGAGCTCGGATATTTCTATTCGTACCAGAAGCCAATGAAAGATTCTTATAATGTTCTGCATACTGGGAGATATTCCAAAAAATAGAACAATTCGAAACTGGCTTTTTAAAGACAGTAAGTATGCGAAACATTACTAGTTAATCAGAATGAAATGTAATTGAATCTTCTTACAGATGTGTGCTTAGTTTTCCTAAGTGCAATGGAACAACTTTTTTCTGTTTATTCACAGAAATAGATTGTTTTTTTTCACTTTTGTGAAAGAAAGTAAATTCAACAACCATCACAAAAATTATAGATTAAATAAAATTTAAGTAAATAATCTCAATTAAATTGAAACAAATAAATACCCCCATTGTGGGGGTAAAGAGTACTGTAACTTTAACACAATGCAATAACTTGCATGTACAACGTAAATATGCGGGCAATGGATTGAATGAAAATATTTTCCCATGAACTGCTTATTGAGTTTCATTTGGAAATCTTTTTCCCTGCATCATCAAATTAAAGTATGCAGGTTAGAGATGCTAATTCGGTTACCCTTTTGTAGGCCTAAGCCATTCGGTACACAAGATCAGATCAATTGTTTTGTTTACAGTATTAGTAGTACAGGGCTCTAGAAATCCACTAGCCCGACATCGCAGACTAGTCTAATGCTAAATCGGGCTACCAACAGTTGAGTTGAAGTTTAAGTCCCAAACAAGTCTGTTTTTAAAGCTAACCAACATCAGCAATTGTTCAGTTGTAAGTCAAACCTTCAAATCTAGAAAAAATTCTAGAGCTTTGTGTATGTTGGGTATAATTCGGAACACCTTTTGAAACCATAGTAATTTTTTTAACACGCATAAATGTGGCACGATATACAGCTGACGTCACTGATCAATCTAGTTGACTGGTTTTAAATCTATTTTGGTTGGGTAATGATATTAAATACAAGACACAGTCTGAAAAAAATAGCTAACAGTAGGAGAGAAACTACCAATTTGCCAACTACACTGTCATACAGCCCCCACAAGAGAAAACATAATCATATTTCATTCACAGATTTTCATTTAATTTAATACATAAAAGTGATAAAATCGCTAAATATTCTGACAGAACGCAAAATTAACTTGAAAGCCTTCAAAGAAAAGAAAATTTTCGTGAATATATGAAGAACAATTAAACTGAATTAGTACGGTCTGACGAAAGCTGAATGCTCCATACATTGACAGCATCATAATCAGATTACTTGGTTACACTTCTTTGAAATGTCCAATAAACGAAAATATCAAATATAACAGATCCAGAAGTAGTGAAACTAGATGTATCCATAGCACACAGATGCCCAGGCAATGGGCTTTGACATCAAGAAAGGGCCATAACTCCTCCAGAAGTGGGTAGATTGTAACCAAAATCTAACTTGACCTGGATTTTATCATCCTATGCTTATGAGCCCAATATGAATTGAATCCATCCATCCTATTAAGAGGTATTGATCAGAAACCAATTTTGTGTATGGATGAACAGGGATAACATTCAGTGATTTTTTGGTTAATTTTACTGCC
Source organism: Mactromeris polynyma (assembly GCA_032209605.1). Lineage (NCBI taxonomy): Eukaryota > Metazoa > Mollusca > Bivalvia > Venerida > Mactridae > Mactromeris > Mactromeris polynyma. Next base: position 14,623,852 of record JASFXZ010000010.1, on the reverse strand, counting down.
GAATATAGGCTGTTTCCCCTTATAAAAAAATGTTCATTTTCCCCCAAAAATCATTTTTTCCAATTCTTTGTTTATTTTTTGTGTATTTAACCTTTTATAAAAGAATCTTTGCTCTTACTTTATCTCATATATATGTTTATTTCTTGCCCATATTATGTTCTTATTCAAACTTGTATTGGTATATAATGTCTAACAATGTTTTCAGCTTTAAGAAATAAAGCCCTTTTTTGACAACATGTGTGTCTGTTTTAATTATACCATACTAGCTTCACCAGTCACAGCTGAAAAGTTATTTTTATAAGCAAAACATCCATTACTCCCAATTAAAAAGGCACAGGCAGTAAAATTATTTGCCAAAAAATCACTGACACTTTGTTTGTCAAACAGCGTTTACAGCAAAATATTCCAACTTCTTAATAATGCAATGTATGATAAAGCTCGTTAATGTAATTCAATGAGGAGAGAAAGAAGAACACTGAGTAAACGAACATTTGTAGGACACACAAATGCAAATGAAATGAGAGCATTTTGTGGAATTTACATATTCAAGAATTGTTTTGGCAAAGGCAAGAAAATAAACCTGTAATTCATGAATAATGTGCAGAGAAAAATCAGGGCTTTTTTCTGCGGTCCCCTGGGCCAATTATTGGCATCATTCCAAATTCCTAATATTCCACTTATTAAGTTTCTTTTATCATAGCATTGTATACGGTAGGCACCCATAGCATTGTATACGGTAGGCACCCATAGCATTGTATATGGTAGGCAACCATAGCATTGTATATGGTAGGCACCCATAGCATTGTATATGGTAGGCAACCATAGCATTGTATATGGTAGGCACCCATAGCATTGTATATGGTAGGCAACCATAGCATTGTATATGGTAGGCACCCATAGCATTGTATATGGTAGGCACCCATAGCATTGTATATGGTAGGCACCCATAGCATTGTATATGGTAGGCACCCATAGCATTGTATATGGTAGGCAACCATAGCATTGTATATGGTAGGCACCCATAGCATTGTATATGGTAGGCAACCATAGCATTGTATATGGTAGGCAACCATAGCATTTTATATGATAGGCACCCATAGCATTGTATATTTTAGCAAACAATGGCATTGTATATGGTAGGCACCCATAGCATTATATATGGTAGGCACCCATAGCATTGTATATGGTAGGCACCCATAGCATTGTATATGATAGGCAACCATAGCATTGTAAATGATAGGCACCCATAGCAGTGTATATGGTAGGCAACCATAGCATTGTATACGGTAGCACCCATAGCATTGTATATGATAGGCAACCATAGCATTGTATATGGTAGGCACCCATAGCATTGTATATGATAGGCAACCATAGCATTGTATATGATAGGCAACCATAGCATTGTATATGGTAGGCACCCATAGCATTGTATATGGTAGGCACCCATAGCATTGTATATGGTAGGCAACCATAGCATTGTATATGGTAGGCACCCATAGCATTGTATATGGTAGGCAACCATAGCATTGTATATGGTAGGCAACCATAGCATTTTATATGATAGGCACCCATAGCATTGTATATTTTAGCAAACAATGGCATTGTATATGGTAGGCACCCATAGCATTATATATGGTAGGCACCCATAGCATTGTATATGGTAGGCACCCATAGCATTGTATATGATAGGCAACCATAGCATTGTAAATGATAGGCACCCATAGCAGTGTATATGGTAGGCAACCATAGCATTGTATACGGTAGCACCCATAGCATTGTATATGATAGGCAACCATAGCATTGTATATGGTAGGCAACCATAGCATTGTATATGGTAAGCACCCATAGCATTGTATATGGTAGGCACCCATAGCATTGTATATGGTAAACAACAATATGACTTTAAAATATTTATGTCACACACAAAGGATGGTCACATGGTCACTTGGTTTGTGTAAATAGTGGTTACATTGAAGTGTGGTGTGGTGTGGTGTGGTGTGGGTGGTGTGGTGTGGTGTGGTGTGGTGTTCTGTACTGTACTGTACTGTACTGTACTGTACTGTACTGTACTGTACTGTATTGCAATGTACTGTATTGCAATGTACAGCACTGTATTGCACTGCACTGTATTGTACTGTATTGCACTGTACAACACTGTTGTGTACTGTATTGCACTGTTGTGTACTGTATTGCACTGTTGTGTACTGTATTGCACTGTATTGCATTGTATTGTACTGTATTATATAAGAACTCAGAACTCACCTCATGAAAATGACTCAAATCAGCAAATGTGTTGTAATCTCCAACTGAAATAGAAAAAAACTTCGAGACAAGATGCAGGCAATGGTTATCAAAGCAAAGAATAAATGTTATATTAATTTCGGTTCTAGAAATGAAGATTCAAACATGGTAACTAGTTGAAAGGTAATGTTTTATTCTATTCCATGACCAAATTTTTGTCAATTTACCAATGACAATGCAGTTTTGTCAATTAACCAATGACAATGCAGTTTTGTCAATTAACCAAAATGCAGTTTTGTCAATAAACCAATGAAAATGCAGTTTTGTCAATTAACCAAAATGCAGTTTTGTCAATAAACCAATGACAATGCAGTTTTGTCAATTTACCAATGACAATGCAGATTTGTCAATTAACCAAAATGCAGTTTTGTCAATAAACCAATGACAATGCAGTTTTGTCAATAAACCAATGACAATGCAGATTTTATCAATTCACCAATGACAATGCAGATTTTATCAATTCACCAATGACAATGCAGTTTTGTCAATTAACCAAAATGCATTTTTGTCAATAAACCAATGACAATGCAGTATTGTCAATGCAATTTTGCCAATTTACCAATGACAATGCAGTTTTGGCAATAAACCAATGACAATGCAGTTTTGGATATAAACCAATGACAATGCAGTTTTGGCAATTAACCAATGACAATGCAGTTTTGGCAATAAACCAATGACAATGCAGTTTTGGCAATAAACCAATGACAATGCAGTTTTGGCAATTAACCAATGACAATGCAGAGATTTTATCAATTCACCAATGACAATGTGGACTTTCAATCAACACATTAAAACAGGATATCTTGTTAGTTTCTTTAAGGTTTGTCAGATAGACAAGTATTCTACAGAAATATTTTAATTAAGCAGTTGAAGCACGAACAGATAATTAAGATGACTGATCCTGAAGAGGTCACTTTAGAAATATATGAGTACTACAACCTACTTGGTAATCCATCAGACAAATAGTTTTGTGATCAAGAATTCCAATATACAAAATCTACAAAAGAATTTGTAGAGGGCGGCAGTAACTCTAGAAACCTACATCTGATGCCTTGCCAGCACACAAATATGTACTCTCAATGCATAAATGAAAAAGAGCATAACAAACAGATGCAGACATCTATCAGTGGGTTACTGTATCACTGGGGCTTATGCACTGATCAATGTTTTAATGTCTCAGGAGCAGCGCGGCGGGATACACAGGGGGAAGACAATTCCTGAAAGATGGGAATTTGACATGTTGAATGATTTCGGATCCCAGGAAATAGACTTCGGCTGGATTTTTAATAGATCTCGAAAGTTGGGAATTAGCATCTCCTACTGAAGGGATTAAGGCAAATTGCTTAGCTCTTGGGTGGGGAATAAGAAAAAAATGTATAACTCCCCTGGGTCAGTCTACCACTCCCCCTGATCAAAAAAGGTGCATTATACTGTTTCAGAAACTGAGTTAGACACTGTATTGAACATTTTTGTGGAAGAGGAAGCTGACACAGAGGCAGGCGACCTCAAAAACAAGCTTAACAAAGGAACACATCCTTTATTTTAATTATATCTTTTCTATAATGTTTATTTTTAATGAGCACATCAACAATAATTTTATATATTGCCTGTTTAGTCCATTTATTTGAAATAATGCATTAAACAGCGTCTCCTGTAGTGATAATTATGTAACAATGAAAGATGACAACAACAACACCAGAATATTAGGCAAGGAATATAAATGACCATATTAAAACTGTTGTACCATGCATCATTATTATAGACAACAGAAGAGCAATATCCCTAGAGAATAAGTCTAGGAAGATTTTAATGTTGAAAGAATAATGTGAAACTGTTCAACATTCTGGTATCACAGGACAACAGATAGGAGCAAGTGGATTTTGTTCTTGAAAGATGAGGCATAATCATATGGATATGGAGAGGTGTCTTTGCCATAAAACTCTGGTAACATATGGATATGGAGAGGTGTCTTTGCCATAAAACTCTGGTAACACATGGATATGGAGTGGTGCCTTTGCCATAAAACTCTGGTAACATATGGATATGGAGTGGTGCCTTTGCCATAAAACTCTGGTAACATATGGATATGGAGAGGTGTCTTTGCCATAAAACTCTGGTAACATATGGATATGGAGTGGTGCCTTTGCCATAAAACTCTGGTAACACATGGATATGGAGAGATGCCTTTGCCATAAAACTCTGGTAACACATGGATATGGAGAGGTGTCTTTGTCATAAAACTCTGGTAACACATGGATATGGAGAGGTGCCTTTGCCATAAAACTCTGGTAACACATGGATATGGAGAGGTGTCTTTGCCATAAAACTCTGATAACACATGGATATGGAGAGGTGTCTTTGCCATAAAACTCTGGTAACACATGGATATGGAGAGGTGTCTTTGCCATAAAACTCTGGTAACATATGGATATGGAGAGGTGTCTTTGCCATAAAACTCTGGTAACACATGGATATGGAGTGGTGCCTTTGCCATAAAACTCTGGTAACATATGGATATGGAGAGGTGTCTTTGCCATAAAACTCTGGTAACACATGGATATGGAGAGGTGTCTTTGCCATAAAACTCTGGTAACATATGGATATGGAGAGGTGTCTTTGCCATAAAACTCTGGTAACACATGGATATGGAGAGGTGTCTTTGCCATAAAACTCTGGTAACATATGGATATGGAGAGGTGTCTTTGCCATAAAACTCTGGTAACACATGGATATGGAGAGGTGTCTTTGCCATAAAACTCTGGTAACATATGGATATGGAGTTGTCTTTGTCATTGGATTACGAAGAAAAATATTACAATTTTTGTTTTGACAGTTTATGCTTCTTGTGACTTCATATTTATCATGAAACCAAACTGGTTGATATTTGTATCTGGGTATCATTGGAAATGAAGTATGTTAGTATTTCAACTCGAAAAACAATTAAATACTAGTAGAAAGCATACACAAAACATTTGAATGCCATTTTTTGGACTTTAGTTTTACATTCTATATCATGCCTGACATTCTCCAAACAATACACAGAAGGTAAAAACCTACTATTCTTTACAAATTAAAACACAACATGTTCAGAACAAATAAAGAATTTCAGTGAAATTATCACAGATCAATTAATATTAAAAAGATAGTTTCCGTTACAGCATTGATAAATTCAACTTAACTATTGTTAGCTTTGAATTAATTCCGTGTAAGTCATAGCTGCTAAGCTATACCATGATCAGACTTAATGGTTTCCATTTTGAAAACATCACTTTCCAGAGTGACAATAATTGATAATTAAAACCTACATAGTCTTGCAGAAATAAAATTCCCAACACGCATAGGGGCCATCAAACTAAATGAATGTCATGGCAATATACCATAAAGGGAAACATCCTTTCTTTACTAATGTTCACAACGATCCTCAAAATATGCTTACAGATGACATTGAAATGAGCACGGCAGACAATTTATGACAAGAAGCAAAGCCAAATAGTAGGAAGACCTCATCTTAATAAACTTATGTTGGCATATCCTTGCCCAAATTTAGTTTCCTTGGGGTGATACAATTACAACAGGATTGCCAGACTAGTCTCAATTCAAATGGAAAAATAAAAACCACCTCCAAACTTTAATGCAATTAAACATACTCAATGCTTTCCTGTATGATAAATTCTAATAGCAAACTGGCATTTAACTTCACATTTGCAACGTAGACAGGAAATGCTCTGGGAATATAATGTTTAGTTGCAATTTGCTTATCTAATGTCATTACTTAAAATAATCACTATCTGTGGCAACTGCCTGTGTTTCTAACCAGTGCTCACTCTCCTAATTGAGGAATAAGCACAAACAGACAGCACACACAGGGAGAGGGCACAAATACAAGACCAAAATGAAAAGGACAAGGACACAAAACACAAAATGACACACCATTACTAACAAACACAAAAACAAGAAATATTACTGCATAAGATTTCAGCCCAACTATAAGTAACATGTCATACTACTGGTTTCCTTTTATGGCAGTGAACAGTCCAGACTTGATCAAAAGAACATTCATCCGTGAAAAATGGTTTCATAATATATTTTTAGCATACTGTTCAGGTGAGCTTAGCAGAAAGCAGAACCAGCCACACGATTTGAGTCTTCACTGCAGTTTTACATACTAAGGAATACGATACAATATGAACTTCACTTACTGTATCTTCAAAAGCATATATCAGGTAGAGTAGTGTTACTCTCACCAGAAAGCTTTTATACACCATACAACAACAGAAACATATATACAATGGATGTTTCTGTTCAGTTATATCATACAGAAATATTCTTAATCAATCGTAAAAAGCTTGTCATAAGAGTAGACTTCTTCCTTAAAAGCTTTCTACCAAGAAAAAAGAAACATATCCAAAGTGCTCCAAGAAATGGGATCAGTTTAAAAGCAACTTGAGTTGAAATTGGAATCTTGTTTTCATAATTGTGTTATTGCAAAGAAAAAGGATTTGTAGCCTCTGGTTCCTACAGAAACTTCATTATCTAAGGCGGCCAGGGTCACCATTGGTAATACTCATATATATACAAGGGTTCTAAATGTACATTAATGAGCATTTGCTTCTTTGTTTGAAAATTGTTTGCAATCTGCTCACAGTAGGCCTCCTAGCAGGCCTCAATGAAACTGAAGTTTTTATAAAGATTGCAATTTAGCAAAATAGAGTATTTTAGGGTCATTTTTTTGTAAAATGAATAGCAAATAAAGACTTATTTTGACAATCTAATTTGATGGATAGATGTGGCCGAGACAGACTGTCAGTGTGCGAGGATAACTGGATCCGGCCTGGGCAATCAGAGACTCTCTTCACCAATACTCAAGATGATATATGCAAGCAGTATCATACAACTACGGTGTTCACTAGTGACAAGTATAATATAAATATAATATTCATGGCTTTCAAAATATGAATTGAACTGATCGTAAAATTTAAAGGTTTGGAGACTGAATTACAGGCATTTTTATAGGTTTTTCAGAAAAAAATAGACTAAGACAGATTTTCCAAAAATTACAGGTTATTACAGGCTTCACATATTTCACTAGGTCTGTTACTGGCTCAAAGCAAACATTCATTCCAGAAAAACCATGGCAATGAAAATTTTAAGAATTATTCTATGCTCTTTGTATGTAATGACTGTAAGTTTATTACTTATGTATGAGATATACTCGCCAAAAACAGTTAAGACTATGACAATGAAACAACGAATATTCATTGCCAAGTAATAGTTTTATTAGTCAAGTTCAATTTAGCAGTACAGCTCCCCATTCAGCCAGGCATGTTCAGGTGAGTTGGTGCCTAACTAGGAACTTAAATTAGTGGCAAAATATATTTAGGATTTAGAAATGTCAACTTCAGGAATACTTAACTTTTTTTGAGGAGTTACATTTTATGTTTGTCAAGATTAATTTCCAACAGATGCAGAGAGAAATACAGAACGGAAACAATGAAACAGCACATATGACAGATGTTTACTATAACTTGATGTCAATTACAAGTGTTTAACCTCCCAGGACAGACAATCAATCACTTTGTTTGGAACTGGAGAAATGTCAGACACAATATTATTGTTGTAAACATGGGTTCAAAAACCTTATTTTGTCAAAGTTAATAAGAATAGAAATACAAATGTGATGTTATAGAAACTACGAACAATAAGTTTCAATTTTGTGCATGAACTTTGCCACACCATAATGTCATAAGTTTCAATTTCGTGCATGAACTTTGCCACACCATAATGTCATAAGTTTCAATTTCGTGCATGAACTTTGCCACACCATAATGTCATAAGTTTCAATTTCGTGCATGAACTTTGCCACACCATAATGTCATAAGTTTCAATTTCGTGCATGAACTTTGCCACACCATAATGTCATAAGTTTCAATTTTGTGCATGAACTTTGCCACACCATAATGTCATAAGTTTCAATTTTGTGCATGAACTTTGCCACACCATAATGTCATAAGTTTCAATTTCTTGCATGAACTTTGCCACACCATAATGTCAATGACTTTAAAAATATTCCAACATGAGATGGCTGCATAGGTGCACATATAAAGTTTTTCAAGGTATTCTAAAGTAAGAAAATAGTAAACCTTAATTGGGAAGCAAAGCCAAAACTAATTTTGTACATGGATAAGAAAGAAATAATATATAACTTACCTGCATTGTAATTGAAACTCCTGATGACAATTGTTTCCCAGTTGTTTTGCATTAACCAATGTGGCACTCCTTCTTCACAAAAATTGCTTTAGTCAGTTCTTTTCAGGAGCACGCTTCGTACGCTATTTGCTAGCTTATGAGCAATGCAATTCAGCTTATGCTCATAAAAACATGCTCATTCAAGAGTACACAACACCATTGTAATAGGGATTCAACATTGAAGCTTTCATTTACAAATAGGTAAAAAAATTCAGAGATCTTGATAATACATGTATACATTTATAATTTTGAAAGCTTATGAGTCATGTATGTATTGTTTTAATCAATTCGTTTAATCACATAAGGGATATTTAAACCTGAAGTCCAGGTGTATCATCACATAGAATCATGGATGGTCGGCTCTTTGGTCCAACAGATAAATTAAAATTTTGACATTCATTTGTTTTCAATTTCCTATACAATTTGTACTCACCAGTAACATGACTGAGGCCTTTATGACCTAGATAATGTGTGTATTAGCTACATAAAGTGCTTTTTCCGACCAACATCAGCACATTTGTAGCGATCAATCCTCTCAGCTAGTTGCCCTCAAATGACCCTCATACGTGAGTGCAAACATTAACCAAACAACTCCAGCCAACAACAACAACATTATTTATTTAGTAAATAATAATAAGAGAAGAATATGATTCCCTTATGACTGGACCTCTAGATCTGTAAGTATTAATATTTCATGAACCTTAATACAGACAGGTAACATGTGTGAAAGAAAAAACAACATACCAGATTGCGGTCTAGTAGGATTTCTAATGCTTGGTTCCATACGGCTTTGTCCTGACATTCTTTCTATAAAAGTAAGAAGCAACGATATTAATGTCTTAATGTCATTCTACTTTATCTAAACATACAATTTTGACATATTTATTATGATATTTTGAACTTTGAACAGAGATTGCTAATATTTTAGATTGCTAATATTTGGAAAGCCACAAACACAAGACAATGCCTCCCCACACAGACCCCTGACAAAAACAACAGTCTACAAAACATTAGGCACTGAGGAGGAGCAAGGGTAAACATGTATGAGAATAGGGATGCAAGGGTAAACATGTATGGGAATAGGGGTGCAAGGGTAAACATGTATGAGAATAGGGGTGCAAGGGTAAACATGTATGAGAATAGGGGTGCAAGGGTAAACATGTATGAGAATAGGGGTGCAAGGGTAAACATGTATGAGAATAGGGGTGCAAGGGTAAACATGTATGAGAATAGGGGTGCAAGGGTAAACATGTATGAGAATAGGGGTGCAAGGGTAAACATGTATGAGAATAGGGGTGCAAGGGTAAACATGTATGAGAATAGGGGTGCAAGGGTAAACATGTATGAGAATAGGGGTGCAAGGGTAAACATGTATGAGAATAGGGGTGCAAGGGTAAACATGTATGGGAATAGGGGTGCAAGGGTAAACATGTATGAGAATAGGGGTGCAAGGGTAAACATGTATGAGAATAGGGGTGCAAGGGTAAACATGTATGGGAATAGAGGAGCAAGGGTAAACATGTATGGGAATAGGGGTGCAAGGGTAAACATGTATGGGAATAGAGGAGCAAGGGTAAACATGTATGGGAATAGGGGTGCAAGGGTAAACATGTATGGGAATAGAGGAGCAAGGGTAAACATGTATGGGAATAGGGGTGTAAGGGTAAACATGTATGGGAATAGGGGTGCAAGGGTAAACATGTATGGGAATAGGGGTGCAAGGGTAAACATGTATGGGAATAGGGGTGCAAGGGTAAACATGTATGGGAATAGAGGAGCAAGGGTAAACATGTATGGGAATAGGGGTGCAAGGGTAAACATGTATGGGAATAGGGGTGCAAGGGTAAACATGTATGGGAATAGGGGTGCAAGGGTAAACATGTATGGGAATAGGGGTGCAAGGGTAAACATGTATGGGAATAGGGGTGCAAGGGTAAACATGTATGAGAATAGGGGTGCAAGGGTAAACATGTATGAGAATAGGGGTGCAAGGGTAAACATGTATGAGAATAGGGGTGCAAGGGTAAACATGTATGAGAATAGGGGTGCAAGGGTAAACATGTATGGGAATAGGGGTGCAAGGGTAAACATGTATGAGAATAGGGGTGCAAGGGTAAACATGTATGGGAATAGGGGTGCAAGGGTAAACATGTATGGGAATAGGGGTGCAAGGGTAAACATGTATGGGAATAGGGGTGCAAGGGTAAACATGTATGAGAATAGGGGTGCAAGGGTAAACATGTATGAGAATAGGGGTGCAAGGGTAAACATGTATGGGAATAGGGGTGCAAGGGTAAACATGTATGGGAATAGGGGTGCAAGGGTAAACATGTATGAGAATAGGGGTGCAAGGGTAAACATGTATGGGAATAGGGGTGCAAGGGTAAACATGTATGGGAATAGGGGTGCAAGGGTAAACATGTATGAGAATAGGGGTGCAAGGGTAAACATGTATGAGAATAGGGGTGCAAGGGTAAACATGTATGGGAATAGGGGTGCAAGGGTAAACATGTATGGGAATAGGGGTGCAAGGGTAAACATGTATGAGAATAGGGGTGCAAGGGTAAACATGTATGGGAATAGGGGTGCAAGGGTAAACATGTATGGGAATAGGGGTGCAAGGGTAAACATGTATGGGAATAGGGGTGCAAGGGTAAACATGTATGAGAATAGGGGTGCAAGGGTAAACATGTATGAGAATAGGGGTGCAAGGGTAAACATGTATGGGAATAGGGGTGCAAGGGTAAACATGTATGAGAATAGGGGTGCAAGGGTAAACATGTATGAGAATAGGGGTGCAAGGGTAAACATGTATGGGAATAGGGGTGCAAGGGTAAACATGTATGGGAATAGGGGTGCAAGGGTAAACATGTATGGGAATAGGGGTGCAAGGGTAAACATGTATGGGAATAGGGGTGCAAGGGTAAACATGTATGAGAATAGGGGTGCAAGGGTAAACATGTATGAGAATAGGGGTGCAAGGGTAAACATGTATGGGAATAGGGGTGCAAGGGTAAACATGTATGAGAATAGGGGTGCAAGGGTAAACATGTATGAGAATAGGGGTGCAAGGGTAAACATGTATGAGAATAGGGGTGCAAGGGTAAACATGTATGAGAATAGGGGTGCAAGGGTAAACATGTATGAGAATAGGGGTGCAAGGGTAAACATGTATGAGAATAGGGGTGCAAGGGTAAACATGTATGAGAATAGAGGAGCAAGGGTAAACATGTATGAGAATAGGGGTGCAAGGGTAAACATGTATGAGAATAGAGGAGCAAGGGTAAACATGTATGAGAATAGAGGAGCAAGGGTAAACATGTATGAGAATAGGGGTGCAAGGGTAAACATGTATGAGAATAGAGGAGCAAGGGTAAACATGTATGAGAATAGAGGAGCAAGGGTAAACATGTATGAGAATAGGGGTGCAAGGGTAAACATGTATGAGAATAGGGGTGCAAGGGTAAACATGTATGAGAATAGGGGTGCAAGGGTAAACATGTATGAGAATAGGGGTGCAAGGGTAAACATGTATGAGAATAGAGGAGCAAGGGTAAACATGTATGAGAATAGAGGAGCAAGGGTAAACATGTATGAGAATAGGGGTGCAAGGGTAAACATGTATGAGAATAGAGGAGCAAGGGTAAACATGTATGAGAATAGGGGTGCAAGGGTAAACATGTATGAGAATAGAGGAGCAAGGGTAAACATGTATGAGAATAGAGGAGCAAGGGTAAACATGTATGAGAATAGGGGTGCAAGGGTAAACATGTATGAGAATAGAGGAGCAAGGGTAAACATGTATGAGAATAGAGGAGCAAGGGTAAACATGTATGAGAATAGAGGAGCAAGGGTAAACATGTATGAGAATAGAGGAGCAAGGGTAAACATGTATGGGAATAGGGGTGCAAGGGTAAACATGTATGGGAATAGGGGTGCAAGGGTAAACATGTATGAGAATAGGGGTGCAAGGGTAAACATGTATGAGAATAGAGGAGCAAGGGTAAACATGTATGAGAATAGGGGTGCAAGGGTAAACATGTATGAGAATAGGGGTGCAAGGGTAAACATGTATGAGAATAGGGGTGCAAGGGTAAACATGTATGAGAATAGGGGTGCAAGGGTAAACATGTATGAGAATAGGGGTGCAAGGGTAAACATGTATGAGAATAGGGGTGCAAGGGTAAACATGTATGAGAATAGGGGTGCAAGGGTAAACATGTATGAGAATAGGGGTGCAAGGGTAAACATGTATGGGAATAGGGGTGCAAGGGTAAACATGTATGGGAATAGGGGTGCAAGGGTAAACATGTATGGGAATAGGGGTGCAAGGGTAAACATGTATGAGAATAGGGGTGCAAGGGTAAACATGTATGGGAATAGGGGTGCAAGGGTAAACATGTATGAGAATAGGGGTGCAAGGGTAAACATGTATGGGAATAGGGGTGCAAGGGTAAACATGTATGAGAATAGGGGTGCAAGGGTAAACATGTATGGGAATAGGGGTGCAAGGGTAAACATGTATGAGAATAGGGGTGCAAGGGTAAACATGTATGAGAATAGGGGTGCAAGGGTAAACATGTATGGGAATAGGGGTGCAAGGACAACTAGATTATCAGATTTGTTGAATATTATTGGAAAGCCACTTTCCACAACTGCCCACCTTCTTTGTAAGTAAATCTCAAACTTCTGAGTGTGAATCTAAGACTGGTAATAATTTAACAAAAAATATACAACTCCAATTGTGACATTGTACCTTTTTTCGGTACAGCTGTACTAACATGGCTTTGCTATTTGCCTATCAGTGTTGTGTAAACCAATCAAATCTTACGTTAACAACTAAACCAACTTCTCTTCAACCGAACAACGTTTGTAACCATGATGCGGATTGGTTAAAATTTCGATAATGGGTATGTTACCTTACCGAAATCCACTGAATTTCGGTGAATTTACCGAAATCCATTTTGGAAGTGGAGTGACCAGCAATCGTAATATCTCGGCAATTTTTTGGTCGCACAACAAATCTTAACCTTCAAATTGCGCTGACCATCTTTTTTCAAGATATTTCTTGTTTTATCTTTTTTTCTTTTTTTTCAAAATTCTAAGTTGCATGACTCAGCTTATAGGTACTAAGAAATATGCACTAAACATCAACAATAACATGTATCTCTGACATGTTATTCACATTCTGTGTATATGTTAAAATATTCAATTGTACCTGGTCATTTATGTACCTGTCTATAAACTGACTATCTTGCATTCACCCTTAGATGCAGTCTCTTAATCTAACTTATTTTTTCATGAGATTATTAAAATTGTTCTAAGCTGTCGATTTGCTTCTAAATATTTTGTGGTCAATTACAGTTATACAGGATGTATATGTACATGTAGTCTGGAATTTATCTTTCATGTTTATTGAATACACAGTCGGACCTCATTTATTCATCAAACTTCTATCCGAATACTCAGAATCATCTGAAATAAATATCAGGTCCAGATGTATTGTCTTAGGCACGTCAAATTAAAACGGGCCATTCGAAAAATGTTCGAACCCAATGAAAGTGGTCCTACTGTAATTCAGTCTCAAGTGTCACATACTCAGGACAATATTTGAAAAATACACAATTAACACAAGCACAACCTGACACTAATGTGATATCTTAACATCAACTATAACAGAACAACGTAGTAAGTTTTATCTCTATGAAAAATTAGCCGCCAGAAACCATCACAAGAGACAAAATTGACTTGAAAAATGAACAAAACAGTGTCATCAGTTTGACATTGAAGTCTTGTTAACCGTCTCAAGAGGATCAAACATGAAACGCCATTGACAACAAGTTGACAGTAACATTGTCTGACTGTCTGATTGTTCAAGAGAGAAAGAGAGGAATACTACAGACTATCAAAGTTTGATAAAATATTGCTTCTGCCAGTTCTAGTCTGCCATTTATAAAACAATATTTCCTTGGGACCGAGTGATTTGTGTGAGAAGAAAAACAAACAGCTTCTTTATTAAATAGACAAATATCAGTTTGTCAGCTTACCTTAATTTGCATCATGAGAAATAAGATACAAATCAATCAAGCATGGAATGGAACTCTCTTGACCAATGAGCATTGACTACAAATAACAAGAAGTGTTGCGGAGCATATGATTCCTTATCCGGAACTTGTGAGGAAGAGCACTACAGTTAAACTTCGGTAACTCGAGGACGCTGGGGTCCGTCAGAAAAGCTCGAGTTAACCGGTGTTTCGAGTGACCTGGGGTTTCCATCATGTGTTTTTTATGAAATGTTTATTTTCATAGTTTGTCACACGTTTACCAGTTGTTTCATATTTTTTTCGTAATTTCATATTTCTATTCGCTATCTTTCCTCATTAAAAGACAAATTATAAATATGTTTGTACAGTTTACAGAATGTACTTGTAGTACTTATTGTTGTTTTACAGACGACATAAAGTTCATGAATATACGTGTTCAATCCGGATGTTTGCACCGTTATATTTATGCATCGTGAAAATCGCTCCATAGTTGAAATGTTATTGTATTACACATGTACATGTAGATGTTAAAATAAAACAACTCTAAAATGTTTTATCGTGTTTTATTGTTTCATCTAAAATTAATACAACTGATCATAGCAAACATACATTTGACAAGTCAGCACAATATGGTACAAAAAGCACATAAAAGATTCCGATGTGTGTACGGTAAGGCCGGGTTTTAAGCACATGTGTTTTACTCTCTAAATTCTCGTAATTACAGTCTCATCATTATCGTCTCAATTGGCCTTTTTAATTGATATCTGTATGTTTTGAATTTAAAACTGAAGATAAATGTAAGTTATTTGATACTCTAGTTTCACCTATTTTAAACTATTCATCTGAAATCTGGGGGCTAAACGAAGGCAAAGACATTGAATTAATACATACAAAATTCCTCAGAAAATTGCTGTACGTAAATAAATCTACAAACTTAGACGGTCTTTATGGCGAACTCGGGCGCGTACCTTTAAAAATCATGAGACAGATACATATGTTTAGATATTGGATTAAGCTGTTGAACTCGACCGAAGATACAATGATAAAACATGTTTATAATTGGTTAAAACGTGACGCGGACAACGACCTATCATATAACGGACAAAATTGGGCATTCCAAATTAAAGCTCTATTAAATAATCTTGGGCTTACTTACATATGGAATAACAAAAATGCAAATAGTCATACCCTGACAATAATTAAATATAGAATTATAAATCAATATCAACAAAGCTGGTACAGTAATATCAATAATTCACAACGATTATTATCTTACAGTCGATATAAACATGAATTCAAACCTGAACTGTATTTAGACATTATAACTGAAAGAAAATTTAAAATTGCTTTAACAAAATTCCGAATATCATCACATAGTCTTGAAATAGAACGTGGAAGATATAATAACATCGCACGCGAAAATCGGATCTGTAAATTTTGTAATATGAACGTAATTGAAAGCGAATATCATTTTCTATTAATTTGTCCCACATTCTCTGATGTACGAAATAAATACCTCAAAAAGTATTACTGCAGATGGCCAACTCTCTTTAAATTTGATAAAATCATGTCATCCGTTAATAAAAAAGAAATATTAGATCTTTCAAAATACATTTATTTTGCAAACAAAATAAGATTACAATTAGACCCTATTTAATTACATCGTTAAAATCTAGATTTTAATTTAATATTCTCGATAATATATTATTAACATCGAATTACAATTGTTTAAGCTTCTCTACCTATCATGTATGTTTTTGACATCTCTGATTTCATGGCTTTATATAAAACTTGTCTATACCACTACATTACATTATATTATATTATATGTATATTATGTAGCCTAGAAGCTAAGTTATAGCTTAATAGCTGAATAAATATTGTTGTTGTTGTTGTTGTTGTTGTTGTATGTTTTGTGAAAACTGCGCTAATCGTTTTTCACACCTCAAAACTTGTCCTTTTGACCGTGATTTTGCAAGTTTTACAACTCGCCGCGAAAATTTTTACACCTTTTCATTGTTTGTTTATTTGGAGCTCCCATTTGAAAAATGTGTGAAAATGTGTCCTTGAGTTACCAGTTAGATATTGTGTATAGTTTGTGTTCTGGGGACCAGCATGTGTGCTCGAGCTCTCGACTTATTTCTGCTTGAGTTATCTGCGGTAAATTTATATGAAAATAGTAGAAAAAAGTCCGGGACTCTGCCATTTCCTCGAGAAATGCGGGGTTCTCGAGTTGTCGCCTGTTTGAGAAATCGAAGTTTAACTGTACTTTGAAATTGGTTTGATAACGAAGTTCACAATCCCAACATTTGGCACAAGAGTAATAGATAGTAAACCAGGAAGCAGATGTTGACAGTAATGCATAAGTTGTAGAAACTTGTGTCACAACTGAGTAAAACTAACCACAATCAAAAAACATAATGATTATTTTGTAGAGGAAGGATTAGGTTTGGTTAAGGGAACACCACATTCACAAGACAATGTAAATCATAGATGTTGGTTGGTCATTATTTTGTCATCTTTTACTCACTGCCTACTTAAGCCAGTGTTTTTATATAAGTTGCTTTACAGATCCACCGACCAGATTTTGGCAGTTTTCAAGAATAAATACAATTGAAAAAAGACCATTCACATCTTTTCGCATCTCTGTTTTGGGCTGTTCAATTAAGTAAAGAGCTAACACTAAAATCACCAAAGCAACACATTTTTGCCAACACTTCAAAAGACAAGAGCTTCTTCCTGCGTGGAAAGGTGTAT
The DNA here is from genome assembly GCA_032209605.1 of Mactromeris polynyma. Classification (NCBI taxonomy): domain Eukaryota; kingdom Metazoa; phylum Mollusca; class Bivalvia; order Venerida; family Mactridae; genus Mactromeris; species Mactromeris polynyma. Next base: position 14,606,504 of record JASFXZ010000010.1, on the reverse strand, counting down.
TTTATGAATACGGATATTTTTGGAAGAAAAATCTGCAAAGCAACTTTTTTCTAATATTGGCCTAAGCTGTTAGACTTAGTTCATAGTAAATGGTTCTCAAACCTTACAATGGTGGAGCACCGTGTGGTTAACCATTGAAAGAATTGGTGACATACCTTTAGTTCGTAAGAACGTACTCCCAGTTCTCCATATGAGTCAATGGAATGGTATATTTGTTTGCACATGGTTAGTTGGTCTGGACTTACTCCACCAGTCAACATATTCATCCAAACTTGCTCAACATCAAGCTGAAAATAGAAATGTCTGAATCACAGAATTTTACTCACGAAAATATGGAAAGTTCAGAGTGAAAGCAAACCCAAGGTGAGGCTTATGTTACGTCCTTGACAATTGGACAGAAGATAATACATCTAAAATAATTTGTCCTCCACCTCTGGTTGCTAAGGAAGAAGTTTTCAGTGGCTTGCAGAAGAAAACTCAATGTGTTTTTAATGATGACAATGTTTTAATGCATTAGATTTCTTTTGGCAATTTTGGTAAATTTTCTCTACCAAATTATTTTAAACTTTGACAATACATGTAGATGAAATCCAGAATTTGCTAGAATTAGGTTTATACTTGAGGTACAAACAAAGTTTCATGTTAGCTCCATTGAAGTTTGTTTCAGAAGTTAAATCCTGTCATTTTTTCATTGCCATTCTATCACAATGTTAATGACATATTGTTTGTGCTGCAGAATTAAAGGGAACAAAAACTTATTTATACAAATCAGGAGTAGATCTATTGAATTCCAAGATAAGGGTATTTCTTGTTCTTTATCTATATAGTAACTAACTGTAAATGAAAAAACCATATAGCTCTGAAGAAACATGGAACCCAGCTTTGATCAAGGAACAAGAAATTCTTTATTCAGCAAAAGCCAGAAATGAACAATGCAGCCAATAATGGTGAAATGTCACCACACATTTTTAGAGGTCTGTCTGATCCTAAAATCCCCACATCCTTAATTCCCCAAGCTTTTCATGAGGTTCATTTAAATGTTCTGTTCCTCTATCAACATAATGCTGACTATTAAAAACCAATTTACAAGAGTAAATCAACCGGACTTGTTATCAAGCATTTGAATTCAGCAGCCTAATGGAGTTTTCACAGCTTTTCCAGAACTATTAGAGGGAACAGTCCGCTGATTGCATAACTTGTATTCCAGTCAAGTTTCAAGGCTAACAAACTTAAAGCTTGTTTGAGTTCAATAATTTAGAACAAGTGGCTAATCTAAAACAAATTTGCTACTGTGATAGATAGGATGTTCCCTACATAGTATTTCACACACAGATATTTTAGGAGAGACATAAAATTAAGCATAATTTAGACATTAAATCCATTAAAGCTCAGACTGACATTTAAACTTGTCCATGTTTTCTCTGTGGTACAAGCATGATTTTATAGTATTGTGTTGTTTGTATGGTACAACTGAGGGTAAAACTCATATTTATAAAAATCCAGTTTAGATAATATATTCATTTGCAACAGTAAAGATTTATAAAGAGAGATGGAGTTGTTACAGGAACAGCCCCATACATACGGAAATGCCTCCCTACACAGACCCTATAGATGCCTCCCTGCACAGACCCTATAGATGCCTCCCTACACAGACCCTATAGATGCCTCCCCACACAGACCCTATAGATGCCTCCCCACACAGACCCAAGGAAGCAACAGCCTACAAAAACAATAGGTACTGAAGAGGAGCAAAGCAAAACATGTACGGAAATAGCGGAGGATGGAATGTTCTGGCCGACAATGAAAAACAACCATGGAGAATTTAGGGGAACAACACAGGGGAAAATGGTTACAAACCAATGTTCCACAGAACAGATCTACTTTAGATCGCAACAAAAAAGGTCTATCTCTCCCAACCTGGCATATAAGCAACAAGGTACAATTAAAGTCAAGTTCAAATGGCAATGAGGATATAACAATTGACTTAAATTCGATGGATCTAAAACCAATTGTTTGTATCCCTGGTAAAATTGATTGAAGAAGCTTGACAGGACATGCCAAATACAAAGACAGCAGCCATCAGGACATACCAAATACAAAGACAGCAGCCATCAGGACATACCCAATACAAAGACAGCAGCCATCAGGACACACCAAATACAAAGACAGCAGCCATCAGGACATACCAAATACAAAGACAGCAGCCATCAGGACATACCAAATACAAAGACAGCAGCCATCAGGACATACCCAATACAAAGACAGCAGCCATCAGGACACACCAAATACAAAGACAGCAGCCATCAGGACATACCAAATACAAAGACAGCAGCCATCAGGACACACCAAATACAAAGACAGTAGCCATCAGGACATACCAAATACAAAGACAGCAGCCATCAGGACACACCAAATACAAAGACAGCAGCCATCAGGACACACCAAATACAAAGACAGCAGCCATCAGGACACACCAAATACAAAGACAGCAGCCATCAGGACACACCAAATACAAAGACAGCAGCCATCAGGACACACCAAATACAAAGACAGCAGCCATCAGGACATACCAAATACAAAGACAGCAGCCATCAGGACACACCAAATACAAAGACAGCAGCCATCAGGACATACCAAATACAACTAGAGCTATCACTGAAGGTGATTAATACCCCCACAATACCGCTTTGTCAGACATATTTTTGATAAATTCAAAGATGGCCGCCAGTCAAGACAATGAAATTATCTATCACTATCTATCACTACAGGACCACAATCAGAATGTGCCGACAATATACACAACTAGGCTTGGTAGAAATAATTCATGGAAAACCATGTTATGTGACATGACGGAACAAGTGGTGATTCCCATATAGCCCCCATTGCATATTTTGAAGTGGGGTTATAATAAGAATTGTGTACATTTTAATATTTCGGAGGTGATATGAATACCACAGTATGGGAGTCAGGTCAAAATCAATAAAATAGAAAAAATGAACAGTAATATATAGCACTTTGTCACAAAGAAATATAATGATACATTTGACTAGAGTATGAACTAGTAACACCAATATATTTGATTTTAACTCCCAAGATCTGAACATTTTGCATTCAAATTCGAACAAATATAGCAACAAAGCGTATTAAATTGATACAATTTATATTCGCAATCAAGACATTTTGTTCCATTGTCCTTGACTGCAGTTTCACAGATTTAATCAAATAATCAAACTACCTGGATATAACATTATATTATGCCTTATTTCAATGGATTTTAAAAGAAATCCCGTTATTTTCACTGAAAGGCGAGTCTTCAACAACAAAAACAAACCATTTGCTAGTATCTGAATGTAATAAACCAAAAATGCTGCCAACAGAACAGTAAGAACTAATCAACAGTTCCTGTGAAATAAAAAACTGAACTTGTATAGAATTGCTCACAAAAAGCTGGGCAAAATGGAACTAAATCAATGCAAAATATATCAAACAATATGCTAGAAATAACAGTTATTTTCACAGAAAGATAAGTCGTTTAGGCCACTCCTTTTTTATTTTTTGGTTTACAAGAATTTTTGGGGAAAATGTCCACTGGGTGGTCGAAAAAAAAAAAAAAAAAAAAGGAAAAAAGTCCCAAAACATACTCTAAAAGGGTGAAAATCAGAGAAATGATTAACAACATTGAAAATTTATATCATTTACTTGACATTTTAATTCTTAAACTGCTATTTAAACATGTATTAATACACACAAAGTTTCATAGTTCTAATTAAACACACTGTTTAAATCTTACATACTGTGCATATAAAACATACTTTGAGAACATCAATGAAATTGACTAGAAAACATGTATATATACTACACTTTTTTCGAAGATACATTTGATATCGCCCAGCCAGACATTTGTTTTGCTTTAAGGCTATGCTGAATATCAAAATACATATTTGAGAAAAAATATGAATTATTTTAACCATGCCAATTACTGTAAACATGTGTCAGAATCAGACTGATAGATTCATCTTTCTTACTGTTCAATAGTTCATTTCGAATCATTTTAAGTGAAAAAATTCCATATGAAGTTTAGCAATGTCAATTTCTTAAAAATTTGCCACTGTCAACCAGAGTTCAATAAGTGAAATACAAATTGAAAAACAGACTTGATTAAAAGCAAATGTCTTTTCTTACCAGCCAAATAAAATTGCCATATTATTCTAGGGGAGTCATGAACTTGAAGCAATAGATAACATATTGTGACACATGATAAATTGATATTCTGTAACTGAAATTTTCTGGGCAAGTCACTGACTGCACTGTTTACATGACAAGAAAATTCTGTATGTCTACTGACAACAGTAAACAAAAATGCAAAAGAAAACCTTTAAGACTCTTATTACAAGCTTACATACTATCAAGTTGACATTAAACTTTAAAAACGAACACTTATCCGAAAATAAGCGTATCCGAAATTTATGCAACTTCGCAGTTACTCGCCATGGTCATTGTCGTATATTTCGAGTATTTTAACTGTTGTTATTCAGTTGTCTGTGGCAAAACACTTCTAAATCATTTGTTTATTAATACAAATCTCAAATTTTAGGGAAAAACAACGAAATTATGTAAAATAGTTAAGATTTACAATGTTTTGATACGGTCGGGAAAATAATTTTGAAAAAAAAAGTGAAATTCGATTTTGATTTTTTTCTACTTTTCGGAAAATTAGACCCGCCGGTTTTGTAAACCAATTTATATAAAAGTAGTGGCCTTACAACTAAAAACAAACCATTTGCTAGTAAGTGAAAGTAAGAGAAACTATTTTTAGTAACAGTGACCTTGACCTTGGCCCCACCAGCCCCAATATCGAACTTGACCTGTATCTTCTGATGTTACACCTGTGTACCAAAAATTTTTCAAATCTGTCTAGCCTTTCATGAGTTATCGTCCGGAAACCATGAAAACAGTAAGTGAAAGTAAGAGAAACTATTTTTAGTAACAGTGACCTTGACCTTGGCCCCACCAGCCCCAATATCGAACTTGACCTGTATCTTCTGATGTTACACCTGTGTACCAAAAATTTTTCAAATCTGTCTAGCCTTTCATGAGTTATCGTCCGGAAACCATGAAAACCGACAGACCGACAGACCGACCGACAGACCGACCGACAGACCGACCGACCGACCGACCGACCGACAAGCTCACTCCTATATACCCCCTCAAACTTCGTTTGTGGGGGTATAAAGACAGCAGCCATCAGGACATACCCAATACAAAGACAGCAGCCATCCCAAAAACACAAGGAGATATGGGAAAATAAACATCTATAAAAATATACAGTGAACCAATTTTTCGTGGATTCCATATTTCTAATCATCTATTGAGAACTTTACATACTCCAAGTAAGTCTCAGCTACACAAACAGCTGATCCAATAACTGTAGCAGACTCTACAGTAGAAACAATGAGCCAATGAGCGACTGTAAGCATTACTGATGACAATCTGTGAGAAATTCATTCATGCAAATTTCCTGAGTCTTTTTTTCCCCGACAATGAGATAATGTCCGAAGCATGTGTAAAGATTGTAGAAAAATTGACAATTTCTATTAATCATACCCAATTTCATCCCAGTAACACAAATTTTTCGTATCAATAGAGACAATGTCAGTAAGAGCAGAAAAATCAGACATCTGTTTGGTAAAACCAGTCTCATTATCCACTTTAATACCAACAAATGTGCTGCTTTCATCAGGTTATCGAAAAATTTTGGTTTGGCCTGATGGAACCTCCACATGCTACATGACTATAGTTACCGTCTAGCTTTATGGGTCTATTGTTTTATTTATGTATGTTCTACATGCATTTGTAATCCTGTGTTTGCTACCTCTTGTCCAGCAGGGCTTTCTTTTTTACACTGTTTAATTTGGGTGAATGCAGGAGGAGTGTGAGGTTCAGAGAACCCTAAAACCAGGTTGAAACCCCCAATAGTGTTTTAGCCACTGACCGTTTCAAGGCAGTACCACTATATTTATTAATCACTTATTCTTGTGTCGACCAGACCATTCCTTGCAACCATATTTCCATACATGTTTATCCTTTCACCTCCTCAGTTCCTAATGTTTTGTAGACTGTTGTTTCCCTGGGGTCTGTGTGGGAAGCATTGTCTTATGTATGTGGCGTTCCCTGTAACAACTTCATCTCTCTTTCTCACCGTTTTGTTTGTTTACTTGAATATATATTGTTATGTATCATTGTGGTTCTGGGATTGCTTTATACTTTGTAAGTGACATTTCTTGCTCAACTTCTTCATATTAGAAGTTGAGTCTACATCAAGAATGCACAAACAAGTAGCAACAACTTCCACCAGACCAATTGCCGAGTCAAAGGCATAATACAAGGCCATCATAATCCTTGAAGTGACAGTACATTACTTGGTCTCTTCTCTGATGGCTACATCGTAGTTTCCAACGACCCAATTTGCATTTCATTTCACAAAAAATATTCAGTTAGTTTGATATTGAAATGTTTCTTAACCGAATGAAGCTGATTTTAGATGTCTACGGCTGTTCTAAAGTATCATTTTGATTACAAACATTGAATGACATAAGGTTTCATTATGTAACTCTGGGTTCAAATGTGTAAACACTCACTTTGTTTAGTATGTAATCCATTTTAAAGACCCCGTAAAATCATTGCCTTATGAAAAAAAAACGTTTATTACTATCAACCTGTTTGAATAGGCACGTGGAATAAAGTTTTAGAATTATTCCAGTTAATAGCTGTCAAAACTTTGTCACTGAATTCATGATGTCACACCATGTGATGAGTACACTGTACAGTTATTTATTTACAGACTGAAAATTATTATGTACATGTGTAAATGTGTGTGTCTGTGTTTCGCCTTTTACTTTCGCGTTAGTAAGAAAATTTTGTGCGAGTGATAAGAAAATTCTTGAATTTTAAGCATGAGGCAACTACACTATTCAAAGTACATGAACCTTGTCACATTGGATAACTTACGTGGAATTTAAGAATTAGGCACTTGTACATACTTAATATTCTATTGCCTAATGAGCTGATAGAGTGGTTTAATTTTACGAGCTTTGTTTCACACCATAGATACATTTTAATGGAAAGAGGATGGTATTTATACGTTTAGATTGTTCAGTACCACATTCATTTGTACTTAACTGTCGTTAAATTTGTTGATATCTATTAAGAGACCACATTATTAAGCGACAACTTTTTGGCCGTCCCTTACCCAGGTCTCTTAATACAATGTCTACTGTACTTGATGGGTGGAATTAATTTGAAAATTCTCTAGAAATTACTATTTAACACAGAAAAACTTAAATGGAATGGTCAAAGTTGCTTACGTCATTCACAAAAAATAAATTTAGTTAAACCTCCCTACTCTTATGAAGTATCCTTAAGAAATCAATTTCAATTAAGTCACAAAGAAATGTTTGTGAAGAGCAACCCGGGGAGACAACATCAGTGCAGAACGGAGAGTCCCTGTCTATCATTTATGACAACATCAGTGCAGAACGGAGAGTCCCTGTCTATCATTTATGACAACATCAGTGCAGAAAGGAGAGTCCCTGTCTATCATTTATGACAACATCAGTGCAGAAATGGGAGTGAATAATCTATTCACCATTCATGAAATTGAATAAAATCACAAGACCAGTCTCAAGATACCCCTAACATTAACTTATTGAACCTCTTAAGCCAGAAAAAGAAATAGTCAACCCATTAAATCATTATCTTTAACACTGTCTCTTGATAGAATGGCCACTAATGCAAGTAGCAGAGATGTGATTATCCAGGGTTGATTCCCATATCAAAGGACATTTATGACCAATTTCTGGTGATATATAATTGTATTACTGTAACCTTGTAGGAAATCTTCAGTCACACGGCTAGAAACAAAGTAAATAATTCAATAATAGGTTAATGTACTTATAAGTAGTACCTTAAGATGCCACCATGACTATCCTGAACATAGTGGAATTCATTATCACGTAGATATGGTATATTCATTGTATCCATACATTTGATCATGGATTAGCAGTTGTCAGCCATCACATGATTTTACCAAATATGGACGTCGGCAAGCAACAATTATAGCTCTGTTAGATTGACTGCAAACAGGTGTAAGAACTTTCAGGACTGATCCATGTCCATTTAGGTAAAGAAATGTTCTGATACGTGAAACTATAACTGCTGTTTTGTTTTACTTTTCTATCAAAACACAACAGCAGATTTTTTCTGTGTCAAGCTTACAGACAAACAAAAACATTTTGATACACCTATTTTGAAATTTAATGAACCAGGTAATAATTATATATTCATGCATTTGTGGTTAATAGACAATGTTAGAGCTGGAACAATATAATAGAGTGTGGGGATCAAGTTTCATCCAATAGAAAGAGGGATTCATATGATGCTGGTTTGATTTCCAACAGGCCAAGCCCGATAATAAAAAAAATTATACAAAATTAAAGTGCAGTTCTGTGTATCAGTACCGTTCTGACTCTTAATACTCGCTACGATACCAGTTCATAAACTTCCTTTTGAGTGCCTTGTGGAGTCAGAGGAGTTGCTCAACTGAAACGGCAAAATGCTGATTTGGTGGTTTGGTTTGATATTTTCCATAGAAAAACAGCAAGCAAACAAGCCACTAGATTGTAAACAAATTCTGAGTCTGAGCAAACACTTGTGGATGTCATTAAAGCTACTGTACCAGAAGAATCCACAGAATTATCCACTGACACTCTTACATCATCATCCAAAGTTGATCTTATTCTTTTTTATTTCCTCCTCCTGTAACCCTATTCTTTTCAAAAAAATCAGTAAAAATTTAAAAAATCAGGCTTAATGGCCATTAACACAAGAAGCTGAATTTTCCACTCGCAAAAATATCAGTATTTGCTACAATAAATGTAACAGTTATAGAAAACCCAAGTATTACAGTCAGACAAAAGGCAGCTTTCAATAGTTAAAAAAAAAACATTTACCACCGCAAACATTAACAAGGTTCAATAGTTTGCTGGCATATTTATCACTGTGTAAAATGGAATAAGGAGGAATGGTGAATAGAATGCGTTATATCATGAATGACGTTGCAGACACATAATAACATCCGAGTACGATTTTCCAAAATTCAATAGCACAATGACAAATGACGTGATGTCTGTATTGTCTTACAGCGACAAGCAATTCTGTTATGGCCAAACTTTCTGAGGTTTTACCATCACAATGCATACTTATAACCTTTGTATTTAAAGTGGCGTTACAATGTACATGTTTATGTAATTGATGTTTGTAAACAAGATTACACTGCAACTCCGATATACCGCGGTCGGATATAGCGCGATATCCATTATAACGCGATGTCGTCGTGGCTCCCGATTATTTTCATGAAAAATCCTAAAATCTGTCAAAAAAGGAAGAAAAATTGATCAAAATCGTATTTTTTCGCGATTTGCTGTCTGCCCTTACGCGAAATCACGTGGTATTAAGTTTACAAGTTTATTTTACTAAGCGATCGCGAATCAACAAGATTACTTAAACTGAATATACACACCATAAGAGATATATGTCCAATTATGATAACCATCAATATTTACACAAATGTCACCTTCTAATGTTTCAACACATTTCATAAACATCAACGTAATTTGAGTAGGGGCTGAGTCTAACACGCCCACGTTCAATTATTCTCCTTACCTTGACCAATAAGATGATCGCGAACCGGCGAGATTTCTTTTAATGAATGAATGACAGTAGGGGATGTCAATCATGGAACAAAGCAGTGTTAATCCTCAATAAACTAAATGGTATTCGGATGCGCTAATTACGATTAATACAGCATTTGTTGTTCACACATATCTACTAGATGTGCCGGTCGACTATTTCTCAATCTGTCACAAAAAGTAGTTAAGTCGGAAAAGCGGACAACTCGGCACGGAATGTTTGAAGTGCTGCTAGTCAAAAACAATGTTCTTGCAGACTACAAAGGCGCCGCGTCTTGACTTGTTAGATCAAGTAGTCGGCCCAATGTTTGATGCGACGCACGTGGAAATTGTTCTACTCGCAGACTTCAAAGGCGCCGCGTCGTCTTCTAGTTTCAGAGGTCGACCATCGTGGGTGGCAATTTTGTCAAATTCACATTTTGATTGACGTAAAATGCTTTATGAGACGTATGTAATATAGATACGACCAGGCGTGGTGCAAAAATTACAGGCCATCGCATTTTTCACGCGTGATTGTTGGTCGAATTAACATTTATACGCGATGGATTATTCTTTTGTTCTGGTGAATAACGGATAAATATCGATAGGTACGAAAATACAATTAGATATAATTATTGAATTAATTCTCACTCTAAATCTGCAATGTTAACATGTATTTTGCGAGAGTGTCACAGGGGGTAATTTTCACGGGTAACAAATAATACAAACACCGCCAAAATATCGCGGTTCCGAAAGAGAAATGATCATATTTTAGCTTTGTTTTAAATAATTTATGAGTTTTGTTTTGAAATAGTTTCAAATAATAACCCATAAATACATTTTATATATTATCCTCTGCCTATTTATTAAAACAAATACGAAACAAATACGAAATATATGAAAACATAGTATGCACAACGCTATATTGTGTGGGTGGGGTAAGTTGGTATTCTGTCTCTATACCGCGGTCGGATATAACGCGATCGCGAGTCCTTGGACCCCACCGATCGCAGTATAACGGAGTTGCAGTGTATTACAAATTTGGCAAGGAATGACATTCATGCTGGCGAAAATGTTTTTTATTTCACTGAATTTAACATACATTTCACAAACTAAGCGCTATCCTGGAAGTCTTTCGCTGACTGAATTTAGATATATAATGTTGAATGAACGTGAAAATATTTATATTAAGTGTAATGTTATTTGTTCTTTCCATTTGAAAAAAACAGAAGTTTTTTTAAGAATTAATGTTCATCTGAGTAAAGAGTTTCTGAAGTGATATCACTTTGTAGTTTACTTTTGCATTTTGTACTTGATATTGGAATTGCTACAAACAGAAAACTAGACATCCAATTTTAATATGTTTTGGTACCAAATGAAAGAAGAAAAATATATCTGTCAGAAAATAAATTTTTGGTCACTAATGCAGGTTTTGTCATGCAACAGCTCAATTGTATCACAAAAACAACCAGCATGTCATGAAATACAACAAGTAATCTACACTGATGAAGACAAGACAACAAGCTTAATGAATTGGATATCACAATGTGTAAAGGAATAGTTTAAATATATTTAGTGAAATGAATAAACAATCTGATAGGACAGTGTCTTAGACAGAAAGGCGAGGACTACCTATCCATAAATCAGAATTTTTCTCATATCCACTTGTAATTAACTCATTAGCGACTTAAGGAGAAACATGAAACAGATTCTGACAGGGAAATATATGAACTGTCTACATGTGATACTGCTAATTGGCTAGGCATTTGTCACCAAAAATATCAATCTGATTTGCTTATTAAACAATTATAAATATTAATGTAACACAAAATCCATCAATACAAAAATGATACTTCACCAGAATTTTGCAATAGAATATCTACAAAACTAGATGCGTCTATAGGACACGGATGCCTCTGCTATGGGCTTTTCAGCAGAATACAAATACTTAGTTTGTATTTTATTATCCTATGCTTATGTGCCCATTGTGAATTGAATCCATCCATCCTTTCAAACTGATCAGAAATCAATTGTTTATGTTGAAAAAGGGCCATAACTCCTCCGAATATTGGTGAATTGTAACCAATACAAACTCGACCTGTATTTTATTATCCTATATGTATGTGCCCAATATGCATTGAATCCACCCATCCTTGCAAGAGTTATTAATTGGAAGCTAATTTTTTATGTCGAAAAAGGGCCATAACTCTTCCAAAAATTGGTGAATTTCAATATTGAATATGACCTGTACTTTATTATCCTATATGTATGTGCCCAATATGCATTGAATCCACCAATCCTTTCGAGAGTTATTGGTCAGAAATCAATTATTTATGTCGAAGAAGGGCAATAACTCATCCAAAAATATAGAATAATCTTACAAAACAGGATATCTGGGTATTCATTATTTAACAAGATACGTTCCTTGATTTTACATCCATTGAACATATAAATACCAAGAAGGTATATCATTAATACAAGACTTGACTATTTCCGAGACATATCAGATGAATATATCATATGACATTTCAATGATACAGAGATGTTTGTATCTGTAACTTACAATACATGGGTATAAGCAGACGATGACCTTTTGTTGTCAGAATAAATACGTCATAGATCCAAGTTGGATTGTCACTTATCAAAGCAAGATCGTGAGGCAAATTCAAAACAGGATAGACTTCACTATAACAAGAAAGTTCAGGTAACTGACTCAAAGATAAGAAATCAACAGAAATAGTTAACAAACCCAAAGAAATGCAATCAACAGAAAGCATAATAAAATATCAGAGCATCCAGTCTCATTAAATGACCATTAATTGCATCCATCAACCAGTCATCATCACATAATATCTTGAAATCTTAGAGACTACATAGGAAACACTATTATGCTTAATGGTGAAATCTTACAATGAAAAATCTCAGCGATCTGTAATTATCCAACATCAAATTTCTCCACAATCAGTTTTCTCCCATTTAGAGAGAAATAATTGGTCAGTTGAGACATTGTCTCGCTAAGACGAGTTCAAAACTTATGTCATATTTGCAACCAACAGAATGGAACTATTGAAAACAATAAGAAACAGATTTAAGTGATCTTAATGCAAAAGTTATTTTCCACAATGATCTGATGATTTTTCAAATTGAAATACATAAATTTATCAAAACGTACAAACTGAATACAGTAGCTGTTCTTATAATACAGATATCAGGCCATCCTTACACAATTATTTGTTTGGCATTTATATAACCATACCATGCAAAATTTTGGTAGGTAGGGAATTGTTTTTAAATTATTTTTATAAATAGCAATTGTTGATTAATTAATCACTACATCCTCTACTTTTATTCCTAAAATTTTGCAGTAATTCCTACACTTTTCCCCAATGCACAAAAATTCCCAATATGAAGCATATGGGTCATCTTCTCAAAATAGCCAAAATACTCTCCCGAACCAATACTATGATGACTTTAGTCGCTTGCCTTTAGTCAAACCTGACAGATGGTAATATAATATAGATAGAATCTGACGTGTGTGAGCCTTTCATTAAAATGTTAAATGACAAAATGGTCGCATTAAATATAGCCGTCATAGCTCAATTCTCGATTTTTATATGTACATCAACAGTTATAAAATATAACAGTATGTAAACATTTGATTGGGTCTCACTCCAATGTGTCCAATCAGCAGCCTCCATATCAACTGTCAATATCATAGCGACAGGCTCCTCGATGTTTATATGGTCTAAGTTGGAAAGACAATTTCCTGGATAGACAATTTCCTAACATTTTGGGCAAGGAATGTACGCAATAACCATCACACGATCGTGTCTGTGTTGTTTACAAACTGCGACTTGTTTTCAATCTCGGTAATTTGTGAATCCCTAAGACATGTCACGAAAGTGACCAATTTTAAAACAAAATTTCTGCACAGAACAAATACAGTGATAAAACAGAACAACGAAGCTGTCAGGAAAATGTAACAATTATGATCTCAAGAGAATAAATCATGTCTACAGAACAAAACGCAAGGACATTGACCAATTACATTCACATCACACTACCAGCCCTGCAAGCAGTCCAAGTCTGACACAAACAAGGCAGAAACGGAGAAGAAAAAACACAACCGATGTTTATCTTACAGAATTATAGAATGATAAATAAATGATGAAGACAACTGAGTAGCAATCTCAAAATAACTGGCAGTAATATTTCTGATGTTGTGTTGTGTTGATTCACGCCATGCTGCAACAGTTTCTGATGTTGTGTTGTGTTGATTCACGCCATGCTGCAACAGTTTCTGATGTTGTGTTGTGTTGATTCACGCCATGCTGCAACAGTATCTCAGTTATGTATGGCAGAGTTCCTGGGTAACCAATAAGTACTTACTTTCTTACCTTTTCTAAGCACATATAAGAATCTTTCACTGGCTTCCAGTACGGATAGAAATATCCTACTTGAAGGTTACTGTTTGTAAACATGGGAAATCCCAGTCTGGTATGCAAAAATATGAAATCTTCCCCAGATGAATCAGAGGTCAAGGTTCAATTATCATCTTCAGTAAAAATATTCAGGACCCGAATCCATGAGCCCTTGATTGGGAGTTCAGGGCTCTAACGAAACAGCACGGGGCTGGTTACGAAAATTCCCTATGATATACGTTACCATGACAACCAATCGTATTACTTACAGAGAACGGTACCAGTCGTTGCATGCCTTTTAATATGTTCTTTATCTTCTCTTTACTTAGTAACAAGGGTGATAACTGCTGCTTCTTCTCGTCTAGGGATAATTGAGAGTTTGTATCAACTGAAAGATAATATGAGATGTACATGTATGACATACTGTTTGTTTTTATCCACATACAGGCAATGCCAATCCTATAAAACAAGACCTTTGACATAACAGATGTACTGTCAGACCTTGTTCATCAGGTCGAACATTTATTTTTATTTCGAATATTACATTGTTTTGAAAAGTTTACAATTCAAAGTGCCTAAGAAGAAGCGTTAGATCCTGATATTTATTTCGGATGATACCAAGTATTTGGATAGAAGGTTGCTGTATAAAAGATGTTCTACTGTATGAACAAGGCTATTCTTAAAATAAATTGTCTACAGTACCCCGACTAATCAACTGAATTATTCTCCTCCATGAAGATGTTTTGGTGTCAATTCCTCTATCATAACAATATACAAAAATCTAAAGTAAAAAAGAAATGTTTGAAGAACATTATGCCCCCTCAAAAGTTGCTTTGTCAGTAAGAGAATTTTAATTAGTATGATGACCTAGAAGTGAGTACCGATGACATACCATATAATTATCTCCCATTAAACGCTTCCGGCTTCCAGCATTCGACAAAATGCCAACCTGGGTCCGAAAAAATGTGAATTTCAAATTTGTTTAATTGCTCAAAAATTGAAAGATAACTTTTGCCACTATTAAATATTGTATTGCGATATCAGGATGCAATAATTACAATAAATACTGCACATGCTGTTCAGTCAACCAACAGACAATATGCCCCCTTTTTTCAAAATAATAATAAACCTACGGAACTAACCCCAAATGTGGAAAAAAGGGTACCGCAAATTAACATTCTTTCAGACTGGCAGGGCTCTAGAAATCCACTAGCCTGCCGTCCCGGACTAGTCTAATGTTGAATCGGGCTACCAACAGTTGAGTTAAAGTTAGTCCCAGAAAAGTCTGTTCTAAAGCTAATCAACATCAGCAATTGTTCAGTTGTAAGCCAAGCCTTAGTATCCCTAAAACACATACATGTGATTATTGATTTTTGATTGTGGAGCTATCATTGTGTATGTTTATTTGTAACTAAATTGACTGATATTCTCGGACAACTAGCTTCCTATGTTGGACTGGTCAAATTTTACATATCAATTAGTCCAGGACAAGTGCCTTTGAAAAACATTTCTAAAGCTCTGACTGGCATCACAAAAAAATCTGATAAAGTCTACACAGTTATTGTATTAATGCTGCCATCTCAATTTAATCTGCAGACAGTTCAGTAAAAAACTGTCTGCCACAAAATTAATATATTCACAGCTCTGACTGCAAGACCCTGAATTTGTGGTCAGGAAACATCAACCAACATGACATCCAATTGGTGATATTTGTATCTTTTAAACACAAAAATCAGATAAACTTGTACAAAGTCTTTCAGATCACATTCAGGCCCCTCGTACTCATTGAAATGCTTTAAATCACCATCACCACCAAAATCTGAAATTTCATGCTGACCCAAATATTATTACTGTTGGAACTTGTTTATTTGACAACCTTCTATGCAAATATCTAGGTATCTTAAGAAATAAAATTCAGGTCCGATATATCTTCTTAGGCACGTTAAATTGAAATTGGCTATTTTAAACTAAGTATTAATGGAAATTAAATTTTGGAACTGATGAATTCGAATAAATGAGGTCCTACTGTATCTTAAATACAAATAGGACATTGCAAGCCTTTTATTTGACAAAGAAAGAATCCCAAAACCCCTTCTAAGAAATGAAATATATGGTAATCTATCAATTAATGAATGATAGCCATACTGTGTATTGTATAATTTTACCCATTAAAACAAGTAATTAGTTTACAATGCTACAAGACGCTTCCTGGAATGATGAAAACAGATTATACTTATACGTATACTACCATGAATAATTCATGTCATTCAAGTGACTTTAAGGAGAGTACAATACCAACAGTCCTACAAATTACCGTACTACATCAAATAATGACCCAATTAGAATTTTCTCCTTTGAAACCATAAAATAAACATTACTACCAGTTAATATTGAAATACCAATAAGAATTCAATAAGAAGACAACTTACTAAGAACACCGGTGTGTTTGGTATTCTACCATAATTGCCTCATCAGCTGCATGCTCTGTATGATAAGTTTCACTCAAGGTGATAAAACATGCAGAAATAAAAGCAGCACGCATTTCACCCTGTACCTTGTATGTCTATTTCAGTCTATTTAAAGACATTCACTCGTTAAAAATTCTACGGATGTGTGGAAGCAACCACATGCACTAATATTATTGGAAACACTTCACAAGATGGAATATGTGATTGTCGAATGTTTGATTGCAGCTTGGATAGGAATAGACACTTTATTTGGTCGAAACAATTCTATATTTTGCTTCCAATTACGTATTTCCATGCCATTTTTACAGATTCTCAGAATAGATGATACGGTATTGCCCACATGAGAAAATTTACAATTGTGTAATAGTTCACCATTTGCCCAGCACCCACGTATATCCTAGGCTTTAAGAGAATTTGAAGAGATTTAAAAAAACTTTGTATCATCATTGAAACATAAACTTTTACTGACCTTTGTCAGTATCTGTTGTCTCTGTAGCTTTATCTTCAGGATTTTCTACTGTAGTGTCTACATAATTTGTAACAACATTATCAACGTCCTCTTTAGACTTCATTTCCACTTTGACCATTCCATTTTCATCATTGTCTTCTTCAGAACGATCTTTGATTTTTATTCCAATCACACATGAGTTAACTACGAAGTTATCTTGAGCATTAAAAATCCTTATGTCATCAAATGAGCAATCCTCAGCTCTCCGAAGTGATATCAAAGTTCTAGATGCAATGGCTGACATCATACAAGATTCAATATTGGTTTCAGGTATTGGATCCGCCTTTGGAATAATAATGTTGCAATTCTTGGTTGTCAGTATAGTAAAGTCATCACCTGTCTCACTTGTTACATCAGCAACTTCATCCTTCACAATTTCAAGCTTATCTGTCTCAGTTTCACAATTATTTGGCTCAGAAACATCTTCAGATTCCTGGACATTGCCACAAGTATTTTCTTCTGACGGTACTTGGACTTTTGTTGAATCTTCAACAGCCGCACTGGCAGTCTCAGCATCAGATGCATTATTAGTATTAGATGGAAGGTTCTTGGATGCAGTTTCTGCCTTTTCTGCTCCTCCTTTTTTATTCAAAGCTTCTATTTCCATATCAGAATCATCGTCACTTTCATCAATGTACTTATCATCATCCTTTCCAACACCCTTACCCTTTTTCTCAAACTTATCTTCGGTTGTTTTGTCTTTAGAGTGACCTTTGATATCTTGTAGGACTCTGTCACCCTTAGTATTATGAGATGAGCTTTTTCCTCTTCCCCATGGAAAGTTATAGAAGCCTTCCATGTCAACAATAACTAACTCTTGTGGCATGGTAACCCTCATATCAAGCTGTAAAACAGAGTCAAAGGATAAAAAATTGCGGTTTAACATTGTGCAAGTTATAGATTCTAACTGATATATTCGTGTAAATCATAAATATTGAAAATCTGAATATGTTGTAATCTGACAAAATCCGATTCTGAGAAAACCAGAATTCTGTCTAAGCTGAACAAATGTATCAGTCCCAAAACTATCCTACTTTATTTCAACATAACTAATTCTGAAGATACTGGAATCTGAGAATTACGAATATCGAAAGGGTAAATAAATCCCAAAGGACGTATTTGTCCACTACTTACACTCTGAATACAAAACGATCAAAGAGCATTCCGGACTAGATAAATAATTGAGCAAGATCAACGGGAAATAAGTTTTAGCTTATATTACATTAAATACACAACAAGCTATTATAGCGTCCGCTGCTATTTTCGTGTTACTTCCGGTTTCGCGGTATTTTGACAATAAAACATACATTAAAACAATTTGGAATAATAGGAAAATTATGGAAAAGAAATGATATTGTCAGCATTAATTAACTGTAAAAGGTTTGAAAGAAGAAACTGAATACAAACTAGAAACGTGTCCATAGGACACAGATGCCTCCACGTGCAGCCTTTGTCACAAAAAACAAATGCTCTAATTCTGCTCATAGTTTGTGAATGGGTATCAAAATTACCAAGTAAACAACTGTACTGATTATTGTGATAAGTCAAGGCCATAAATTTGCACTTACTGGGCGTAACCATACATGAAACCCCAGGTGCAGAACTATACAGGTTGGTGAACATTCCTGTAAAGTTTTATGACTCTGGCTCTTGGAGATATGAGTGACACAAGATTGCATACTCTGTAGGCTATATTTTAACTAAGTCAAGGGCCATAACTTGCACTTACTGGACACAGCCAAACATGAAACCCAGGTGCACAACTACACATGATGGTGAATATTCCTGTAAAGTTTTATGACTCTGGCTCATATACTTTTGGAGATATGAGTGACACAAGATTTGTGACGGACGGAAGGACGGACATACCAAAATTAATGGTTTATGAGCTTTTTCCTTCTTAAAAAAAAGCCCATAAGCAGGTGATATTATGAGCTTTTCATATAGAAAACAGAACAAAAAAGTCCCTAACCCTAATGTCAGTAAGCTCATAAACCCTAAATGTTTGCCCGGACGGACAGATGGACAAGGGCAAATCTATACGCCCCCCGCTTTCAGAGTGGGGGCATAAAAAAGCAAAATAATTTTTCTTCCATTACGATAGTTCGTTTGTACCGCAAAATACAATCAAATAGTATACAACTTATATCACTCAAACTTGATGATTGCTTTCTTGGTTACTAATCAGTATTTGCTCCTAATTCAGGGATTGTGATGCTCGCGGAGTTCAAACTCACAACTTTCTTATCTAATGCTAATACTCTTCCCCTAAACCACTGTTCCTTGTTTGAATGAGAAACAGCCCTGCGTTCAGTGAACGTGTTTGTGGCTAACGTTTCATAACGTTCACAATGAATGCAATACTGTGGGCTAGGGAAACAAAACAGTTCTGTAACGCACACAACTGTTAGCCGTATCTGAATGCAGGGCAGGTTTTAGTCATAATTGTTACAAGAATCATAATGCTATTTGATTTTTAGGAAAGATAGTGAAAGTAGATTGAATTAACATCATTTTACAATGTGCAGGAAACATAAAAATGTAAAATGTTGAAATAAAACTGTCATCCACTTTTCTGTTGAATCAACCATTTATCATTTAAACAGACAATGCACTTATACCATACTTCCAAAACCATATAGATTTTCTGTCAGCCAGACACACACACTTTTAATTATGATTTAAACAGAATGTAGAATTTTACAAGCATTCCCTAATATCTACGGGCAATTATAATATTGTGAACACAATCCAGTCCTCAGAGAGAGACATGAAACTTCTATTTTACAAAGTATTCGGATATACATCGGGACCACGTTTATTCGACAACCTTCTATCCGAATACTTGTTATCATCCGAAATAAATATCAGGTCCTGATGTATCTTCTTTGGCATGTCAAATTGAAATGGGCTATTCAAACCATGTATTATTTGAAATAAGATTTCGGACATGATGAATTCAAATGAACGAGGTTCAACTGTAGTTCATAAAACCCAAACTTACATAAATTAAACAAAAATTTATTCAACCATAACAATTTGATTGTTATTTTATTGATGCGCTTTGCTTGTAATATGTTAAGAAAACATCAAGACAATGATTAATAGACAAATCATTCATTGAAAACAAATGAATAATTACAAAACCCAGTATATAAATTTCATAAAAATTTAAATATTATCATTGTCTAATAACCTCGGAAAATGTCCACATAAAACATCCAGAGGTTAATGGAATACATGGAAGAATAACAACATAATCAAATCAGAATGCAAATACAGTAGGACCTCATTTGTTTGACAACCTTCAATCAGAATACTTGGTATCATCCAAAATTAAGATCGGGTCCCGGTGTATTTTCTTAGGCATATCAAATTAAAATGGGCTATTCGAAACCATGTATTATTTGAAATAAAATTTTGGTCCCGATATTTGGAATGAACAAGGTCGATGCGATGGCGATCTCGGCAATCAGCGAAATAGGGCTGAAGCAGGGTTTTCCATAGGATTTTGAACTAGGAGTCTTTGGACCCTTGTGTTTGATAAATTGGGGGTCCTTAGTAAATTTGTAGGGTCCCAGATATGCAGTTTATACTTGACAAAAGTTTATTTTAGGGGTCCCTGGGATGCACAGTAAGTTGAAAATGGGAGACCCTAGAAGAGTCAGATTCTTAAGATTTCTGTGTCAGGGAAATCCCTGGATGAAGTGATATAGGAGTCTTAAAGTGGGGTTTCTATTACTACCCAATTGGTGTGCAGTCATTCGGTCCCATTATATAAATATATGTCATACATAAAATTCTCAGTAACTGATAGTTTAACGACTTGTGACCACAAGATATGAACATTTGACTAGGTAAGTAGAATTGGAACAATGTGTTATACATGTAATATATAATAAAGTAGAGCAATAACAAGAACTAGAACTTCATGTCCCATAATAAAAGTCAACAGTTCCAATAGCTGTATCACTAAAAGATAATTAGTATAAACTTATGAGTTGAATACAATATTGCTTCAGGAATTAAAATGTCATCTGACGAATCGAATTGAATATTCACAAGACAGTTCTGAATCAAGCTGTGAGAAAGAAAGAACTGAAAATAATCCAAGTTCAGTTTATTGTTGCAGCCCTTGAGTGAAATTACTCATCAAAAACAGTAAAACCTCACATAAAGACCACCTCAATAATAAGACCACCTCGAAATTAAGATCACTAATTTCAAGTCCATTTTCACTTTTTTGCTCCTAATTCAACCTCAATAAGACGAGTTTTCAAGAGTCCTAAAGGTGGTCTTATTATATAGGTTTTACTATATATGTTATTATTACCATGTTATGAAGAAGCAAGGGGAATAATGCCGCACAATCCCCACTCTTTGCAGCAAACGGTAGTGTGTACATATCATCAATTCCGTTACCATGGAGATAGATATCACACAGTTGGGTGACCATGGATGCACATTCATCAAACATTGCACTAAGGTAACGATGTTTGAATGCATATAAGTACCTGAAATATATTTAAGTTCAAGAGACTTTCAAATACCCACGATCTCAATCCTCGGGGAACTTATTCACAAATGTTTTTAGACTGAAACCCAGACTTACGCTTTCAATTTGCAAAAGTGATACAAGTATCTATCATGTTTTTGTTTTCATGAAATCTAAATGATTGAAATTTTGTCTGAATGATTGCTGTAACCCACTTTATACTTATAGAAAATTGTATCAAAATCTACCATGTTATAAGAACGTAGGCGTAAAAAGAAATTTAATCATTTTGAAGTCTAAGTCTGAAATTTCAGTGCACAGGAGAATGTCATGAGTTATTTCCCTTTATTTCCCGTCTAGAGATTGGCCCGATTTGCATAAAGTAGATTTCATTGGAAAGATAAATTATTCATGCAAAGAAGTGGTGCATATCTTTGACATATTTTAATGTTTGACATGTGAATACGGCGGCGGAAAAAGGTCAGGTGTGAAGGCATTAGACTCCTTGTATTATATATACATAATAGAAGGGGCAAAGGGAGAGAACCCTAGATGGGAAATAAAGGGAAATAACTCATAAAAACCTCCTGTGTTTCACAGTTATAATGTTTATGAATAAAGCCTCAGGTTTAAACAAATAATAAACAAATTATTTCACAATTGAAAACAACAATTTCCAAAAATTATTTCTAGAAAATGACAACATCCAGATGACTTAACAAGCACATATATTTGAAGCACAGTTGAAAGTTTTAAACATCAAGATCCGCACATGTTTTATATAATATACCTTTGTGACACTTTGAAGTTACGCAGACCCATTCCAGTGTGCAACTGAGCGATAGCTTCTTGCTGGTAATTCTGGAAATAAAACCATACATCACAATTATTCATGTTAACTAATATAAACAATAATATAAACAATAATGTACACAATAATATAAACAATAATGTACACAATAATGTACACAATAATATAAACAATAATATAAACAATAATGTACACAACAATATAAACAATAATGTACACGATAATGTGCACAATAATGTACACAATAATGTACACAATAATATAAACAATAATGTACACAATAATATAAACAATAATGTACACAATAATATAAACA
Source organism: Mactromeris polynyma (assembly GCA_032209605.1). NCBI lineage: Eukaryota > Metazoa > Mollusca > Bivalvia > Venerida > Mactridae > Mactromeris > Mactromeris polynyma. Next base: position 14,583,760 of record JASFXZ010000010.1, on the reverse strand, counting down.
ATAATGTACACAATAATATAAACAATAATGTACACAATAATATAAACAATAATGTACACAATAATATAAACAATAATGTACACAATGGTATAATCAATATTGTACACAATAATATAAACAATAATGTACACAATGGTATAATCAATATTGTACACAATAATATAAACAATAATGTACACAATAATATAAACAATAATGTACACAATATAATAAACAATAATGTACACAATAATATAAACAATAATGTACACAATAATATAAACAATAATGTACACAATAATATAAACAATAATGTACACAATAATATAAACAATAATGTACACAATAATATAAACAATAATGTACACAATGGTATAATCAATATTGTACACAATAATATAAACAATAATGTACACAATGGTATAATCAATATTGTACACAATAATATAAACAATAATGTACACAATAATGTACACAATAATATAAACAATAATATAAACAATAATGTACACAACAATATAAACAATAATGTACACGATAATGTGCACAATAATGTACACAATAATGTAGACAATAATATAAACAATAATGTACACAATAATATAAACAATAATGTACACAATAATATAAACAATAATGTACACAATAATATAAACAATAATGTACACAATAATATAAACAATAATGTACACAATGGTATAATCAATATTGTACACAATAATATAAACAATAGTATAAATGATAGTATAAACAATGATAAATGGTAAGATTTTAAGTTACAGGAAGGTAAGTGCTTTTTTAAAATGTACATCTTTGGTACAAAATGTATTTGATGGGCATTAAGTCTCACAAAAGAAATTTCAGGTATACAGGAATGGTGTCGGTTTGTCGCAGTTTTTGTCACACATTAACATCCTACCAGACACCAGTGCCAACCACAGGAAATGTTACGAGTTCTCTCCCTTTATCCCTACTATAGTATATGTATATTACATATACATAAACAATGTGCATATACTAAATATTACATATACTATAGAAGGGATAATACAGGAATAAAGGGAGAGAACTCTAGAAGGGATAGAGGGAGAGAACTCTAGAAGGGATAAAGGGAGAGAACTAAGGAAAATCTCCTGTGGGGTCAACCATTCCATGTCCTATCCCTATCATGTCCAGTAAAGTCCATGGCACAACAAGAACCATTTTTTAACAACTGGGTAATGCAGCTGCGAGAGTTCGAGTCTGTGACTTTCCAAATGGATGGGGCATATAAATGTGTAATGAACACAAATTACAAAATGGTGGTATTTTATCATATCGGAACTTAGTTTAGTGAAGAAACAAGCCCAAAATACATACCTTCTTGTTAATCACCAACAATCCGTCAGTACGTAATTCTTTGATTACTTGACACAATAAGGCATCTGGATACTGACTAAGTAACTTAAACATTTCATGTGTTCGACCTTGCTTGTCTTGTAACACCACTGCACTCTGTAAGGTCAAACATTGTACAAATGTAGGAAATTACTCTCAATACAAGAAACGTTAAAATTCACTAAAACCAGCGAAAACAAACCCCAGGTGCACAACTTCACATGCTGATATACATTTCTGTAAACTTTTATGACTCTAACTAAACTACATTTGAGATTCTTACAACACAAAAAATGTTGACCAGCGCCCCTTCGGCCACCCAACAACCCCAAACTTCCCAATTGAATAACCAGTTTTCCATTAGAGAACTTGTTAAAAACAGAAAACTATCATGTGAGAATCAAGCAATTTATGTCAGGGGGTCCGGTTGGGGTAAGGCAGCGGATCTCAGACACCCTTGAAGTCCCTAGATTTTGCAATGCAATACATTTTCTTGTAATGCAATATGCAAACTGTGGACAAAAACAGAGAAGCCCCTCTTATATTTACCAGACTTTTGTTGTCATTAAATATAAATGAATGAAATTTTGCCAGATTAATTGTTGTTTCACACTGTACACTTTTGCCAATTTTCATTAAGTTCTGTACTGTTACAACATTGTAGGAGCAAAAATAACAAGTCTAAGTCCGAGTATCTGTCTTTAATGTTTGTGAATAAGGCCCCTGGTAATTATGTATAAAAATGGCAAATGTTAGATGCAACGCATGAAGCAAAGTTCACCAATATGACTGACCTATCGGAATTTCCCAATAGACGACATTGTCTGCGTCAATACATGGCTTGACCATTACAATAATTATACACACACAGAACGTACAGAAAACAGCTGATCTGAGGAAAATATGGCAGTCAACTGTACTGAACAAATATGACATTCTACAGACAAACCAATTATTAATTGATTAGACATTATCTAGGGAGTGTAGTTATAATTGAGAGGTCAAAACGAGTTAAGAAATTAGCCATTGAAAATGTTCCCTCATGATTATAAGTCATGTCTGTACAATTCAATGGATGAAATACTGGTGAATAGATTTAGAAAATAAAAAGATGAAAGTCATAACAGATACAAAACAACAGATGTTTGTAAAACATTATGCCCCCCTGTGACCTTGACCTTTGACCTTGTAACCCCAAAATAAACAGGGTTCCTTTGCTACCCAAGATGAATGGTGGACCAAGTTTGAAGATGATAGGTCAAGGGTTCTCGAGTTATTGATCGGAAATGAAAAGGTTACAGACCTACCGATTGACCGACAGGTATAAAAATAATTAGTCAGGTTTTTCTGATTTCAGATGTTTCAACTGACAATATTTTTTTTAAACAGCGGTTAATATTAATGTGTGTAATTACAGTAAATATAATTATCTGGCTACAAGGAAATATAACTTTTTCTGAAAATCATGCGGTTTCAGATGGTTGTTTATGAAGCCAAAATGTGTACCACGCTATATTGCAATATATAAGCAAGATATTGCATCAGTAAATAATCTATAAATAAATGCTTTCTGAAAAAAAACAATGAAACAGTAACCTCTTTCCTAATGATTCCCACAATTTGTTTTCAAACAAGAAATTATCTGTAAAACTGATTGATGCTGCCTGAAGTTGAACTTCGCATCTCCTATATGAAGTGAAGTTTCCCATTAAGTTTCATTGAATTCCCGTCATTGGTTGCTGAGAAACAGCGCAAACATCGATGTGAGGCGGACGGAGGCACAAACATTCTTACGTACAGATGAACTGACGAAGCCGCGTCTAAATGCTGCTCCACAGGGGAACACAAAAATCTACATTATATGCTGTAGATACCATACATTTTCTGCAGAAGTTAAATGCAGAGTAAATGATAAAACTGTTCAACAAATTGAATCAATCGGGGACGGCTTACGTGCAATATGCTTCGGAGTACGTCCCTGCAAACATCAGCCTTGTTTGCAGCATCTGTGAAGACTTTCTTAGATTTCAACTTTCCAATGTATTGCAAGGTGTAATTCTTTCTCAGAATGTCCAGATTGTCTGGTAAAGTACACCTCTTAAAGTCAAGAGATCTGAAAACACAGAGATTTATCACAATAATCATGATAAACACCAATCCCACACCACAGAGGACGCCTTCTTTACAAGATGCTATAATTCACAAACCTGATATATTGCAAGGATTCTTATCATTAATACAGACTAGAGACCAAACATTGAATGGAAATTGATGGTTTTTCTCAGATTATTTTGAAATGCAATTTGATTAAGGCATTACATTTACACAGACAAAACTTGGGCTCCTCTTTAACCCTGTAATGGAAGATATTACACAGACAAAACTTGGGCTCCTCTTTAACCCTGTAATGGAAGATATTACACAGACAAAACTTGGGCTCCTCTTTAACCCTGTAATGGAAGATATTACACAGACAAAACTTGGGCTCCTCTTTAACCCTGTAATGGAAGATATTACACAGACAAAACTTGGGCTCCTCTTTAACCCTGTAATGGAAGATATTACACAGACAAAACTTGGGCTCCTCTTTAACCCTGTAATGGAAGATATTACACAGACAAAACTTGGGCTCCTCTTTAACCCTGTAATGGAAGATATTACACAGACAAAACTTGGGCTCCTCTTTAACCCTGTAATGGAAGATATTACACAGACAAAACTTGGGCTCCTCTTTAACCCTGTAATGGAAGATATTACACAGACAAAACTTGGGCTCCTCTTTAACCCTGTAATGGAAGATATTACACAGACAAAACTTGGGCTCCTCTTTAACCCTGTAATGGAAGATATGTTTAACTTTAAAGGTAGATAGTCTTATTTTCTATCAAAATCTGCTAAGTAATTATTTTGAGAAAACAGCATGTTAATACCTTCATAAGACTTCCTCTTAAACATTGCATTGGAACTTTTCTGAAACTTCTCTTGGAACTACAAAACATGAGCCCAATACAGGTTTTCCTACGCTCGCACTTACTCTGCACGTAGGTCACGGTAGAAAAAAACGGTATAGGACGCTTGTATTTGTGGTTTTGGAAAACATGTAAGAAAAGTGACAATGCAGTGATGTAGAATACATCTGTATGAAGCCAATTACCAACAAATTCCTCATATTTATAACTAAGGATATTCTGTCAAATATATAAGACTATGTACCTTTAAAATCAAGAGAGCATTAAATTGAGGGCTAAAAGAAGTCATTACAATGTCTATTTCAGCAAACTAAAGGCCACTTATTCCAACAAACTTAACCTTAATTTTCCTCATATTTTTCTTCAAGACTTCAACTCATTTAATTTTCTGTGTCAACGCCTTTTGAGACAAACTTGAACTTACAGAGAATAAAATGAATGCAGGAACCCTAGTCCACTTAGCTGTTAATTCCCTTAATTGTTATTATTTGTTTCATGACGCCAGAGAAACATGAAAGATTTTGAAATAAAAATTGGTCAATGATCTGAATCTCTCAGGTGCTTGTCACCGAGTCCAGGCGCCAGAGAGATTCAGATTGTTACGAAGCACAAATGAAGAGTTACGATGGAGTGTTTGTATAATTCGCTCCATCCAATGATTGGTCCCTAGTTGTCTGCGAAATAAAACATTTCAGGAGACTGTTTGTCTTCCATTCATGACTTGTTAGACACTGAGTGTAGAACAGGGCCCGGGATTATAATGGATACTTAGATTCAGCACTCAAATCACAAAATTTACTCCTATTAGGCTGAAACTGACTCATATTGAATGTGAAAAATGTATGGTTATGTTCATTGAGCACTGCATATTCTTGGTGACCCAATTTCTCAGAGATTTGAGTGTAATATGAGATCAGGAAGTGATTAGTCTGAGTGAGGATTGCGGCACTCAAAACCCAATCATTATTCCCACATCTCATAATCACTCTAAATCCCAAAGAAATTGGACCTGTGAGTCAGCCCTTATTTGACAATTTCATTCATTCTTCGTACTCAAATTTCCACTTTCAGACTAATAGAAAGTTCCCACATCTACAATATTTACATCCCTATTTCTGAATAGTCAGCCATTTTGATTGCCTTATAAGAATATTTCCTAAATATGTGATAATTTGAGAACGGTTTTATTTGAAGTATTTGTACACAGAAATGCAAGTATAGTACATGTTCCACAAACATTCATTATAACCGCTAAATATCGAAGCTGTCACACAAAGCAAGATTAATTATACTTCAAGACATTGCAAGATGTGTTTTGAAACGGATATGAAGGATTGGTCAAACATACTTAAATTTCTCCAACAAATAATCAACAAGTGTTCTAAAATCAGACACCAAGTTTTCATCAGTTGCTGTGTATTCCTTCGAGACGTAGGTCTTCAGAACAAACTGTAATTGAAAACATAAACAAATGATCATACAGACATATGAATATAAATGTGATGTTTTGATTTGAAATAACTGAATATTTCTAAATGGATGACATGTCTTCAAACTAGAACAATATCAACTGCAATGCATCATTTCAGGCGATAAATGAAATAAATATCAAACAATAAATGCCACAAAAATGTGATTTACCCCAAAGTGGTTTCTGATAAAAATACAGTATAACACGCTTATAATGAGTTTCTGGGGACCAGGGGAATCATTCACAAACACATCAAGTCTGAATCTCAGGCTTACACTTTTAGATTTGCAAAACATTTATTTACCAACATTTTGTTTTCATTTAACCTACAAAAATGAAATTCTGTCTGAATAATTGTTGTTTCCATACGTACACTTTTTGTCAATTTTTATTAAAATCTGTATTGTCATAACAACATAGGAGCATAAATAACATTTAACATTTTAAAATCAAAGTTTGAGTTTCAGTCTTAAATGGTTGTGAATAAGGGCCCAGCTTTCCTCGTGAGTCAGGCAAAAGCAAATATAGATGAAAAAGTAAAATTTCCTTTTTGAAAATGCAGCTTTTGGTCATAGTAAGATTTTACGAGTCACTTCTGTCTTTCAGAATCCTGTCTGTTAAGTTCTCTTATAGGATTTCATGACGCATTTCTTATTGTGTTAACTATATAAAAATGTTTTATAACAACAAGCCAGCTCACAGTTTTAACTATGACAAAAAAGTGCAAGCCATCTTTACACAACGTGATATAATGTGATTATACCTCATCTTGCATGGCTTCTCTGTAGAACATGAGCAAGTTAGTCTCAGTCTGGGGATTCTTCAGAACAAACTTGATTCTTCTCTGTACAGCTATAGATGTCTTATCAAATGACACAGGCTGCAAAATACAATGTCATATCAATTGTGTAAATGATGAATATCAAAGTATTGATAATTATCTATACATCAAGTCTGGATGCGTTCATTTGAATTAATCAGGTCCAAAATTTTATTTAGAATAATGCAGTAAAACCTCACATAAAGACCACCTCAATAATAAGGCCACCTCAAAAATAAGACCATTCATTTTCACTGTTTTGCTTTTTATTCAACCTCAATATTAAGACCACCTCAATATTAAGAACAGTTTTCAAGAGTCCCAAGGGTGATCTCATTATCGAGGTTTTACTGTTCATGGTTTCGAATAGCCCATTTCAATTGGACATGCATAAGAAGAGACCTCGGCACCTGATATTTATTTTGGATGATACCAAGTATTCCTATAAAAGGTTGTCAAATAAACGAGGTCCGACTGTATGAATGGGATACAGTTACGTTACTGTACAGTTCGGTTCAACCCTCAAGAGGCCTGCTCAGTAACACACTCATTGATTGGTTAAATCATCAGTTTTTCATAACAGAAAGCTAACTCTTATGTAGTGCTGTGCAAAGCAACAGGGGACTTGAGAGCTTTTTGGTACTGACAGCTGTTACCCATCAATAGGAGGACTTTATTTTTTACGTTTTTATGCCATTTTGAACCCACTATTAAAAATATTTTAATAAAAATCACATGATGATGTACTTGTGTACATCAGTGTATAATTATGACGATGAGCTGTAATTGCTTAAGTCAATAATAAAGTTCTGATACTGTACTAAAATGCCTTCAATGCCTAAAATAATTGCAAGCTTCATGGAAATCATAACACAAGAGAATGGTTATATAAGATGAAAGGCGCAATTGGCCATTTAAGATACTGCCCCACTTTCAACTACCAATATTGCGAGATCTGTTCAATCAACAAAATCCATTAACTACGACAAGTTTTGCAACTGTTCAGTCTGACCAATCCACTTAACAGCACATGCTGACCTTGCAGATGAAAGATAAATTAAATGTAATGCAGTATCCAGTTTTCCTGCAGGAAATGAAAGTGCACAAGACATACAAATATATTGAAGACCAAAAAGAACAGATTAAGAATTGACCAGGAATTCAGAGTTATCTTACCTTTGTTAGAATAGATTAAGAATTGACCAGGAATTCAGAGTTATCTTACCTTTGTTAGAATAGATTAACAATTGACCAGGAATTCAGAGTTATCTTACCTTTGTAAGAATAGATTAAGAATTGACCAGGAATTCAGAGTTATCTTACCTTTGTTAGAATAGATTAAGAATTGACCAGGAATTCAGAGTTATCTTACCTTTGTTAGAATAGATTAAGAATTGACCAGGAATTCAGAGTTATCTTACCTTTGTTAGAATAGATTAAGAATTGACCAGGAATTCAGAGTTATCTTACCTTTGTTAGAATAGATTAAGAATTGACCAGGAATTCAGAGTTATCTTACCTTTGTTAGAATAGATTAAGAATTGACCAGGAATTCAGAGTTATCTTACCTTTGTTAGAATAGATTAACAATTGACCAGGAATTCAGAGTTATCTTACCTTTGTTAGAATAGATTAACAATTGACCAGGAATTCAGAGTTATCTTACCTTTGTTAGAATAGATTAACAATTGACCAGGAATTCAGAGTTATCTTACCTTTGTTAGAATAGATTAACAATTGACCAGGAATTCAGAGTTATCTTACCTTTGTAAGAATTGATTAACAATTGACCAGGAATTCAGATCGAGTTATCTTATCTTTGTAAGAATAGATTTACAATTGACCAGGAATATCCTACTTATAATGTAGACATCATTTGTTATAAGTTATTACACCAACTAAATGAGGTATTTTTCTTGCTGTTTAGTAGAAGGACATTTAAATATTTTGCAAAAGTGATCAAAATTTGGGAAAATAACAGACACTTGGTGCAAACATACATAACATAAACAGCACACATATCATATCAATTTCAGTGTAAGCTGTTGTCTAAGAATGAAAATAGACCTATTATAGCGATTTCTAGACAGATTTTTATCAGTTGTTTTTCAGAATAAATTTTGTGAAATTCTATACTCTATAAAATTTGGTGTGGCCCTACAACAAGATAACTAAACACCTATAGCAAGCTAGTGATATCATAACTTTATGCCTGGGCATACTGATTTTACTCTTAAGTTAGTGCTGATATAATTTAATATGTCATTTTTTAATTAAATATTCACGGATGTTACATAAAGGGTCTGATATCTTTATATTCAATTTATTTTCAATTGTGACAAACATTTCACTTGTTTTACAATTATAAGGTTCTACCATTATTACTGACCAATTTTCTTTATTTCGGTTTGTAAATCTAGCATTTCTTGGACAAGTCAATTTGAAGATCTCTTGGAAAAAATGTTTACTATTTTTCAATAATTTTTTATTCTTTTTCACATTTATGTTTTAGTTTTGTTTCATATTCCATGCAAACCATCTTACCTATAAACACATACTTTGATATTATAAAACTGTCTAGTTACCAAACGGAAACTTGTATGCAACAAGTTGCCAGCTGGGCTACAGAGACGAGTGGTACCGTCCCACAGCACTTTTGTGCTTTGATTTTTGTTATGTTTCCATATAATAAAATATTTTGTTAAGATTGTGACCAGGTTTTATAAAAATACTCCAACAAATGTCGAAGTTAGCCATGAAAATCGAACTGTGGACTTAGAAGTGTCGTTGAGTGTATGTTAAAAAAAGGACAATAAAAAAGACAAAGAGGAACGATAAAAAAAGAAAATTGAGACAATTACCATTTCTATCACAGTGATACTATGTGTCCTTAACGCCCTGGAGAAACCATGCAGAAGAGGATATATCAACTTCTTGAAACTAGACACGCAATTGACACCATTATTTGACAACAAAATAGTCAAATCTATGGTTTCCACCTTAAAACGTGATCATGATTGGCATTGCCAGCGAATTACTGACAGTTCTGATGGATATTGTAGCAAACATGATCATTCACACTGCTAAACATTCCACATTACTTGTCTATGTTTTGTGAACATTTTCCAAGCAACAATTTAAAAAACAAATCCATGGAGATTGATCTCAAATTCAATGTTACAGGACCAATTCATGAGAAAGTTCAAATTTCTATTTTGTGGTTACATTTTCTAAGATATTGGTGGTCAAAATATGACATTGATCATAAGAGTATTTTGATGCGTCCTATTTAATTTTTATAGCGATTAAACATGTAACAAAAGTATTTCCTGCATATGCCGGAAAACTTTATCTTACACCCCCACCTAATAATGTCACAAAATTGCAATTAATAAGTTGAATGACTTTGTCAAAGCACATATTACTAGAACGAAAAAGCCTTAAAACAATATTTGTTTCATTTAATCTCATCTTTTATTTCTGAAAAAAGGTATGCAAGAATAAGAATCCCTGGTAATGCTTTGACTGAAATATTTGGCTCTCAGGAACAAGTTTCGCAGAAAAGAGGCTCTTCATTCCCACTCAAGCAATCTTTGTTCCCACTCAAGCAATCTTTGTTCCCACTCAAGCAATCTTTGTTCCCACTCAAGCAAGGTATTTTAGTGGGAATGACGAGACTCAATAAAAGAAAAAAAAAGTAATAACCAATACAAGGGAATTGTACATAATGCTCTTTCTTTCTCAATTTATTTTTATTTTAATGCATGTATTCCAAAGTTGAACCTTGTGACAAATTGTGACACAGTCGCACCTCGTTTATTTGACAACCTTTGATCCAAATACTTGGTATCATTCAAAAACAATATCAGATCCCAATATATCTTCTAAAACACATCAAATTGAAATGGGCTATTCAAAACCATGTATTATTCAAAATAAAATTTCGGACCCAATGAATTCGAATGAACGTGATCTGACTGTACATAAGGAATTTTTTACTTTGATTTAAAAAGGTTAATTCAAATTTGAGCAAATTTTAGGGATCTGCAAACAAAATTTTCCGCTTGACTGACAAACTACTATGTTAGGATAAAATTATTTAATAAATGCTTTTTAAAAGATACACTGAACTTGAACACAAAGCAATATCTATACATTTTCAAATATAAAGAAGTCAGCTTCTAAAATGGGTTTTCAATCAAATGAATTCCCTCCAGCGTGGTTGATCAAAACTATAAAGGAAATTATGTGTATTGCGTTTGTCAAAAACAGATGGTTTCTCAAAGAATCAAATCTAGACATAATTTTGGTTCCGAAGAACAAGTTGATTTTCACAAGTAAGTGGCTTTCATGTTAAACCTTATATAACCGGAGGGAGAAAATTCAACAGTACAAAAATGCAATGAATAAACTGATTGGCAGCGCAGATGTCATTTCCAGATATTCCATTTCTTCATCGGAAGAAATCAGAAACGGACAACGGTACTAAACACGCACTATGTACGGTACTAAACACGCACTATGTACGGTACTAAACACGCGCTATATACGGTACTAAACACGCACTATGTATGGTACTAAACACGCACTATGTACGGTACTAAACACGCACTATGTATGGTACTAAACACGCACTATGTACGGTACTAAACACGCACTATGTATGGTACTAAACACGCACTATGTACGGTACTAAACACGCACTATGTACGGTACTAAACACGCACTATGTACGGTACTAAACACGCACTATGTACGGTACTAAACACGCACTATGTACGGTACTAAACACGCACTATGTACGGTACTAAACACGCACTATGTACGGTACTAAACACGCACTATGTATGGTACTAAACACGCACTATGTACGGTACTAAACACGCACTATGTATGGTACTAAACACGCACTATGTACGGTACTAAACACGCACTATGTCATCATTACAATATCGTACGGTACTAAACACGCACTATGTATGGTACTAAACACGCACTATGTACGGTACTAAACACGCACTATGTATGGTACTAAACACGCACTATGTACGGTACTAAACACGCACTATGTCATCATTACAATATCGTACGGTACTAAACACGCACGATGTCATCATTACAATATCGTACGGTACTAAACACGCACTATGTCATCATTACAATATCGTACGGTACTAAACACGCACTATGTCATCATTACAATATCGTACGGTACTAAACACGCACTATGTCATTATTACAATATCGTACGGTACTAAACACGCACTATGTCATCATTACAATATCGTACGGTACTAAACACGCACTATGTCATCATTACAATATCGTACGGTACTAAACACGCACTATGTCATCATTACAATATCGTACAACATTGTAAGATTTCTTCATAAACACAGTCTGCAGAACTACACCATACTTAATGGGCAAATAGTGGAATACAAATTAGCAACAGACAGACATTTCAAGATTGACCACTGTCTAGTTATCTCTGATCACATCAAAATAAAAGCAAATTTAACAATGAATATTGCAACAAAGCATAAATACTGTATAAGTGGTAAAGTTTGCGAGGTGCATCTATTTGCAAATTTCGCATATACACAAATTTCTCAAACATTTTCCACAGCGTAGTAAAGACATAAAATGAAATATTAACCTATGAAACGTTATTGCCCTTCCAACCACCATTACTCATTAGAGCAAGCACTTGCTTATTGGAACCACAACCAGCAAAGAATCAAGTCTAGTGCATCCTTACGTGAACAAATGTTCTAAATTTGTATACAGACAACCTTTTTTCAATATAAAGCTATACATGTGTCGTTGAAGTGGTAAAATACAGAAAACGATACCACATTTCGCTGATGTCAACAATAAGCTTGGGAAAGTTATAAAAGTTCTAGAAGATCGGGTTTTAGTATTTGTTCCCAACTTTTACATTTAATATAAGGCATAAGCAATCCCATGTGGAAATCTATGAAAATAAGGCATTACATAAAAATCACTAAAAGGACATGATGGAAACGCTGGGTTACTCAGAACATCGCGTAAATCGAGCTTTTCGGATGGACCCCTGCGTCCTGGAGTTATCAAAGTTTACCTGTATAGTAAAATCTTAGGACCGCACTCTCTCCAGCTCAACGATTGGTGTATATTAGGATATATCATAAATGACATTGCAATCACATAATACCATCCACGTATTATAGTTTTGTACAATTTCTAGTCAAATAACTAGGGGAATTAGACAATATGTCTTTTTTGCAATCTAATTCCCAACTACAGCCAAGCAATTTGACAAAATACACACAGTGGGAGTGGCAAAACACTGATAAGTGAATTACCATGACAACCAATGCAATTATGAATGAAAAGTAGTTTTATACTGATGAAAAGCTCAGTTACACTTATGATATAAATAAAATACTACATTTATGTCCTAACATAGATTGCTACATGTTTTCGGAAGACAATAAAAACTTGCTGACGGCACATTTCTACAATTGTGAGAAAACTTGTTTACCAAAATCAGTTATTAAGACCATTCCTGCTAAACTGGTTGTATTTATGTCCTCTACAATTTCATAAAAATAGAGTAAAACGTTGTCATTTACTATCGAAATAAAGACAAGAAAAGTAGCCCTTCAGGCTGTAATATCTTGTTGTCCTGTGTTTCTGTCGTCAAGATGAAGACGTAAGCTTTCAACAGTCTCTATTTAAAACTTTGAGCCTCCCCGAGGGTTCCTATAAGCCAGGATCGTAAAACCTAAACAACATCCTGCTTCACCAAATGGAACTACATGTCACATCGTAAAACATCTAAGAAATAATTTAAAGTAAATTTACTTTGATTTACACCACAAACCCAGTCATGCGTTCTGTGCAGTTCCTACGAATCAAATCATTAAATTTTAGTTTAGTATGACAGAAAATTGTTGCTAGAATGGATTACCAACGCAATCCCAGAAAAGGAAAATAAAATTCCTTCAACTGATGTCCGGAAATTTAATTGCATTGACATGCTTCAACATTTTCCTGCAGTAAACATCTGGATAATTAATTGCACTGTGCCAAGTATGCAACCATAACTTAATTTCATGTCCAAGAAGTTACGCAGATGTAGAGAATACGTGTCAACTTTCTGGTAAATGTAGAATTTTATCTTACATGAGTGGTCATTCTTTAAATGAATTTCTTACACTCGTCATCTAAAACCAATAAAAACTCAGCTTTGAGTGGTCATTAATTATTGAATTTATTTATTGAATGAGTCATCTAAAAATGATAATAGCGAGACTTTGCAGTCTGGCGTAACAAAAAGTGGTTAGGACAACTTACTTTTTCAACCACAAGATACGAGTTCAAATGATCATATCACAGATGCTATTAAAATTAACAATAAAATATTTCTCAATGAAAATAAATGTCATACTTTGCACAAAAAAGATATTTGACAATGTCAACATTATTTGAGGGCATCTACGTCATGCTAGTTTTGTTAAGACGTCACACACGTGAGTTGTTATTTCACTAGTGAATCATGGAAAATGATACATGGGTGATATTGCCACTCTATGCCATATGTTATCAGACAGGGTATATCATATAATATCATAATGACCTCTGAGATACTTAATAACACCCATGTACCATTTGTGATAATGCACTAGTGAAATAACAAATGATATCACATCATAATTGCCGTATAGTTTCTATTATAAGATTCTATTATTGGCAAAGAAATTAATTTTCACTAATAAAATGTTTATTGGCATTTGATGATATAAATAAAATACTAAGTTACTGAATTTATTATGAATTTATTATCTTTTAGTAGTATCTTTAACAGAATATCAGTCGAATAAATGGTTTATTCAATATCAGGCATAGTAATATTTACAGGGTAACGACAAGGCGATACTGTTGGGGTGACGACAAGGCGATACTGTTGGGCTGACGACAAGGCGATACTGTTGGGGTGACGACAAGGCGATACTGTTGGGGTGACGACAAGGCGATACTGTTGGGGTGACGACAAGGCGATACTGTTGGGGTGACGACAAGGCGATACTGTTGGGGTGACGACAAGGCGATACTGTTGGGGTGACGACAAGGCGATACTGTTGGGGTGACGAGCTAAAACTGGCCACCTAAACGAAATCACCCTGTAAGATAAAATTGATTGCAGTCAGTTGACAGACATTCTTTGCGCTTCAACAGTGTCCATTTTTTCAGCACAGCCGTACTAACATGGTTTTGCTAATTGCATATCAGTGTTGGGTAAAACCAATCAAATCTTACATTAACCACCAAGGCAATGTTCTCTTCAACCGAACAACGTTTGTAACCTTGACGCGATTTGGTTAACCTATGTGGTAAAGGGTACGTTACCTTACCAAACTTCGGTGAACATACCGAAATCCATTTTGGATCTGGGGTGACCAGCAATCGTAACATCTCAGCATTTTTTTATATTGCACAACAAATCTTATCCTTCAAATTGCCCCGACCATCTTTTTTCAAGATATTTCTTGTTTGTTCTATTGTGCAATTTATTTTACTGTCTATTAATGCCAGCAGACATCTTCATATGATTTCACAAAGAAATGTTCTACCACAAAGAGGAAATTATCAAGCTTTGCTAGTATTATACCAATGAACATAAATGCCACCAATTAAGTATTCGATTTTAAAGGCCAAGACGTCTGGGAAATGCAGAACGTCTTCCATCAGACAAATATCTACACTTAATGGACTATTATCTTTAAAATGAACAGTATATTTGCAATCGAAGTGTTTTAAATATATTTAGGAGTAAATAATTACATTAATACGGACAGAAACTGATCAACTTTTATGTTACAGACATTGTATGTGTGGTATGTGCTTGTTCGAGGAATATCCCTCGATGGCATTAGAATACTGCATTTATTGCACAATATAAAATGTCAATGATGCACTTAATTTACTTAGCTTACTGCTTTAAAATATCTCGGTTTTTTCTAACAATTCAGCAACTTTTCATTACCCTTTCATCAGTACCATACAGTGGAACCTGCCTTCAGAGACCACTCAGTGGAGCAGGAAAATACCATACAGTCGAACCTGCCTTCAGAGACCACTCAGTGGAGCAGGAAAATACCATACAGTGGAACCTGCCTTCAGAGACCACTCAGTGGAGCAGGAAAATACCATACAGTCGAACCTGCCTTCAGAGACCACTCAGTGGAGCAGGAAAATACCATACAGTGGAACCTGTCTTCAGAGACCACTCAGTGGAGCAGGAAAATACCATACAGTCGAACCTGCCTTCAGAGACCACTCAGTGGAGCAGGAAAATACCATACAGTCGAACCTGCCTTCAGAGACCACTCAGTGGAGCAGGAAAAAGGTATTTTACGACAGGTGGTCTCTATAGTAAGGATACAGTAATGTTGACCAAAAAAACACGTTAAGTGCAATGCATTTTATCTAGTACATTTGTATTTTAACAAAGTACTTTACAACAGCTAATTAGATATTTTATTTAAGACATAAAATACGCAAAATCAGGTAAAATATTTAATTTACATGTATATGTATGTAATAAAATCTATAGAAAACAATAAAGAAAATATTTTTGCCTTTAGTGGTCGCTAAGTAAACGACGCTGTGTAAAAAAATTAAAGGTCAGGGTAGCGTTTGGCAAGTGGTCATTTTGAGTTATTGACTGCATCACAATTAAAAAGTCATGTATTTAAACTGGATTTAGACCGACTACTGCTCAGACAAATAAAGGTGCATCTGCTAACCTCTGCCGACTAATCAGCAATTAGGCTTGTTGGGACATCGGGCTAGTTTACTTCTAGAGCCCTGATTCAGAATGTATAAACAAATTCTCAGACAATTTCCAATTTGAAGAACATGAAATTTTAGACTTGAGAAAAAATCTCAATTTAGGGGATTTGTGTGACCAGGACAGGCTCCAATGTCGGTGGCCATAAATTTGAATCAAGACCTGATAGTGTTTTTAATTAAAATTGAAAAAAAAAACAAGTTTTGTATCGTTTCTCACAATTTCTCATTGGAAAAACAACTACAACATTAAACAGTTTGCGGAATCCCGCAGATAATTTTCACTTTTCATCACAAATCTTTGCAAAGCCACAAAACCTATAAATATTTCAAATATTTTCATCAATTAAATTTTTTACAAGATCTCGACTTCAATTTATCATTATCTGAATGGGAAATATTATCACACCGTTTTAATTGAATTGTTTCGACTTACGAGACAGCATGTTCTTAAACAATAATAGAGGTTATACAAATAGCAACATTAATTTTTCATGAATGTCATTCAAATCCTAAGGATTTGCAGCCATTTGATTATTAATAACCAGATACAACAAATACCAAAACCCGATCGTCTAGAACTTGCATAACTTTCCAAAGCTAATTGTTGACCTCAGCAAAATATAGTTTTTTATGAAAAGTGGTATCGCTTTCTGTGTTTCGCCACTTCAACGGCACATCTATAGCTTTATAAAAGGTTGTCTGTATACAAATTTTAGAAACATTAGTTCACATAAGAATGCACTAGACTTGATTTTTTGTTACTCAGGCCCCGTGTTCACAAATGATTAATGTCAGGATCAAGATCAGATCAACTGATCCTGAAAATTCGACTCATTTTGGTGATCACAAAGCTGAAATTGATCGCGATCAGATGAGACAAAAAGTTGATCCTGATCCTGAAAATCAGATTGAAGTTTCTTTGTGAACACAGGGCCAGATTCAAGTATTTCTTTGTGAACACAGGGCCAGATTCAAGTATTTCTTTGTGAACACAGGGCCAGATTCAATGATTTCTTTGTGAACACAGGGCCAGATTCAAGTATTTCTTTGTGAACACTGGGCCAGATTCAAGTATTTCTTTGTGAACACAGGGCCAGATTCAAGTATTTCTTTGTGAACACTGGGCCAGATTCAAGTATTTCTTTGTGAACACAGGGCCAGATTCAAGTATTTCTTTGTGAACACAGGGCCAGATTCAAGTACTTCTTTGTGAACACAGGGCCAGATTCAAGTATTTCTTTGTGAACACTGGGCCAGATTCAAGTATTTCTTTGTGAACACAGGGCCAGATTCAAGTATTTCTTTGTGAACACAGGGCCAGATTCAAGTATTTCTTTGTGAACACAGGGCCAGATTCAAGTATTTCTTTGTGAACACAGGGCCAGATTCAAGTATTTCTTGAGATATGAACGACACAAGTTTTGAGGGACAGACAGACAAGAGTAAACCTAAACCTAAAGTGAAGCGACCAATTAAAAGGTACCAATTGCTTCCACTGCGATCTAAATGTACAATAACTGGGTTAAATATTTAGTAATTATACTGTTGTGTTGTACTACTCAATGCATCAACTTTTATCTGATCAAGTGGATGGAAAATTTTCTTTTGGACTTATGAATGGACATTTTGAGGTTTCTACTTGGCTTAAATGCATTTTTTTTTTAGATTTGAAACTATGACATTTTGTGTAAAATTCAGCACTATAACACATGTATCTTTGTACTGTTGTGTGCATAAAACAATTTAAATTGATTTTAACCTTGTTGCAACAAAATAAAGTAGACGTGGCTATAGAATATGCTATGCTATGGGGTTTTCAAGCGTTCTTGATTGGGAACCAATTATTTCAGTTGAAAAAGGGCCTTAACTCCTCTAAAAATTGGTGCATTGTAACCAAAATCAAAGCTAACCTGTACTTTATTGTCCTATGCTATGTGCCCGATGTGAAATGAATCCATCCATCCTTTCAAGAATTATTGATCAGAAACCAATGCAGACAGACGGACGCACGCCGAGACGCACAGACAGACAGGGGTAGCACTTTTGAATTTTTCAAACGGTGGGAGCATAAATATACGAGTAATGAAAAGGTCTGACAAATACACAGAAAGACGCTACTCAAGGTGAAATACCTAACATCAAACTTACCCCACATTTATCATGTACATAATTCCTGATGGTGATATATGGTACCAAGGTGACCTTAGACGTTCTGTTATTCATTATCAAGTTTGCCAACCAACACATCAGAATCTGCAAAGAATTTTATACAATAGCAATAACTTTAGTAAATTTGTTATTATAACAGTATGATTGTTATTACAGAAAAATCACTGATTTTAGAGCTAACTCGACACTTTGGTCAGGATAGAAAATACCAGTATCGGACACTTGTATATCTACCTTTAAAGTAACACCAATAATGAGGCAAGGAGGTGCATTTTGAATATCATCTGATTCCTATCAAAAAAGATTAAAATACTTAACCACAACTATTGTAAAGACATAATTAAAGGTTGTCAAAACAATGGTTAACATCAGTACATCAACAAAGGGAGATAATTGTCAAAACAATGGTTAAAATCAGTACATCAACAAAGGGAGATCATTGTCAAAACAATGGTTAAAATCAGTACATCAACAAAGGGAGATAATTGTCAAAACAATGGTTAAAATCAGTACATCAACGAAGGGAGATAATTGTCAAAACAATGGTTAAAATCAGTACATCAACAAAGGGAGATCATTGTCAAAACAATGGTTAAAATCAGTACATCAACAAAGGGAGATAATTGATATATTTACCACAGAATCTTCCTTCTTTGTGAAACCAACACGTAGTTTGTTACGTTCTCTATAAATCATCTTGTCTTTCTCGTCACCTTTCTCTTTAGCCTCTATCAAAGCATAAAATAGAAGTGTACAATATTGGACATCAGTATTTTCAAGGTTTTTCGCCGACAGAATTTTTTTTAGATATCACATAAAAGATACTGATATATTATGGCTGGTCTATTTTTGGCCAGTTCTCAAATTGTACAGGAAAAATAATAACACCAGTGTCCAAAGATTCAATTACAGGCATGAGAATGCAAAATTTCAAAATCAGCCAAAAATTTGGCAAGGGGTCCAGGGGGCCCCTGAAGCTCCTGACTTTTAAGCATCTAAGATGGCTTAAATTGTCTCAAAAATGGCCCCGAGAGCGTCAAATACATGTACTTCTGCAAATTTGCAGAAAAATCAAAAATGATTTGGGAGTATCTTTAAAATTTCGTCAAGGTAAATCGTGATTATGTTATCAATCTGACAGAATAAATCTGACAAGGCGTGGTGCAAAAACTGAACATCTCCGTATCATTGTGTCATTGATCCAATTACAGTGAAATCCCTGAAAACCAAACCTTGTCTTGACATGTTCTAAAGTCCAGTTTTCTGAGATTTCCGATTTTCTAAGAGTTCCAGATTTCCGAGAGTTCTGGTTTTCTGAAAGTTCAGGTTTTCACAGAGTCCGGTTTTCTGGAGTTTACTGTAATACTTTGTTACGATGGATTACCATTTATAAAATATAAACTCTTCACTTAAAAGTCTATAAATTTTAATTGCACATACTTTTCTTTACTGGGCGATGTTTTATCTGGGGGAATTTTATGGAGCGTTTCTTTGCTATTTTCCCTTCTTGTTGCTGTACAATCTCTGAAAGAAGACACTCATATATAAATACTAACGAGAAACAGTGAAACCTCAATATTAAGACCCCTGTAGGACCCCCTGTGCTTCTGAAGATCTTAGTTGTCAGAGGTCAGATAATTAAGTGAAAATATCGAAGAAAAACTAAAACAGGTCCATGAGTACAGGACCTTATCAATGAGGTTTACATGGGCTTAAACAATTACAAATGATGATGTTATTATATCTATACATAGTCAAACCTCAATAATAAAACCATCATTGGTTCCAAAGTAAGTCGGTATTAGTTATAAGATGGTGTGATTATCTAGTTCAATATGGAAGAACAATTAAAACCAGTCTTATTACTGAGTGGTATAAATGTTGAGATGGTCAATAATAAGACCATCCTTGGGACCCTTGAAAACTGGTCTTCTTATTGAAGTTGAACATAGAGCAAAACAGGGAAAATGGACTTAAAAATTGTGTTCTTAATTCTGATGTGGTCAAATTATTGAGGTGATCTTTCAGTAAGGTTTTACTTGTATATACAGGTAAGTTACTGTGAGTGTTTATCACTCTGGTTGTTTATATACAGGTAAGTTACTGTGAGTGTTAGTCACTCTGGTTGTTTATATACAGGTAAGTTACTGCGAGTGTTTATCACTCTGGTTGTTTATATACAGGTAAGTTACTGTGAGTGTTTATCACTCTGGTTGTTTATATACAGGTAACTTACTGTGAGTGTTTGTCACTCTGGTTGTTTATATACAGGTAACTTACTGTGTTTGTCACTCTGGTTGTTTATATACAGGTAACTTACTGTGAGTGTTAGTCACTCTGGTTGTTTATATACGGGTAACTTACTGTGAGTGTTTGTCACTCTGGTTGTTTATATACAGGTAACTTACTGTGAGTGTTTGTCACTCTGGTTGTTTATATACAGGTAACTTACTGTGAGTGTTTGTCACTCTGGTTGTTTATATACAGGTAACTTACTGTGAGTGTTTGTCACTCTGGTTGTTTATATACAGGTAACTTACTGTGAGTGTTTGTCACTCTGGTTGTTTATATACAGGTAACTTACTGTGAGTGTTTGTCACTCTGGTTGTTTATATACGGGTAACTTACTGTGAGTGTTTGTCACTCTGGTTGTTTATATACAGGTAAGTTACTGTGAGTGTTTGTCACTCTGGTTGTTTATATACAGGTAACTTACTGTGAGTGTTAGTCACTCTGGTTGTTTATATACAGGTAACTTACTGTGAGTGTTTGTCACTCTGGTTGTTTATATACAGGTAACTTACTGTGAGTGTTTGTCACTCTGGTTGTTTATATACAGGTAACTTACTGTGAGTGTTTGTCACTCTGGTTGTTTATATACAGGTAACTTACTGTGAGTGTTTGTCACTCTGGTTGTTTATATACAGGTAACTTACTGTGAGTGTTTGTCACTCTGGTAGTTTATATACAGGTAACTTACTGTGAGTGTTTGTCACTCTGGTTGTTTATATACAGGTAACTTACTGTGAGTGTTTGTCACTCTGGTTGTTTTTGCTCGTATCTGTCCTTTACCTCCTCTGTTATCCTTCAAGTTTTCTCTTCTCACCTTCTTTAAAGCCATTGGTTTATCTGAAAGTTCAATCAGACAAATATTCATTGTATGTTCAACGGGTGTGAGCATCTACCAGTAAATTTACAAATAAAACTAAAATTCAATCACTAAAGGTATTTCGGAATACATTAATGGTTTTGGTGATAATTGACTGAGACTCAGTGCTGGTAGAGAAGCTTGTGCAATAATTGTGTGACAAACACTTGATATTATGGCATTGTACTGATACTAGAAATCAATTTTATCTGAACTACATTTTCTGCAGTAATATATACAATTATGCTTCATTTTTTAGAACTATTTACACCATTTTTATTTACTCGACCGTTGTTTGGCAAGGTGTGAGGTGATCAGCCAATGAACTCGTTTTACAAACCACTAACCAATAGATATAGAGTACATGTTAACGGTATTCTCAATTAATTAATGGTCGATAGTAGTAAAGTTGGCAAATGAAAGTCATTCATTTCCAAATAAAATGTTCTCGTTCATTTTAAATCTACCAAGAACATCACAGAAATGGATGAATTCTGACAGATGCCCGAGGCATTGCAGACACATCTAGCAAACTTGGTTCTAGCATTGTTATATTTGACAAATGAATGAATTATATCTACCAGAATTTTCAGAAAGGAGTAATCGATCCTGTCCCATAATTCTGTTCATGTTGAACTGATCCACCACTTCCCTCTTACTGACGAGATTTAAGTCTGAAAGATGTACATACAGTGAACGTATGGAATACATATAAAATATATAATATACATATAAATACATACACACAGTGAATGAATGAAAAACATACACACAGCGAATGAATGAAATACATACACACAGCGAATGAATGAAATACATACACACAGCGAATGAATGAAATACATACACACAGCGAATGAATGAAATACATACACACATTGAATGAATGAAATACATACACACAGTGAATGAATGAAATACATACACACATTGAATGAATGAAATACATACACACAGTGAATGAATGAAATACATACACACAGTGAATGAATGAAATACATACACACAGTGAATGAATGAAATACATACACACAGTGAATGAATGTAATACATACACACAGTGAATGAATGAAATACATACACACAGTGAATGAATGAAATACATACACACAGTGAATGAATGAAATACATACACACAGTGAATGAATGAAATACATACACACAGTGAATGAATGAAATACATACACACAGTGAATGAATGAAATACATACACACAGTGAATGCATGAAATACATACACACAGTGAACATATGAAATACATACACACAGTGACAATATAAAATACATACACATGGTGAATGTATAAAATACATACACATGATGAAACATATGAAATACATACACTGTGAACATATAAAATGCATACACATGGTGAAACATATGAAATACATACACACAGTGAACATATAAATACATACACATGATGAAACATATAAAATACATACACATGATGAAACATATGAAATACATACACTGTGAACATATAAAATGCATACACATGGTGAAACATATGAAATACATACCCACAGTGAACATATAAATACATACACATGATGAAACATATAAAATACATACACATGATGAAACATATGAAATACTTACACTGTGAACATATAAAATACATACACATGGTGAATGTATAAAATACATATACATGATGAATGTATAAAATACATACACATGGTGAATGTATAAAATACATACACTTGATGAAACATATGAAATACATACATGGTGAACATATAAAATGCATACACGGTGATGAAACATATGAAATACATACACAGTGATGAAACATATGAAATACATACACATGATGAAACATATGAAATACATACACGGTGAACATATGAAATACATACGCGGTGAACGTGTGAAGGAATACCTACACACAATGAACGTTCGATGGCATTATAATTATTATGGTTTAGAATTACAAACATTCATAGCAAATCTGTGAAAAAAAATAACAAATTGACTGTATTTAGAAACGAAAGCAATGTTTACCTTGGCCTACTTTTTTAGGTAAATACTTGTATTTTGAAGCATTGGAGACAGAACCATACATCCAGTTCTTGATAGTATGACTGAAAATATAGATAAAACAGTACAGCAACTGAATGTTTCAACATTGTACAGTAAAGCCTCGACTTGACACCACCATGAAATTAATACCAACACAATTAATAAGACCATATTTTTGTGGGCAGCATGATATCAGTGTTATGTATTATCAGTAGAACCGATGGATGCTCCCTTAAGTATGTGTAAAATCATCATACTGCAACAGGCTGACAATATGCACATCTCCTCTTGGTAGTGAAGCTTCCTATTTAGTTTCATTGAACTCTGGTCGGAGATTGCTGAGATAATAGGGTGGACACCAATGAGGGACGAACAAACTCACATATATACTGACATACAGCTCAATGGACAGACGAAGGGGCGACTATACAAACTCACATATATACTGACATACAGCTCAATGGACAGACGAAGGGGCGACTATACAAACTCACATATATACTGACATACAGTCAATGGACAGACGAAGGGGCGACTATACAAACTCACATATATACTAACATACAGCTCAATGGACAGACAAAGGGGCAACTATATGCTCCCCCTTAGGAAGCAAAAGAACTGTTGGCAGAATGGACAATATATGGAGTAAATGCAAAGATGGTATAAGAAAACAAATCAAATGACCATCATAAATAACATACTTGAATGGTAAACTTTAACATGAATCAAATTAATAAAGTGCACATAACCGAGACACAATCTTGCAGAACACTGTGGTGTAAATCTTATATCTTATAACAATATACAAGCGTCACAATATTTGGCAATTTAATGCAAAAATGTGATACAGTACAACGTCCCCAAGGATACACCCACTGGGTGATGCACATTGTGACTGCTGTTAGCAGGTGTTTGCTCTGGAGTGGTTAACTTGATAGTAAATTATCACTACAAAAGAAAGTTGTCTCTCTGGAGAAGGACTCTAAAGAGAGGTTCCATGGCATTTTTTATGAAGTTTTTCAGAACTATAAACCGAGCAACCTCTGAGCTAGTAGTAAAAGTCGCCACCCCCATTCTGTCATAACAAACCTGAACAAAGAAGAATCCAATCCAGCCCCTCCTCTTCCGTCACCAGGTATCACACCATCGTCTATAACAGTATCGGGCATGAATGTACGTGTTGCTTCTCGTATTGATCTCTCCTGGTACGATATCTCGTCATCCAAGTCACGTTGTACCACTAAATAACAGTAAATGAAAAATGATATCAGAGACAATTACAGTGCAACCTCTCTACAGCAACACCCTGTGGGAGATACAAATACAGTGCAACCTCTCTACAGCAACACCCTGTGGGAGATAAAAATACAGTGCAACCTCTCTACAGCAACACCCTGTGGGGATACAAATACAGTGCAACCGCTCTACAGCAACACCCTGTGGGAAATACAAATACAGTGCAACCTCTCTACAGCAACACCCTGTGGGAGATACAAATACAGTGCAACCTCTCTACAGCAACACCCTGTGGGAGATACAAATACAGTGCAACCTCTATACAGCAACACCCTGTGGGAGACACATGTACAGTGCAACCTCTCTACAGCAACACCCTGTGGGGATACAAATACAGTGCAACCTCTCTACAGCAACACCCTGTGGGAGAAACAAATACAGTGCAACCTCTCTACAGCAACACCCTGTGGGAGAAACAAATACAGTGCAACCTCTCTACAGCAACACCCTGTGGGAGATACAAATACAGTGCAACCTCTATACAGCAACACCCTGTGGGAGATACAAATACAGTGCAACCTCTATACAGCAACACCCTGTGGGAGATACAAATACAGTGCAACCTCTCTACAACAACACGCTGTGGGAGATACAAATACAGTGCAACCTCTCTACAGCAACACCCTGTGTGAGATATAAATACAGTGCAACCTCTCTACAGCAACACCCTGTGGGAGACACAAGTACAGTGCAACCTCTCTACAGCAACACCCTGAGGGAGATACAAATACAGTGCATCCTCTCTACAGCAACACCCTGTGGGAGATACAAATACAGTGCAACCTCTCTACAACAACACGCTGTGGGAGATACAAATACAGTGCAACCTCTCTACAGCAACACCCTGTGTGAGATATAAATACAGTGCAACCTCTCTACAGCAACACCCTGTGGGAGATACAAATACAGTGCAACCTCTCTACAACAACACCCTGAGGGAGATACAAATACAGTGCAACCTCTCTCCAACAACACCCTGTGGGAGATACAAATACAGTGCAACCTCTCTACAACAAAACCCTGTGGGAGATACAAATACAGTGCAACCTCTCTACAGCAACACCCTGTGGGAGATACAAATACAGTGCAACCTCTCTACAGCAACACCCTGTGGGAGATACAAATGTTGGCTGTTGTTGAGAGGTTGTTGCTCTAGACAGGTTAAATTAATAATAAAACCTTACTACAGGAAAATTAGAAACTGTTGTTGAAGAGAGGTTGTTGCTCAAGAGAGGGTCGCTCTGTAGAAATTGCACAGTAAAAACAGCAATGTATTATTTTCAATAATTCACAAGTAAAATAAGAAAGGTAGATGGTAATAACACATCAAAATATATATCATTAACACTGCTACGTTTACTAAAACTGGGTGCCTTATGACATTTTTGAACTGTACTCGTTTATGCATAAATGCATTAAGCATTAAAGGGGAAACACGGTAGTCAAGGGGAAGAGCGCCCGACTCCTGATCATGGCGGCCCTGCAATGAACGGTGTTTGATCAGGAACTTCACAATCCCTAAATTTGGCGCAAGTACTGGTTGGTAGCCAGGAAGCAGTCATCAAGAGTGATAGTATAGGTTGTAAGAACTTGTTTCACAATCGATGTAAAATAAATAACATGAAACGTAAGCATTAATGTATTTTAATAGGCTTGTTTTTTATTTAAACATGAACAAAATTATGATATTTATTTTAGTTTTCCAATTTTTTGGTTTTTGTTTTGTTGGCTAGGGGCCATCGGTGAATAATGAAAGATTGCTAAACAACAGAACTTAACTCAGTAAATGTAATCAACACACATTTTGTATTTTGTCTATACACCTAATGTAAAATGTCCTTACATGATTTACTGCCCAGAGAACTGTTGAGAGCTACAACTTGTAAAATGTCCTTACATGATTTACTGCCCAGAGAACTGTTGAGAGCTACAACTTGTAAAATGTCCTTACATGATTTACTGCCCAGAGAACTGTTGAGAGCTACAACTTGTAAAATGTCCTTACATGATTTACTGCCCAGAGAACTGTTGAGAGCTACAACTTGTAAAAATTCCCAATATTCCTCGACACCATTCAAATCATTGAAGTTAAACTTCTTCAACGGGAACGGTTCACCATCGGGGTATGCTGTCTTGTTGTAGCCTTGTAAAGAACTTCTCGAATCTCGTAGAGAACCATTCTGATGCTGGTATACAAATGTCTGAAATTTGTAAGAATGGTTTGGTTAATTTTACTGTTTAAAAACATTTTTTAAACAGTGTTCCAATAATGCATGGTAATCAGTACCTAACTAATTTTCAACAACCTAACCTCGTAATCACAAATATGGTCAGACCTCGTTTACTCGACAACCTTCAATCTGAATACTTCGTATCATCAGAAATAAATATCAGGTCCCAATGTATTTTCTTAGGCATGTCAAATTGAAATAGGCTATTCTAAACCATGTATTATTTGAAATAAGATTACGGACCCAATGAGTTCAAATGACTGAGGTCCGACTGTATATCAAATAATAAAGTCTGTGTTTACACTCAAATTGAGTATTTACTAAAATAATTTAATATATCCCTCAGATGTTATTTAAAATACACTTCGAGGTAAATGACAACTCAAATGATGATTTTCGCACTCAAATATTTGAGGTTGGTCCACTTGTGAATGCTAAGATATTTGTGAATGCTAAGAGAATGCAGGGCCTCATTTCCACAAAAACAGTAACTCTCATGCCAGATATTTGTGAATGCTAAGAGAATGCAGGGCCTCATTTCCACAAAAACAGTAACTCTCATGCCAGATATTTGTGAATGCTAAGAGAATGCAGGGCCTCATTTCCACAAAAACAGTAACTCTCATGCCAGATATTTGTGAATGCTAAGAGAATGCAGGGCCTCATTTCCACAAAAACAGTAACTCTCATGCCAGATATTTGTGAATGCTAAGAGAATGCAGGGCCTCATTTCCACAAAAACAGTAACTCTCATGCCAGATATTTGTGAATGCTAAGAGAATGCAGGGCCTCGTTTCCACAAAAACAGTAACTCTCATGCCAGATATTTGTGAATGCTAAGAGAATGCAGGGCCTCGTTTCCACAAAAACAGTAACTCTCATGCCAGATATTTGTGAATGCTAAGAGAATGCAGGGCCTCGTTTCCACAAAAACAGTAACTCTCATGCCAGATATTTGTGAATGCTAAGAGAATGCAGGGCCTCGTTGCCACAAAAACAGTAACTCTCATGCCAGATATTTGTGAATGCTAAGAGAATGCAGGGCCTCGTTTCCACAAAAACAGTAACTCTCATGCCAGATATTTGTGAATGCTAAGAGAATGCAGGGCCTCATTTCCACAAAAACAGTAACTCTCATGCCAGATATTTGTGAATGCTAAGAGAATGCAGGGCCTCATTTCCACAAAAACAGTAACTCTCATGCCAGATATTTGTGAATGCTAAGAGAATGCAGGGCCTCATTTCCACAAAAACAGTAACTCTCATGCCAGATATTTGTGAATGCTAAGAGAATGCAGGGCCTCATTTCCACAAAAACAGTAACTCTCATGCCAGATATTTGTGAATGCTAAGAGAATGCAGGGCCTCATTTCCACAAAAACAGTAACTCTCATGCCAGATATTTGTGAATGCTAAGAGAATGCAGGGCCTCATTTCCACAAAAGCAGTAACTCTCATGCCAGATATTTGTGAATGCTAAGAGAATGCAGGGCCTCGTTTCCACAAAAACAGTAACTCTCATGCCAGATATTTGTGAATGCTAAGAGAATGCAGGGCCTCCTTTCCACAAAAACAGTAACTCTCATGCCAGATATTTGTGAATGCTAAGAGAATGCAGGGCCTCGTTTCCACAAAAACAGTAACTCTCATGCCAGATATTTGTGAATGCTAAGAGAATGCAGGGCCTCGTTGCCACAAAAACAGTAACTCTCATGCCAGATATTTGTGAATGCTAAGAGAATGCAGGGCCTCATTTCCACAAAAACAGTAACTCTCATGCCAGATATTTGTGAATGCTAAGAGAATGCAGGGCCTCATTTCCACAAAAACAGTAACTCTCATGCCAGATATTTGTGAATGCTAAGAGAATGCAGGGCCTCATTTCCACAAAAAAAGTAACTCTCATGCCAGATATTTGTGAATGCTAAGAGAATGCAGGGCCTCGTTGCCACAAAAACAGTAACTCTCATGCCAGATATTTGTGAATGCTAAGAGAATGCAGGGCCTCGTTTCCACAAAAACAGTAACTCTCATGCCAGATATTTGTGAATGCTAAGAGAATGCAGGGCCTCATTGCCACAAAAACAGTAACTCTCATGCCAGATATTTGTGAATGCTAAGAGAATGCAGGGCCTCGTTTCCACAAAAACAGTAACTCTCATGCCAGATATTTGTGAATGCTAAGAGAATGCAGGGCCTCATTTCCACAAAAACAGTAACTCTCATGCCAGATATTTGTGAATGCTAAGAGAATGCAGGGCCTCGTTTCCACAAAAACAGTAACTCTCATGCCAGATATTTGTGAATGCTAAGAGAATGCAGGGCCTCATTTCCACAAAAACAGTAACTCTCATGCCAGATATTTGTGAATGCTAAGAGAATGCAGGGCCTCATTGCCACAAAAACAGTAACTCTCATGCCAGATATTTGTGAATGCTAAGAGAATGCAGGGCCTCATTTCCACAAAAACAGTAACTCTCATGCCAGATATTTGTGAATGCTAAGAGAATGCAGGGCCTCATTTCCACAAAAACAGTAACTCTCATGCCAGATATTTGTGAATGCTAAGAGAATGCAGGGCCTCGTTGCCACAAAAACAGTAACTCTCATGCCAGATATTTGTGAATGCTAAGAGAATGCAGGGCCTCGTTGCCACAAAAACAGTAACTCTCATGCCAGATATTTGTGAATGCTAAGAGAATGCAGGGCCTCGTTTCCACAAAAACAGTAACTCTCATGCCAGATATTTGTGAATGCTAAGAGAATGCAGGGCCTCATTTCCACAAAAACAGTAACTCTCATGCCAGATATTTGTGAATGCTAAGAGAATGCAGGGCCTCGTTTCCACAAAAACAGTAACTCTCATGCCAGATATTTGTGAATGCTAAGAGAATGCAGGGCCTCATTTCCACAAAAACAGTAACTCTCATGCCAGATATTTGTGAATGCTAAGAGAATGCAGGGCCTCATTTCCACAAAAACAGTAACTCTCATGCCAGATATTTGTGAATGCTAAGAGAATGCAGGGCCTCATTTCCACAAAAACAGTAACTCTCATGCCAGATATTTGTGAATGCTAAGAGAATGCAGGGCCTCATTTCCACAAAAACAGTAACTCTCATGCCAGATATTTGTGAATGCTAAGAGAATGCAGGGCCTCATTTCCACAAAAACAGTAACTCTCATGCCAGATATTTGTGAATGCTAAGAGAATGCAGGGCCTCATTTCCACAAAAACAGTAACTCTCATGCCAGATATTTGTGAATGCTAAGAGAATGCAGGGCCTCATTTCCACAAAAACAGTAACTCTCATGCCAGATATTTGTGAATGCTAAGAGAATGCAGGGCCTCATTGCCACACAAACAGTAACTCTCATGCCAGATATTTGTGAATGCTAAGAGAATGCAGGGCCTCGTTTCCACAAAAACAGTAACTCTCATGCCAGATATTTGTGAATGCTAAGAGAATGCAGGGCCTCATTTCCACAAAAACAGTAACTCTCATGCCAGATATTTGTGAATGCTAAGAGAATGCAGGGCCTCATTTCCACACAAACAGTAACTCTCATGCCAGATATTTGTGAATGCTAAGAGAATGCAGGGCCTCATTGCCACACAAACAGTATCTCTCATGCCAGATATTTGTGAATGCTAAGAGAATGCAGGGCCTCATTTCCACAAAAACAGTATCTCTCATGCCAGATATTTCTATCTTTAGCGGAAGCCAGTGAAAGATTCTTATATACCTGTTCCTTCTCTTTCAACACCTCTCTACCATATGATAGGAGACCCATCTCAGCCATGTATCCACACAGATGTAAGAAACTCTGCACATATTTTTTGGCATGTAGTAATTGCTGCGTTAGTTTGAATGGTAAGTTTATCACAGGATAAAATTTCTTCTTTGGATGATTCAAAGTCTCCATCAAACCATCAATCTACAAGCAAATAAAATTCAGTAAAACCTCACTTAAAGACCACCTCATTGATATAACCATATTTTTCTGAACCAATTCACTCCGTTGATGACACTTTGGCACTGTCATTAATTAAGTAAAACAGTCTTTACAACTTGAAAAACGTTGAATCAATATTTCTCCAAGTAAAAAATGCATTATGATTAAAATGCTCAAATGCAGATTTCAGAACATTTAGCTAAAAAGGTCTTTTACTTCCTTTATTTTCACAAGCAAATTATCAAAAAGGATGCTATTATGCATCTGCAAGTCAATTTTGATAAAAAAAACTGTTTATACGTAAGAGAATGGCTTACTTGGTATGATACATTGACAATCTGGCAGAAGAAACACACAGGCATGATCAACAGACAATCACTGACCAAACACCATCCCTTTGGATAACCTATGTAACAAAAGTAATACAAATCATCCTATCACATGACTTTGGTAAGTTGATGTTCATGAATCTATTACATATGGTATTGTGGTTCTAAAATTATATAAAACACTGCTATTGTGTACACTATGTCTATTGGTCAATATGTTCTATACCATGTTTTCATTAGCTGACCACCTCACAATTAGTTTAAAACTGTTCTCAAGGAAAGAAAACCCTGTAATATGAGATATGTTATAAGGCGTAATGTAAATTGTAGACAAGTTGATATTGAAATTCAAGGAATCACATAATAAGTACTGCACACTTATATGGTACGTCAATTTTAAGCTGAATGTTTATAAACATTCAATATATAGCATTTCATAGTTGAACTAGATCCGTCATAGGACACAAACGCCTCCGCTATGAGATTTTTTTAGAATGCAAATACCTGTTTGTAAAGGCTAAATAATGCTTATGTGCCCAATATTGATTGAATCCATTAATCATTTCAAGAGTTTTTGATCGGAAACCAATGTTCGTATCAATAAAAGGGCCATAACTCCTAATAAATTGGCAGATTGTAACTGAAATCTAAAAATTCTCCAGCCTTAAATGTATGTCTGAATATACAGAGATCTGTAATTATAAAATTTATTGAAGCAATGTCTTCTACAATGACAATGTTTATAAACAAAGAATCAAAAACAGTCATTGCTGTTTTAAAAGGCTCGAGCAAAACCAAAAAGTTGCCCCTCCCCCTAAGTCCAAGTCCTGGAAACGCTCCTGATACATACATATTTATTGTATCATAAATGATATTTATGAATGAATACAGCCTAGTTACATATTATTACCAGAATGTACAGGAATAGGGGGTAGATAACGTTTCCATGACATCTCATCAACATATACAACAGGTTCATGCTCTGTGTCATCTGCTGAAATTTCCTGGTCAGCCTGAAAAAAAAGAAAAAAAATGTCAGGGCTCTAAAAATTGTTTTAAAAGGCATTGTCCTGGACTAGTGGAAAATGTCAAATTTGACATGTCCAAAATGGAGGCTATTAGTCTATGAATATCTGTTCATTTCGTTCCAACATGATGTTTGCATAAACTACTGTTGTAGACTTGTCCGGGACTAATTTCAACTGAACTGATGGTAGCCAAAATAAGCATTTAGACGTGTCCGGGACGTTGAGCTAGTGGAGTTTGAGAAATTCACCAATACATAAATGAATTAGAGAAGGTTGACAAGTATGAATATAACAACAAATACTCAGATTTGATTTTCCTGTCATTAGTCAATATATGAATAAATAAAATGCATCAAGTCTAAAATAAAAAACTGACAGTTTATCAGATATCTAACATAACTGAAATATCGGTACAATTATTTCATTGAGGCATTGTAAACCTAGAAACGTAAGCAACAAGATTATCAGTAGAAATGATGGATGCTCCTTGAAGATAGTACATAATTGATCATAAGACCGGAACATGCCAACAATATCCACATATTGAAGCTAGTGAAGCTTCCCATTCAGATTCATTGAATTCCAGTCTGAGGTTGCTGAGAAATAGTGACTACTGAAATGCAGGACAGATGCACAGATGGACAGATGAAGAGGTGGTTATACAATGTTAAGCTTTCTCGTAATATCATCATTTT
Source organism: Mactromeris polynyma (assembly GCA_032209605.1). Classification (NCBI taxonomy): domain Eukaryota; kingdom Metazoa; phylum Mollusca; class Bivalvia; order Venerida; family Mactridae; genus Mactromeris; species Mactromeris polynyma. Next base: position 14,550,423 of record JASFXZ010000010.1, on the reverse strand, counting down.
GCACCTATTTTAATTAAAGGAATAACACACTTACAGCTACATATGAGAATTATGCAGCTTTTAAACTGGACAGTAAGATACAAACCCTAAACACGGCTAATGTAACTATTGCAAAACATTTTCAAGGTTTACAGACTACTACAATAAGAAAAACTAAGCAATACACTAACCTCAATAATACGACCATCCTTGGGACCCTCCAGAACTGCTGTTATTATTGAGCAAAGGGTGAATAAAGAGTAAAATAGTGAAAATGGACTTAAAAATTGTATTCTTAATTATGAGGTGGTCTTATTATTGAGGTGGTTGTTAAGTGAGGTTTTTCTGTAGATAATAATTATATAACCTGATCATTCAGAGTGTCAATAGTGTCTGTGGTTTTGTCTTTGACCAATTGACCAATTTTCTCAGTATCGTTACCATGGTTACCATCACTCTTCATCTTGTTACCATGCGTAGTGTAACACAGGTATAGGAGATATTTGTGAACTGCCCGAATACGCAGCATCTTCGGTAACAAGCCATACTTTTTCCCTGCCGACTGTAAAAATAAGAGTGGGTCTAAATATTCTGCTCAGTATCATTCAATAACAAGTAATTATCGGGAAAACTAATGGATGCTCTCCAAGTATGTGAAAAATCATTCCACCAGAACTTGCCGACAATACACGCAACTCCTCTTGGTAGTGAAGCTTCTCATTAAGTTTCATTGATTCCGGTCGGTTGTTGCTAAGAAATAGTGCTGATACGAATGCGGGAAGCCTAATAACAATATATGTGTATACCTCATTACACTTCTGATAAACTCTATGAAATCAAATAGATAAATAGCAATGAAACATATGGTATTTCTCAAGCAGTAAAAACTTACAACATTATGTTTATCACTCTCCCTGACTGCTTCCTGGGTTAGGTTACTAACCAGTACTTGCGCCTAATTCAAGGATCCTGAAGCTGGCAGTTCAACCTCACCTACGACATGATTCGAACTCATGACATTCAGACCCGCAGTAAGGCTTGTTTGCCCCGCAACCAACATACTGCCTAAAAGCTAATCATACCATACACTGTTGAAGTTCCTAGGGATTTTTTTTGCCATGAGAATCAATATTATTCCCAATCAAATTTCATTTGCAGGTATAACTTTGCAGAGAAAATAATATTATATCCTATCAAAGTTCATAGGTGGCATTTTTGCCATGGAAAGTCATATCATTGCTTGTCAAAGTTCATAGGTAGCTGAAAGTCATATCATACCCTGTCGAAGTTCATAGGTGGCATTTTTGCCATAAGTTTCATTCTATATTCCTGGTGGCTTTTAATAGTTTGCATCGCTGATGTTGGTAAAGGAGACGCCTTTTCCTGCTCTTTCCCCTGTAATAATAATAATAATACAAGACAATATAACTGCAAAAAACATTACATCCAAATATCCCCTTACTTAGAACTTTGCATAAATTTTCTCTGTTAATCAAATACAATAAAACCTTGATAATAAGACCACCCTTGGGAACCTTGAAAACTGGTCTTCTTATTGAGGTGGTCTTAATATTGAGGTTTAATAAAGAGAAAAACAGTGAAAATGGACCTGAAAATTGTGTTCTTAATTTCGAGGTGGTCTTATTATTGAGGTGGTTTTTAAGTGATGTTTTACTGTATACTATCAATGCAAAAAACTCACAGTACAATGAACTAAATCATGGTGATGGAATGAAAGAATCTTTTTCAGAGGAGGTCCCTACTTACAATGTATTACGAAAGTCATGGGCACTAATTTAGGAATAGTTTGTCAGCTGTCTCCATACCTACAGGCAAAAGCCGAGATGCATATTATTTGTCCCATGAAAGGAAAGTTTTGATCAAGAGACATATAAAGCAAACCAATTAGATTTGTTAAAAAGGTACAGGCGATCTTACAAGAGTGGTATTTTTTATTGAGTTTATTAAATGAGTCTTCTAATTTGACCCCTCTTTTAAGGTTCTATTTAAGACATAACAGAAACAGCTGATTTTCGTCAAAACATTACCTTGACTTCCTATATGCAAGCAAAGTATGATGTGTGTAATTCTGTCATCGGTAAACAAAAGCTGACTCAAGAAAAAGTAGTTCTGTTTATTTGTTAACCACAAGAAACGAGTTCAAAAGTTTATAACACATCAAAAAATAATATTCAATGAAATAAAATGTCATACTTCGTAGGAAATAATTTTTTAACCAATGTCAAAATAAGTTGAGCACATCTATGTCATGCTTGTTTTGTTGTGACGCCAACCATGTGAGTTGTTATTTCACTAGTGAATTATCGAAAGTAATACATGAGTGTTATTACCACTCTACATCGTATGTTAAGTCATAAATGTGGAGTGTCTTTATTTGATGCCAAAGAAATACTTGAAAGTACTGCAAGCATTCATACATGCTCTCATTAAAACCAATGATTACAGTTGTATAAATCAAAATTCATACCAGTTTCTCCCTAGCAGCCATTTTAAGGTTTAAATTCTTCAATTCTTCCTTAGAAACACTAAAGTTAAGTAGTTTAGCCTCTTCTAACTTCCTCAGCAATGTCTCGTCTTCAGTTGTCACATTTATGTCACACAGATACAAGAACTGAAATGCATATACATATAGTATTACAGGTTTAGTTCAAAACCATTTATTAACACTGATTGTGAAACTAATTATTACAACTTATATTAATCACTCTCAGTGAATGCTTCCCAGATTACTCAGAATTCATACCTAAGTCATTGTCAAGTTCACAGTTCAACATCGATTGAGGTCGGATTCAAGCTAGCAATCAGCAGACAGGTGCTCTCCCCTTTCATAACTATCCTTCTTTATTATCACATCACATCACACCAAGTTATCAACATTGTAATGTAATGTAATTAGACATTTTTACTAAGATTTTCAGATCATGTGTGTTAATTTATGGATTGTAACTTAATTTGATTATTCCAGGTAAGTACACACTGGTCAATGCATTGACCTGAAATGTTTTGTAACACACTGCTAGCTAAAACAAACTTATTCTTAAGCAAAGGACAAATCAGTGATGACAGAAGTTAAAACTTTGCCTTGCACCAACACTGAACCCCTTGTATCATGTAGGTGGTGCTGGATACAACAACAACTTATACCAGTATTTCACAAAACAAGTTAAAGCAACATGATGGTGTAAGCACATATAGATTATATGTATATGAATAAAGAGGCAGACAAACTTGTTTACTTTCACTCTTTGTTCTATGAACGGACGACTGCCATCTTCCAGGCAGGTTCCAACTGAAATCCAGCAGTCTGAGATTCATTCACAAGACCAAAGAATGAGTGGATTTATTCATGTATATAGTGAATTATCAAGCACTTGTCCTCCAGACTGATCCAAGTTCAAATTATCATCCACATTTTATTACCTCTTTTGTCTTTTCTCCCATCGTAATGACAGTCTTGTACAATCTGATCTTACCCTCTTCACATAAAGCATTGGTGAGACGTTTCAACGATTTGTGGTCCATACAGATTGTTAGATTCATTTCTTTTTCTCGATTTCGTAGTAACTGAAAGATAGATACAAATGTCGACATGCTAGCAAAAACATAAACTAGCTGATTTTGACAGATTAGAGAGGATTTTCTAACATATCCAGGGTTTTTTTCATCTGTTTTTATTGCCGTTATTCGGCTATATTTCAAATGCCAAAAATTATACATTTTTCCCAATTTGAATGTAAAAATTCCCAATAAATCTGAAGAAAAATATTTGGTTCAATTTAGCAAAAAATTGATAAAGTTAGAGGCTTTTCTCTCACAGGTTAATAGATCATGCATGTTCTCATGTTCTTCAGTGGCATCAGTTTTTGCATCAACAAGAATGTCATTTCTTACCAAATATGTAAGAAAAAGTTAATTACATGAAATACGTCAAACAACATGCCAATTGAGAATACATGTATATCATCCATTGATAGCCAAAAGGGCTCATCAGCACTTTTCATACTTCTGAGAAAAACAACAATAAAGGTTTGAAACTGACTATAAAATCCATTTTTATTCAGAATATCTAACAACTTTGCATAAATGTTTGATTAGGTTGTAGAAACTTTCATGGAAAAAATGAAAAAGATATGTGCACTGTTAAAGCCATATTTGGCACATTTTGTTGTCGAGCACTTATGGTTGCCCCTATATCTAAAGAATATGCATACTGAAAAAGGGGCTCATAAGTATTTACATATTTATTACGCTAAAATTCAGAGGTAATTTGTAGGATAAAACTAACCTTCAACATTCGGAAGCTGACGACCACTTTTATAGCAGAGACAACTTCCATAATCCAATTGGCTCTTCTAACATGGCTTTCTGTCAACAATGCTGGAGAAAAACGAGAACAGAAGCTGCATCAATACATACTGACTTCATTTTAGCATAAGTTCACTTCAAAATTATCAGCCTTCAAACAATTGAGTTGTATATGTGTTTTGTAAATGACAAACTTGTGTATTTTATGCTGGCATCTTTCTTCAACATTTATGTTTATTCCTTGTATATAATTGTACTTGTTTCATGATGATATCTTGACGAAATGCGAAATATACTGGTATATCATGAAACCCCTATAAATGACTAAAATTATATTCAACAAATAATATAAAAACTATAAATATATATACCTCCAAATCTCTTCATTCCCTTAATTTCCTTTCCAGTTCTTTTCTCTACAAACTTCTCAGGAAATATCTCCGTGACAACCACTTTCACACCACTCTCTTCTAAAACAATATAACAGATTTGAAGGTTGAAGCATCTAAGTCATATTTCAGTAAAATGAACATTAAAGTTATATAGCTTACACATACCTACTGTTTGCACATGAGCAGGGCATATTTGAAGATTTCCTGCAGTGATACAGCAGACGCATATGTGAATAAATTACGAAGCTGAAGCTAAAATGTTACGTCACAGGAGTGACCATTTCCAAAATGAATAGATTATCTTGAAGTATTAACATAAAATGCTCTTAAAACTGCACATGTTAGAACAACCCCCACATAAACTTGATGTTTTACATATGTAGACCGTCTCCCGTGGCCGAGTGATTAAGGCATTGGCCTTGGGAGCAGGAGGTCGAAGGTTCCTACCGGGATTTGTTCTGATATGGCCATTTGGTGAGCCACCAGCTAGTTAAATAGTGGTTACCGTGCGCCTACCTGCCTGCATGGTGCTTGGTATTACAGGATAGGAATCGGGAAGTAAATGTGCTCAGAAAGTAGGTGTCTCATAAGTCAGAAATGGCCCTTTAAATAGGGGTGACACTATAAATAAATAAACACTATGTACCAGTGAAACAAGGAAATTACATCAAAACTGGCTTTAAAAAGTAGCTAATTCAGAATATCAGTCGATGTCGTTAGTACCACCAATACTAGTTGAGCCATGATCACTGCTTCTTCACAAAAACTGTGTGGCAATAGTACTGCACCATACCCTCAATACGTATTACACGTATCAGTTATATACCTTGTTTCTGTAACATAATTTCTCTTCTAAGAAGCAGAGACTTCTCCGACACTACGCCAGGCTTAGCTTCAGTTACTTTGTCCAGCTCTTCAATAATTTCAGAAACTTTTTCCTCAGTTGGAACCTCTGCATTAATGAAAGTCAAAGAATGTGAACAAATACCAGTAAGATCAGAGGTGCATTGTTTAGAAGTAGGAAAAGTAAGTGAGAAAAGTAAGGTAAGTGCCTATACAATGCTGGAATGCTTTGCTAGCAACAAAATGGCGTCCACCAGAGCAGACAACATTGTTCCGCATGGATGCAATTTCGTTAAGCAAAAGTTGGCACTGTCAGATCATACTACCTATCTAAAGATAGGGACTACTTTTCCTACATTTAAGAAACGGCACTGCTATTTTCCGTATGTAGCGTTAGGTAGAATTCTACCTCTAAAAAATGCGACTCTGGATTCATATAACTTTGCACGTCAAATATTCTATATGTCTTGTTTACTGAAAATATGCAACCAACAGTTTTATTATTGAATGTTTCATATCCTTCCATTGATAGGCTATCTTTTAGTGATGAGCAAATTGGTCCGATTGACCAATCGATTAATCGGCATAATCGGTAACCCAACCAATGCAGTTATACAACATAATCGGACAATTGGCTATGTCCTTTGAAGATTGTGAAGTGTACCTTTCAGCAGACAAAATAAAGTAGCTGTTGCTTTTTACATCTTACAAAGATTCTTACCAGTTACTTGTCAGTACGAAACATATACTTTGAACTAAATTTGAATCTCATAATTTTTACTTCTGTCAGTATGTTCATATCACCAGTGAAGTTTTTATTCATAATTGTTTGATACAGCCCCAAGTAATTAATTGACTTTCGAAAAATGAAGTCGCCAATCGTGATCACCAAACTCACAGTGAAAATTATTTGATTGTCGCTGATCTCGATTTGAGTACAAATGTAAGTTCTTTTGTGAATACAGGGCCAGATCCTTCATAGGTTGCATTCAATATAGAACATGACCTCAATATAATTTACCGTTATTGAATTTAATGATTGGTATTTCTTTGGCAGCAACTCCCCGAGAACCTTTGATGGTTTCCTTGTGTGGGGTCATCACAATTGTTTGTAACTGCTTCATCTTTTCATTCACTGTTTTGTGGATTTTATTTTCCGTCACAACATCAGCTGCAATGTACCTGAATGAACGAAAGAATCACAGTGTATAACCTGATGTGTACAATTTGGAATGTCTATAACTTGCAGGGGTGTCAATAAGAGTCGGGAGCCGGTAAAATTACCCAGTAACTTAAGCATCATCACCTGGCTACTTATCTTGTATGAGTGATCATAATTAAGGAGAGTACTCCTAAGACTCTCACCAACTTTGTTGATTTTCCTGCTAATTAAAAAATTAGTGACACCCCTGCACTTGATAGCGGAAATTTTGCCAAATTATTTCTGCGTAGCGACATACAGCATCACCATATAATTCATTTGAAATTCATTTTAAATAAAACCAGCAGATAACAATAAGTTTGGTTAGTTGGAATTTTATACTGTTTTTCAAATTTTTGGACCGAACCAGTTTCCTGTGTTACCAACCAGTACTAACATGTTCTTCTACAATCAACTGAGAAATTCCTCATTTCAATCTGAGTGTTATCTGCAGTGAAATTTTCATACAAGAATGTACATTCCACTCAAGGTCCGAACCTATGACCTCCAGGTTGACGGTCAAGCACTTTGCAGAGCTACTAAAATGGATGGATAACTAGAAAAGAGGCAAAACCACTCACATGACAGTCTTCTGTCTTCCTCTGTCCTCCATGATAGATGTAATCAAACCATACTTCAGCAAGATTTTGATCAGCCGTCTGATTATGAGACGATGTGAATTCATCAACTTCTTCAGTTGTATGAGAGACAAACCCTTGGACCCAGCGGCATTGACTAACTGCATTGTTTGATATAGTTGTGGCTGATCCAACACTCGACGAAACTGTAGTCTCAGTACTGATAAAGGATAAAACTGTTGTCAAAATTCTCAAATACAGTCCGACCTCTTTCATTCCAATTCATCGGGATTTTATTTCAAATAAAACATAGTTTGAATAGCCTGTTTAAATTAGAAATGCCTAAGAAGATACATCGGGACATGAAATTTATTGCGGATGATACCAAGTATTCGGACAGAAGGTTGTCACATAAATGAGGCCTGACTGCAGCCGTATAAATCTATTTCAGAAGATTCTAGCTCTGTTGTTTGATAAGCTTAAAGGTTTCAAAAACATGGACTTGATATGAAAAACACAAATAAGGATTGTTATTCAGTTTGATGAAGCTTTAGCAAGAATTGTCAGCAATATGGTAAATTAAAGTAATATTATGCTCATTTTTTGTTTAAGTTTGACCTAAATAAACATGAAAAATATATGTCACATAGCTTAGAGAGGTTTTACTGTACTTACCAGGAGCAGCATCTTCTTCATTATCTTCCTCTTCCTCGTCATCATCATCATCGTCTGATTCCTGGTCAGGTTCTTTCAAACATTTAAGTACTTCATTTAAAGGCATGATAAGTCTAACATGTCGGATCTTCCTCTCGGTGTAGTGGTTTCTGAAAAACAGTTCATTGTCTAGATCCCTGTTTGTTGCAGTTTAATGTATAACGGGTAAATATTACGTATTACAGATGTTTGAAAATTTCATGAATTCAATAAAGTTGAGAAAATATCAGCCAGCATAAATTTCCTTCTTAACAGAAATAAATATTTTACATACTCGACTATTACATGTACAACGCTTATTTCAACCATCTTCAAACATATGCGCTCAAGGAACATCAGAAACTGAGGATTTGCGAACTTTTTGATACAGAAAAATATCCAATTATACAGTACAGTCTACGCTGTCTTACCTGACTTTCAAGAGGAGTCAAACTCCAACATTTATATACACAAGTGGACCATGTTATGTTATCATTTAAGCATTTTAACTACAGACATGTGTGTTTATAATTTCTTTCTTTATATCCTTTTTCTAAGCTGTATTATCTTTTAGACACAATAGGGGTTCCATTTGACCCTGGAGTTGACCATTTGACCCATGGAATTTCCAAACAGCCATATTTTGACCCTAAGGATTCTGGCTGAAAGGTCAATTTTTCTCGAAATAATGGATAATTTGACAATTAAATGGTAAAATCCGGTCAAACTTATCATAATGACCCTTGAGATTCAGCAACTAGTGGGACCCCTGATACAATTGTTGCTACAGACATGAACATTTAGACCAAGAAATAAACAAACGCAGGAAAGAGCTTTCAGTTGCAGGTAATGCACTTACTTCAAAAGATATTCCCTGGGTTTGGCATTTGGAAATTTTTCTCTGTATGGAACATCCATAAAGTCAAAGTATCTCTTTCCACAACGGCTCGTCATCTGTGATACTTTCTTGAATAAATCAAACATTTTCTGAAATTCAAATAAACAGACAATCATAAACACAACCTTAAAAATATTTAATTTCCAAAACAATCGCCAAATTCACTAAGAGTTGAGGTATACGTGTTGGGGAAATTTAACAAAACTCTTTTGTTAATGCAATTCAAATGAACATACATCATACTGTGTTTGATATAGCTCGGCCTTTATTTCTTACAGAAGTATGCACAAAACGAATCTATCTCTGGCTTTGTGTACCAATGGATATATTCGGCTCTCAGGTAAGTATAACTCAAGAGCTTTGTTCCTGTCAAAACAGCTGGACAAGCGAAAGATGTTACCAGATCAGTAATCTTACCAGATCAGTAATCTTACCAGATCAGTAATCTTACCAGATCAGTGATCTTACCAGATCAGTAATCTTACCAGATCAGTAATCTTACCAGATCAGTTTTAGTTTTAACAACTTCCTCCATACATTCGGGTTTATCACTGAGGTACGTCGCCATATTGATAATCTCCTGTCTCTGTCGGTTCCCCACCTCAACATAGAATCGGTCCAGGTGATACAGAAAACATGTCACTTTCAAATTGCTTGGTTTCTTCACCAATACCAAGCGCTGAAAATAGGGTGAAACAAATAAAATGTTTTACAAATATATGCTCTAAATGTATAAGGAATACATGATACAGTGGAATCCTGTTGGCTCGAACTGGTAGGGACTGACAAAATGTGTCCGTGGCTGTGAAATAATTAGCATGCGAGCGTACTATGGCGCGTATATCTTGTCAAAGAGTGTTTAAGTCTATAGTAATGTATACCTCTTGTATAAATAATCATAATGTATATAATAAAGCATACAAACAAAATCATGTTTTTTATACATTTGATTCGATAACACAACAGACAACAAACGAATGAATATACACGTATAACTATACAGAATCAATAGCAGCTATATGGTCTCTGGTACTGTAGTATCAAGCTACACAGCATAGAAATTAAATTATCCATACGTATGACACTTATCAATTACATCAATTATTGCATTAATCAATCTTCAAACAGCTGCAAACAAATTTATCAATGCAGTTTGTTGTTAGCACGCAATTTTCACAATGTGTGAATAACACGTGCCATGTCACAATTGAGCTCGTTCGCCAGTATATCTGATTATGAGGTGAGAAAATGTATTGTTCGACCGAAAAGTGCGAATAATAGTGCATTTTATGATCAAGGGACCGAATATTTGGTTCGAGAGTTCGAGGCTGGGCTGTTCGAAGAAAACCTAGTCGAACAATATAGTTTATATAGGAAATTCAATTGGGACTGCATAATCAGGTCGAGTCAACAAGGGTGTTCGACGCAACCAATTCATTGTAGAGGAACATGTATCGGAATAATTTTCAAACCAACCATCATTGGATTGATAAAAGGGAAGTTATAGTAAGCCAGGACATATGTTATGTACTGTAGCTCACTTACAATTCATGTGAAATCTAACAAATTAACTGGTGAATTTTTTAAGATTTTTTTCTTGAATTATGAAGCAAACTAGTCCAATTGAGAATATCAGCCAAAATAAACACAATTAAATAACATGTAACTGACAGTATTTAATATATCCAGTATTATTAGGCACAAAAAAGGTTGCAAAATTGATATTCATAAAAAAAGTTACCTGTTTCTTCACAATATTCAACCTTCTCAGCTTCTTGAGGAAATAATACATAGTTTTTGTTGATTCTTTCAGTGCCAGCAAGCTACTCTTGCCATATGATGCGATGCCATTGTGCCTGGATCTGAAACCATGAGTTGTGATACTTAAAGCAAACTAGTGAATCTGCTTCTTTATTTGTATGTAGATAGAATAGTTTGGCTTTCACCCTGTATAAAATTATGCGGTGTGAAGAATGAATTATGCACTTATCAATATTTTGAACCATGGGAGGGGGGGGGGGTACAGGGATACACAGGACTTTAGACAGAAGACGGTTTTTGACAGGTGGAATTTGTCAGGCCAATGATTTCAGGTCCCAGGAAATGGACTTCTGCTGACTTTAAATATACCCGCCATCTCCCACTGTCGGGATTGAGACAAAATGCATGACTCTAGCAAGGGGAATTAGACCCAAAAAAGACATATTGTCCCCCCAAGGCAATATTTGATAGGTGCATTATACAGTATTCTTCTAGATTCACAGATTTGAAATGCTGAATTGAACAAGCACATAAAATGTTCAACTACCCGATACCTTTGTTGTATGACTAAATGAACTTCTCTTTACAGCTTTAAACCCTAAATAAACAGGGAACATCTTTATTTTCAAAACAAGAGCCATTTTATATTGTGACCTTCACCTCTATGGTCACATGGATTTGTGAGTTATGATTGGCTGGTCTATAAATAACACTCAGGGAATCTCTGTTTCCATTGGTTAACGACACATCCTCTTTAAGATATTACATAATCAAGTCTGCAAATATTGCTCACTTAAGTTTCGTCAGTTGTAAAATGCATTTTAACACACTGCGCTTTATATTTTTCAAGTCAATGTGGCTTACAGAGGTGAAAAACTTCAACACAAGCATTAATTCTATATCCACAAATTGATCAGTACCACAAATCCATAGGCATTAGAGATAACACACAAAGGCTTCTAATACAGAACATATTGTCCGTTCAATTCTACAAAGCCAAACCTCTTTTTTTGCCATTTTGAGAAAATTGCATTTAAAAATATAAATAGCAATATTTCTTAACAAGTTCCAGATTTGTAGAACTGAGATTTATTTGTTTAGATTTTTCTATAGGCGAGAGGGTATATTTAAAGAGCTCATTGAGACAAAAAAACATGGGACCAAAGTCTAAATATCACCAAAAGTTGAGTTATTGGTTTGTAGAACTAAGACGACAATATGTTAAATATTAGACACTGAAGCCATATTGTCATTGAAAACTTGTTGTGAACCATTAAAGATACCTTCCAATCATTTCCAAGATTGTATAAACTTCAGCCTTGAACTTGACGTTTGGATCATTATGGGGTCCCAGCAGGGTCCGAACTCTGGTTTCCTGCACAGCAACAACCACCAGGGAGTTTCCATACCTAGATATACACAAACAGCAACATAAGAGCTAATTATAAACAATGTATCATACCATCAATATAATATCTTTTGCATTATAACATAGGCGTTGTCAATAAAGTCAGTATTACGTATATATTACTAAGTATGATGTGTTCACAGGAGATGTCACAAGTTCTCTCTCTTAATCCCTTCTAGAGTTCTCTCCTTTTATCCCTTCTAGAGTATATACTATAATTTTTTCACTGCAATATGACATGGTCAATTGATGATGTGGGATGACATCATGTGGATTTGAACTGTTTTGAATCAATTTTTCGCACAAAGCCACATAGCAAGTGTGCAAGAAAATCAGAAACTCTGCCTCATTAATTGTTCACCATACATGCACATTGTTATTCTGATATAAGAACTGATTATAAACAAGGTATCATATCATCAATATAATTTCTTTTGCATTATAAAATCAAAACCACTATCAGTAAAAGCAAAACGATGTTTCATACTTATCAAGGACTTGTTGGAATGAAAGTTTTCCAGTCAACACTTCATCTGTCACATTTGTTCTTGTGTAATAATCCGAAGATGAACCCAAAACACCATCTTCCATAATAACCTTGACATGATAGATATCATCTGGAATACTATCCTGTAAAAACCGCAGCTGTTCAGATAAACTACATACTGTGTACACAGCAGAGCAAGATACATGAAAGTCTGCCTGACGTGTCTGGTAAAAATTCATTTGGTTTAGAAAGAAAAAAAAAGAAAATATTGATGTGTCCATAGGACAGGGATGCCCTCATTACTGGCTCTTCAGAAGAATGCAAATACTTCTTTGTAAAAGCTGTATAATTTTGAAGCAATATGAATTGAATCCATCCACCAATTCAAGCGTTATTGATCAGAAACCAAATATCTAAGTTGAAAAAGGGTCATAACTCCTCCAAAAATAGGTGGATTGTAACCCAAATCAATCATAACATGTACTTTTATTATCCTATTCGTATGTGCACAATATAAATTCAATCCATCCACACTTTCAATGACTATATATTGGAAACCAATTTTTTAGTCATAAAAGGGCCACAACTCCTCCAAAAATAGGTGGATTTATAACCAAAATCGAACTTGACGTATATTTTTTTATCTTATGCTTATGTGCCCAATATGAATTGAATCAAGCCAATCCTTTGGAGAGTTTATGATACAAAACCAATTTCGGAAGTCAAAAAAGGGTCATAGCTCCTCCAAAAATTGATTAATTGTAACCGAAATTAAACTTGACATGTATTTTATTATCCTATGCTTATGTGCTCAATATGAATTGAATCCATCCATCCTTTCAAGTGTTATTGATCGGAAACAGGGGTAACACTTTATGCCCCTTTGCCATAAAGGCTGACTGAATTTCACAAACAGAAGAGTCAATAGCAACCATGTTGTCTATATGCAGTCATTCCTTCATGTGCAGATAAAAATACACTGTCAAAGTCCTTACATACAAAGAATTTAAGACAAAATAAAAGTTTAACATCTGTTATGCCACATTACTTTAGAGTTTTAGAAAAAATAAAATTTACCATAGGGCCAACAATCAACATATCATATGACAAATACCTAATGCTGTGACTATAATATACAAGAAATACAAACCGTTTCCAAGTAGTGTCTGGTTTCTGGGTCAATATAATGAAATCTGTTGTATGACACAAGCTCTGCTCGAGGTTGTTCTAGTCGGAAAAAGTCAATGTCCTACAGAAGAGAGATATAGGCACACATTACACAATTATACACAAAGCAATCTCTCAGAACAGCCCTCTCTCCAGAAAAAACATACTTTCAACAACGTTACATATTTTCTCATATAAAAATTAAGTACCAATTCAACCTCCGTTGAGCAAAGAACTCTGAATAGAGGCCATATTTTGCATCTTTAAAGGAGTGTTACTTTGCAGGGGTTGGTTGCACTGTGTTATGCATGAAGTACCAATTTTCAATGCTATATTACTATTCACAGGATTGTTTATTCCTCTTAGCCCCTAGAAGGGACATAGGGCTCCCACCTCATCTTGCCATCAGGTTCGTAGCGCTGTTATCACCTTTTCTTTGCTCCAGGATTTGGAGATGATTCTCAGCTCAGTATCCACACAGTCTAAAACACTTTGTACATTTCTTGAAGGTACATTGTGTACTATGAATTCCTTTATACAAACAAATGCAAATACTGTTGAACCTCGTTTATTTAACAAACTTCTATCCGATTACTTGGTATCATCCGAAATAAATATCAGGTCCCGATGTATTTACTTAGGCACCTCAAATTGAAATGGACTATTCCAAACCATGTATTATTTGGAATAAGATCTCAGACCTGCTGAATTCCAATGAATAAGGTTCAACTGTAGCTGTAACCATTAGATTACATCAGTATCTTGTACTTTAGTTGACACCATAAAACTGAATAATCAAACTAATACCTTTAGTCCCAACACACAGTTCCATATATACGGTTTAGACGAGTCATCAATCTTGAAAGAGAACCCTTTTCTCTCCTGTAGTCTTAAAAACAATGCATTGATGGCAATACCTGAAATGAAAAAATTAAAACTTGAACATTAAAATTTAATAGGGCTTTAACATGAAATATTGTAATCCATCTTACTGAAATAATTGTAAATGGTGCACAAAGAGAAAGATCAGCCGAATACAGGAATTTAGAGATGTTTTATTAAAATATTGCGACAAATGCATACATTAACAACTTTGAAAATAAATATGCATTTATAGTTCTTGGTATGCTTTACATTAGTACATGTATTGTCGCCAAAAAACAAGCACGTTCTTCTACATTAAAAGTTAATAACACAGCGCATAAGATATTATGAATATTAAGGGATTAAATAACTTTTACCATCAAGACCTTCCAGAGAAATCTCTTCAATTAAAACCTCCTTCAGATCTAGAGCCATTTTTCTTCTTCAATAAGCTACAAAAATAACAATACAAAAATCATTCAATTATAGGAGAATAAATGGTGAAATATGTTTATATATTTTGAATGCAATCTTAATCATGACTCTCAAATTTGAACCATTAGTTTCAGCTTCCATAACTTAACAGGGCATATTTTCCTGAACTTTCATGGGAATAAAGTGGCAAACAAATATTTGAAATGAAGGTAATAGGAAAATGGACTGAAATGACACAAGCCTGAGTATACAAAGCTCATCTGGGATAATTCATACTTTTAAGCAACACCAAAAATGTTAACTCCAAGCTTTAAAAAGATATATGCAAATGAGATCAATTATAGTCTATTTCAAGAAACTACAATATGTTTGAACCCAGTAATCGTATGGGTTAATTTTTTGTTTTTGCAAGATATGGTCCAGATATTCATTAAAGTTTAAGAACATGAAGTTTTCTTTGAAAGATGCCAAGATAAATGTGATTACTCATGAAATTTATTGCACTTTGATAAGTTCCAGCAGTTCAATTGTCGCAGGTGTTGATTCTATAAGCATTACTTACAAAAAGTTATTGAAAAATAATTTCAGTGTCTATTCAAGCCAAATTATCCATACAATTGCTGAACTAACCAACTCTATCCGAAATCTCTTCCTATCCGAAATAAGCATACACAACTGTAAATTAACTGAACGCATTTTTAGACGAGAGCATATTATTGTCATGAGAAACTAAAGACACAAAATATGAGTAAATATTTAGAGTGTATCACCTGTTTTACTTGTACTCGTTAAAAATTTCCTACATTTTCCAATATTGTGCAAGAAAATGAAGATTATAAACACGAGCACACGATTGACCCAATTTGGCGCGGAGTAGTATGGAAAAACGGGATTTACCCATGCCTAAAGCTCAGTGATGTGGAAAAAGAACAACAGAAATTTAACAAAGCCCGACCTCTAATCCAAAGTATTAACGGGATTGACAGCTTAATCAGATACTGTAAACTTAATAACCAACATGTCGACCGTAAAAGTGCAGAATTATATCAATGGTCAATTCTTCGATAGTGAGAAATACCTGGACAGTTTCGACCCTTCTACTGGGGAAGTTTGGGCTAGAATTCCGGACAGCAGTGCCACAGATGTTGAGAATGCCGTCCAAGCAGCGAAAAATGCATTTGATGGGTACAATACCAAACTTTTTTGATGACATTCTGTGTACTTTAATACTTTTTGAATATTCACTATGCATGTTTTTTTTATGTAATCCGAAATATTAGGGCAGTGCCTAACCATCTGGTAACATGACTGCGAGTCTGTGACCAGTGGGTCAAGTCGTTCGGTATCCATATGGCTAGCCTGTCCTGTATGTCCTAATCGATGTATAGATAATTATGCATTATTTCATAATCACTAAATCATAGCTGTCAAGTGTCAGGTTGACCCAGACGTTTGATATTTTAAAGCAGGGTGCCGATGAGGGTTCCAGGTGGGTCCGGGCTGAGGATCCGTAAGCTCCTGAAAGATCGCATTTAAAGACTTAACAAAGCTTTTTCCTAATAGCTAGTGGGAAAGGTAAAACCCTAATGCACCAGTCAATTGTAACCACGGCCCCCCCAGGTCCGGGGAATAGCGGGGACTTTGACTTTCGGTCCAGCCAATCCCAGGTAAAATCCCCGCCCTGCGGGGACAAACTGCAGGTAAAATCCCCGCCAAATGCCCCCTGCACCCCGGGGACATCCTAGGTAAGGCCCATTCCCCGCTATTTTCGGCGCGAAAACAAAACCACCGCATTCACTCGGCACTGCGGGGCCACCTGGAAGGTAAAACACGGCCCATTTCCCCCGCTATCCCCGGTATACCCCCGGACCTGGGGGGGGCCGTGGTTACAATTGACTGGTGCATAACAAACGTCCGATTTTAAACTGCCTTTCATCGCTGCTTAGGACAGTCTGACACAGTGTTCCAGTGTAATTATTAGCACATTCCAGTAATTAATAAGCACCGAATTTCAATAGATTCTAGAGCTGATTGGAGCGCAACTTTGTTTGGTGATCATTTTGTTGAAAAATATAAATTCTAGAAGTTTTTTGAAAACGGGTGTGTCTTTGAAAACTAAGCGCATGAGCGTACGCATGATTCAGGTCAAAAATGCGTGTGACACCCGCAAGGTATGTGACTTGACAGGTATGCTAAATGCTGAAGTTAAAGCAATACATTGAAATATCTGAAGTATTTCTATTGTCACTGTTAACTCAATCTTAAGAAATTCCAGTTTGCCAAATATAAGTAATATTGATGGAACAATTAATGTAATTGGGTTATTTTCAAAAAATCTCATCATCAGATTATTGTACTGAGTTTGAATTTTCACACATTCTGTGGACTTTACTGTAGAATAGCTAGCCTATGTAATTAATGGTACATCATAATTATATAATCTAATCCATGAAATTTGCAAACAGTTCATTTCAACATTTTCTTTGTGTGCAATATCAAACACTTCAATTGTTATCCAACATATAATTATCACAATGATACTAATGGCAATAATTCTACTGCAGGCTTTTTTCTTATAAAGTTTGATCTGGTAAATTAAACATATGTCTTTTCCCAATTAAGATAGTTGAAACACAAATTTTCTCGACCGCACTAGACCTGGACCCATTTCAAAAATTATTAAACTAAGCCCTGGTACTGTATATTATTAATATTCAAATTAAGTTCATGCCCATTTCCCTCCTACAATTATGTAGAATTCCCCCCTCCCCTCTTACGTATAAATTCCTTTGTTGAAGATTTTGTTTTATATTAGCTATGTTTTTTAACTGATTTTGGTCATGTTACACAGTCATGTACTAAAAGAAGTATTTTCCTTGGCTAGGCTTGATCATAATAAGTGTGCCACTGTAAATCTGACTTCAGTTGGGCAGATACACCTGTTCAGGAGCGCTCCAAAATTTTGATGAAGATAGCCGAAATTCTGGAATCTCGTCTGGAAGAATTTGCAGATCTTGAGTCCAAGGACCAAGGGAAGCCACTCTGGCTTTCAAAAACAGTAGATATACCGAGAGCTGTACATAACTTCAGATTTTTTGCCACATGTGCTTTGCATGACCTGAACAGGTAAATAGTTTTTACAATAATTGGTAATGTCTTCTAAGTCTTCCAAGTACCTTCTTACTTAAAGACTGATAGTATACAGGTCTGTGCTTTTAAGAAAATGTTAAACAAAAAAGACCATTGAAATGGATGATGTACATGTTTAAACCACTGTACATTCAAAGTCATAGTTTTTGAATCACTGTTCCAGAAATTGATACTGTGAACCTAGAAAATGTGTTCATTAAACTAGATAGCGATGCAAAACTGGCCTACTAAATGTGATGTTATGCAGTTGTTATAATTAACCCAAATATCATAGCCTCGTTATAGGTTTATAGTCTTATTTTGTTGACAAAACATCTTTAGCCATGATGAATATGAAAAAACCAAGAATAATTGCCTTCAAACAGATGTACTCTACAATACTGCATTGTCACTTCCATGACTTGTTTCCCCAACCCACACACCAGCAAAGCGCCTACTGGTAGTTTAGGAAATACCAATATCTGACTTGTGTTTTGCAGCTCCAGATTTTTGTTTAATTACGTGACACTTATGCAATGTTTTAGAGTGTTTTGGCCCTGTTAAGGCAAAGTCAAAACTATTACTTAGCATATTTTTTAGAAAATTAGACCTTAAAAAAAGGAAAATGTTGTAATCGCAAACATTTCTATATTTACAGAACCTTGTTTTAAACATTGTGATTTTTGACCCTTTTTATTATTGTTTTATAGGTCTAGCCAGATGCAGGCTGTGGATGCATTTAACTACACAATCAAGATGCCTGTAGGTGTAGCAGGCTTGATAAGTCCATGGAATCTGCCGCTGTATTTGTTAACGTTTAAACTTGCTCCAGCAGTAATCACTGGTAATACTATCGTTGCTAAGCCCAGTGAAATGACATCAGTGTCGGCATGGAAACTGGCTGAAGTGTTTAACAGTGCAGGTAACTTATCGTTGCCTAAAAATGATTATGAGTTTACAATGACATATTCGGTTAAGTACACAGGAGATTATCACGAGTTCTCTCCCTTTATCCCTTAATGCTATGTATTGTATATACACAGACAGGATTCAGGGACAGAACTCGTGACAATCGCCTGGTGTTAAGTTGTTATATGAAGGCAAATTTGTTGATAATGTGATGATCTAGTTTTTACAAGCTACTATGTTCCAGTGCATTTGCTAATAAAAGGTTGTCAAATAACCGAGGTCCGACAGTATGATTGTGTGGTTTTTCTTCATTATTTTATGTATTTTTCCAGGTCTGCCCCCAGGCGTGATCAATTTTGTATTTGGTTTGGGACCTACTGCTGGTGAGGCTATTGTCAAACATCCAGATGTACCTATTATATCATTCACTGGAGGTACCGTCACAGCAACCAAGCTACGTATAGCTGCTGCTCCTTTCAGCAAAAAACTTTCTCTGGAGGTAATGAATCGCTAAAATTGATCCAATTACGCTCGTGCTAGTATGCAATATCTTACAATCTACAAACAAGTCCTGAATTTAAACAAGCTATTTCAATATTGCTTACTGTTATGATCACAGGGGATTGTCATGAGTAATCTCCCCTTATCCCTTGTTTTGTATATGTATATATAGTACATAAACTATAGAAGGGATAAAGGGAGAAAACTCCAGATGACATAAAGGGAGAGAACTCATAACAATCTACTGTGGTGACATCAGCTTTAAATAATTTTGAACTTCAATTGTAAAGTTGAAACATATTTTTATTGAAAAAAATATTTAATTAAAAAAACTGAGGATGTGTGGAAGTAAAGGAGGGAAGATTAAATGATAGTACCACTTGTAATCCTTTGAGTTGTTTGGCCTATTTGGGACCAAAATTTGGTATAAACTATAATTCCCCTTTTGCAAAGTGTATGTTGTTGCCCCTATTCTCTCTTATTATATCCTCCTACAGCAACATTGTTCTTTTATTCAGTCGAAAACCAGCAACATTGACCATGTTTGTACCACTTAGTTGATAAATACAAGGTTTGGATCAGAATTGTATACTAAATGTACAGTCAAACCTGTCCTTCAAAACGCCTTTTACTAGCGACCTCCTGTCTTTTACGACCGTTCTGAATTCCTCCCATGCATTTGAAGCATTTAAAATCTACATAAGCGCAATATAAAATAGAATGCATTGTACTTAATGTTTATGTTTTTGTCAACTTTACTGTATCCTTATTTAAGAGACCATCTTTCCTGCTCCCCTGAGTGGTGTCTTTAGACAGGTTCAACTGTGCGTAATTAATCACCTAATTTCCCCCATAGAAAGCATTTTTTGTGTCTCAAAGGGCCCTCTCGCCTTCCTCCTTAAAGTGACAAACTGTAATCTTACATAGTTTGGTGCTTGTTTTTAAGCTTGGTGGAAAGAATCCAGGTGTAATATTTGATGATGCTGAGCTTGAGAAATGTATTCCTACAACAGTTAGGTAGGTACATCATGTACAAAAGTGTTTATTGATTTTCGTGTCACCCCTATTTAAAGGACCTGCCACATCTGACTTATGAGACACCCTTTGGTTAAGGTAGTAGATGCCTTATGAACTGCTTGGCCATTCCTTTTTGATCTTGTGAGACCAATGGGCTTTATTGACTCTATTTATTAATCACTGAGATGTAACCGACGATTTACCTGTATTTTCACATGTTTAATTATCGATTATTTACACAATGGAAGGATTTGTATGTGTTTGCAAAATGTTAGACTATTAATGCAAACATGCCAAGTTGAGTAATGCTTGTACTGCATTTTAAACATGCCATTGTTAACAATTGTTTTATGTCTCAGATTATTACACCATAGCATGTGTGAATTAAAAGAGGCAACCTAAACACACAAATATATCATTAAATACATCGTTCTTAATGAGTTGTTGCAATTTAAGCAATTTTCACAAACTTGTCTTTCTTACGAAACAAAGCCAGTACGACCTCCTAACGTTTATGTCGAATTTTAAGACAAACTTTTTTCTATGGTCCCGAAAAATTCAACATAAGGAGAGTCGACTGTATCTATATGGTGCACTTTCCATGTACATGTAGCTTCTTGAAATTAATTAATTAAATTGCGTTATTGTTTTCTGACAGATCCAGTTTTGTTAATCAAGGTGAGATATGTTTATGTACAAGTCGACTTTTTGTACAGCGGGGAATCTTTCAAACATTTCTGGATAGATTTGTATCTGAAGTAAAGTAAGTATTATGACTGTTATTTAACTCTTACATGTCACCTAGACATTTTCATTTTAAAATTGAATCTTCTTACTGCATTAGACATAAGGGCATTGGCAATCACAAACAAGTGCGTGAACAAACAGAGCTTTCTTGTTGCACTGTGATTTTGAAATTTAAAACCCCAAAAATTTAACCAGTCAAATCAATGTAGCATGTACCATGATTGTGAATCCGGATGTTGAACCTATCATGGTAAAGTACTTATATGAAATGTCGTTTTTTGTCAACTGTGGTAACAAGAGTGCGGGTAATAGATATCCACACTGTTAGTTAATGTACTTGGTCCTTTCATTATTATGTCCCTCCCCTTTAGTTAACATCAAATTTAGCTCCACCTCTCAAGATGAAGCACTTACTAGCAGTAAGAAAAATTACGAAACTATAATGTCTGCGATAGTAACAATATCAGTGTATTATTGATACAGAGGAATTGATTAGACTGGTAGGGATTTGGAAATATCATTACAATTCAAGAAATCTTGTTGGTGTACGGAGGGGTAGTTACCAGTTACTGGAAGTTTATGCTTAACTTATTTTTGGTTGTTGTCATCAGATCTTTGCACTCTGCTCATTTGAGCATAATTTAGACATAACACATGTGGAAACAAAATGGCTGCACCATGGATTGTAAACAATGTATCGAATGAGCTCAAAAATTGTTTGGGAACATTTTGGGGAAATCTATATATCTAAATCTAAATATAGCTTGTTGACCTGTCATTTCGACCTTCATAACAACTTTTAGGTAATGTGTGCTTAAAGATCTTTATTCTTATTATTCACCTTAATAATACTCTAAAGTCATATGGTATAAAAACTATTTTACCTCTGTTTACAGTTATAAACAACAAAAATGTTAACAAATGGCAAAAAACATTGTAAGCAGTTGTCAATCTCAGCATATACTCGTTCTGAATCATGGAGGAGCTTTCTTGTCAATTAGATCCTGTGATTGATTTCTTATATATCTATATGTAAAGGTCATGTAGCCACCTCGTCTCAATTTTGTCCATTGAGTATCTGCTTTCCTCTCTCCCTCATATACATGCTTTAATATACTCCCAATCTCATACGTATGTAGGATCGAAAATGACAAGAAGGGTCGAAATGACGAGACTTAAGATATATAGTATAAACTGGTTAAGATCTTTTAAATCTTAAGTTTGTTTTTCTATGCACAAACATTTATATACCATCAATATAATTGACTGGAGATATGGATGCAGCTTGGCCATCAGTGACACCTCTAACTACTACTGTATAAGTGGGAAATTTGCGAGGCGGAAAAATTTGCAATTTCACAAATTTCGCAAACGTTTTCCACAGCGTAAATTTCCACACTCACCGCAGCATATTTTTATGTACAATCCCTGCCCTACAATCGGTTCTATAATAGGGATTGTTACAACGTGTAGATGTTGTAATTTTTGCGATTGGCAAACATTTCCTCAATAGAAACGTCAGGAATGGGCAATTCGTGAACTTTTCGATATTATCCCGTTATCTAAAGTACGTTTGTTACAGGAAACTTGTTGTCGGACCTTATAAAACGGAAGGAGTGTTTATGGGGCCATTGATCAGTAAGGAACATCTGGCAAAGGTTAAAGGTTATGTGGAGATAGCTAAAGAAGAAGGAGCCAGAATATTGTGTGGAGATGAAGATTTGAATTTGAGTGATGCAAACAAGAATGTAAGAAATCTAAACTTGTTGTTGAAATACCCCAGAAAAGGAATCACTGATCAAAATAGACAGAGTGAATTTATACACACATCTTAACTTGATTACTGAACAATATTCTGCCATTGATATCTACAGTATAACCTTTGTAATAAGACCACCATTGGTTCTGTACAAATTCATTTAGTTGTTAGGCGGTCTGATTATCGAGGTAAAATATGGAAGAAAAATTAATTAATGGTACTTAAACTTACAATCTTAATAAGGCAGTCACTATTTGATGTGGTCTTTAAGTAAGGTCGTTCTGTGTATGCTTGATTTTTCTGCTGTTCAGACTTTATGATGATGATACACAATGTAGCATGTGTATAGCAGTTGCTGCAATGTAGCATGTGTATAGCAGTTGCTGCAATGTAGCATGTGTATAGCAGTTGCTGCAATGTAGCATGTGTATAGCAGTTGCTGCAATGTAGCATGTGTATAGCAGTTGCTGCAATGTAGCATGTGTATAGCAGTTGCTGCAATGTAGCATGTGTATAGCAGTTGCTGCAATGTAGCATGTGTATAGCAGTTGCTGCAATGTAGCATGTGTATAGCAGTTGCTGCAATGTAGCATGTGTATAGCAGTTGCTGCAATGTAGCATGTGTATAGCAGTTGCTGCAATGTACAGAAATGACTACAAACTTTGTAATAAAGAAGCTAATTTTTATCCATCAAGGAATGGTCTGGCCAAAAATGAAAACAATCATGGAGAATTTAGGGGAACAACAAGGGGGATACACCAAGGAACAGCCAAGAAAGCCAATGGCTATGGGCCAAAAGGGGAGGGAAAATAACATGAATATGATATCAATATGATCAAGTAAAGGAACTGCGCATAGGGAAAGGGGAACTTAACATACTCTAAAAAATCATATATAGAAATAATAACCACACAGCCATTTACAGCCTTGGAACTGTCAGTACAAATACTGACAATATTCACTAATGTATTATCATGGTAACTTTATGCTGTGTTAATCACTTGGGTATTAATGTTGCCAGGGTTACCTTTATGCTGTGTTATTCACTAATGTATTGCTGTTGCCATGGTTACTTTATGCTGTGTTATTCACTATGTATTACTGTTGCCAGCGTTACTTTATGCTGTGTTATTCACTAATGTATTACTGTTGCCAGCGTTACTTTATGCTGTGTTATTCACTATGTATTACTGTTGCCAGGGTTACTTTATGCGTCCTACTGTGATTGTTGATGTGAAGGATACATCTCGACTGATGACGGAGGAGATATTTGGACCAGTTGTCTGTGTTGTACCGTTTGATACTGTCGATGAGGTATGCTACTCTGAACTCCCTAAAATAAGCTGCATTTTGATAAAGAATTGGTGGCATGTTTTTCAGACACCATTACCAACACCAGTTTATCTGTGTGATTTCAGGGGCCTTATTCATAAACATTTTAAGACTGAATTTCGGATTAAGACTTAAAAATGTTAAATGCTATTTTGCTCTTACATTGATATTGTACATTTTTAAAAAAAATGGCAAACGTCTGGAAAGGGTAATAACAATTATTCAGACAAAAACTAGTTTATTTTTATTTAATGAACACACTAAACAGAGAACTGTATATATACATATACAATAGAAGGGGAGAGCAATATATACACATACATTATACAAGGAGAGAGAACTGTGTTATATACATGTACAAATAGAAGGGGAGAGCAATATATACACATACATTATACAAGGAGAGAGAACTGTGTTATATACATGTACAAATAGAAGGGGAGAGCAATATATACACATACATTATACAAGGAGAGAGAACTGTGTTATATACATGTACAAATAGAAGGGGAGAGCAATATATACACATACATTATACAAGGAGAGAGAACTGTGTTATATACATGTACAAATAGAAGGGGAGAGCAATATATACACATACATTATACAAGGAGAGAGAACTGTATTATATACATTTACAATAGAAGGGGAGAGCAATATATACACATACATTATACAAGGAGTGGGAACTGTATATATACATGTACAATAGAAGGGGAGAGCAATATATACACATACATTATACAAGGAGTGGGAACTGTATATATACATGTACAACTAGAAGGGGAGAGCAATATATACACATACATTATACAAGGAGTGGGAACTGTGTTATATACATTTACAATAGAAGGGGAGAGCAATATATACACATACATTATACAAGGAGAGAGAACTGTATATATACATTTACAATAGAAGGGGAGAGCAATATATACACATACATTATACAAGGAGAGAGAACTGTATTATATACATTTACAATAGAAGGGGAGAGCAATATATACACATACATTATACAAGGAGAGAGAACTGTATTATATACATATACAATAGAAGGGGAGAGCAATATATACACATACATTATACAAGGAGTGGGAACTGTGTTATATACATTTACAATAGAAGGGGAGAGCAATATATACACATACATTATACAAGGAGTGGGAACTGTGTTATATACATGTACAACTAGAAGGGGAGAGCAATATATACACATACATTATACAAGGAGAGAGAACTGTATTATATACATTTACAATAGAAGGGGAGAGCAATATATACACATACATTATACAAGGAGAGAGAACTGTATATATACATGTACAACTAGAAGGGGAGAGCAATATATACACATACATTATACAAGGAGTGGGAACTGTATATATACATGTACAACAGAAGGGGAGAGCAATATATACACATACATTATACAAGGAGTGGGAACTGTATATATACATTTACAATAGAAGGGGAGAGCAATATATACACATACATTATACAAGGAGAGAGAACTGTATATATACATATACAATAGAAGGGAAGAGCAATATATACCCAAACATTTTACAAGGAGAGAGAACTGTATTATATACATGTACAATAGAAGGGGAGAGCAATATATACACATACATTATACAAGGAGTGGGAACTGTATTATATACATGTACAATAGAAGGGGAGAGCAATATATACACATACATTATACAAGGAGAGAGAACTGTGTTATATACATGTACAAATAGAAGGGGAGAGCAATATATACACATACATGATTATACAAGGAGTGGGAACTGTATTATATACATGTACAATAGAAGGGGAAAGCAATATATACCCAAACATTTTACAAGGAGAGAGAACTGTATATATACATGTACAACTAGAAGGGGAGAGCAATATATACACATACATTATACAAGGAGTGGGAACTGTATATATACATGTACAACAGAAGGGGAGAGCAATATATACACATACATTATACAAGGAGTGGGAACTGTATATATACATGTACAACAGAAGGGGAGAGAACTGTATTATATACATTTACAATAGAAGGGGAGAGCAATATATACACATACATTATACAAGGAGAGAGAACTGTGTTATATACATGTACAAATAGAAGGGGAGAGCAATATATACACATACATTATACAAGGAGAGAGAACTGTATTATATACATTTACAATAGAAGGGGAGAGCAATATATACACAAACATGATTATACAAGGAGTGGGAACTGTATTATATACATGTACAATAGAAGGGGAAAGCAATATATACCCAAACATTTTACAAGGAGAGAGAACTGTATATATACATGTACAACTAGAAGGGGAGAGCAATATATACACATACATTATACAAGGAGTGGGAACTGTATATATACATGTACAACAGAAGGGGAGAGCAATATATACACATACATTATACAAGGAGTGGGAACTGTATATATACATGTACAACAGAAGGGGAGAGAACTGTATTATATACATTTACAATAGAAGGGGAGAGCAATATATACACATACATTATACAAGGAGAGAGAACTGTATTATATACATGTACAATAGAAGGGGAGAGCAATATATACACATACATGATTATACAAGGAGAGAGAACTGTATTATATACATGTACAATAGAAGGGGAGAGCAATATATACACATACATTATACAAGGAGAGAGAACTGTATATATACATGTACAATAGAAGGGGAGAGCAATATATACACATACATTATACAAGGAGTGGGAACTGTATATATACATGTACAACTAGAAGGGGAGAGCAATATATACACATACATTATACAAGGAGTGGGAACTGTGTTATATACATTTACAATAGAAGGGGAGAGCAATATATACACATACATTATACAAGGAGAGAGAACTGTATATATACATTTACAATAGAAGGGGAGAGCAATATATACACATACATTATACAAGGAGAGAGAACTGTATTATATACATTTACAATAGAAGGGGAGAGCAATATATACACATACATTATACAAGGAGAGAGAACTGTATTATATACATATACAATAGAAGGGGAGAGCAATATATACACATACATTATACAAGGAGTGGGAACTGTGTTATATACATTTACAATAGAAGGGGAGAGCAATATATACACATACATTATACAAGGAGTGGGAACTGTGTTATATACATGTACAACTAGAAGGGGAGAGCAATATATACACATACATTATACAAGGAGAGAGAACTGTATTATATACATTTACAATAGAAGGGGAGAGCAATATATACACATACATTATACAAGGAGAGAGAACTGTATATATACATGTACAACTAGAAGGGGAGAGCAATATATACACATACATTATACAAGGAGTGGGAACTGTATATATACATGTACAACAGAAGGGGAGAGCAATATATACACATACATTATACAAGGAGTGGGAACTGTATATATACATTTACAATAGAAGGGGAGAGCAATATATACACATACATTATACAAGGAGAGAGAACTGTATATATACATATACAATAGAAGGGAAGAGCAATATATACCCAAACATTTTACAAGGAGAGAGAACTGTATTATATACATGTACAATAGAAGGGGAGAGCAATATATACACATACATTATACAAGGAGTGGGAACTGTATTATATACATGTACAATAGAAGGGGAGAGCAATATATACACATACATTATACAAGGAGAGAGAACTGTGTTATATACATGTACAAATAGAAGGGGAGAGCAATATATACACATACATGATTATACAAGGAGTGGGAACTGTATTATATACATGTACAATAGAAGGGGAAAGCAATATATACCCAAACATTTTACAAGGAGAGAGAACTGTATATATACATGTACAACTAGAAGGGGAGAGCAATATATACACATACATTATACAAGGAGTGGGAACTGTATATATACATGTACAACAGAAGGGGAGAGCAATATATACACATACATTATACAAGGAGTGGGAACTGTATATATACATGTACAACAGAAGGGGAGAGAACTGTATTATATACATTTACAATAGAAGGGGAGAGCAATATATACACATACATTATACAAGGAGAGAGAACTGTGTTATATACATGTACAAATAGAAGGGGAGAGCAATATATACACATACATTATACAAGGAGAGAGAACTGTATTATATACATTTACAATAGAAGGGGAGAGCAATATATACACAAACATGATTATACAAGGAGTGGGAACTGTATTATATACATGTACAATAGAAGGGGAAAGCAATATATACCCAAACATTTTACAAGGAGAGAGAACTGTATATATACATGTACAACTAGAAGGGGAGAGCAATATATACACATACATTATACAAGGAGTGGGAACTGTATATATACATGTACAACAGAAGGGGAGAGCAATATATACACATACATTATACAAGGAGTGGGAACTGTATATATACATGTACAACAGAAGGGGAGAGAACTGTATTATATACATTTACAATAGAAGGGGAGAGCAATATATACACATACATTATACAAGGAGAGAGAACTGTATTATATACATGTACAATAGAAGGGGAGAGCAATATATACACATACATGATTATACAAGGAGAGAGAACTGTATTATATACATGTACAATAGAAGGGGAGAGCAATATATACACATACATTATACAAGGAGAGAGAACTGTATATATACATGTACAACTAGAAGGGGAGAGCAATATATACACATACATTATACAAGGAGTGGGAACTGTATATATACATGTACAACAGAAGGGGAGAGCAATATATACACATACATTATACAAGGAGTGGGAACTGTATATATACATGTACAACAGAAGGGGAGAGCAATATATACACATACATTATACAAGGAGTGGGAACTGTATATATACATGTACAACAGAAGGGGAGAGCAATATATACACATACATTATACAAGGAGAGAGAACTGTATATATACATGTACAACTAGAAGGGGAGAGCAATATATACACATACATTATACAAGGAGTGGGAACTGTATATATACATGTACAACAGAAGGGGAGAGCAATATATACACATACATTATACAAGGAGTGGGAACTGTATATATACATGTACAACAGAAGGGGAGAGCAATATATACACATACATTATACAAGGAGTGGGAACTGTATATATACATGTACAACAGAAGGGGAGAGCAATATATACACATACATTATACAAGGAGTGGGAACTGTATATATACATGTACAATAGAAGGGGAGAGCAATATATACACATACATTATACAAGGAGTGGGAACTGTATTATATACATGTACAATAGAGGGGAGAGCAATATATACACATACATTATACAAGGAGTGGGAACTGTATATATACATGTACAATAGAGGGGAGAGCAGTATATACACATACATTATACAAGGAGTGGGAACTGTATATATACATGTACAATAGAGGGGAGAGCAGTATATACACATACATTATACAAGGAGAGAGAACTGTATATATACATGTACAATAGAAGGGGAGAGCAATATATACACATACATTATACAAGGAGTGGGAACTGTATATATACATGTACAATAGAAGGGGAGAGCAATATATACACATACATTATACAAGGAGTGGGAACTGTATATATACATATACAATAGAAGGGGAGAGCAATATATACACATACATTATACAAGGAGTGGGAACTGTATATATACATATACAATAGAAGGGGAGAGCAATATATACCCATACATTATACAAGGAGTGGGAACTGTATATATACATATACAATAGAAGGGGAGAGCAATATATACCCATACATTATACAAGGAGTGGGAACTGTATATATACATATACAATAGAAGGGGAGAGCAATATAGACACATACATTATACAAGGAGTGGGAACTGTATATATACATGTACAATAGAAGGGGAGAGCAATATATACACATACATTATACAAGGCGTGGGAACTGTATATATATTTATATAACTTACATATACAATGGAAGGCATATAGAAGGGGAGAGAACTATAAATACATACACTATAGAAGGGATAGAAGGGGAGAGTTGTATATGTACATGTACAATAGAAGGGATAGAAGGGGAGAGTTGTAAATGTACATATATAATAGAAGGGATAGAAGGGGAGAGTTGTATATGTACATATACTGTAGAAGGGGAGAGTTGTATATGTCCATATTCTATAGAAGGGATAGAAGGGGAGAGTTGTATATGTACTAATACTATAGAAGGGGAGAGTTGTATATGTCCATATACTATAGAAGGGATAGAAGGGGAGTGTTGTATATGTACATTTATAATACTGCAAAGAAAAATCCACTAATTTCATTGGTAAAGGCTCGCGTATAGAATTCTATATACACGGCGCTGACAGGGTATATGACGTCCGAACTCATTTCCCCTTTATGCGCCTCGTAACCATTGTCGGTCATGGCTTGACTCGAAAACTTTTATCTCTCGATGTCTGCAAGTTACTAGAAATTGACAATTGATCTTCACACATGATTCAATAAATATTGAACAGATTACATGTGTGCTAGTATTAATATTCAAAACGATAGATTTTTTAAGGTTTGACCAAATTTCAGTTCGATAAAGTCCACGAGATCAGATGCTTGAAAATAAAAATTAGAGTGCAAGCATGCTGTTAACCATGTGTATTGAGGTACCTTACTGGGTAATGTAATTAATTTTTAGGCAATATAACGTGTGAGTGAAATAAAAATATTTGATCTACAGCAAGTAATTCCCGATATATTTTAAAAGGAAAACGTTTTAATTACTGATATTATAAATTACTAAAACACTCTAAACAATTTTATGAACCAAAAAACAGCAAAAATGCACAGATCTAATTCTTAGATCTAGAGCTAGGCATTGAAACATCGCTTGTTTAGCTAAATTCTTATGAAAACACGGATTTGATTTGCAGTATTATAAATTCGTTATACTGGTTGTTGACAGGGTATATAGGGGATATAACCTGTCTGTGATTCATATAACCCTCGGCTAACGCCTCGGGTTATATGGCACACAGGCAGGTTATATACCCTGTCAAGAACCTGTATAACTAATGATATAATAGAAGGGATAGAATGGGAGAGTTGTATATGTACATACACTATAGAAGGGGAGAGTTGTATATGAACATATACAATAGAAGGGATAGAAGGGGAGAGAACTATATGTACCTATACTATAGAAGGGGAGAGAACTATATTATTAGTTATACAGGTTGTTGACAGGGTATATGGGGGAATATAACCAGATATATGAATTGCAGACTGGTTATATTCCCCCATATACCCTGTCAACAACCTGTATAACGAATTTATAATACTGCAAATCTGTGTTTTCATATTGTTTGTTTCATCGGGTTTAACGCCGTATCTCAACGATATTTCAGTTATATACGGCGGCCGGTTCACCTAACCAGTTTTTCCTGGACTGAATTCTTACCAGTACTAACTTACCCTTCCACAAGGAGCCGGCAACTTCTCCACATGTGGAGGAAAATCGACATTTTTGTCAAATTTCGTGTTTTCATAAGAAGCGCCGTGTATATAGAATCCTATACGCGAGCTTTTAACCAATGAAATTACTGGATTTTTCTTTGCAGTATTACAAGTACATATATAATAGAAGGGATAGAAGGGGAGAGTTGTATATGTACATATACTATAGAAGTGATAGAATGGGAGAGTTGTATATGTACATATATAACAGAAGGGATAGAAGGGGAGAGTTGTATATGAACATATGCTATAGAAGGGGAGAGTTGTGTACATATACTTTAGAAGGGATAGAAGGGGAGAGTTGTATATGAACATATGCTTGTTTAAGAAATAAATTGATACAGTCGACTCTCGTTAGGACGAACTCGCTTACAGTCGACTCTCGTTAGGACGAACTCGCTTAAGACGAATTTTCCGTTACGTCGAAGTTTTTCAAAAGTCCCGATTTTATCCTTCTTTGTCTATATGAATTTCTGTCGGTTAAGACGAATTTTTGTCTCGAAGTTTTTCGTTACGTCGAAGTTTTTTCGAAGTCCCGCTTAACAAGTTCGCACCTTAAATCTATTGTTTAACACGAAGTCGGATCGTATCCTGCTGACGACGAATGTTTTCACACGTCACTGAGATGATTTACCTGTATTTTCGCACATTTAATTATCGATTGTTTACATAATTGAAGGATTTGTACATGTTTGCAAAATGTTAGACTACATTGTGTTAATGCAAACATGTCGAATTGTTGAACACTGTGATCAAACCGATAGTTTGTAAAACATGCCAAAATGAGTGATTTAAATAAGCGTGTACTTTAATTAAAACACGTCATATTTAACATTTGTTTTATGCAAATGGCGATCAAACACAAAGCAGTCGTCACGAACTAGACTTTCTCACGTAACACCAAAATGGCCTCCCGACGTTTACGTCGAATTTTCGTTAAGACGAATTTTCGTTAAGACGAATTTTCGTTAAGACGAACTGTTTCCGACGGTCCCGAAAAATTCGTCTTAACGAGAGTCGACTGTATATATATGTGTCTGACAATTATATAGGTGATCAGTAGAGCTAATGGTGTGAAGTATGGATTGGCAGCTTCCGTGTGGACTACTGACGTTACCACATTACATAGAGTCTCGCAGAAACTAAATGTGAGTGCACTGTGCTTTAATTATCACATATTTAACTAGCGTAGAAGATGCTTCTGGGATAAATGTTGTATTTATGTGTGGAAACAAGGTCCATCCTACAGAATAACTCATGGCAGAAATGGATATCGCTGTAAGAAAGAACCTGTGAAACTGAGTTTTTCTTTGACATTACAGCAATTAATAAAATTCTAATCCTTATAAAGTACATAATAAAGTCTTATTGATGCAACAAAAAAAATGTTGCATCATTTTTAAAATGATGTATGTACCGAACAGTTCTATACAGTGCTGATTATGTAGGTTAGCGCCACTTTAAGTTGCCATGTACAGGGATTTCTATAAGAGCCGGTAGCCGGTAAAATCACCCTGTAACTTAAGCATCATCACCCAGCTACTTTTCATGTATGAGTGGTCATAATTAATGGGAGAACCCCTTGACCCTGTCTACTTTTGACGATTTCCCTGCTAATTCAAGAATTGGTGACACAGCCCAAAATTCAAAAGTCCCCATATAAAACAAAAGTATACAATGTACTGCAGAATACCATATTGAAACAGGAATAAATATGTAACAAGACTGTGAATTATCACCAATGTTTTGTATGTAAAACACGAGGGTGTGTAATTTTGTCACTGATGGTTATTTTAGATTTACAGAGGTCCCATTGCACATGCTGAAACAATTGATAAATATATTTAAGACAGTTACTGAGTATTTTCGTAAAATCCTGGCTAGTTCTGCAGTTTTGTGAAACTGCAAGCATATTAGAATCTCTTCCACATGATATCTAGTTAACGGACATGTGAGGATACATGAAGTGTCGCTGGTTTTAACAAATGCTTCATTTCCAATTATCATGTTGGGTGAATGTGAGAGTTGTCAGCAACTGCTGATGGTTTTATATGCAAGTACTGAGGCAATAAATGTTTTAAATAACATTAAACTGTTAAGTTCGTTGTTCTGTGTAATGTTGAACTGTTACATTACCTTCAAAAGATAGACTACCATTTATTAATTAATTTACATGAAGACCGCTCAGTTGGGATGAAAAAGTTCTGATTGTAAATGATGACCAGTCTGTTGGTGAGAAAAGTTCTGATTGTAAATGACAACCAGTCTGTTGGTGAGAAAAGTTCTGATTGTAAATGACAACCAGTCTGTTGGTGAGAAAAATTCTCATTGTAAATGACAACCAGTCTGTTGGTGAGAAAAGTTCTGATAATAAATGATGACCAGTCTGTTAGTGAGAAAAGTTCTGATTGTAAATGATGACCAGTCTGTTGGTGAGAAAAGTTCTGATTGTAAATGATAACCAGTCTGTTGGTGAGAAAAGTTCTGATTGTAAATGACAACCAGTCTGTTGGTGAGAAAAGTTCTGATTGTAAATGACAACCAGTCTGTTGGTGAGAAAAGTTCTGATTGTAAATGACAACCAGTCTGTTGGTGAGAAAAGTTCTGATTGTAAATGACAACCAGTCTGTTAGTGAGAAAAGTTCTGATTGTAAATGACAACCAGTCTGTTAGTGAGAAAAGTTCTAATTGTAAATGATAACCAGTCTGTTGGTGAGAAAAGTTCTGGTTGTAAATGACAACCAGTCAATTTGTTTTCTGACATTATTTTCAGGCTGGAACAGTTTGGGCCAATTGCTGGTTGGTACGGGATCTCAACATGCCATTTGGAGGAATAAAGGAATCTGGCACTGGACGTGAAGGTGCCAAAGAGTCCATTGAATTCTTCACAGAGGAGAAAACAATATGTGTCAAACTTTAAACTTTTACCAAGTTGAAGATGAGACAATGTTAAAATGGTAGTGAGTCTGATCATGACCATGGATTGACATTCTACAGACGAGGGCGTCATGAAATCCAGTTTTATAATCCATGTTGTATACTATTTTATGATTTACTGTGATTGAAATGTTGTTAACTCTCAGGATAAGGGAATTATACAGTATTATGTCCAATTTTGTTTTGTTGAGTTATGTTTGTTTTTTACTGACATCAGAATCTGTGATTAGGTAACCTTGTAGTTGATTTATCTGTTATTGTATTACATACCAAATACTGAAGGAATTTTAATTCAAATGTATATACTTCAAATACCCAATATATATTCTCACCAAAGTTTGTTACCTATAAGAATTGTTGATATATAAGATACAATACTATTTATTGTGCTATTTTACATTTACAGGGATCATAATGTGTTGTAAGATGTTATTATGTGTTATATCGTTATTACATTTGTTCTTATGTGTTACCTAGCATTTATACATGTTATTATAGCGTGTTAAACTTAACCTGAACCTGGTGTTAAACTTAACCTGATCCTCGTGTTAAACTTAACCTGATCCTCGTGTTAAACTTAACCTGATCCTCGTGTTAAACTTAACCTGATCCTCGTGTTAAACTTAACCTGTTCCTCTTGACGTCTGTGAGCATACTTTCACAATTGACTAGCTGTCTATGTTTGTCTTTGGCTTTCTACATGTTATGTATTACAAATATATAGTGCTGTTTAAACTTGAATTGACCGTAAGCAGGTGTATGAACTTTCACGACCGATCCATGCCAATTTAGGTAAAACAATGCTTTTGTGCGTAAAACTACA
This sequence comes from Mactromeris polynyma, assembly GCA_032209605.1. NCBI lineage: Eukaryota > Metazoa > Mollusca > Bivalvia > Venerida > Mactridae > Mactromeris > Mactromeris polynyma. Next base: position 14,514,673 of record JASFXZ010000010.1, on the reverse strand, counting down.
ACTGCTGTTTGCTTTACTTTGATATTTAAACACAAATGCGACTCGTCAGCTTACGGCCAAATACGAATAGATCAATACAACTAGTCTGAAATATAATGGTCCAGGTAATATATTCATTTGTTTGTGGTTAATAAAACAGTTCTATACAAGTTATATACTAGAACAACATAGGTTGATATTTTATCAGACAATGTATAGACACCGATAATACACAATTCCCTCTCAGAGATTGTTATATTCTGTGTAACAGTGGTGTAATATTTTATTGCATTAAGGTCAGGATCATGAGGTTAATATTAACAAGCTGTACATGTTATTTTGCATTTTTTATTGTTACATTCTATTCCGCATTTACATGTTATGAGGTGTTACTTTGCATTTACAACAATAATTACATATTTTTATAAATAACTAAGTCTTTGTATTTGGCAGCCATTTATTTATATTGTTTAGTCATGTGACCTCTTGTGTGTGATGTCATCAGTGATGTCATTGATGACATCATCATCTAGATTTCTTCTGATGTGCATTTTCCTATATAGTTTTGCATTTGCAGGTATTAATTGTTATGTATTATTTTACTGTAGCTTCAAACAGATAGTCCTAAAGGCATGCATTGGCTATGAATATTTTTTCAAGCTTTTATTGATCCTGTATTGTGGTGTAAAATGATATAAACTTAAGTACCGTTGAGTATGAATGTAGACTGATTGCATACTTGCAGTGGTAAGTGACGCTCGTATTTGTTTAAAAATGTTTTTTACGTTTTTTAATTCTATAAATCGGAATTAAGCCTCCAGAACACGTCTGAAATAGTGATGTCAGAACTATCATGTTCCATATACTTGACCTCATAACCAATGTCACTAACACAACTAATATGCCGACATATCATTCAGTATTTGGTATGAAATGTGTTTGTAATAAAAGTGGTATAATGGAACTTGGTAATTGTTTTTTTACTCTGCCTAAAATATTCAGTACTTGATGTCTATATCTTTAACAACAAATGAAAAGCCCAGTCTGTTCAATCTGAAAGTAGCATTGTAATATTGAACCTGTTGGAAATAAGCTACACACCCAATTGGGGCTAAGGTAATTCCCTATTGAAATTATGCCAATGACAAAATTAGAAATAAACTACAGAACCTATTGGAAATAAGCTACATTTCCTATTTGAAATAAGATACGTTTTCTATTGGAAATAAGCTACAGTACCCATTGGAAATAAGCTACAGTACTTGTTGGAAATAAGCTACAGTACCCATAAGAACTAAGCTACAGTACCAATGGAAGTAAGCTACAGTACCAATGGAAATAAGCCACAGTACCCATTGGAAATAAGCTACAGTACCCATTGGAAATAAGCTACAGTACCTGTTGGAAATAAGCTACAGTACCCATTTGAAATAAGCTACAGTACCCATTGGAAATAAGCTACAGTACTTGTTGGAAATAAGCTACAGTACCCATTAGAACTAAGCTGCAGTACCAATGGAAGTAAGCTACAGTACCAATGGAAATAAGCCACAGTACCCATTGGAAATAAGCTACAGTACCCATTGGAAATAAGCTACAGTACCCATTGGAAATAAGCCACAGTACCCATCGGAAATAAAAATAAGCTACAGTACCCATTGGACATAAGCTACAGTACCTATTTGAAAGACGAGCAACAGACTCGGTTCTCGAAGTAATTTCTACTGAGTTAAAATCATAAGGAAACCATGTTGTTTTGGTTTTGAGCGTGGGTAGGGCTTGTTTTGTGAATGGGGTCTTCCATGTGCTACTCTCTCAGTTTGTTGTGAAGCTTGTATTCTTGCATATGTCTTAGCACACCAAATGTCTAACGCAAGCACCTGGCTCAGTTTGCTGTGATGCTTGTATTCTTGCATATGTCTTAGCACACCAAATGTCTAACGCAAGCACCTGGCTCAGTTTGTTGTGAAGCTTGTATTCTTGCATATGTCTTAGCACACCAAATGTCTAACGCAAGCACCTGGCTCAGTTTGTTGTGAAGCTTGTATTCTTGCATATGTCTTAGCACACCAAATGTCTAACGCAAGCACCTGGCTCAGTTTGCTGTGATACTTGTATTCTTGCATATGTCTTAGCACACCAAATGTCTAACGCAAGCACCTGGCTCAGTTTGCTGTGATGCTTGTATTCTTGCATGTGTCTTAGCACACCAAATGTCTAACGCAAGCACCTGTGATGATGAATAAATTAACAGTGTTAATTTTGTTAATGTGCTTATTGCGATTGACTACACTTTAATCAATATATATATATTGAACGGCTGCCAATATTTTAAGTTGTCTTTTACTGTTGTCTAACTTATTTGACTTGATATTACTGGTATTGAGTGCTCAGTGTCTATTGGTCAATCGTTTGCAAAACATGTTTTCATTGGCTGACCGCGTCAAAGTTTGTTTAAAGCCAGTCTCAAGTAAATCAAAACGGACTGTATAGTGCTTGTTACATTGCTTGAACAAAGTCATTTTAGGTAAAGAAATGCACTCGTGCGTAAAACCATAGCTGATGTTTGTGTTACCGTTTTCTATCATAAATTAAGGGCGTGTCTTCAAAGTTAAAAAGGACCAAAATGTTATTTCACAATCTTTCTGAAAACGGAATATGTATCAAAAATCAAGGGCGGCATTTTCTCCGTCAAGCTTACGAACAAACACGAACATTTCAATACACCTGTTTTAAAATAGTAATGGTCCAGGTAATATATTGATGCGTTCGCGGTTAATAAAACAGCACTATCACCTATGCAATGTAATATGAAATTAAACACGTTTGGTTCTTTTATATGCGTGGATATATTACCTGGTTCAATATAATTATATTCATTTCAAAATGGGTGTACATAGTTGTTCATGCTTTGGGGAACTGTGTGCTTGACGATGGAAAGTCGTTATTGTGTTTGATAGATAGTTAAATCAACATATTGTGGCAAATTTGGAGTTAAAGGAACCATCGGATCTACAGGATCATGTGGATTTATCTTCACATAGGGGTCTAGCTGTATTTAAGTATTAGTTGGACTCTTTACTCAGTATATAAGGCATAGTCATCATGAAGTATCGAGTCACTCAGTCTGTTAGTCTGTTTGGAAACACATCAAAATGATAGTGTAAATAGTAGTGGTGAAAAGAGTTTAAAGTCAAATTAAAGAAAGGATTTAGAGTGCCAGGTAAAGCCAGCAATCAGAAGTTAAATTGGAAAATAGACACTGTTGCAAGAAGAACGTTCATTACATCAAAATTGATTATAAGTATTCAACACAGATACAGCCCAGGAAGTGAGTCCATGGCAGCTGTTCCAGATGTTTCAGGACGAGTTCAAGCATTATGCTGAACAATATCATGACAATAATTAACATTTGACAAACCAATTTAGATAGTGTTGTTACACATTTTTGATTAACGTTAGATTTATGATTTTGTTATTGTTGATTATGGGAGATACCATGTAATTCTTTAGTGAACACATCACGGATTGTGTAGGGAGTACAATGGAAGTATAGTGGATGCACAAGTCTACATTGTTTACTGTTGTTGTTATTGTTGTTTATTGTAGAACTATATTTTCTAATCTTTCGAACAGTGGAAGTTCGATCTCCCAAGTAGGGAGTTGTGTGGCAAATTTGGAGTTAAAGGAACCATCGGATCTACAGGATCATGTGGATTTATCTTCACATAGGGATCTAGCTGTATTTAAGTATTAGTTGGACTCTTTACTCAGTATATAAGGCATAGTCATCATGAAGTAACGAGTCACTCAGTCTGTTAGTCCGTTATTGCGTGTTGGATATGCCATTGAATACTGTGGGATTAAACATTGTGGAGCGAACCTTATGTTACTTGGTTATTTCCCCCCCCCCCCCGTAGAACTTGGAGTTGTTACAATATGTTATATTTTACGGGACAGGTTTAAAACACGACCAGGCCGTAAAATATACCCTTACTGGAAAGGAAAACACGGCCACCCCCTTAACTTCTTTATTATTCAAGATATCTTAAAAAATCTTTTTAAATCTTAGAGGGCACCCTCGTGGCTATCCTAAACAAGTTTTATCTTAAATTGAACTTATTTCGATTATAAATTTATAATATTTTGTATCAGGAGTGACCGGACCACATCGCCGTTATCATCTATGAAGGTAGGGTCGAAGTCCACCACCTTCATCCAGGGGACATGTAGCCTGGAATCCTGGCCAAACCTCCTATTGCTCCGCGTCGGTAAGGCCATGCGTAATAGAATCCACGTGACTATGTTTCAGCACTGATCAGGACTGAAGTTTATCACGTGATCAATATACCGGATAAAGAAAATGCGCGCGCATAAGGTAACCGAGTTTGCTATTTTGGCCGTGATTTTAGACAAAATTTTAAAAACTTCTAATTCAAATAATTTCAATTTAAATTAAATTTTGAAGATATCTTAAATAATAAAGAAGTTTAGGGGGTGCGTGTTTTCCATTTTGGCCGTAATTTTGATAAAAAAATGGGCCGACATTTAGACAAAATTAGATAAATTTCTAATTCAAATAATTTCAATTTAAAACTTGTTAAGGATAGCCCTCTAAGATGCAAAAATATTTTTTAAGATATCTGGAATTATAAAGAAGTTAAGGGGGTGGGCGTGTTTTCCTTTCCAGAAGTGCTGTATTTTACGGCCTGGTCGTGTTTTAAACCTATCTTACGCACGGGTGCAATTTCTTACCTAAATTGACAAGGTCAAACTACCAGCACGATACCTTTGTGAATCGAAATACCGTCTCCGATTGAATTCGATTATCGATTATGTAACACCACTAGTGTCTGTCTCCCCGAACGTTGCGATGGCTCTATAATAACTACACATATCAAATGTGATGTATTGACTCGAAAGGCACGGCAGCAATTGTAGCATGCGTTTCCAATGGCGCTAATAAACATTATCGCCTGGTCGTACCGTGACAAAATTCTTAGCGTTGTCATAGAAACGTTGTTGTCACGAAAACACTCAGGAAAATAAATATCAGTATCGTTCCAAGGAAACAAATGTTATAAATACATATTTTTGATATAGATATTTATTTCGTATGGACTGGACAACACCTAAAAACTATCAATGAGGATGGAACAGATGACAGATTTAAAGTGAGTATCCTTTTAAATACTAAACTCTTTTACTACGGTTACAAGTACATCAAAGATTGAAATAAATGCGGACATATTGAGCTCGTCCGGTTGGCTCAGTCCACATAGCGATTAATTGCCAAACTGTAGATCACAGATTCGATGATAATCAAAAGTTGTTTGTCCCCCACATCTGATTTGAGTGTGAAAGTTTTAAGTTGCTTGCTGAGGAACAGGTTGATACCGGTTTGTAACCCAGGAACACCGGTTAAGTCAGCTGACTGACTTCTTACAAAACTTAAATAATGTTGAACAAAGTCGCAAAACTCAAACATTTCCCAATTTTTCAGACATATTATCATAACAAAACAACCCTATATGGATGTTTCACTAATGTATTATCGTGTTTAAAGTAATATTATGCTCATTTTTTGTTCATTTTTATATTCCTAAACAAACATGAAAAATAGGTTTCCTATAGTTAAAATATCAATAACATGAATTTACGAAGAATGAAATCATAATGTATTGATCCGTATTTGTTGAAGAAAGATGTTTGTACGTCATAAACAATTTAAACAAAAATTCCAGTTTCTTTAATCAGGCTAATTTACAAATTTTGTCTGTTAGTTATACGGTAAAAAAGATATTTTCAATCAGTATGCATTGCAATGGTTCTTTATAGAGATGTTCTAGCCAATGTAACAACAATATTGGATGAAGCCAATTCAAACATTTTATGTTCAGATTAGCCAGATACATCTTTAATGTTTTCATCCAGTTTACGCCGTTTTCCAACAATTCTCAATTAATGTACGTACGTTGGCCAGTCGACCTAACCAGTTTTCCTGGAATTAATTATCAATCAAAATTCTACTACGGTTACAAGTACATCACTATTGCGGAAGTGACGTCATCATAACAAGTTGGAAAACATTACGCTCTTACAAAAATTAAAAGAAATTAAATTATTATTACGTTATTTTTCAAGCAAAATTGGCAGAAATACCATCAAACGATGTCATTTGATAATTCACATCTTACGATATAAATATAATTAAGATGAACAATGAATGTCAAACTCAATCAGTTAATACTGAAGAAAATATCTCTAATAGTATAAAACTTTCAAAAAGTAATGTATTACAAACAAAATTAGACTCGTGTAGCGTAATTTCGCTAGACAACTTAAGTTCTGATCCTAAGGTTGCCACATTAGGAAAGAGTATAAATTGTACTGTAGATACACAGTGTAAGGATACACAGTTTCTTAAAACTGATGTAATCGGTAAAACCGGTCCGGTAAATCAAAATTTATCTCATATAACTGACACAGGCTTCAATTTCGTAGGAGCTGGGCTTCATTTTGCTAACCTAAATATACAGCATCTGCTTCCAAAATTAGACGAAATAAAATTTCACTTACATCAAAGAAACTCTCCCCATGTTTTGGGTATGTGTGAAACGTTTTTAACAGATAATGTACAAAATGATTTGTTACAGATAAAAACTATACTATTGAAAGAAGGGATCGTTCTCATAAAAAAGGTGGCGGTCTTTTAATTTATATTGATGAAAATATAAACTATAAAAGACGAAATGATTTAGAAACTTCTGATATTGAATCTCTTTGGTTAGAAGTATTGGGGAAACATTGCAAATCATTTCTAGTTAATTTTATTTATCGTCCACCAAACTCTAGTCAAACATGGATTGACATGTATGACTCTCAGTTAGAGGTCGTAGATACCAGCAATGTAGAATATTATATGCTGGGTGATGTTAATATCAAATATTTTAGCGATCAAGAAAGTTATGATAATACTAAATGGTCGGACTTAACCGTGAAATATGGAATTGAACAGCTTGTTAACGCCTACTAGGGTAACAAACAAGACATCAACAATTATTGACCATATTTATTCAAATTGTAGAGGTAATGTGGATAACGTTTATGTACCACCCTTATCAGTGAGTGATCACTTCCCAATATGTTTCACTCGAAAAAAGATGTATAATAACTGTCTTAAACGATTTCATCACAAATCCATTACATATAGATGTTTTAAAAAGTTCGATGAGCAGAATTTTCGAAACGATATTATGTCCTCAGGAATTAACATGATTGATTAAATCCAAATGATGCCTTAAATGTATTTTATACTATTCTTAATCAAGTGTTGACCAAACATGCTCCGATTAAGCAAAAAAGAGTAAAACGCGATAACCAACCAAATTGGTTTACTGAAGAAATAAAGAAATCAATATACGAAAGAGATAAATGCCATAGAAATGGTAAATACGATGAATATAGGAATCTAAGAAATAAAACAACTGCCTTAATTAAAAAAAGTAAAAAGGCATTTTTTAATCAAGCAATTAAGGATAACAAAGATCCCAGTTTTATTTGGAAAAAATTGAAAGACATTTCACATTTGAATCAAATTAATGCAATTACGTTACCAGCACGATTGCATATAGAAAATTGTGACATTAATGGAGAACTCAATATTGTAAATGAATTGAACAAACATTTTACAAATATAGCAGACATGATAAAAAAGTCATCTTTTAGTCCGGAACATTTTCTTGAAATAAAGGGTGTTTTAGACGCAAAGATAGGAAACAAAATGTTCCATTTAAGTTATATTACACCACTTGAAGTAAAACAAATCATTGATAAACTTGATGTCAGTAAATCTACTGGGCTCGATGAGATTGGTCCTAAAGTAATTAAACATTGCGGTGACACTATAACACTGTGTATTGCATCTATAATTAATAACAGTATCCGAAACGGAATATTCCCCGACTCCATGAAGACTGCACGTGTCCTACCACTGTTCAAATCAGGTTCCAAAGAGGATCCAGGTAATTATCGTCCGATTTCAATACTGCCAACTATATCAAAAATATTTGAAAGACATATTGCAAATCAAGTTAAATCTTACTTCCATTCTACAAATGTTATACACGCAAAGCAGTCTGGTTTTAGGGAAAACCATTCCTGTAGTACTGCTTTAACCAGTTTAATAGATGCATGGGTTAAAGATATTGACAGTGGTAAACTTGTTGGTGCTATATTTCTTGACTTAAGAAAAGCCTTTGATTTAGTGGATCATCAAGTTCTTTTGCATAAACTAAAATTATATCATTTTTCGGAAATGTCATTAGAGTTCTTTCAATCGTATCTAAGTAACAGAAAACAGTTAGTAAAAGTTGGAAACATACAATCTGGCCTGCTTCCCATATCATCAGGTGTACCACAGGGATCTATACTAGGTCCACTATTGTTTCTAATATATATTAATGATATAGCATTTTGTAATAGTACAAACATGAAAATCGATTTATTTGCTGATGATTCAACTTTGCACGAATCAGGTAGCAGTTTAACTAACATTGAATTTCAGCTACAGAGTAACCTAAACTTCGTCGTCGATTGGTGCAAAATAAATAACATGTCTTTACATCCGAATAAATCAAAATGCATGGTTATCGGCACGTCAAATAAGACAAAGCAAGCTGCCATTCTAAATTTAACTATCAATGGAATAGCATTAGAAAGTGTAACTGTTCAAAAACTGCTTGGAATCTATATAGATAATAACTTAAAATGGCATACACAAATAAAGTTTGTATGCAAAAAACTCAACTCTAAAATTTCGCTTCTAAAGAATGTAATATTTTACCTCACAGAGGAGATGAAATGTATGTTTTACAATGCGTATATACTTCCACTACTTGACTATTGTTGTCATATTTGGGGCAAAGACAATAATCGTCACATAAATAAAATAAATACCTTGCAAAGAAGAGTTGCAAAAATTATTCTTAAAAAACCCAAGCGATCGCCATCCAATGGATTACTACGAGAACTTCAGTGGTTAACGTTTACAGACAGATGTAAATACCACTGTGGCGCTCTTGTATATAAAACGCGAAATGGTATGGCCCCTTGTTACCTGACTGAGTTACTTGTTTTTGCAAATAATGAACACTATTCACTTCGATCGGCTTCAAAACATGACTTATGTATAAATAAAACACCACGCACTAATTATTTTAAAGATTCATTTTCTTATTACAGTATGAAGGTATGGAATGACATTCCAGATGCCATAAGAAATGTGGAAATGTTAGCATCCTTCAAACACAAATATAAAAATCACCTTTTAAATTCTGCATCGCAGTAATTACGTTTCATTTTATTAATTTTGACATAATATATAAATACATATATTATCACGGACATATAAACCGTTTATATGTCCGAGATATTATGTTCACATCAATTTGTATGATAAAATAGATCGAGTGTCTGTCGGTAAGTAAATTGTTATGTTGAATTAAATTGTTTTATTGAGATACAATGTGAAATCTTATTTGTATGCATGTTATTATGGTGTGCAAATGTTAAATTTTAATTATTATTATGTTTTGTTTACAGAAGGCCACATTGAAAATATGATGTTTTTATAGTTATATATTTATATCATAATGTGTTACAACCTTCTTAAAATAAAGATGTTATTATTATTATTATTATTAGTACTAACTTGCTCTTCCGCAAGCAACTGACAATTTCTCAGTATAGCCAATCTCACGGAAGAACAATCCGGTAAAAACATATTTTAGCGATTTCCGGATTTAACCTTTTCCTGACAACTAAAAATAATAACCATGATGAAAACATGAATATAAGTGCACTAAATGATATAATAGTTAATGCTTTTAATGTAGAGATGTATTTCAGAAGAATGACAAATATGGCGCGCGATAAGAAAATGATTAGATCCCATGCTGTGTACCTTGTGTAGCGTTAGAGAACCCTCGTTAATACTTATTACCGGCATGAAAATTAGTCAATTTGGACCATGGAAAAAGTCACTCTTGCTAAAAAAATAGGGGAGAGATTTCAATATAAAATCACGATAATGTGGTGTTTTGTGAGATAATTTGTCACTCCTTCGTTTTCATGACTTCACCGAACATAAATCTCAATTGTTAGTCATACCCCACCCAGCGCTGGGCTGTCACCCGGGGGTCCTGGCTCGATTCCCGGTTTGGGCAAGTCATGTCCTTCTAAAGCATTTGGCTGCTGCCATGTGTCCTTCACCATGATGTATAACTGAATAAATGTTAAAATGACCCCAAATAACATACATCATATACTCAAAGACATTTTCCATATCACATTAAATAAAACTAAAAATATGTTTCAACATTATTCCAGAAGTCACACTAGTAGGCAACTTCCAAATCTATACATTAAGCTATCATAATCTGGTATATTTGTCATATTTAATGTACTTAATAGGCTACAAACGTGTGTGTGTGTAAAGACACAGGTTTGTAGTTGTACCCCCAGTATCTAGTCTGTAAATCGCTGTACACACACGTGGTCATTATTTCTATTTATGTTTATAGATGTATGTCAAGTTCCCTTTTTTCCATTTGCAGTTGTTTTACTTGATATAATGTTAAGCCCCCCCCCCCCCCCCCCCTTCGGCCTATGATGACCGATTTTCTTGGCTTGTTGCGTGTTGTATTCCATGCATTCAACCATTTCCCCTTAATTCTACATAACTGTTTTTTATTGTCGTCCAGACCATTCCTTGCTCCCCTATTCCCATGCATGTTTACCATTGCACCTCCACAGTCCCTAATGTTTTATAGACTGTTGTTTTCCCTGGGATCTGTGTGGGGAGGCGTTGTCTTATGTGTGTGACGTTCCTGTTTTCTCTTGTAAAATAGAAAATATGGTCAATGTCGACGTATCAATGAAAAGGTTGTTAATATTCCAACAACAATGTTGAACAGGTCGATAATTAACTGCCACAGTGCCATTTAGAGATAGGTTTTGTGTCCGATGTTTTGTATGCGATGTGCTTGCTCCCCCATTTGCAGAAATCTCAATTATAAACGTTGACCTCTGTTACGACACGGCTTCATCTGCCGACATCCTCCTGTCAAATGGTTCCATTTATGACTTCGCGGAGGAATTTTTTACCTGATGTAGTTTGCTTTTATATTTTGCGCCGTGTCTATGTGTTATTGAGAATGTCTGTAACATTTATTTTGACGTTTCTATTTAAGGCCAGAGACCTTGAAAAGGGGAGCTGTGCCGGTAAATAGTGATGAAATAGTGGACCTTATCCAAATGAATTTGTTTGGAAAAATAGGCTACGGTAAGTTGAGTGTATATAAATAATTGATATTCAACCCAGTTTCCATCATGGACATACCCTTAAAAATTGAACAGTCCTTTTTCAAAATGAAGGGATGTTGCTTTTGATTACATTTTATTGATCACTTAACATTCTCGAATTTACGGTTTGTAATTTTGTATTTTACATGTAGATCTACATTGTATAACAATGAATAAAGCGGTAATTGATACAACGATAAAAGTTGTTTATAAACACTGTATTCTCTTAGTATATCATAGTACAGCATTTATTATCACAATCGGTCATTTCCGTTAAAGATCGGAAATCGCGTCACCATTGGCAACAAAGTTACTGAAGCTGTATCATTTTAAAAATAGATTTTCCATATATATGTTGGCGTCGTCTGGCGAGTTTTACAGTCTTAATTTATAATTATTAAATAATCTGTTCTCTCTACGTCTATCCGTATTGACTCACGGTTTCTATGGCAACAACAAAAACAAAAATAAAACTATCCACTATTTTCAGGCTGCTGTCGTGGTGACCCGCTTACAAACAAAGGGAAACGATTGCAGTTATTCAAAATATTGTGTCTTACTGTGATCCCTATTTTAGGGGTTTGGGGTTTTACTATGCATTCCCTATCAGTAAGTGTGGATACAAAAGGTGACATTGAAACGGTAAGTCAAACACTCAATATGTAACGGTCAACCTTTAAAAGCAGAATTAGTTCAATGCTGAAACTATGTACAGGTACTATGGATGTTTTTGAGTTCGCCATAAGCATGATAAATCTGTTTATTTTTCTTCATCGAGACTGAAAAATGTGTTTTTGTATCCGATAATTCGTTATAACGGTGTTCGCTATAACTATTTATTTACATATAGAACAAAGAAGGGCCTGAATCGTACAATAAAATGTGTACGTTATAACAGGAAGTTCGCTTTAACCATTTTCTCATATAGCACAAAAAAGGGCCAACATCAGTCCATAAAAGTGTACGTTACAACCAGATATTCACTATGACCGTGTTTGCTATACGTGAACTTTACTGTATACATATGTTTTAGGCTAAGACTTCTATGGCAGTGGTAGTGATGTTAGGACAGCTGATTCATCACATCCAACGAGAACGTGACATGAGTGTTCTGTATCTCAGTGATCTTGGTCCGGGAACCAAAACATTTCTATTAGCTGAATATATGGCAACAGATGATGCACTCCAAGGGCTTACCATATGGCCAGGTGGACTTCAGGTTAGGAACTTAACTATAGAATCAAGGAACACCCTTAAGAACACTGAAACTGTTCTTTATATCAGTTGTTCGCTATATCCATAGTGATCTGAATTCAACATTTAGGGATTTAAAATATTTTGAGGTTCTTAAATGTATGAGTTTTTATCAGTGTTCTTTATATGAATATTGTTCTGTATTTGTAGTATGTTTTAATAGTGACTAGCCAAATTAATCTTGTGAAATACTAAGAACAAAAAGTTAAGTCAGTACTTTTGACAAGCTATACAACCATTTTAGACGTCAACTGGATTCAAACAGTGTCCTTCAATCAGTGCAAATGCTATTTGATCACAAATGATAAAGTAATGATTACCTTCACGTGGTTAATGACGTTTTAAAGGAAATAGCTTTATTGTAATTACCTGAAAAATGCATATGTTTATTTGCTAAGTACTATCTACGTCAAATCCGTCAAATGTGTACAACAATTTGATCTCAAAATGGAAATACATGTGAAACAGAACGATCATCCCATATTCTCATATCAACTCCCTTTGATTGAAAATAAGAACAAGGTATGTGACATTATTGCGACACTACAAGACGTGATAATGTTAGTTCTTACCATATCAATACGGGCTGTTATGTTCGGCTTTATAGCAAGTACGTTGAATCACAGGAGATTGTCACGAGTTATCTCCTTTGATCCCTTCTTAAGTGTTCTCCCCTTCTCCCTTCTAAAGCATTCATGTATGTATATACAGTATTTTATATGCATATACTATAGAAGGGAGAGAACTATTAAATGGATAAAGGGAGAGAACTCGTGACAATCTCCAGTGTGTAGAATCGTTTTTGCTAAACATGTATTTCATAAACAAAACAGCAGAAAGAAACACCAATTTGAACTGATAACAGGAAAGTACCAAAAGATAACAGCGTAATTAAATAACATATACTAAAAATCGTTGAAAACTCAAGTTACATTAAAAGAAAGACAACTGCGTTTTTAATGGCGTATAATTTATCTTTTTTCACATTTTCGCTTTACTGTTACAGAGCAATCCAAGAGAGGAATTCCGTAGTAAAGCCAACCTGATGTCATTCATCACACAACATCGAGCATCACTGAATCCTACCACGGTGGATTTATTCGAGGAAATCAACTTTTACAGTGGAATAACAAGCGAATTCTTAGAATGGTAAGAATGTCTTTGAAGTGATTTTAAAAACCTAACCGAAACTTCAAGAATTATGGTGAATTTCATTAAGTGTTATTCATCCTCAATACAGCAACATAGTTTACGTCGTCTTGTGGTGTTTATTCTTAGGTGGACACAAGTCGATGGGGTTATTATTCCACTTCAATGATACTTTTAATATGTACTGGTTCACTAAAGGACCACAAGAGATTGTCACGACCTTTTCTAGAGTTCTTTCCCCTTATCCTTTATATGGTTCATGTATAAGGGAGAGAACTCAAGAAGAGATCAAATGAGAGAACGCGTGACAATCTCCAGTGTAAAGGACTAATCTAAGTCGATATTGCATTGTACTAAATATACTACACATACTCAACGTATTATAAAAGATTCATAATAGCAATTACATGTATAATGAACTGACTGAATTTCTACCGACCTTGTCCCGAAACATAACACGCGAATTGAAACGTTTGAAAGATATTTGCTGCCGTTCAAAGAATCTAGAGAGAGGCAGATTTTAATCTGAAAAAGAACCTTTAATGTTAAGCGCTAGTTCATTTTAAGAGGAGTAGATATTGGGAATGAAATGCGGAACTAGAAACAACTTAATCCTTCATAAAATTCGCCAACTGTATAATTAATGAGGCGTCGCTAACAGAAAGTTATTTGACTATTTTAGGCTGGTAGAAAATATCAAAGGTTCCGGATTTGGTTCAATGTGGAAAACATTGGTGGCTTATCAGAAGATTACAAGATGTAAGGAAGACATTGGAGTAGAAAGAGCGTATGGCGCCATGTTTTACGCCACGGGGCATTTCGAAAAATGGACAGATTATGAGTTTTACAACGAAAAAATCCACGACTTCAAATACAACTACAAGACGGCCGTGTTTTATTCTGATGCTGTCGTTCCACTACATACAGAAGAAGTTAATGAAATTAAGTCAACGGGTTTGAATATTACGGAAATTATATTCGGATATCGGTTCGAGATTCAAAATAATGAGTTAAATAGATCATACAAGTCTATCGAGAAAGCGAAATGGTTTTTCGACAACATTACGATATATCTGGATTCCTTGTTACAGATTCAGTTAAAAGTTGCCGCTAGAATCTCGTCTGAAGTGGAAGACGTATTGTCAGAAGTTATTATAAAAGTACGTATCTATTAAATTTTAGAATCTAATTAAATATTTAGGTAACCTTGAGCATTTTGTGTGTTAGCGTCAACTGAACCAACTTCGGACAAAATTCTACAAATTTCACTACGTCTTCCGACCAAGTGAATAATCCCCCCTTAAACGAATTTTTTGTGAGAGAGAAGTTTTCTTTTCTTCACCAATAGGTGTGTATGGGTAGGTGTGATGCATTCCCTCCATACCGTACAATGTAAAAGTTGTATGAATTTGGTGGTTAGTATCTTTGTATGTAACATGAGCGTATACAATATTATATAATTTTTGTGTGATATGAAAATATAGTGTGAGAAAAGGATATGAATAATGATACTAATCGTTTATTAGCGAGGGGCTCGTCAGAGGAACTGTTAACTTCTTCTCCATTCATCCTTCTGACTGTCTTAATCAATTCTTTGTATACAATAGCGTGTGTTTAACTCCTATAATATTTTATTTACTGACATAACAGTGTTCTTGATAGACTATTATGATAGGTAAAATATATATGTCAAAGTGACGTCTGTGATCGGCAGTGAGCCCCTTGCACGTTCGGTGCTTTGATATCATTTATACTGCTCAGTACTTTTTTCAAAATTTAAAAATATTATCTCCTACAATTTTTATTACAGCACCGTATCTGTATCAGTTTAAGCCAAGTATTTATTCCCTCTTTCGTAAAGAATGCCTAAAGCAAAAATAAACAAAGTTACATTACAAGCTGTCCGTTATCACCATGTTAACTGGTAAAATGAATCACATGTTGTTTTGCCATTTTTTTTATTAACTGGACGCGCCCTTCAATTGTGCGGGAATCACGTAATCGTTGGGGAAATGTAGTTTGGTCTTCAGAACTGCAGTCATTTTATTTACCATTGTTATTGCAGTGTTTAGTTACATTTTATTACTTTATTAACATTTCAATCATATTAAGCATTAAAACTATTTATGGTAGCATACAGTAAAACCTCACTTAAAGACCACCTCAATAATAAGACCACCTCAATATTAAGAATACAATTTTCAAGTACATTTCACTGTTTTAATATTTTTTTCAACCTCAATATTAAGACCAGTTTTCAAGGGTAGTCTTATTATTGAGGTTTTACTGTAGATATTTTGCAATGTTTTATGTATGCACGATTCCGTTGTTATTCGCGTAAAGTCAAATTGCTGGACCCGTCCAGTTAACTCAGTGAGTGGCATCCACAACTGATGCTTTCGGACGCCGGGAACAATGGTAAGGAACTGGTAACGATGTAAAACTAAAACCGAACCCAATTGTTAGGGTTAATTGAAATAAAAACAGATACAGTATATGTATTCAGAAACATCATTTAAGTTTCATACGTTAGTCTCAATCACACGATATTGTCACGAGTTATGTCCCTTTATCCATTCTGTATACATAAATTATACTATAGAAGGGATAAAGGGAGAGAACTCCAGAATGGATAAAGGGAGAGAACTCCTGACAATCTCCTGTGCTCTGAATATACACAGTTTTTACTAGTTTACTTTAAAAGCATTTTATTACCATCAGACGGCTGTGTACGCACTTATGGTGGTTGTGGTGATTGCTATGTGTCCAGTGATCATGTTTACAGCAAATGGATTGTCTACAGATATACAGTTGTATACTGTCACACTGGTGGAGAAAACGAAGGAATTGAATATGGAAAAATACAAGACGGAGACACTGCTGTATCAGATGGTACCGAAATCTGTGGCGGACAAACTGAAATGTAGTGGGTCGGTAAGTGTGGAGAACTGTATAGTTCCTTTACTTGATATCATATTCATGTTCTCTTCTCCCCATTTTGACCTATCATTACTGACTTTCTTGACATGTTCCGTGATGTATTCCATCAATTAAACATTTACCCCGTGTTGTCCCCCTAAATTCTCCATAGTTGTTCTTGATGTTCGACCAGATCATTCCGTGCACGCTTATTTCCTTAGATGTTTACCCTTGCACCTCCTCAGTGCCTAATGTTTTGTAGAATGTTGTTTCCCTGGCGTCTGTGCGGGGAGGCATTGTCGTATGTATGTGGCGTTCCTTGTAACAACGTAATATCTCTTGCACATGTCACGTAATTTAAC
Organism: Mactromeris polynyma; assembly: GCA_032209605.1. Classification (NCBI taxonomy): domain Eukaryota; kingdom Metazoa; phylum Mollusca; class Bivalvia; order Venerida; family Mactridae; genus Mactromeris; species Mactromeris polynyma. The sequence goes on along the minus strand of JASFXZ010000010.1, from coordinate 14,497,646 downwards.
GTCTTCTTACGTCTTGGAATTTCACCCATATTGTATTGTGTATTTGAATGGCTCTTGTGGGATTAGATTATATATGTTCCAATGTACATATCTTTATGAGTTACCTTCACAAAAATGAACTTTATTATTATCATAAATATTATAATGTGTTATATGAATTGAGTTACGTAAATAATCTTGTACACATAAGACGTCGCGTCAGATGTTGGCGTCAGTTTGGGTAACGATAAACAGGAATAAAAACAAACACAATGATGTCGAAAAGTTTCTCTCACTGTTGTACGTAGAATGAGAGCAAAGTTAGTCAGAAACTTCACACTATCCGAGTATATTTTGCTTTATTTCGTTCATATCGTTCATACACGAACACCCACAATATCAAACCGGCCCTTTTTATGGCAATTTGGGGCCCCTTTCCCCAAAGAAAAAGTTTATATTTTTCCCCTACTTAGAAAGAAAAATTCCCCGTCAGTAAAATTATTGAATATTTAAGCCTTATAAATACCCAAATTCGGTGATTCATGATGCAAATTTCCCCTATCAGAAGGACCCGTCATACTTTCCAAAAACTGAAAAAAATGACTACTAGCATAATGATTGAATATGTCAAGTTTATCTTTTCCAGATGGAATCAGAATTCTTTAAATCGGTGACGATATTCTTTTCCGATATTGCCGGATTCAACCGAATTTCGTTGACGGTTGCTCCAATGGAATTGGTGAAGATTTTGAATAGTCTGTACACCTCAATGGACGTCATTATCGACAACTTTGATGTTTACAAAGTGGAAACTATCAATGATTCGTACATGGTTGCATCAGGTATAATTATTGACGTAGATGTTTCATTTACACTAAATCATTTTCAGTAACATTTCTTTTTATGCTGTCACTTGCTGTAATTTCAACCCGATAACAGGGTGCCTGGTATTTGTTGCTTTATCAGGTCACTTGGTCACATGCCTTTTATCTCACGTCACATGACCATGTGACTAGCCGGACTATTTTTAGTAAACTATCGCCGCAATGTTATCGTTTTTCTGACTTACTAAAACAATGGATTTTACAATTGAATACTATCACACTTTTCATCTTTTTTGTATAATACATACAAATAAAACGTTCATTTCCCCAAAAGTGTTCTGTTTTCAGTCAAACATAGCTTAATCTTATCCGTTATTAGACAAACTCGGTCTGCATTTTTTCCCGAATGTTAGTGCTTACTGGAACACGTAGTGACAATGTAGTCAAACAAATTGTCGGCTGTTTACACCATTGGAACCACATCATGTCGGGAATTTGAGTCCATCTGCATTTGAACTAATCAGGGTTGACCGTGCGGTCGAGTTTCTCGCAAAAACAACGCATACATATGTACTACAGGGGATTGTCACAAGTTCTCCCCCTTTATCCCTTCCAGAGTGATTTCCCTTTATCTCTTCTATAGTATATCTGTATATAGCCTACAGTACATGTACATATGTACCACAGGGGATAGTCCCAAGTTATTTCCCTTTATCCCTTCTAGAGTTATTTCCCTTTATCTCTTCTATAGTATATGTGTATATACAGAACGTAAACTACAGAAGGGTTAAAGGCAGATAGCTCGATAAGGGATAAAGGCAGATAACTCGTGACAATCTCCTATATCACCGCAAACACAAGTTTAGGGGTAAACAAGATCGAATCACTATGTTGGTTTGTTGATCGGTTAATTGGTCTGTTAAGAAAGACTTGTTGAGCGAATTATCTCTACAGTGTTTGTAGGATTTTCATGCCGAAACTTCGCACAAATAATCAACGTAATGAGTTGTAATGCATGACATATCTTTTCCATCACATTCAAGTTGGCTGACTGGCGGCCATTCTGGATTTTCTCAAAAACTTGTAGAGCGAATTACTTCTACAGTTTTTGAAGGATCTTCATGAAACTTCACACAAATAATCAACATGATTAGTTCTAGTGTTCCATTACATTCAAGATGGCCAACTGGCGGCCATATTGAATGTCCTAAACAATTCTGACAAAGCAGTATTGAGAGGGTATTAATAGTCTTCAGTGATAGCTCTACTTTAACTTGCAGGTTTACCAAATAAGAATGGTGACAAACATGCAACAGAGATTGCCACTCTAGCTCTAGCGATATTGAATATGATGAAAAACAAAACGTTCCCATGCTCTACCAAAGTCAATGTACAACTGAGAATTGGCATCAACACAGGTACGTTTTTTCAGACCCCTATATACTATAATAGACCGAGGTCTTACTTTGAGTCTTGGGCAAATGTGGACGAATCAGTGCTCACGCCGTTTTCTAGAACGTTCGTCGTGCAATCTGGTCACATTTTCACAAGCAATATACATGTAGTAAATTTTGAAACGTTATATGTTCAGAAATTTATATCCCAAACTGTATACAAATGCTTACATTTTTCTATTTTTTATAATCATGTGTACGCAACGGTGTATTTAACATACAGGTAGCTACGCGCCTAGCCTGTCATTCTTCAAACACCTTTAAATTATTTATATATATTCTTGTATATACGGAAAATCTCTTGAACCATCACAGATCGCATTCTGATGAGTGAAATCTTTTTAGCAAGTCAAGAAATGTTTAAACCCAACAATTGACATAAAAATCTATGCTTGCAAACAATTTTGTTTTTTTACTGAAACCCAGTTACAATTATAAATATAAAACTATCAAACCAATCACACTTGCATACATTTAAAAAAAGGTAATTACGAAATTGTGACAGTATTTTTTTTTTGATTCGCCATTGTATTATTTACAACAACAACAACATGTAAATGCTGTTTATATGAGAACCTGAGCCTTGGTATAGCGCTAGACTGTCGCCCGGTAAATTCGGTCGTTCGATTCCCGTGTTGGGCAGGTTGCTTACGGAAGAGCTAGTACTGGTTGATAATTAATTCCAGAAAAACTGTTTATGTCAACTAGCGGCTCGTATATATAACTGAATCATTGTTGAACGTCAGCGCAAAACAACAGAACCATAAAACGACGGTATCAATTAGCGCCATTCTTAGTTATACTCGTTGAATCAAAACTTGTCATTTTGTTTATCACGAATCACATGACAGGATGATAGTTTAATAGTCATCACCGTTCTTAAGCAATAACGAGTGTACTTAACAAAAATACTGACAACGTTTTCTACGATATGCTATTCGAGTTGGACCAGTCTCACAGCCAGATACTTATATTTTCGTTAATGAGAAAACACCTATGTGAAGATATATTTCAGTTCCAAATTTAGAATCAAATGATTATTCAGGACAATTTTATCTGGACTGGAATCCGTCAGATGCACAGGGTTTCCAATTAAGATGTCAGTAAAGACATACTTACACATGTAAATAATGCTTCAAGTGTCATTCTTCATTCATATTTTAATTATTTCATCCTGTACTGTGCCTTTACTCAAGGCCTATATAATATAATGTTATTAATCAAGTGGTTAATCTGTCATTTAAAAACATATCATGATGTAGTATCGTCTACACAAAGTAGGATTGGCTACACTATGTAGTATGGTCTACACTATGTAGTATCGGCTACACTATGTAGTATCGCCTACACTATGTAGTATGGTCTACACTATGTAGTATGGTCTACACTATGTAGTATCGGCTACACTATGTAGTATCGTCTACACTATGTAGTATCGGCTACACTATGTAGTATCGGCTACACTATGTAGTATCGGCTACACTATGTAGTATCGGCTACACTATGTAGTATCGGCTACACTATGTAGTATCGGCTACACTATGTAGTATGGTCTACACTATGTAGTATCGTCTACACTATGTAGTATCGGCTACACTATGTAGTATGGTCTACACTATGTAGTATCGGCTACACTATGTAATATCGGCTACACTATGTAGTATCGGCTACACTATGTAGTATGGTCTACACTATGTAGTATCGACTACACTATGTAGTATCGGCTACACTATGTAGTATCGGCTACACTATGTAGTATCGGCTACACTATGTAGTATGGTCTACACTATGTAGTATGGTCTACACTATGTAGTATCGTCTACACTATGTAGTATCGGCTACACTATGTAGTATCGTCTACACTATGTAGTATGGTCTACACTATGTAGTATCGTCTACACTATGTAGTATCGGCTACACTATGTAGTATCGTCTACACTATGTAGTATGGTCTACACTATGTAGTATCAGCTACACTATGTAGTATCATCTACACTATGTAGTATCATCTTCACTATGTAGTATCAGCTACACTATGTAGTATCATCTACACTATGTAGTATGGTCTACACTATGTAGTATGGTCTACACTATGTAGTATCGGCTACACTATGTAGTATCGGCTACACTATGTAGTATGGTCTACACTATGTAGTATCGGCTACACTATGTAGTATGGTCTACACTATGTAGTATGGTCTACACTATGTAGTATCGGCTACACTATGTAGTATCGGCTACACTATGTAGTATCGGCTACACTATGTAGTATCGGCTACACTATGTAGTATGGTCTACACTATGTAGTATCGTCTACACTATGTAATATCGGCTACACTATGTAGTATCGGCTACACTATGTAGTATGGTCTACACTATGTAGTATCGTCTACACTATGTAATATCGGCTACACTATGTAGTATCGGCTACACTATGTAGTATGGTCTACACTATGTAGTATCGGCTACACTATGTAGTATCGGCTACACTATGTAGTATCGGCTACACTATGTAGTATGGTCTACACTATGTAGTATGGTCTACACTATGTAGTATCGTCTACACTATGTAGTATCGGCTACACTATGTAGTATCGTCTACACTATGTAGTATGGTCTACACTATGTAGTATCGTCTACACTATGTAGTATCGGCTACACTATGTAGTATCGTCTACACTATGTAGTATGGTCTACACTATGTAGTATCATCTACACTATGTAGTATCGTCTACACTATGTAGTATCGGCTACACTATGTAGTATCATCTACACTATGTAGTATGGTCTACACTATGTAGTATGGTCTACACTATGTAGTATCGGCTACACTATGTAGTATCGGCTACACTATGTAGTATGGTCTACACTATGTAGTATCGGCTACACTATGTAGTATCGTCTACACTATGTAGTATCGTCTACACTATGTAGTATGGTCTACACTATGTAGTATCGGCTACACTATGTAGTATCGGCTACACTATGTAGTATCGGCTACACTATGTAGTATCGGCTACACTATGTAGTATGGTCTACACTATGTAGTATCGTCTACACTATGTAATATCGGCTACACTATGTAGTATCGGCTACACTATGTAGTATGGTCTACACTATGTAGTATCGTCTACACTATGTAATATCGGCTACACTATGTAGTATCGGCTACACTATGTAGTATGGTCTACACTATGTAGTATCAGCTACACTATGTAGTATCGGCTACACTATGTAGTATCGGCTACACAATGTAGTATCGGCTACACTATGTAGTATGGTCTACACTATGTAGTATCGGCTACACTATGTAATATCGGCTACACTATGTAGTATCGGCTACACTATGTAGTACGGTCTACACTATGTAGTATCGTCTACACTATGTAATATCGGCTACACTATGTAGTATGGTCTACACTATGTAGTATGGTCTACACTATGTAGTATCGGCTACACTATGTAGTATCGGCTACACTATGTAGTATGGTCTACACTATGTAGTATCGGCTACACTATGTAGTATGGTCTACACTATGTAGTATCGGCTACACTACGTAATATCGTCTACACTATGTAATATCATCTACACTATGTAGTATCGGCTACACTATGTAGTATCAGCTACACTATGTAGTATCGTCTACACTATGTAGTATCGGCTACACTATGTAGTATCGGCTACACTATGTAGTATCGGCTACACTATGTAGTATCGGCTACACTATGTAGTATCGGCTACACTATGTAGTATCGGCTACACTATGTAGTATCGGCTACACTATGTAGTATCGGCTACACTATGTAGTATCGGCTACACTATGTAGTATCGGCTACACTATGTAATATCGTCTACACTATGTAGTATCGTCTACACTATGTAGTATCGGCTACACTATGTAGTATCGTCTACACTATGTAGTATCGTCTACACTATGTAGTATGGTCTACACTATGTAATATCGGCTACACTATGTAGTATCGGCTACACTATGTAGTATCGCCTACACTATGTAGTATGGTCTACACTATGTAGTATCGGCTACACTATGTAGTATCGGCTACACTATGTAGTATGGTCTACACTATGTAGTATGATCTACACTATGTAGTATCGTCTACACTATGTAGTATCGGCTACACTATGTAGTATCGTCTACACTATGTAGTATCGGCTACACTATGTAGTATCGTCTACACTATGTAGTATCGTCTACACTATGTAGTATCGGCTACACTATGTAGTATCATCTACACTATGTAGTATCGTCTACACTATGTAGTATCGTCTACACTATGTAGTATCGTCTACACTATGTAGTATGGTCTACACTATGTAGTATCGGCTACACTATGTAGTATCATCTACACTATGTAGTATCGTCTACACTATGTAGTATGGTCTACACTATGTAGTATCGGCTACACTATGTAGTATCATCTACACTATGTAGTATCGTCTACACTATGTAGTATCGGCTACACTATGTTGTATCATCTACACTATGTAGTATCGTCTACACTATGTAGTATCGTCTACACTATGTAGTATGGTCTACACTATGTAGTATCGGCTACACTATGTAGTATCATCTACACTATGTAGTATCGGCTACACTATGTAGTATCGTCTACACTATGTAGTATGGTCTACACTATGTAGTATCGGCTACACTATGTAGTATCGTCTACACTATGTAGTATCGGCTACACTATGTAGTATCTGCTACACTATGTAGTATCGGCTACACTATGTAGTATGGTCTACACTATGTAGTATGGTCTACACAATGTAGTATCGGCTACACTATGTAGTATGATCTACACTATGTAGTATCGGCTACACTATGTAGTATTGGCTACACTATGTAGTATCATCTACACTATGTAGTATCGGCTACACTATGTAGTATCGGCTACACTATGTAGTATCGGCTACACTATGTAGTATCGGCTACACTATGTAGTATCGGCTACACTATGTAGTATGGTCTACACTATGTAGTATCGGCTACACTATGTAGTATGGTCTACACTATGTAGTATCGTCTACACTATGTAGTATCGGCTACACTATGTAGTATGGTCTACACTATGTAGTATCGGCTACACTATGTAGTATCAGCTACACTATGTAGTATGGTCTACACTATGTAGTATCGGCTACACTATGTAGTATGGGCTACACTATGTAGTATCGTCTACACTATGTAGTATCAGCTACACTATGTAGTATGGTCTACACTATGTAGTATCGGCTACACTATGTAGTATGGGCTACACTATGTAGTATGGTCTACACTATGTAGTATCGGCTACACTATGTAGTATGGTCTACACTATGTAGTATCGGCTACACTATGTAGTATCGTCTACACTATGTAGTATCGTCTATTTTTCAACGTCATTAATGTTCCTGCATGCGAACTTTCTGATTGATTTAGACGGCAAGATTCTTCTCCTTCGTCCATTGTGTCGATATTTGTTGTCGTCTGCTTTGCCGGATTTGTTTACCGCGACAAGTTTAAGTCATGAAAATTCGATAGGTTACACCACCCCAAATTTAATACACTGATTACACAGTCTGCATTCGATGAGCAAGAAAAAAATAGAATGTCAGAATCGGTTGCCCCGCGGTCGCATACATGAGGTGCTCGTGGCGGCAAGGTTTAACTTATGTTATAACTATAATTACATTTATGAAAATGTTTATGTAACATGTTTGGATACTTATTCATGCAAAATTACAAATCAATCCGATGTTAAATATAAAAAAAATACAATAAATATGTAAGTGATTCTGGATCATCCGTCGCATGTTTCAGGTTCCTGTATGGCAGGCATTGTGGGTAATATCATGCTCCGATACTGTCTGTTCGGTGACACCATCAACACGGCTTCACGTATGAAGACGTATGGTATCTGTAAGTCATTTAATTTCGCCTTACTTATAATTGTTGACAGTTCCATATAGAATGACACAACACTATTCTGACACCACACTACCCTAACACCACTCTGTCCTGACACCACCCTACCCTGACACCCCACTACCCTAACATCTCACTACCCTGACACCAAACTTCCCTGACACCACACTACCCTAACATCTCACTACCCTAACACCACTCTGTCCTGACACCACCCTACCCTGACACCCCACTACCCTGACACATCACTACACTGACACCACCCTACCCTGACACCCCACTACCCAAACATCTCACTACCCTGACACCAAACTACCCTGACACCACACTACACTGACACCACACTACACTGACACCACACTACCCTGTCACCACACTACCCTGACACCACACTACCCTGACACCTCACTACCCTGACACCTCACTACCCTGACACCTCACTACCCTGACACCACACTACCCTGACACCACACTACCCTGACACCACACTACCCTGACACCTCACTACCCTGACACCACACTACCCTGATACCACACTACCCTGACACCACACTACCCTGACACCACACTAACCTGACACCACACTACCCTGACACCACACTACCCTGACACCACACTACCCTGACACTACACTACCCTGACACCACACTACCCTGACACCACACTACCCTGACACCTCACTACCCTGACACAACACTACCCTGACACCACACTACCCTGACACCACACTACCCTGACACCTCACTACCCTGACACCTCACTACCCTGACTCCACACTACCCTGACACCACACTACCCTGACACCTCACTACCCTGACACCACACTACCCTGACACCACACTACCCTGACACCACACTTCCCTGACACATCACTACCCTGACACCACACTACCCTAACACCACACTACCCTGATACCACACTACCCTGACACCACACTACCCTGACACATCACTACCCTGACATAACAATACCATGTCACCACACTACCCTGACACCACACTACATAGACACCACACTACCCTGACACATCACTACCCTGACATAACAATACCCTGTCACCACACCACCCTCACTCATAAAGATACCAATTGTTGGGACTATATCAAGTTGAAGAGATCATAAATGGCATGTTATCGACTTATATTGACAGGAGCTGGCAACAATCATCATAAGTCAACCATGGTCAAAAGACCTAACCCGCCAGGTTTATTTTGGGAATCTTCACTATATTATGACAACATGATCTGAAACAACGATTGTGACTATGACATATTGAGGTCGACATTTTTCAATAGTTTAATGCATTTGAATTAATAAAGCTTATTGTAATCAAAATCAAACGGAATAGCTAAATGTACTCGGTAGATTTTAAGAAAACTATTGAAATAGTTCTAGTGGGTTAGCACTTTTGACCAGTATTCATGAATGTGTAGTTCTACAATTGTTACTGTATCATGTGGTTACATTGACTGTATCATGTGGTTACATTGACTATATCATGTGGTTACATTTACAATATCATGTGGTTACATTGACTGTATCATGTGGTTACATTGACTATATCATGTGGTTACATTGACTGTGGGTTACATTGACTATATCATGTGGTTACATTGACTGTATCATGTGGTTACATTGACTGTGGGTTACATTGACTATATCATGTGGTTACATTGACTGTATCATGTGGTTACATTGACTATAGCATTTGGTTACATTGACTGTATCATGTGGTTACATTGACTATATCATGTGGTTACATTGACTGTGGGTTACATTGACTATATCATGTGGTTACATTGACTGTGGGTTACATTGACTGTATCATGTGGTTACATTGACTATATCATGTGGTTACATTGACTGTGGGTTACATTGACTATATCATGTGGTTACACTGACAATATCATGTGGTTACATTGACTATATCATGTGGTTACATTGACTATATCATTTGGTTACACTGACACTATCATGTGGTTACATTGACTGTATCATGTGGTTACATTGACAATATCATGTGGTTACATTGACTGTATCATGTGGTTACATTGACACTATCATGTGGTTACATTGACTGTATCATGTGGTTACATTGACAATATCATGTGATTACATTGACTGTATCATGTGGTTACATTGACAATATCATTTGGTTACATTTACCATATTACGTGGTTGCATTGACTGTATCATGTGGTTACATTGACACTATCATGTGGTTACATTGACTGTATCATGTGGTTACATTGACAATATCATTTGGTTACATTTACCATATTACGTGGTTGCATTGACAATATCATGTGGTTACATTGACAATATCATGTGGTTACATTGACAATATCAATGATGACAGGTCAAGGTCGTGATTGTAAATGCTGTATCGTTATGTTTTCAGCCAATAAAATACACATAAGTGAACACACACATTTGGCTCTAGCCAAGTTTGGTGGATTCAGAATGAAGTTCAGAGGTACACTGGATATTAAGGTAACACTATATAACTTCTTCTTTTGAATTTTAGCGACACGTGTTTGTTATTCATCATCTTAAATATATATAAATATAATATTTACAATACTTATCAAAACCTTTCTGGGTCGATACAAAAATGTTATCTTATTACGAATCCATGTAGCAGATCTTTATGGACGACGCGGCAGAATTGGACAGTTTATACCCTGCAATAACACCGGCTGACAATAGTTTTTCGGCGCAGTCGTACTCACATTGCTTTGCTATTTGCATATTAGTGTTGTGCAAACCAATCAAATCTTACCACTTAACCAACTCTTCTTCAACCGAACAACGTTTGTAACCTTGACGTGGATTGGTTAAACTTTCGATAAGGGTACGTTACCTTACCGAAATCCACTGAATTTCCGAAAAATTACCGAAATCTATTTTTTCATTACCGAAATCTATTTTTCATTACCGAAATCCACATTTAATACAACTTATGCACTTTATATTGCTAATTTGATGTTAGACTATTAAATGTATGGTTGAACTGAATTTACATGCAAAACATCTAAGGACAATATTGCATAAATTAAGAAAATTATAGGCGATGATGAAGAAGAACTTTTATTTGTACTTAAACCCATAAAAGGTTATTGACAAAACATCAATATAACATAGAAAATAATACATAGCAATACGTGACAAGAAGATACAATGAAATGGTAAATAAATGAGGTTCATCTCTGTTGGGGGAGGCAGAATAATTTAAATGATAAATACATGTTAAAAACAAAGCATCCAATTCATATCCATAATTACATAATTATATAAAATAATTTAACGTCAATGGTAACTCCTAGAACATCTAAATGGATCATCAAGGAAATGGCCCTTACAAAGAGCGCATAACCTATAATGATCGAGCAATTTTAAAATGTACAGTCACCAATTGCAAGTGTGCTCTACCAAAACGAAATTGTAAAGCATCGCACGGTGATCATGTACATGAAACAATCATTAAATATACATAAAATGTACATATTAGTAGTTTCCATCGACGTTATCACTTATATGAAACAAAGAATTATACATGTACATACACATTTACATACATTCACATATATAAATACATTTCTTATATTATAATAATTATACAATTTTAAATATAACAGACAGTAGTATATCCAATATCGCCAATTTTGGTGTAACCATTTAAACATTTTTAAACCAAATTAATAATACTATTACAACTCGTTATGAAGTTGTTGGCGCTTAATAAATCCATGATGTCCAAATACACTTAAATTTCGTATTTCTGATGCATTTTTTGTCGTCATTAATGCGATGAACTTAAAAGTACTGGGACGGTTCCAATAATATGATTTTATGTATTTTATGCGCAATTCTCTCAAAATGTTACATACAAGAACAAAATGGTATTCATCCTCTAGGATGTTACAGAATGGACATATACGTTCATTTAACGGGACACTTAAAGGTTTTCTCCATCTACCAGATTCAACGGCTAGTCTATGTGATGACATTCTCAAGCGTGATAATGCTATTCTGTATTTACGGATTGTGATAACATCTAGATATTTGCTAAAATTTGTACTAACTATTGTTCTAAAGAATAAAGCTCTCGTGGAATCTTCTAACCTATTGTTATAATCGATCAACCATATATCTCTTATTCTTTGCTTTAAAAGTAAAAGAAAATATTCCTTGTTTTCAACACCTTGGTTTAGCCACACGTGTTCGAAACCTAGTTTAGTCAGAATTGTTTTAACATTTGTTACCCAGTTAATTTTAGTTGGTCTACTTACAATGTCGTTTTGCAGCATTAAGTATGCATGTTTAATATATTTTGATTCTACACATGTACAGATTTTTAACCAGTATTTTATTATACTAAAAATTTTGAGTGAATCAATACTTTGTTTCCCTAGTTCACCATATACAAAATCATTTTGAGTGGTTGCTTTAACGCCCAATAATCTCTTACAAAAACTTAAATAAGTCCGTTCTGTTTGAAGAGCCTTATGGAAGCCCCAAACTTCTGAAGAGTAGGTTAAAATTGGCATGATTAATTTATCAAATAGTTCTAATGTATGTTTAGGTGACATATCAGTGAACTTATACAGATATTTATTCATTTTAAAAATCGCCTTTAAAGCTTGTCCAGCTAATAACTTGTCATGCTCATAAAAAGAACCCCCTGAACTAAATAATACACCCAAATATTTAAAGCTTGTAACAATTTCTAACTCATGATCATTATACATAAAACATAAATTTTGTGGCAATCTACCAGCTTTTCTGAAAACCATAACTTTCGTTTTACTTGGATTAACTCTTAAGTTTCCATCTATTGCAGTAATCTGATAAAATATTTAAAGAATGTTGCAATTCATCTGCACTTTTTTGCAAAAATTATAATATCATCTGCATATCTTTATCATTCCCATATCAATACCTTCTATTCCTTTATCAATAATAGTTTGTTCCAAATCGTTTAAATATATGCTAAAAAGAAAAGGTGAGAGGCTTTCGCCTTGTCGTACTCCTAAATTACAAGAAAATGAGTCACTTAAATTATTCTTACTTTTCATTTGTGATTTAACATTATTATACATAGATTTAATTACGTCTAATATATTTCCGCTTACTCCGCATTGCAATAATTTAAACCATAAAACATCTCTAACCACAAAATCGAAAGCTTTTTGAAAATCAACGAACGCACAATACAGTTTATGATTATTGTTTAAACAATGAGTTATCAGACTATTTAGAACAAAAATGTTATCGGTCGTACCCATGTTTTTCCTAAAACCTGCCTGAGCCTCAATGTAAACGGAGTATTGCTCAGCCCAATTATCGAGTCTGTTGTTTAAAATTCGGGTGAAAAGTTTTCCCAAAGTACTAAGTAGTGTAATGCCACGATAATTAGCTGGGTCGTTTGTAGACCCTGACTTATGAATTGGAACAACAAAACCCTGGCTCCACTGCTCAGGGAAATAACCTGATGTCTCCAGTGGAATTCGGTAAGGTAATGTACCGTTGGATAACGCCTAAATAACTAAACCCAAAAACATTAACTCGTTTATTGTCATGTATTTTGTCTTCCGAATCAAAGTAATGAACACTATTTTTGTAATGGTGTTATGTTTGCAAGGAACATTTTAAGCACGATAGAGGCGATATCAACCCCTCGGGAAATTGCTCGGTGTTTTAATTAAGAAGATTCTAGGTTTTATGTAACAGTCACGGACATCTGTATTGTTTTCATCAGATATGTAACAAGTATATGAACATGTACGTGTATGTGTGATTTCACGACTGATACAATAAGTACTGATGAACTAAATTGTTAGTGACTAATCTCACTACGGAGTAATTCTATCAAATCTCCTAGGAAGACATCTCCCCTTACAGGTATCGGAGTTACTATAGTGTAGCATAATCGTGTGACCAGCAATCGTAACATCTCAGCATTTTTTATGTTGCACAACATATCTTGACCTTCAGCTTGCAACAAATTTGCTTCCTTCAGATTGCACCGACCATCTTTTTTCAAGATAGATCTTGTTATTTCTTAAAATATGTTTTATCAGGGAAAAGGTTTAATGAAGACCTATTGGATAATGAATCGTTGGGATGACGAGGACATGCTCAGTGAACAAGAGCAAGATGAGGCACTTCCGGGTGAGTTGATGACGTACTCTGACGTCAATATCTGCACAAACAGATCGTCCGTCCCGGATTCGAGGTATTCAAGTATGACTGACCGGCGGGTATGGCGCGAGGAGGATGTGTTTGTAGGAGCTATAAACAAACATAGTCCAAAACACGGTCAGCATTGCGGAGGAATACACCAGTGTTAGCTAGGATCTATCATTTGTTGTTTGAATGATTGTTCATTACGGTATCGTTGGAATAAAGCATGATGTTCGAATATTGAATTTACATATTATTCATAATAGTTTGTTTAAATGAATGTAAACAGTTTTTACAAATATACTGATATTTATCTTGATTAATGTAGGTATATGTAATTGTGTTGATTGTTCCAGTGGTATGAAGTATGAATTGCCATGTGAAACACCCAGTTTAGGATGATCGTCTGCTAATTTGTGATATAATAAAACAGTTTACGGATAAAACACGTACTGTTTCTAAACACATATTCTTTCATTGAGATTTGTGGTGTTATCGGTGATTGATATTCAAGTTGGCACGAAAACTCTTGCGTTTAGATGATCGATCTTGGGCCAGAAACTTAATTTGGTTATTTGTTTCAACATTTGTTGTATGTCGGTAAAATTGTATGATCAAAAAAATTATTTAAATTATTAGTCCATGCTGCGACATTAAAACATTTATATAAAGTATGGGGACTGAATGAGTGTCGTATACCAGCTTCGACAGTCATATCTTTGACAAACGGATCAGATTATGTCGAATAAAGGGAAGCAACCCAACTACAGATATTGACTTAATAAGTTCAAAGGAACAGGGGAGCTCACTCGTGAATTTGTCTATAATTTATGGACATGGGTATATACTTCGTATGATTTATTTAAAAAAGCAGTGTTGTTTAGACATTTGCCAAATCAATAGTATTGTTTAGAGAAATGCACATTTGTATATCATTTTGTGTTTTATTCCGTGTATTTATTTATGAAATTGGAGGTAAATCAATACTCACATGTTAACTAGATGCGTAAATGTCCCCTTATGTTTGTGTTGACAATTTGTTACGTTATTTGAGTTTCATTTTTTGTTATATACATTCAAGAGCTTGTATATCTGTTGTGAAAGTTCCTTATATAAACTGGTCAAAAGTGCTAGCCCGTTGGTACTATTTTACATCGCTTCGGAAAAACTACTGGATACATCTTCTATATAATCTTGTATAAAAATATCGAAAAAAGTCGACGTAATGCTGTCAAAATTACGGTCATCGTTTCATGTCACTTTGTCATTATGTAGTGATGTTCTCAAAATACGAAATGCAAGATTTGCATTTTCGACCAGTATATGGTAACCAATGAGTTGGTAATATGTTTAAACATCTTATTGTAAATATCTAATGGAACATTTTTCATAACATAGTTGCCTGTTGTGTTGTAACATTATACACTATTTAGTATTTGTTTTCCTGTTTCTGGTTATAAAGCTAAATACATGTGTACATTCGTTGTTACTTACACACCTATCAGTATTTGCCCCAGGGGGAGCGGCGGGCTGACACAGGAGTATAAGAACATTTGTCTTCTTTGGGTCTAATTCCCCCATCTTAAAGCCAAGCATTTTGTGTAAATCCCACAGTTGGAGTTGTCTAATTCTCCCACTTCCGGGATCTAGTAAAAATTCCCAGGACTCGAAATTATTCGGTGTGTCAAATTACCACTTGTCGAGAATCTTCCTGGGAAACATTGATAAGTGCATTATAGTAAACACTCTGTGATGCTGCTCGTGACTTTGTCAAATATACTATTGCAACTAAAACATTCGTATATTTTTTCAGAAAATGTTGATTTATTTCAAAAGTTTTTTTTTAACAACAATTAGTGTTTATTGAACGCATCATTTTGCTTTAGAGTTACATAATTTTATGCTTCATGAGGCTTTTAACATCTTTCAGATGAGTGAGTCGACATGTTGAGCTTTTATGATCACTCACCATCCGTCGTCCGTCTGTCTGTCTGTCTGTCCTGGATTACTGCCATTAGGGTCAAACAACGTGCTTATAAGCTATGCTTTAAAAGAAGGAAAAGGCACCTAAATCATAAATGTTTGAAAGTCCGTCAGTCAGTCCGTCCACACTTATCTTAAACTTCTCCTCCTCCTCAACCACTTGGTCAACTTAAACCAAAGTTCACAGAAACAATCCTTAAGTAGTACCAATTCAAAATTAATTGTTCAAAGAATTCCATTCCATGAAGAATTCCGGTTGCCAAGGCAACAGAGAGTAAAACTTTAAAATATCTTGACAAAAAAAAACAATTTTGATATAACGTCACAAAAATGTACATTGGGTGACCCTCTACCAAGATTGTTCAAAGTATTTGGATTCGTCAAAAACCCTGTCTGCCAGAGGGTGGAACTACTTTTCCTATATTCATATAGTGGAAATTAAAAATATCGTCTTGTCAAAAACTACTGACCCAATTTTGACATACAATGTATTATAGTGGAAACTTAAAAAAATCTTCTTGTCAAAAATACAGGCCCATTTTCGATATAATTTCACTTAAATATTCCTTAGACGATCTCCTACCAAGATTGTTCAAATTATGTTGATGGTTGATGAAAACATGACTGGCAGGGGGTGGAGCCACTTTTCATCTATGTATAGTGGAAACTACAAAAGTCTTCTTGTCAAAAAGTGCAGGCCCAATTTAGGTATAGTTTCATCTAAATGTTATTACTCTCATTCATAATAGCGGCCATTTAAAGCAGGGGGCATAACTGTACCTTTTAGGCGACCATTTGAAACAAGAGTAGTCTCCTTTCATTTAAAATGGCGGAAATTAACAGCATGGATTATTTCCCCTGATTTCAAAATGGTGGATATTCCGCGAAAATGGCAGCCATTTTGACATCAGGGGACATCACTCATGTCTTAAATTGCGTCCATTTTGAAATAAAGGGACATTACTCTCATTCATAAGAGCGGCCATTTTTAAGCAGGATGCATAACTCTTACCTTGCTTGGCGACCATTCGAAAAAAGAGTAGCCTCCCTTCATTCAAAGTGGTGGAAATTAACAGCACGGATTACTTCCCCTGATTTCAAAATGGTGGATAGTCCGCGAAAATGGTAGCCATTTTTTGTCATTAGGGGACATAAAGCATGTCTAAAATTGCATCCATTTTGTAATAAAGGGACATTACTCTCATTCATAATAGCGGCCATTTTAAGCAAGGGGCATAACTGTACCTTTTAGGCGACCATTCGAAACAAGAGTAGTCTCCCTTCATTCAAAATGGCGGAAATTTACAGCATGGATTATTTCCCCAAATTTCAAAATGGTGGATATTCCTCAAATATGGCTGCCATTTTGACATCAGGGCATCACTCATGTCTTAAATTGCGTCCATTTTGAAATAAAGGGACATTACTCTCATTCCTAATAGCGGCCATTTTTAAGCAGGATGCATAACTCTTACCTTGCTTGGCGACCATTCGAAAAAAGAGTGGCCTCCCTTCATTCAAAGTGGTGGAAATTAACAGCACGGATTACTTCCCCTGATTTCAAAATGGTGGATAGTCCGCGAAAATGGTAGCCATTTTTTGTCATTAGGGGACATAAAGCATGTCTAAAATTGCATCCATTTTGTAATAAAGGGACATTACTCTCATTCATAATAGCGGCCATTTTAAGCAGGGGGCATAACTGTACCTTTTAGGCGACCATTCGAAACAAGAGTAGCCTCCCTACTTTCAAAATGGTGGATATTTCTCAAATATGGCTGCCATTTTGACATCAGGGGACATCACTCATGTCTTAAATTGCGTCCATTTTGAAATAAAGGGACATTACTCTCATTCATAAGAGCGGCCATTTTTAAGCAGGATGCATAACTCTTACCTTGCTTGGCGACCATTCGAAAAAAGAGTAGCCTCCCTTCATTCAAAGTGGTGGAAAATAACAGCACGGATTACTTCCCCTGATTTCAAAATGGTGGATAGTCCGCGAAAATGGTAGCCATTTTTTGTCATTAGGAGACATAAAGCATGTCTAAAATTGCATCCATTTTGTAATAAAGGGACATTACTCTCATTCATAATAGCGGCCATTTTAAGCAAGGGGCATAACTGTACCTTTTAGGCGACCATTCGAAACAAGAGTAGTCTCCCTTCATTCAAAATGGCGGAAATTAACAGCATGGATTATTTCCCCAAATTTCAAAATGGTGGATATTCCTCAAATATGGCTGCCATTTTGACATCAGGGGACATCACTCATG
This sequence comes from Mactromeris polynyma, assembly GCA_032209605.1. Classification (NCBI taxonomy): domain Eukaryota; kingdom Metazoa; phylum Mollusca; class Bivalvia; order Venerida; family Mactridae; genus Mactromeris; species Mactromeris polynyma. The sequence goes on along the minus strand of JASFXZ010000010.1, from coordinate 14,479,013 downwards.
TCTTAAATTGCCCCCATTTGAAATAAAGGGACATTACTCTCATTCATAATAGCGGCAATTTTTAAGCAGGATGCATAACTCTACCTTGCTTGGCGACTATTCGAAACAAGAGTAGCTTCCCTTCTTTCAAAATGGTGGAAACTAACAGCACGGATTACTTCCCCTGATTTCAAAATGGTCGATATTCCGCAAAAAATGGCAGCGATTTTGACATCAGGGGACATAAATCATGTCTAAAATTGCATCCATTTTGTAATGAAGGGACATTACTCTCATTCATAATAGCGGCTATTTTAAGCAGGGGGCTTAACTGTACCTTTTAGGAGACCATTCGAACAAGAGTAGCATCCCTTCTTTCAAAATGGCGGAAATTTACAGCATGGATTACTTCCCCTGATTTCAAAATGGTAGATAGTCCGGATATCAGGGACATAAATCATGTCTAAAATTGCATCCATTTTGTAATAAAGGGACATTACTCTCATTCATAATAGCGGCCATTTTAGGCAGGGGGCATAACTGTACCTTTTTGGCGACCATTCGAAGCAAGAGTAGCCTCCCTTCTTTCAAAATGGTGGAAATTAACAGCACTGATTACTTCCCCTGATTTCAAAATGGTTGATATTCCGCTAAAATGGCAGCCATTTTGACATCAGGGGACATCACTCATGTCTAAAATTGCCTCCATTTTGAAATAAAGGGACATAACTCTCATTCATAAGAGCGGCCATTTTTAAGCAGGATGCATAACTCTTACCTTGCTTGGCGACCATTCGAAACAAGAGTAGCCTCCCTTCTTTCAAAATGGTGGAAATTAACAGCACAGATTACTTCCCCTGATTTCAAAATGGTGGATAGTCTGCGAAAATGGCAGCCATTTTGACATCAGGGGATATAAATCATGTCTAAAATTGGATCCATTTTGTAATAAAGGGACATTACTCTCATTCATAAGAGCTGCCATTTTAAGCAGGGGGCATAACTGTACCTTTTAGGCGACTATTCGAAACAAGAGTAGCCTCCCTTCTTTCAAAATGGTGGATATTCCTCAAATATGGCTGCCATTTTGACATCACTCATGTTTTAAATTACCTCCATTTTGAAATAAAGCAGGGGGCATAACGGTACCTTTTAGGTGACCATTCGAAACAAGAGTAGTCTCTTTCAAAATGGCGGAAATTTACAGCATGGATTACTTCCCCCGATTTCAAAATGGTGGATAGGGGACATCACTCATGTCTAAAATTGCCTCCATTTTGAAATAAAGGGACATTACTCTCATTCATAATAGCGGCAATTTTTAAGCAGGATGCATAACTCTACCTTGCTTGGCGACCATTCGAAACAAGAGTAGCCTCCCTTCTTTCAAAATGGTGGAATTTAACAGCACGGATTACTTCCCCCCTCCCCCCCCCCCCCCCGATTTCAAAATGGTGATATTCCGCAAAAATGGCAGCCATTTTGACATCAGGGGACATAAATCATGTCTAAAATTGCATCCAATTTGAAATAAAGGGACATTACTCTCATTCATAATAGCGGCCATTTTAAGCAGGGGGCATAACTGTACCTTTTAGGCGACCATTCTAAACAAGAGTAGCCTCCCTTCTACCCTGCTCAAGATGTGGCAGAACTTCATAGGCGAGTTAGCCCCTTTGACAACTGGGGACAAGTCTAGACCTACTTGGCCACCAATACTTGACAATTCATCTATTATCCAATGGCTGCTTCATTTAATGGCAGGCCTTGGTAGTCTTTTGTAACTTGCAACTGACTATCATACTTTACTGCTGTCATCAACTGTGGGTCAATACTTTCAATCATAGAATAAGCCATGTGATCGGTAAAAACTCTATCATATGATGAAGAAACCAATTAATGGTTTGTATTTGATCTATCAAAAATGTGAACTAAAACCCAAAGATGATGGAGCAGTTAAGAGAATAGATCAGTCATGGATGTCAGTGGGTGGTTATAGTAAGTAGATAGCAATAAGTAAGACCAACAAGATGCAACAAATTATATCTGGTCACTTCTACGGACCATGGTTGTCCTTTATGGACAAAACAAACATAATATACAAGATTTCACAATGGAAAGTGTCATAAATTGTCTATTTTCTGACACAAAAGTCTTCTGGTCCATGTTGAAACATATCATTCATGTCTAATATGTCACTTTTTGTTATTTAATAACGTTAAAAAATAAACCATTCATTCTGGACAATCATTCATTCTGGACAACCATTCATTGACGGACAAATGCACCAATTTGATGAAGTTGTTTGATGAGATTCATTCCATACCTGAAATATAAAAAAGGATGTTCTTAATTATTTTTTTTTATCAAAATTAGTCCACTTTCATGTCTCAATTTGGTCACAATTAACACAGCTATATCGAAAATATCCTCAAATAACAAAGAGGGTTAGGGTTAGTAGCTTGTTTTTTCGACAATCTTCTGTCCAAATACTAGGTATAATCAGAATTAAATATCAGGTCCTGATGTATCTTCTTATGCGCATCAAATGGAAATGGGCTATTTGAAACCAAGTATTACTTAAAATTTTGAACCCGATGAATTTGAATGAATGAGGTCCGACTGTAAATTACTATAGCTGTATTTAATTGCTAAGTGTATAAGAATCATGAGAAATGCAAAATGAGCCAAGCCATTGCAGATGCCAAGGCATGATGGGAAAATATGTCTGCTTATTAAAATGCAAGAAACAACCTAGTACAATTATCATTCAAGACAAAATCCAACATTTTTCATCAAAACAACTATAGTTTGGTGATAATTTTTCGCTACTTAAATGTCTCACTTGACAATTCATTAGTGAACCCAAAGAGGTTTATACCTATGACCCCTATGACGTCAGAACCTAGCACTGAAGAAACTGCAACCATACCCACTATGCCACTGAAGAAACCTCAAAAACGGTTATTCAAATGATGCTGATATGGTTGTCGTTACTTCAGTACATGGTATATATGGTGTGTGTGACATCTTGAGACAATTTTCAGCTACTATTTTACTATAACTATTTTATAGAGAATACATTTCTGTATGTTAATAATTTAAGTTATAAAAGTGATGGCAAATCATCAATATACATTGTACATTACCTCTGACCATGTCAATGGCATTAGTGTCTACATAGACTGAACTCAAAGGACATTTACAAAAGAACTCATCAAGAATGACTACTTGATTACGCGAAATCGCAAATGTCAGTATATGTACCAACTGTGTGTTAATCTACTAATGCAATAAATGTTTGTATTCTCGTTCGATATACCGTTCGGAAGATTTTCCGGTTAACTAGTTTACAAAATAACTGATTATTCCCATCCCTAATTATTCTACTACATGTATTTACTTTTTAAAGTAAGTCAGTCAATATTTTGGTTAATTCATCAACAAGCCCCAGTTATTTTTTACTGTAATCTCAGTGGCAAAGAATTTATCAAATTTTGTGTTAATTTTCTCTATTATTATTTTCCCCATCATTTTGTACAAGAAAAAATTCTGATAATAAACCTATTTCTGTATTTTTAGATTTTGCTTTATTTTTAATGTCAATCTGCAATCCATCAATGCCCACGGCCAGAGATTATAAACTTGAGATCGGTTGCTGTACTCAAAGCTTCTTTTCAGTCACAACTTATTTTGTCAAATAGATATTTTGTTAAATGTTTCAGTACTTTTTTAGGTTAATTATTTATGTTATATGGCAATTACTGCATGATCAATTATAAAACAACAGAATTAATCTAAGAAAACACACAAAACAAGATTTGAAATCAATCTCAAGTTTTATAACCTCAGACAAAGGTGTTCATTTGAAATATTTCACTATTATTTGTCACAAATTTGATACTCCTGACCCTGATTTCTCAAGAATACTCGAATATACTAAAATACGAAGTTTAAAATATCAGGAAATTTAATAATTTACTAATAATTGTAATCATCAATATTTTTGTATGAACAGTTAATTTTATCACAATGCCATGATATTATATTTTTGTTACAATGTGCATTTAATTTTATAAAATTATTCAATTGAAACTCTACTGGACATAAAGTGGTAAATGTATGTTGATATTTTTTATTATTGTGAAATTATTAAAATGTGGAATCTGAATATATGTTTTTAAATATAAAATAAATTTATTCAACTTCGAAGTGTTTGTTCGCTTTGTGATATTATTTTATTAAATATATGCAATAACTTAGTTTGGATTTTGGTTTTCAAGAACATGCATATTGAATACCAAAGGTTTTGTAAAATAGTTTGATAGTCCAAAATATTTTAATGATGCTGAACTTAATTATGATTCATTCGGTAACTGATTAAAAAATCCAATTCATGAAGGGACATACATCTGCAACAGAAATCCACATTTTGTTCTATAACATTTTCTACTATTTTTATCCCCATTTTTTTATTTTCACTGGCCTATATGAACAGAAAATCAATTGTCAATGTTCAGATTTCTTCAGATTAAAATGTGCTTAATTAGTGAGGCGTGATAGTTTTGACCTGAATGCATCAAATGAAAGAAAAATATGATATCTAATCTTTGATGGTATGTCTTCATTTGGTTACAAAAACCAAAACCAGTTATAATTCCACAATTTTGTGAAATACTGGCAGACTTAAATACCAACCAAAGTATTTCAAACTTTTGATGTTCAGAATACAATTCTTTCATTTATTAATTCACTTCGCAATAATGTTCTGAAGTTTGATTGACCGACTGACCCACTGACTGACTATGGAAAGTATACCAGTACGTATTAATGATTCAAAAGGAATAGTTTGCTCTACATTTCATAAGGCATTTACTTATAGTATTTGGTATATTCTACTGCCCATGTTTTATTCTGACAACATCATGAAGTTAATTTAACATACTGTGATATTATTAAAGTGGCATTACATATTGTATGTAAATTAATGTATTTAATATAACTTTTGTCAGGAATTTAGTATGGAATGGTATCTTGTCAATGAAAATATTTTTTATTTTGCTGAATTTGTCATAATTTGCAATAAACTAGCCATTTAACTTCCAACTCATAATAAAATATTCGTTTTTGGTAAAAAAAGTATAAGTATTTGACCTTAGAAAGCCTGTTTTCTTTGAAGTGATGTCTAATGTTGGAAAATGTTCTTGAATGATCTTGAACAGAATGCAAGTTGTCTCCCTTTAATCAATTATTTGACATTTTGTTCAATATTTTATATTACCTTATTCAGTAAATCAACATGCAGCAACAACACAACCAAGTACACATACATGGCTTTGTGTAACACTACATGGATCGTCATTGTCTTTTGATCCTGAAAAAGAAATCAAAGATAAATAAGTGTGTGTCAACTTAAAAAAAAGTTTGAAACTTTACTGAACCACTTCATATAAAACTTTTTATAGGGGTGTCATGTTACGTCTATAATGTACCACGATATACTGTTTCATTTACCTCATCTATGTCTGTAGATTTTTTTCTTACTAATTTTATTCAACTTCAAGCTCTTCGAATGCATTAAATAAATTCAAAAATAAATATGCATAAACCAGAACAAAACAATTATAAATATCATTTAAGTTTTTGATTGAATAGGAGATTTTCATGACAGTAGTGTATCACTCTTATTTCAGGTTATTACTAATACAAAAAACTTATTAGATTTTCAATACTTAAGTATTTAGCCAGTAGTATCTGACTGAAAGCAAAAAAGCACATTTCGTATGCCACTGGTACGTTTATTACATATCATGGTACAATACAGTTTGGCTGCTTATTGCAATACAATGTATGATGATATAGCAGTATAACGTGACACCCCTATTACAACAAGCGGTGTCTTGACCTTGCAGTCACTGCAACCTACACTATGAGTGGTCAAAACTTCATGTATACCCCACACTTATCTCTGTCATATATATACATGTATACAGCTTATAAAGAGATTTCAACAAAACCAATCCTATATCCTCAAGAAACCAAGTCAATCTTTACAGTAAATGCCTATACCATTGTAAAACAGGTACAATTTTTCTCTTTTCATAGCTGGTACAACTTTTACAGTGAATTCCTATAATATCGTGAAATTGGCCCTTTTTGTTCTAGTTTTAAACCTGTGGGAAATTCAATTAAATTTTTAATTTTCTACACTATAATGCTATATCAATCCAAAATTTGATTCGATATGCTCTGATGTTGTTTCGGCAAAGCACTAATTTTCATACAGATTAAGTTAGAGGGTTTCCAGTTAGGAAATGCTTGTGATGTATTAAAAAGATGAAAACGCTTTTAAAAATGTTACAGTTTCATCTACTCAAATTTCATACTGATTTCCATACAGAATTGTATGTTATAGGTTGCAACTAATTGATTAAATATATGAGATGTTCCATGACAAACCTTAGTGACCAAACATCAACTTTCTGATTTTTACTATTTCTAACAGATATATTCATCTTTTTTCATTCAATAGCTCATATATTAAAATCGGATATCTACTTTTCTTTTTATAGCAATTCAAATAGTCTGTATACAGACCCTATGTTGTCATGTACCATACCAATTTAATATTATACCTAAATGTTATCTTTTAACCTTGATATTTGTTTGAATCTTGTCAATATATTTGAAATAAAAAACTGAATGAAATTAAAAAATATGGTGTTTTACAAAACATTTCTTCTTGATTTAACTGATTTAAAATTTTGAATTGACAACAAGAGACCCATGATAAAAGCAAGGCGCTCTATGGGCTACATTGTGCACATAGTAGAACTTCAATAAGTTTAGTTCAGGACAAGACCATTTTTGAAGTTATTCCCTATGTGACTATATAGAAAACATGTGACCCAATACAACAAGAAATGTGGCAATACCACCAACATTTTTTATAGAAAACTCATGGGTAAGGAAAGCCTCTATATTGCAGGGGATGCTAAAACACTGATCTAAGCATAAATGCATAGCCAACACTTGAAATTGACGTTCATAAGTAGGTGGCATGAAAATATGCAAAGCCAAAACCAATAATGACACAGTATGAATCAGCAAAATTGGAGATATTGAGTGGAAACCTATTTGCTATTTTTAGTATTTTTTTGGACAGAACGGCCCCAAAACATGTTCTTACTATGTACCAAGTTTAATGAGAATATATGATAAATGAAACTCAAGATAATCACCAGAAATCCCCAGTTTGATGACCACCAGCCCAATTACCTGCCTGCCAAACAACATTCTAATACTTAGAGAATATTCTGATGGAAACACCAATTTCCCCTTTGCACGACTAAACTTTGTAAAATATTCTTTCAAAGTAAGCAACAACAAAAAAGAATTTTCTGGGTTTCTACACTAAAATTATATATGCTTTTGAGGAGAGAAAATGTATGCCTATTTTTACAATGTAGTAGGCACTAACTGTAAAGATTGCCACGGTCTTGAGGTATGAAAACATCCCATTGGAATGTGACAGGTGAACAAATGATATCAGCCTTATACAGACGGACACAAAGCATACTCAGCACTTGGCAACACCATCTGTCCCTGAATTTTAAAAAGACAACCCTACAGGTAGACAGTTTGATAATGAAGAAAATGAGACTTAAACCTATATACAGTAAAATCTCATTAATAAGACCACCTTTAGAACCCTTGAAAACTAGTCTTCTTATTGATAATGGTCTTAATATCAAGGTTGAATAAAGAGCAAAACAGTGAAAATGGACTTGCATATATTGTGTTCTTAATTTTGAGGTGCTCTAAATATCGGTGGTCTTTAAGTGAGGTTTTACTGTATTTGATAATACATGCATTAAAGTTTATCAACTGAAGTTTTTATCAAACTACTAAGCATTACGACATACTAAACAATTTTATCTTAGTATTTTCACAATCATATTTATTAAATATCATGGAATTTTTGTATCATATTTTGAATTTCATTATTAAACTTATATATTGTACATATTAATACAGAATTAAACTGACTGTAATAAAAGCTGTTTTATTATTAGATACATTTACTTATTACATGTACTTTAAAAACTTTAGAAATTCTAAAAGAGAGAATAAGTTGCTTCAGGGCACGCCATACATAAGACAGTGCCTAGAAGAGGTCAACCAAATTTGAAAGTTTAACTGACATTGCTTATTGTTTTAATACTTTACATCATTAAGATTTAAATCAATAAATCAGCATATTGTTCATTTTATATCTGACAAATAACAATTGTTAATGCCAGTCATTGACGTTAATGGCGCGCCACCATAGGACGTCGCCTTGTGTCTTTTTTTATTGTTGTTTGATGATTAAAAGACATTGACGTCACTTTATATATGAGCCCCGCTGTACGATTTTTAACCTCTTCTGTAAGTGACATCATTTCCAGAAAACGTCACAAATTATGTCACTATTTGTGAGCAGGAAACAATATTTACTCCATTCGGTCACTTCGTTTTCATAGTTCCATATGGGGCAAATATTGCTTACTGTCAGTATAAGATGACGTCACATGTGACGTTTTTTGGAAATGACATCACTTATAGAAGAGGTTTGAAATCGTACAGCGTTGCTCATATGTTGTTGTTTAAATGCTGAGCTTGAATTTATTAAATTGCTTTAGTGATTTTGAATGATGCACCATAGTGGGTGCAATATCTTTAGTTTCTGTGTTATTTATATCATATATTACATTAAAGTTTCGTATAAGTCATCTTAATGATAAACAATATAGTAACTACAAGAATGCAGTTTGTGTGTTAATCTAGATCCATCTATTAGTAGTTACAGTTTCATAGAAGTACACTTAGCAAAAGTTATAAGTACTCCGATTTCATATTTAGGATATTGTAATTAAATATGAATATATCCAATAGAAATTTCACACACAGAAAGACCAATATTATTATCTGTAATGCTTCTACTAATTATCAGCACAAAATACAGCCGATTGATTGAAATCAAGCCAATTACATAACACCGCACAGAAATAAAAAATCTCAGATTAATTGAATTGGTCATTACTGATTGTGACCGCCTTTTGCCTGGACATAATGAATTTACAAGTAGATTTTATTCTGGGAAATATTTTACACTTCTGTTAATATCGCCTGGGGCCTGTTCTGCGGTGAGGTAACTCATCATAGACACGTTTTTTTAAGATTTTGACTGGCAAACATTACCCAGTCAAATGCGGCGATATCTCACACGATAATGACCGATTGAGTTAATATGTGACTTTTCATTTCTGTGTGGTGGTAATAATTGGCTTGATTCAAATTAATTTGCTATATTTTGCGCTTAAAATTAGTAGGAACAATTTACAGACAGATTGAACTTTCTGTGTCTTATATTTCTATTTATATATTCATATTTAATTGCAATATCCTAAACATGTTATCAGAGTACTTATAACTTTTGCTAAGTGTATTTTTGTCCAATCCTTTATTTCTGCATTGTGTTTTATTATCACATGTATTTATGTTTTTTAATTGTTGATTTCAGAGAATCGCTTACTATTTAAGCTTAATGCTTAAAGAATAAACAAGATAAAGCGCATTATGGACTTTTTAACTGAAATCCCTAACAACAATTATTGTTCAATAGACAAGTATATATGAATATCCATTTTGCATATTATATAATGTCTATATTTGACAATTGCTGGAGTATAGGACAATAATTTATAGAAAAAGTATTATTAGTGCAGTGGGATTGTTGTAAATATATGTTGAAGTACATGTGAAATTTTTAATGAACTTAAATAGCTTTCAATCCCTAAATGTTTTCAACATCTGATCAGTTTATCTGTTTTTTATGGTGGCATATTTCTGCCACCAGTAAACTACTTAATCAACTAGATAATTATCTGGTTATCGCCTTGAAGTAACTATAGCTATAGATAACTACTTAATTAACTAAATAATTATCTGGTTAACTAGATAAGTATCGTGATAAATGTTCATACCAGATAAATATCTTAACATGAAAAATTGTCTGATAGTGCCCACAACTGCCACCACTTACCCACTTTAACCCAGTACAGACACTATATTTTAGATAAGTCTAGTTAAATAAGTTAGCTACATAATTTTTAAGTAACTGTTAAGAAGTTAACGCGATAAGTATCTAGTTGACTACATAATTATCTAGTTAATTAAGTAGTCAACTGATGGCAGAAATATGCCACCATTGTTTATCAATACAAAAATAATTTTACTCCAAAACTTGATCTGGTCTATTACATATTTCAAATGATAATGATACAGTAAGCCATGCCAAATTAGAATTTTGTTAAGCGTCCGCATGCGCCTAGGTTTTCTTAGCTCAAATTCTCAAATATTTTCGATGTCCATGATTCGACAACGGTAATTTTAGTTGAGATCCGACAACGATTTGACTATTTGACCCATTCTTAAAGCCAAATATTTTTTTTTTTCCCAGTCTGAAAAAAAACCCCGATCAGAAGCACCTACAAAAATCGTCTACTGGAGTGACCTGGTACATCTTGAAGCTCTTTGAATAACTCTCGCTATTATGTCATAAATGACAGTTGCTATGAGAAATGTAGATTAAAATGCTTGTTTTACATATGAAAAGCCTATTCTTTTGACTATGAATATTCCCAAAATTCAAGTTGAAGCCATTCATTTTCTCAAATTGGCAAATTTCGACACAAATTTTCCCAATTTATCTAAATGGACAGAAAAGGCCTGAATTCTTAACATTCTATTATTGTCTTGTAGAATTTTGTTAAACGTTCATTTGTGTGAAAACAAGTCAATTTGTGTGAAAACAAGGCAGTTTTAAATTAGATTTATTCATGTATAGATCTAGTTTTGAAACAAACCATTTTGTTTTGTTTTTATGATGTTTCTTTCATTAAAATATCAAAAAATATGCATCGTTTATTATCTGAGGATATTTGTTTTTTCGTTAAGAGTTTGTGTTGTTTTTTTGAATAGGTTAGCTGGGTTTCGCGAACTTAGGTGGACGCTTAACAAAATTCCAATTTGGCGTGGCCTAATTATGCTCTGTGCAATATGAGAATACTGTAACATAGTGACTCCACTGCATAATAAAGAATTCATGTATTGATTAATTTCTTTCATTAATGATTATTTAATTATGGATGGCTTTCATTTACTTTTTGTTTTATTGCAGTTTTGACTTAAAGTCAGTAATCCATGATATTTCAATAGTTTATGATGCACTTCGAGATTTTTGAACATTATGCAATTTTCTTGTATATAACCTGTCTGTGTGCCATATAACTCTAGGTGTTCAAAGCCAAGGGTTATATATGAATCACAGACAGGTTATATTCCCCCAAATACCCTGTCAACAACCAGTATAATGAATTTATAATACTGCAAATCCAATTTTTCAGTAGAACTATGTACAACGAGCAAGGTTTTAGGTTTTAGCTTTGAATTTCAAATCTGCATAGATCTAGTCTAGATCTAATAATTACACATATGTATTATTTTGTTTTATAAAATATTTAGTCTGATTTAGTCATGAATAGAAAATCAATAATTAAAATGTTTTCCTTTCCAAATATTACAGAAATACTTTCTTTAGATCAAATTCCTTTTATTTCACTTGCACGTATATTGCCTGTATTATATACCCCATAATGTACCTCAATATACATTTTTATAAGCACTCGCTGGAGACAAAATTAATTTTCAAGCACCTAATCACATCGATGTTATCGACATGAACTAAGCTCAAATTAACATAGGATTTTAACCTTACATTTAGATTTTAAGTTAAGTTAATTTTTGGTGTTGCCAATAGCCAAGTGCCTTATTTATTCAGTTGGATTCATTACAATATTTTGAGGGGTGAAAGTGAAAAAGTCTGTCTGCCGCTACATCTATATGCAATATAGAATGTTATAGACTGAGTATTGCTTTCATCCCTCAATTTATCTATCAGCAGAATCACCACAATAAATACTGACTAACAGAGCTAACCAATCAGTTTTTTTGACATTATCTCCGTGTTATTGTATCATACCATACTGAAACTTAAGCACATCTCTGAAGGACAGGCAGCAAATGAAAAAAAATGTTACCACAGATATTATTGGTCAATTCTGTTATGATTTCATAGAAAGTACTCTAAATATCATTTTAATCTTTACAAACTATATAAGACATCAGTATCAATGCTGGTGGGTTAGCTCTTTCATCAGTATTTGTTGTTTATAATTATGTAGAATTCTTTGACAGTTTTATTTAACTCACCATGAAATGTATCCAAGGATCTCCACACCAGACATGTTTCTCAACAATGACCAGCAGATACACCAACAATTAATGAATGCAGACCTGAAATTAAAAGAGTAAATTTGTTACACAATCTTCAGTAAATAATAAACTAAAAATATCCTTCCAGATCAATTTTGGCATGCAGACCTCTCCAACAAAATTTGTTCAATTACAGTAGACATCAGTGATGGATAATCAGACAAATTTCATAATCGATAATCGAATTAGACATAATCGATCCATATTTAGTTCTTTAGTGTAAGTATAATGCTGACAGTTTATTTCATTTGTACAACTTTAATTATCTATTTTTACCATATTTAACATCAATGGGGTTTGACATTTACTCTTATATCATTGTTTTTGTATGTTTACTTTGTATATATTTGTATTTGACTGAATACATCGAAGATCTTTCTATATAACGGAATGTAAAATTTGAATGTCTTATTAAAATAACACTTCAGTCAATTTGTATAGTTCATAATTGATTGTCGCCAACATCTGATGTCCAGTGACTACTTTTCAATTATTTTCGATAATCGCGCCATCACAAGTTGACATAATACAGACTGGACACAAAGTTAATTAATTTGCAATTAACTAAAGATGTATCATTCTAAACTATTATATCATCACTGGATATTTTTGGCACTGTCCATTTCACAACTTGCAGATTTTGAACATATCCGTGTCCAACAAATAAAAAAGACGGCTTTCCAAAATTTGCATCAACATTTATAATTTTAGATTTGATTGACTTATGCATCGCTGAATGAATTTATCTGCTCAAGAAATAAATTATGGTTTGGATGCCGACTTATACATCTATGATTGTGCTACACATCCATATGGACAGTATCTAGGCTTTCGTTTATTTTATAGATGAATTTATTGCAGTTTATGTACTTTATACATCAAAATAAAAGCAATACTATAATAATCAAAACATGATGGCCTGATGCTCTGCTGGCTACATTGTGCATATGGACCTTTGATAAGCATTTTTTGAAGTTGTTCCTAAATAACTCTAAAGAAAACATGCCCCTGGGGGGTTTTGAACACCAGAGGCATAACTTGAACAATCTTGGTTAGAGACCTCTAAACAATGCTACATACCAATTATTAAAACCCTGGGCTGTGCGGTTTTTGAGATGAACATTTTTGAAGATTTCTCTATATAAGTCTGTAGAAAACATGTGACCCCCAGAGCAGGACCAATTTTGACCCCAAGGGCATGATTGGAATAATCTTGGTAGGGGACTACAAGATAATGCTACATACCAAATATCAAAACTCTGGGTCTTCTGGTTCTGGACAAGAAGACTTTCAAAGATATTCCCTATCTAAGTCTATGTAAAATTTGTGACCCCTGGGGTGGGCCAATATTGCCCCAAGGGACATAACTTGAACAATCTTGGTAGGGGACCACTAGACAATGCTACATATCAAATCCCTGGGTCTTCTGGTTCTGGGTAAAAGGATTTTCAAAGACATTTCCTATCTAACTCTAAGTCTATGTAAAACATAGCTGCGACTCTTGAGGCGGGGCCAATATTGACCCAAGGGACATGATTTGAACAATCTTGGTAGAGTACAAAACATTAGGGACTGAGAAGGTGCAAGGGCCAACATGTAGAGGAGCACAGAATTGTCAGGTCTTATGTTACTTATCTTTAATTTAGACACAAGATAAAACGCGCAAGTATATCAATGAAGATTTTATTTTAATAATTACATAAGAACTGATTTTATGGAAATCTCTGAAATGTCATTGGACAAAGGCACAATAGTCCTGTGTTTTGTGTACATTATGCGCATTATTAAATTTTATTGAGCATGAAACAAACTATTTCTACCACGCATATTATTATTAGTGAAAATATTTATGTAAGTTAATAAACCAATGAACGAAAGCAGAATTTTAATATTTCGTTGTCTTTATTTATTGATTATATGAACAAGTGTTTGTGCAATAACTCCAAACATTAACCTATAAAACTACAACATCTTTGTTTATTTCAATTTGCCCCAGTCCTCTTTTTAAAGATATTTCTTGTTTTCATAGTTTCATTTTTTTTTCAAATTTTGCTTGACATCTTTAAAAAAAGTTTATAAAAACTATTGAAAAACCTTATTCTGGCCTGAATGCCAATTTTGTCTTACATCATTAGTTTTTGGAGAAATGTATTTGTAAATTTTTTGGAATATATATATATACACTGCAACTCCGTTACACCGCGGTCGGATATAGCGCGATATCCATTATAACGCGATGTCGTCGTGGCTCCCGATGATTTTTAAGAAAAATCCTAAAATTTGTCAAAAAAGGAAGAAAAAATGATCAAAATCGTATTTTTTCGCGATTTGCTGTCTGCTCTTTCGCGAAATCACGTGCTGTTACGTTTACAAGTTTATTTTACTAAGCGATCGCGAATCAACAAGATTATTTAAACTGAATATACACACCAAAAGAGATATATGTCCAATTATGATAACCATCAATATTTACACAAATGTCACCTTCTAATGTTTTTCAACACATTTCATAAACATCAACGTAATTTGACCTTGGATTGTGCTGAATCTATGACGTAACGAGAGTAGCTGATGTTGAGTCTAACACGCCCACGTTCAATTATTCTCCTTACCTTGACCAATTAGATGATCGCGAACCGGCGAGATTTCTTTTAATTGAATGAATGACAGTAGGGGATGTCAATCATGGAACAAAGCAGTGTTAATCCTCAATAAACTAAATGGTATCTCCGGATGCGCTAATTACGATTAATACAGCACTTGTTGTTCACACATATCTACGACTATTTCTCAATCTGTCATAAAAAGTAGTTAAGTCAAAGCAAAAGCGGACAACTCGGCACGGAATGTTTGCAGACTACAAAGGCGCCGCGTCTTGACTTGTTAGTCGGCCCAATGTTTGATGCGACGCACGTGGAAAATGTTCTACTCGCAGACTTCAAAGGCGCCGCGTCGTCTTCTAGTTTCAGAGGTCGACCGTCGTGGGTGGTGATTTTGTCAAATGCACATTTTGATTGACATGAAAAGCTTTATGAGACGTATGTAATATAAATACGACTAGGCGTGGTGCAAAAACTGAGTAGCGGATCAGTGGTCCAGTGGTAAAACGCTGGACTTGTAATCCAGGGATCGCTGGTTCGATTCCCCGCTCCATCACTGACCGTACTAACAGTCTTTCGGACGAGACTTTAAAAACCGAGGTCCCGTGTATGATGCTTTACATCGAGCACGTAAAAGAACCAGGGGTGCTTCTGGAACTGGGGCATCTTCTGTATCATGCACTATCCTCCAAATCTAATATGACTAACATTCTTCCGGAGGCGTCGCCCATGTGGGAAACCGGTGGCGACGATAAATAAAAGCATATACAACAAGCAAAAACTGAAGGCCATCGCATTTTTCACGCGTGATTGTTGGTCGAATCAACATTTATACGCGATGGATTATTCTTTTGTTCTGGTGAATAACGGATAAATATCGATAGGTACGAAAATACAATTAGATATAATCATTGAATTAATTTTCACTCTAAATCTGCAATGTTCACATGTATTTTGCGAGAGTGTCACGGGGGGTAATTTTCACGGGTAACAAATTATACAAACACCGCCAAAATATCGCGGTTCCGAAAGAGAAATGATCATATTCTAGCTTTGTTTTAAATAATTAATGAGTTTTGTTTTGAAATAGTTTCAAATAATAACCCATAAATACATTTTATATATTATCCTCTACCCATTTATTAAAACAAATACGAAACAAATACGAAATATATGAAAACATAGTACGCACAACGCTATATTGTGTGGGTGGGGTAAGTTGGTATTCTGTCTCTATACCGCGGTCGGATATAACGCGATCGCGAGTCATTGGACCCCACCGATCGCGGTATAACGGAGTTGCAGTGTATTTCATATCATTAAAGTATGATTTCTTAAATCATATACAGTAAAACCTCACTTAAATTAAACCACCTCAAAATTAAGAACACATTTTTCAAGTCCATTTTCACGGTTTTGCTCAACCTCAATATGAAGACCACCTCAATAATAGGACCAGTTTTCAAGGGTCCCAAGAGTGGTCTTATTATTGAGGTTTAACTGTAAACCAAAATGTTGTGGTTACATTGTATCTGTGTTTAAATCATTATAAACTATTCTTGTTTAGAGTTGGTAAATCTATTCTTGGAATAAAATTTGGAGAATGAAAGTTGTCTCTTCTTTCAATTAAAATCTTGTATCCAATATGTAAGAAAGTCCAAATATTGCAAGCATTTATTTACCAGGATAGAAAATATAATGTAAAACTTTAGGATGTAAATTATAATGAAAATATTGAAAATAATGATAGCTATATCATAGCTTTGTAAGTTTTCTGTTTAGAACTCTTTCAGATTTAAAGCCATGAATTGTCATTCGTTTGTTAATGTTTTTTACTATAGGAATGAATAAGTGCATAAACAGAATAACTATAGATATAATGCATATTTGGGGTAATAGACCCTATTTAACCCCTTTAATTGATCAGAAACGTATCTGTCTAACACAGAACGCTATTATCCTTTAGCGCAATACTGGTCTAACTGGAGTTGGACTTATATTGTGCTAAAATTAGTAATCTTTGCAACATGTATCATTATTTAATGCAACATTTACATGTAAAATTATTACTTAAAACTTTATTATCATAATCTCATGAGAATAAAAATAAGAAAATGACACTGACTCAGTGTTTTAATTTAATTCACTCATCCTGGGGCATTATTCACAAACAAGTGAAGACAGAAACTCAGACTTAGACTTTAAATTACAAAACTTAAATTAACCAGGCTTTCCTTTTCAGTGAATCTAAACAAATTGAATTTTGTTGGAATAATTGTTGTTATCAACTCTACACTTTTGCAAAGTTTTATAAAAAATTATAATGCTATTTATCAACATATGAGCAAAAAGAACATTTAATATTTTAAAGATTAAGTCTGAAATTGTTTGTGAAAAAGGTCCCTGGTCTGAGAGTGATTTAATGTATTTAAAGACATGTTACACTATGCTTAGCCTCCATCAGCTTTATACCATAACAAGCTGTTTTGTATGAATTTGGTGTTATTGTTAGGGTTTTAAGTTGCAAGGACACAGGCACATGTATGTTCATATGGCGACTTCCCAGCTTAAGTTTACTTTAAACTTATTTATTTTACATTAGTAGTGAAACAAGTTCTAACAACTATCAAACTATTCACTCTTGATGACCGTTTCCTGGGTAACAAACCAGTACTCATATCAAATACAGAGGTTATGTAGGTTGTGATCAAACCCTGCACTGACATAGTGGTGATATTTAGCCCAGTTTAAACATATAGCAGCTTTTACGATGTTTAGTGGCATTTATAGACCTATAACAGAGTTTAGTGTAAAAACCTATAGCAAAGTTTATGATGTTTAGCATTGTTAAGACCTATAGCAGAGTTTATTATGTTTAGCACAGTTAAGACCTATAGCAGAGGTTATAATGTTAAGCAGTGTTAAGACCCATAGCAGAATTTATGATGTTTAGCAGCGTTAAGACCCATAGCAGTCTATAATGTTTAGCACAGTTAAGAACTATAGCAGAGTTTATGATGTTTAGCACAGTTTAGACCTATATCAGAGTTTATAATGTTTAGCACATTTAAGACCCATAGCAGAAATTATGATGTTTAGCATGATTAAGACCTATAGCCGTGTTTATTATGTTTATCACAGTTAAGACATATAGAAGAGTATATGTTGTTTATCACAGTTAAGACCTATAGCAGAACTTATGATGTTTAGCACAGTTAAGACCTATAGCAGTGTTTATGATGTTTAGCACAGTTAAGACCTATAGCAGTGTTTATGATGTTTAGCACAGTTAAGACCTATAGCAGAATTTATGATGTTTAGCACAGTTAAGACCTATGCAGTGTTTATGATTTTTAGAATGGTCAAGACCTATAGCAGAGTTTATGATGTTTTGCACAATTTACACCTATAGCAGAATTTAAGATGTTTAGAATGGTCAAGACCTTTAGCAGAGTTTATGAAGTTTGGAATGGTTAAGATATATAGCAGAGTTTATGAAGTTTAGAATGGTTATGACCTATAGCAGAGTTTAGGAAGTTTAGAATGGTTTATACCTATAGTGGAGTTTATGAAGTGTAAAATGGTGAAGATCTATAGCAGAGTTTATGTAGTTTAGAATGGTCAAGACCTATAGCAGAGTATAAGATGTTTAGAATGGTCAAGACCCATAGAAGAGTTTATGATGTTTAGAATGGTTAGGATCTATAGCAGAGTTTATAATGTTAAGCACAGTTAAGACCTATATCAGAGTTTATAATGTTTAGCACAGTTAAGACCCATAGCTGTGTTTATTATGTTTATCACACTTAAGACCTATAGCAGAGTATATGTTGTTTAGTACAGTTAAGACCCATAGCAGAGTTTATGATGTTTAGCATGATTAAGACCTATAGCTGTGTTTATTATGTTTATCACACTTAAGACCTATAGCAGAGTATATGTTGTTAAGTACAGTTAAGACCTATAGCAGAGTATATGATTTTAAGCACAGTTAAGACACATAGCAGTGTTTATGATGTTTAGAATGGTCAAGACCTATAGCAGAGTTTATGATGTTTTGCACGATTTACATCTATAGCAGAGTTTAAGATGTTTAGAATGGTCAAGACCTATAGCAGAGTTTATGAAGTTTGGAATGATTTAGATATATAGCAGAGTTTAGGAAGTTTAGAATGGTTTAGACCAATAGCCAAGTTTATGAAGTGTAGAATGGTCAAGACCCATAGCAGAGTTTATGTAGTTCAGAATGGTCAAAACCTATAGCAGAGTACAAGATGTTTAGAATGGTCAAGACCTATAGCAGAGTATAAGATGTTTAGAATGGTCAAGACCCATAGAAGAGTTTATGATGTTTAGAATGGTTAGGACCTATAGCAGAGTTTAAAATGTTTAGCACAGTTAAGACCTATAACGGAGTTTATGAAGTTTAGAATGGTTAAGACCTATAGAGAGTACAAGATGTTTAGAATGGTCAAGACCCATAGAAGAGTTTATGATGTTTAGAATGGTTAGGACCTATAGCAGAGTATAAGATGTTTAGAATGGTCAAGACCTATAGCAGAGTTTATAATGTTTAGAACAGTTAAGAGCTATAGCGGAGTTTATGAAGTTTAGAATGGTTAAGACCTATAGCAGAGTTTTTGTAGTTTAGAATGGTTAAGACCTATAGCAGAGTTTAGGAAGTTTAGAATTGTTTAGACCTACAGCAGAGTTTAGGAAGTTTAGAATGGTTAAGACCTATAGCAGAGTTTAGGAAGTTAAGTATGGTTTAGACCTACAGTGGAGTTTATGAAGTGTAGAATGGTTTAGACCTATAGCAGAGTTTATGTAGTTTAGAATGGTCAAGACCTATAGCAGAGTTTAAGATGTTTAGAATGGTCAAGACCCATAGAAGAGTATAAGATGTTTAAAATGGTCAAGACCTTGAGAAATAGTCGACCAACACATCTAGTAGATATGTGTGAACAACAAGTGCTGTATTAATCGTAATTAGCGCATCCGGATACCATTTAGTTTATTGCGGATTAACACTGCTTTGTTCCATGATTGACATCCCCTACTGTCATTCATTCAATTAAAAGAAATCTCGCCGGTTCGCGATCATCTAATTGGGCAAGGTAAGGAGAATAATTGAATGTGGGCATGTTAGACTCAACAGCTACTCCCGTGACGTCATAATTCAGCACAATCCAAGGTCAAATTACGTTGATGTTTATGAAATGTGTTGAAAAACAATAGAAGGTGACATTTGTGTAAATATTGATGGTTATCATAATTGGACATATATCTTTTATGGTGCGTATATTCAGTTTAAGTAGATCTAATCTTGTTGATTCGCGATCGCTTAGTAAAATCAACTTAACAGCACATGATTTCGCAAAAGAGCAGACAGCAAATCGCGAAAAAATACGATTTTGATATTTTTTTCTTCCTTTTTTGACAAATTTTAGGATTTTTCATGAAAATAATTGGGAGCCACGACGACATCGCGTTATAATGGATATCGCGCTATATCCGACCGCGGTGTAATGGAGTTGCAGTGTACTAACACACAGGGACTGGTAGCAAAATGTATAGTGATTGGTACCTCCCTTGTCATTTCTCACTTCTGTCATAATTTATAATAAATACTCAGAATATCATTTTAATCTTTACAAACCATGTAAGATAATAGCATCAATTCTGGTGGGTTAGCTCTTTTGATTAATATTTGCTGTTTATATGATGGATTCTGTGACAGTCTAACTTACCATGTGATGTGTGTCAGTATCTCAGCACCAGAAACCTTTCTCAACAATGACTAGCAGATACACCAACATATCATTGAATGGAGACCTGAAAGTAAAGTAGGATCTTTGTTACATATCTGCAGTCATCAGTTTCATTAAAATCCTCACAGCTCAATGTTGCAGGGCAGACCCAAAACAAATTTTACGCATTTCCTTGCTTATTTTAATTATGCATCATTTTACACCAAATGTGTAAAGCGTTTTTACTGTAATGTTTACAATACCTTAGTGAGCAGTGAAATTATCAAAGTGATAATGACATCATATAAATGGCGTCATGTAAAATACTGAGGTATTAAACAGGTAAATTTGAAGTCATTAACAAGTAAAAAATAAAAAAGACCAAAATGACACATGAAATAAATAGAACATTTGTTTGTTTCAGTGTAAGATTGAGTGATTTCACCTCAAGAACGTCTGACTGAAATTTTTATTTGTGACTATGTCACAGGTGAAAATATTCTGTCTGCTACTCACTCTGTGAAATAACTTACGATCTTACAAGGAAACACACAAATCTCCACTATATAATCAAGTTTTTCATGATTCCTGTAAAATTGTGAAAAAATTTCAGTAAAAAAAATGTGTATCAATGAAAGAAACCCAGAAATATTGTTGCAAAATTATGCATTATAAATAAAAGCTGAAACCAAGATTGTTCACGTATAAAGGCCTCTAAATTAGTTTATACCCATCAATGAAAGGTTCAGTTGTAGTACCACAGTCATAATGTTTATGCAGCTGACTGGCCATTTTTCACTATGAATATTATTCAATCAGTATTCAATCAGTATTCACTTTTCAGCTCAGTGATCTAGTGTCATAATTTTGCATCTAGAGCAAATTAAATGATCCGACTTCGGACAACTTTGTCTGTATATGGTTGACAGTAATGCATTTATAAATAGTGTGGACAAGGGGGGAAATAATTTAGTCATTTACATGTAAGGGGTATAGCCAGTTGTCTTTTTATTCAATCCCATTTCTACAACTAATATAAGGAAGTTCAACATTAATAACAAGAGGGCCATGATGACCTGTATCGCTCACCTGAGACCATGCCCTCTGGCAGTCATGGTCTTTAACAAATAACACAAATTGCAGGAATTCAGAAGAATGTCACCCAAGGATTTCAAAGACATTTTTATCAAATTTCTTGAAAGCCAGGTTGCAAATGTGACCTAGTTGTTTTACTATGATTTGATATGTTGACCTAGTTTTTCACCCAATGTGACCCAGTTTCGAACAGGACCTAGATGTTACAGAAACATACATTTTGCCCAAGTTTCATAAAATTGAAACAATGTGGTCTCTAGAGAGTAAACAAGACTAAAAGTGCAAACATAATGAAACATGGCAATATATTTTGATAACTCTCTAGACCTGCAAGTCCAATGTGGTTCAAATCAAACCCATAGATCTTACAGGTATGCACATTCTGTTTAAATATGATTAGGACTTGTGGAGAAATGAAAGAGCTAGAGTGTAAACATGGTAGTATAATTATGGCATTTTTGTAATATAAGGGCCATATATTGATTTGATCCATAATTGAAACTGGCCAAGAACTGTTGCCCATATATACATTGTATCCATGTTTGATTAGGATTGCTCAAGGAATGTGGATGCTTAGTGTAAACAATCAAATAGCAGATGACAGATGGACTGACAGCCAAAGATCCAAATTGCTCACCATTGAGCACTTTGAAAACTGCAATTTGCTCAAGGTTCTGATTTTTTTTCTGGCCAACTTCAAGTATTATTGTACAACAGTAAAAGTAAGTGTAGAAAATATGATAAAAAATAATTTACCTGCTATCTTAGGTCTCTGATTCCCAACTAAACAATTTGTCCATCATTCTGCACCAAACACCCCACATTGTTGATATTCAGGTGGTTGCAGTACATGGACAAAATAAACCAAACATGTTTTAAGCAATACATATAAACCAAGAGACAGTGTGAGTGTCTGCTACATTCCGTAATCTAAATAAGGAATAACATTAATAAAAATAATATATAGGTGTAATATTTATGATATTCTTATCTAAATGATTAATATATTAGTTATATACAATTTTTTTTATATCTACACTACTGATAACTTAACATATCGATATCTACACTACAAGCTTCACAACCAAACCCAAAACACTGACAGCCACATGGAACCATCTTGGTAAGAGAACTTATAGACAAAGCATTTTCAGAAGGGATGTATTGGTCATTGTCCAAAGATATATGGAGTGGACCATTGGGTTACAACCATGTAACATTATCACAGGAGGAAACTGAATCAGCATAAACAAGTGAATCATATGCATCAGTTGAATGGACAACACGTCAACACAGAAATATGTTCATACAGCAAGGATATGTGAGATCTGTATTTTATATACAAAAACACAATGGAGAAGGGATAAAGGGAGAGCACACTGGAAGGGATTACGGGACAGAAGTTGTGTCAATAAACAAAAAAAATGTTGTTCACAAATAACACAGAGGCCAACAGAAAAACCTCCTGTCAAGAAAGATACACACATACAGGGAAGGGGATATGTATTGACCTTTGTTTAAATGTATAAGTAATGGGAAATGGGATTACCACCATACCAAAAGATAATCAGTAAATTTGTAATCTAATCATTCATCAGAATAATACAAGTATGTTCATGATATCAATTAACAGCAAAAATGCAATATTAATACAAACTCCTAAATGAGGCTAGAGGACTTACGACTCCTCTGCCTAACCTTGTATACTGGAAATGACCATATGACCCTTAATCATAACCTTAAAGTAAACCTAAATCCCTAAAACATTAAGACCCTGAACCTTGAATAATTTAAGAAAAGTAAATGAAAAGTTGAAGAGTCGTTGATTGTTGATTCATAATCTGAGGTTAAAATCAAGGTGTAAAATTAGAATTGTCTAACTGCCTATTTATAAACAAGCAGATAGAACAGTTTCGCTTCCACCCCTCAATTTTCCTAAGGGAAACAGAGTTTGTATTGAACATGACCTTATTTAAATTGAATAGTTGAAAGGATAAATTATGGCCGTTATGAGCTTCAGACCATAACCGCTCCTTTATGCAAGAATAAGATATATGCAGATGAAGTATTTGGAATAATTTTAATGAAATTTTGATGCAAAAAAGTTCTGAAAAGTTCCTTAACCTAAACCTTTATATGAAATTTTAGTAATAAATAGTTTCAAAGGTATCCACTAAACCTACCATGCACTTAAATTGAAATTTTGATGCAAAATAGCTTCCACATGTTTCCTTAAATGAACCCTAATATGCAATTTTGAGTAAAATTAGGTTCCGAAAAAGTACCCTAAACCTATCTTAACCCTTATAACTGACATTTTTAATACAACAATAAGTTAATGAAATAGTTATAATATTATTGAAATCCTAAGTGAGGTTATTTGCTGCTTGAAATTTTGAAGCATTAAGTGCAGAATTCCAAAAGGTCCTTAAACCTCATTACCATGTTCAATATGTCTTCATTTAACCAACTTAGAATGAAATTTGGAATAGGGTCTGGCCGAAACGTTGTCAAATGATGCAAATCCAGAATACCCTTGAATGACACCTAAACAAAACAATTACACAAGAGAAATAATTACCTAACTCAAAGTTTTGTATCTTAACCTACTTTATGGTAAATTCAAAAATTCTGAGATAAATTGAACTAAAAAATGTTTAAATAAATTGATTAAAACAGTAAAGGGGAAACTGAAACCATGAACATACTTTCTACATATCTGCCAAATTTACATAACAAGTTTGGTTTCTGATAAATTAGCTTTTCACTGTGCATAACATTTACCCATTTTTCAATCATTTTGCACAATTTGCAAAAATACTAGAATGGTGTTCCTGTATCAAATTATTGTAAATCATGTATATCAAAGGGGGCAATAAATAAGAAAAGTCTAGATATTGAGAGTTCATCCTATTTAAGACTCTCTCTTTATATGTATGCTGAGATAGAATTTGAGACAGATCTCTGAATTAATCTTGTCAAAGAACAAGAACTGAGCATACACTAATGATCAAAGATCAATGTTAAATGTAGCTAAGAAAGGGGACAATGACCAACACAAACCAATACATTGACCATAGGTTACCAACTGACAGAAAATTCAGTTGAAAAGCATTCAGAATCATTAAAATGGAAACAAAGTATGTACAAAGAAATCAAAACTATACCACAGAACTAAACCATAAACCAATCAACAGTTCTTAAAACTCAATACAATAGTACACAATCCTAACACTACAGTTATCTACAGATATACTAACTCTAAATGTTGAGGGGTGAAAGCGAAACCAGTCTTTCTGTATTGTAAGATACAAGATTGATTTCGCTTTCATCCACTCACATTATTGCTCAGGAGGCAGGGGTCGCAACTCCCTTCAGATTCTTCTCAGTGTATTTTAGAAAATATACTATAATATCATAAAATATCATTGTGTCAAAATTGAAGAACTGCCTTAACCTTGCATATTTGTTATACCAGGTAAAATAAACTAACAGTTTCAATTGTAGTACTATTCATGGTAACTGTAATATTTTATTTTTCAATAACATTTTTATATCATTATTTCTAAATAAAATGTAATGACTTCAAACTAAAAAGGACACTTTTTTTGTCAATCGAGAAGTTGTCCTAAAAAGGACAGTTTTTTTGTCAATCGAGAAGTTGTCCTTAAAAGGACAGTTTTTGTCCTGAGAAGGACAGTTTTGTGACATTCTATAGAGAGGTGTAAATTTATTTTACACAAAGGCCAAAATTTGAAAGTCCCCAGTCAAGAACAAGACGCTGCCTATTCAAATAGAAAGAACAAATACTATAAAGGACTCACCTATCCAAACAGAGAAATTAGGTTTGAATAGATGTTCAGCCACATTACAGCATTGCCTCACATCCAGACAGGCAGCTCAAAATAAATTGATCTCATTGACAATGTACATTGTGTATTCAATCTGATTTCAGCTCCCATTTAATAAACAACAGTCTAAGTAAACACCATTTGGACAGTTTTTTTGTCAATCGAGAAGTTGTCCTAAAAAGGACAGTTTTTTGTCAATCGAGAAGTTGTCCTAAAAAGGACAGTTTTTTTGTCAATCGAGAAGTTGTCCTTAAAAGGACAGTTTTTGTCCTGAGAAGGACAGTTTTGTGACATTCTATAGAGAGGTGTAAATTTACTTTACACAAAGGCCAAAATTTGAAAGTCCCCAGTCAAGAACAAGACGCTGCCTATTCGAATAGAAAGAACAAATACTATAAAGGACTCACCTATCCAAACAGAGAAATTAGGTTTGAATAGATGTTCAGCCACATTACAGCATTGCCTCACATCCTGACAGGCAGTTCAAAATAAATTGATCTCATTGTCAATGTACATTGTGTATTCAATCTGATTTCAGCTCCCATTTAATAAACAACAGTCTAAGTAAACACCATTTGGACAGTTTTTTTGTCAATCGAGAAGTTGTCCTAAAAGGACAGTTTTTTTGTCAATCGAGAAGTTGTCCTTAAAAGGACAGTTTTTGCCCTGAGAAGGACAGTTTTGTGACATTCTATAGAGAGGTGTAAATTTATTTTACACAAAGGCCAAAATTTGAAAGTCCCCAGTCAAGAACAAGACGCTGCCTATTCGAATAGAAAGAACAAATACTATAAAGGACTCACCTATCCAAACAGAGAAATTAGGTTTGAATAGATGTTCAGCCACATTACAGCATTGCCTCACATCCTGACAGGCAGCTCAAAATAAATTGATCTCATTGTCAATGTACATTGTGTATTCAATCTGATTTCAGCTCCCATTTAATAAACAACAGTCTAAGTAAACACCATTTGGACAGTTTTTTTGTCAATCGAGAAGTTGTCCTAAAAAGGACAGTTTTTTTGTCAATCGAGAAGTTGTCCAAAAAAGGACATCGAGAAGTTGTCCTAAAAAGGACAGTTTTTTTGTCAATCGAGAAGTTGTGCTAAAAAGGAGTTTTTTTGTCAATCGAGAAGTTGTCCTTAAAAGGACAGTTTTTTTGTCAATCGAGAGGTTGTCCTAAAAAGGACAGTTTTTGTCCTGAGAAGGACAGTTTTGTGACATTCTATAGAGAGGTGTAAATTTATTTTACACAAAGGCCAAAATTTGAAAGTCCCCAGTCAAGAACAAGACGCTGCCTAGTCGAATAGAAAGAACAAATACTAAGAATACAAAGAAATCAAAACTATACCACTGAACTAAACCATAAACCAATCAACAGTTCTTAAAACTCAATACAATAGTACACAATCCTAACACTACAGTTATCTACAGATATACTAACTCTAAATGTTGAGGGGTGAAAGCGAAACCAGTCTTTCTGTATTGTAAGATACAAGATTGATTTCGCTTTCATCCACTCACATTATTGCTCAGGAGGCAGGGGGCGCAACTCCCTTCAGATTCTTCACAGTGTATTTTAGAAAGCATACTATAATATCATAAAATATCATTGTGTCAAAATTGAAGAACTGCCTTAACCTTGCATATTTGTTATACCAGGTAAAATAAACTAACAGTTTCAATTGTAGTACTATTCATGGTAACTGTAATATTTTATTTTTCAATTGCATTTTTATATCATTATTTCTAAATAAAATGCAATGACTTCAAACTCACAAGTTCCAGGAAAATAACATTCCGTCAGCCAGTTCATTCTGATTGGATGATAACCATTGAACATCAAAACTTCTCATCCACACAAAACCTGAAAATATATACACACCAAATTCTAAATAATTCCACCCAAAGAATAACAATGCAAGGAAGACTGGTTGCATTTAGGTAAGAACATGTAACAGTATTCAATAATACAGCAGTCAGTTGACCATACAAGTTCTGGGTTGCCTACCAGTACTAACCACCGTTGTTCTTCTGCAAGGAACCACTAACTTCCCAGCATGTATTAGAGGTATAGTATTAATGACCTCAAGCAATAGGACCAAAATACTAAATCAAATGAGAACGGACAATGACATGAAGTATTAGTTAGACTCGGTTGAACCCATTCTAGAGGGAGGAGGCTGTCTTCATCAGTCTGAAAATATAAACAGTGTAATTTTAAGGTACATAAACAAATAATAAATGATAGAGAGGTAAAAGAACTAACAAACATAAAAAGTTGAATGAACATGGATGAAATGATTGGTAAATGTGGTGATAAGAGATTTATGCTGATGGCAACATGATAAATGGTCAGGGAAGGAGGATGCAATAATGTGTTGTTACTTAACAGATTCCTGTTTTCAAAGGACAAACTGACATAGAAATCAATGTGACCTACAGAATAGCAATAATTCCTAACAGTAATTCATTTATGCTGATGTGCATACCACTAGCAGATCCAGGGGGCACATCCGACATCCCCCTAAAATTCCCCAACCTTACAAATAACTATGAGTATAAATACGAAAATATACAGAGATCTTTAAATAAGCGATTTTCAAATAAGCGATTTTGATTTATTGAAGCATATAATTATATTCTTCAATGATGATGTTTATAAACAAAGAATAAAACAGTCATTGTCGTTTTATAAGGCTTGAACAAAACCAAAATTGACCAAACATTTACGCTCCCCAAATCCGAATCCCAGAGCTGCCCTTGCATACACTCTGGACATGGAAGTACAAATATTGTTAGCTGATTGAAATTGACACAGGGGTCATAGTTCTAGATCAATACTAACTTACAGGATTCATTTTAGGTGAAAATGGAAAATATACCCTTATCCTGAGACTTGAATGCTCAGTCCTGTGCTCTACCAACTTACCCTACCAAACAGGAATATAATGATTATAATGTATAATTTTTCATCATTATACCATTGCATATAAATGCATGTTATGCAAAATTAATAGGGTTGTTCATTTTTAAAACAGTTATGACCAATGTTAGCACTTGTTGTTTTATGTCCTTAATGTCATGTGCCAGTACCGTGCATAGTGTGTGGACATGGTCCCATTGTTGCAGTTAAAGTTGTGATAACCACTAGGAATGTTTCTGGACTCAAACATTTGACCTCATAAATGAATGCCAAGTACATGATACTACACAACACTATATTTTTACCCCTCAAACAGTCACTCAACAGCATTGATGCAAGATATTGCTATGAATAATGAATAATGAAAGTTCAGTAAATGAAATTACTTGAGTATGACTCCCATAAACCCTTCTAACCACAATTTAGTAACATTTTCAACTTGAAACATTTATCCTATGGGTAAGTACTATTCCTATATGCACATACATCTATGTGTATGCCTTGTCATGCTCTTTTAAGAGCCAAATGAAATTAGTGAAGAAAAAAATGGTATAAAACAAAGAAACAAGTTGTTGGTATGCAATTCCCAGCTTAATGTTTTGTTTTCATCTGGTTTATCAACATTTTTTTCAGTCATATAACCGTTTTTTCCTGGAACTAATTATAAACCAATAGTAGCTTGCTCTTCAGCAAACAACTCACAATTTCTCTACATATTGAGGACATGACTGTAGCCAATGTCATTGAAGACCATAACCTACCCAACCCAGGGGATCAAACCAGGATCTGCCAGGTGACAGTCTGAGCTAGCCGAACAGGCTTCCCAGCTTAAAAAATCCAATTTTAAACAATTTAAACTCTTATTCAAATCCATATCAGCAAAGTACAAAGTTTGTGTGTGATTCTTATCTTATAATGTCAGTATCTAAATATCTAACTTACACTAGTTAAACTACCTGGTAGTAGTGAAAGCCATAATGAACAAAGTATGGAATTTGCTATTTTTCATTTGCACAAGTTGTCAGTATGCAGTTCTAACTATACATGGTCAATATTAAACTATTTAAATACATAAAATCAATAGCAATCTTCAATGTAAGTAATGTCCTTGGAACACTCACACTGATATATGTTGCATGCACATCAAATCTTCACGTATGATCTATTCCCATTATGTAATATTAAAGGCACAAAGGTCAAACTATTCAACATATGAATTACCATATATAAATATATATAAAACCAAACTGTTAACACAATACACGTTTTAACAGTGAAGGAAAAAACCTTTCACCACATAAATCTTAAGTGCTCTATATGATAGCGCTATCCAGAACCCTCTATTCTCAATTATTGGAGCCAAATATCGGCCCCTTGACCTTGCTAACATTATTGTATGCACTAGGTCCATGTCAATTTCTGTCATGTTATACTCAAGAATTGTACCCATGATAAAACTTGTTGTATGCACAATATCAATTATTATCTTACTGTACCTATTCAAATACAAATGTAGTAGGATATTTTATCCAGTCTATCACACAATATTTACATGACCATTCTAAGGAATGGAGCAATTTTCAAAATTTCATCTTCATATGAAGATGAGTTTACACAGCCTGATATGCTGCATGTGCAATATCAAATATAGGAACTCCATTTCCTCCATACAAGTTGTAAGACCTATTCCATCAACCACAATGACTGACATTATACACTGATGGGTTTCATTAAATTTAATTCACTTTGGGTTTTCTCTAAAGCAGTGAACAAGGAAGGAATAGTTCATGGATATTCAATTTGTGATTATACAAGACAGACTGGAAAGAATGTACTGTGTTTGAACTTTCAAGTTTTGTGAATGGATGTGACATTCCTTGTACTTCTCTTTCTCCAATTGTTATGTTTAAACAAGTTGTGACAGTGACATCAGTTTGATAATATGACATCAATCCGTTATAAGAATAAAGGAATAATCAAATCTGTTTTTGTTTTCCTTTAACTTCCTTTTCATTATGGATAATGCTGTGACTATTGATCAACATGCATTCAATATGACAACACAACAATACAAATGCCATGCTTTCAGCAAGCTTAGTGCACTTGCACTGGGGACAATCAGTTCATACATACACATGTATAGATGCCGTGAACAATACATGACTTGAACTAATTGCTAGATTTGACGGCAGTTGGAGATTTCGAAGTTTTACTGTACCCAGATTCAGTACAAGCGCTTGATGACAGCCAAATCTTCACCTTTACAGTAATAAAATGTGTATCAATTTTCTATTTCTTCATAATAAATAACCTTATAGTCAGGAAAACTTTTTTACGAAGGTAAAGTTCTAAGTTCATGTTCCTTACATATATTTTTTAACATAAATTTTTGAGTTGTAGTAAAGCTTCATGTTTTCATCTTTCAAGAAAAAAACAAATTTTTGTATGTTTTCACATAAATCTGTTTATAACTTTGCAATCTTTTTAAACCTTTTATTTCTAAACCTGCATGTTCTTATACTCTTTGCCTATCAGGCACTCTTTATTGAGTCTCATGTAAAGATTTGCCTCTCCCCCCAGATGAAGTTATACATTCAGTTGATAACAAATCAGCTAATTTTGTGACTGTAAATTAACAATGCAAGGAGCTTGTGTTGTTGTTTCTTCTTTCATATTGAAGATTATTTTGAGGAACACACATTTACCATACATTGACTGAATGTGGAAGCATTTCAGAGTGATAGGTTTGTTATTAAAAATGACATCAACAAAAACTCAGCTCTGTAACAAATGATTATTATTTAGACTAATTTTGAACCCAACGATAGCTACAAACCGAGATCAATGAGATCAAAAATGGTTGTAGTTTATATTAATTTTGTAATGTAGCCAATCTATAGAGGTTGTCCTGAAAAGGACAGTTGGTTGACAATGAAGTTGTGTCCTTAAAAGGACAGTTTTGTGACAATTGAGTAGTGTCCTTAAAAGGACAGTTTTGTGACAATTGAGAAGTGTCCTTAAAAGGACAGTTTTTTTGTCAATCGAGAAGTTGTCCTAAAAAGGACAGGTTTTTTTTCAATCGAGAAGTTGTCCTAAAAAGGACAGTTTTTTTGTCAATCGAGAAGTTGTCCTTAAAAGGACAGTTTTTGTCCTGAGAAGGACAGTTTTGTGACATTCTATAGAGAGGTGTAAATTTATTTTACACAAAGGCCAAAATTTGAAAGTCCCCAGTCAAGAACAAGACGCTGCCTATTCGAATAGAAAGAACAAATACTATAAAGGACTCACCTATCCATACAGAGAAATTAGGTTTGAATAGATGTTCAGCCACATTACAGCATTGCCTCACATCCAGACAGGCAGCTCAAAATAAAATGATCTCATTGTCAATGTACATTGTGTATTCAATCTGATTTCAGCTCCCATTTAATAAACAACAGTCTAAGTAAACACCATTTGGACAGTTTTTTTGTCAATCGAGAAGTTGTCCTAAAAAGGACAGTTTTTTTGTCAATCGAGAAGTTGTCCTAAAAAGGACAGTTTTTTTGTCCTAAAAAGGACAGTTTTTTTGTCAATCGAGAAGTTGTCCTTAAAAGGACAGTTTTTTTGTCAATCGAGAGGTTGTCCTAAAAAGGACAGTTTTTGTCCTGAGAAGGACAGTTTTGTGACATTCTATAGAGGTGTAAATTTATTTTACACAAAGGCCAAAATTTGAAAGTCCCCAGTCAAGAACAAGATGCTGCCTATTCGAATAGAAAGAACAAATACTATAAAGGACTCACCTATCCAAACAGAGAAATTAGGTTCGAATAGATGTTCAGCCACATTACAGCATTGCCTCACATCCTGACAGGCAGCTCAAAATAAATTGATCTCATTGTAAATGTACATTGTGTATTCAATCTGATTTCAGCTCCCATTTAATAAACAACAGTCTAAGTAAACACCATTTGTACAATTGCTGAGTTGTTTGTCAATATCATCTATAATATGGCAATCAAAATGAAACCTGACACAATCCACCTAATGCACGGTAAATAATCAGGAGTATGACAAATCTCTGATACACCTTAAATATCTTGGTGATCTAATCCTACATCAACTTTGGTTTTAACATTTATACTCCTGAAAAAATTCCTCTCATTTACAAGATTTTAACTATTTAAGCAACAACAAGACAACCAAGAATCACCCTTAAACAATCCAAAACCAGCTGACATATTAACACCAGAATGCCTTAAAATCACTTTCTATTAGTAAGGTACTTTAAAGTCTGATAGTACCATATGTATTACTTTTCTTTGTAAAAGATGAGATCTCAAATCAGCATAACCAATCTTTACAAAGCATTGTGTATATATAATTAATTACTAATTTTTTAGAAGTCATATACTTCATGACAATTTATCCAATAATAAAATATGAGGAAAATTATAGGATCTTAAAATGCACTGGTATTTAAAGAAATAAAGTAAAATTAGCCATTAACATTTCCCAGACTATTGCAATACATCAAATAATTTGATCTTCAACAAGTGTTATAACTGAGAATGTCAAGTATTAAAACACCTATCAAATATCTTTGTAAAAAGATCTCAAAGTAAAAATGTTTGATAAATTATATAAGCAATTAATATTTTTATTCATTGTACATGTAAAGTCAATGAATATCACAGTGCATTTTTACCAAGATGTAACTATATGTACTGCTTTAGACATTAGAGATTTATTCAACAACCAGTGGTTTATGTAAGAGTTGAGTTGTTCATCTAAGTATACCCTTATGTTCTTGTATTGATAAGTGACAAATGGCTCATAAGCCACTGATCTATGAAAACATATATCAGAAATATGTTGACAACCTGCTCATAAATGTATTAAACCTGAGATTGTATTCAGTATGCCAGTATTCCATTTTCTCATAATTGTATCATGATTGTATGAAGGGATTTTGCCATGTGATAACCAATGTCTGATTTTGCCTTAATTAGTTCTGTTCTGGTCTGTTAAAGCTTAATATTACTTTCTCACAAATGGACAAGTGCTTGCTCTATTAGAACAATTAGTATGTAAAAGAATTATACTTTGTGATTTACCCTGTTGACTATCTAACCATCCCAAGAAAGATTCATTATTCATTTGTAACATTTTTATAATGGATTGAATTCCTTCACTAATGGAGTGCTAATTAATATTTACATTTTCTAAATGTATTCTTAAACAATAATGCCAAGCAAGAAAAGTAACCCTATGCCTTACAATGTTTTACAAATGTTGTTTGAACTTTGGACACTCAATAATATAAATAACATATTGTGTAATCATCAATATCTAAGCATATTGTAACATAATTATTGTCTATGCAATACTATTAATTTTCATCATTTTTTTAATTTCTCTTAAGCATTTAGTGAATTGTACATTATATTCCAAAATGGTTTCAATTTGTAACACATATAGGTTTAAGTAAGAAAATTATGGCTGTCATCTCAATAGAATCTGTCTAAAATCAAGAAATTATAATTTTTTGTGGCATGAACAACAACAACTTTCAGTACACATGTACTTAAATGATACAATACATTTGAATGATTGAAGTGATAGGTGCTTTAGTGAAATTATAATTATGCTGTATATTGTATTCAGAAACAATTGTCTAAATTTAGCATAAAAGGGACATGAAGTAGTAATCAGTGGTCATAATGTTTTTTCTCCAGTTCAACACAGTAACATACTTTCCATATGGACTTTTATTATAGTTATTACAGTAAGAGATTGATTTTTACCATCAGTATAATACAGTCAAACATGGCTCTACAACAACCTGTAAATTAACCATACAGTTGTAACAACTGCAGTTAATGGCCACTGCCTCTTTCATATAATATTTAGAAAAATATCTTAACCTCTTTTCAGGGACCACTCATCAACAAAGCCTCTTTAATTATAAAACAAAGGAATTATGAACACTGAAGCAAATTATTGCACATACAACATACAAGCAAGTTGGTGGCAGGAAAATGTCCATTATCGTGCAATAGGTCAAAATGTCAATATTTAACTTAGAATGATATGGCCATCTTGTATGTCTTAAATCATTAACCTTTCTTTCCCAACTAAAATCTGCACTACAGGTCACTAGCTTAATATTTCCATCAACATATCAAAAACAACTCTTTTTTTCAGTGACCATCTCACTTAATTCTTAATCGCAGCCTTTAAATTGAATAGTTGAAAGGTTAAACTATGGTCCCTATGAGCCCTTAGAGCGCCACCTTGATTTGATACCTGGATCCTTACAAAGAGAAGGGGAACTGATGGAAGATTGGGCAGACAGAGTATTGACATTGGCCACAGGAGCATTCAGAGACCTACCAGAGAAGCATGCTCAAAGAGAGGTTATTTCCAAGTTTTGTCAGGGATGTTTCGACAGAGATGCGGGAAAAGATGCCTGTTTGGAGAGGCCAGCAACTATCTAACAGGTGGTGGATTTTGTAAGGCACTACCAATGTTACCAAGGCAGGTGAAGGTCAGGGGCCAAAAGAAAATGACATATCAATAAATGCCGTACCAGTAGCGGAGACCACGAGAATAGACCGACTGGAAAACCAAACTAGTCAACTTGAAGCCAGTTTCGCTGTGAAGGACAAACCATTGAGAGAACTTCCAAACGCAGGCCAAGGCAGACCCTCATTTAACTGTTTTTTTTGCAAAGCACTTGGACATATTAAGATATATAAACAATATAATTATGATGTCCAAGAATTGGGGGGAATCGGAAAACAGCCAACAGAGAGGTCCTTTAAACTGTAAGGGGCCGGAAATGTAGGCCATTTTCTGATAGGCAAGATAGTACCACCTATTAGGGGTATACAACAGCAGGACAAAATCGGACATTCCATCACAACCAAGAAGTCACAGTGAAGTGACCTGAACACAGCAAACACTGAGGAGACTATTTCAATTCATATGGTGAGGGCAGGGTCTTCTTATGTTAATGTAAAGATAGGTGGACTCTAGGTAACATTAATTTCAGGGAACATGGATTGAAGCTGAAACCCCAGAAATGCTGATTTTTCCAGACAGAGGTGGAATTCTTGGAAAGAACGGTCAATGGGGAATAGTTGTCCATGACTGAGAAAAATATACAATCAGTTACCAACTGGGCAGTCCTGAACTGTTCCAAGGAGGTGCAAAGGTTCCTATGTTTGTAAATTATCACAGGGCCTTCGTTAAAGATTTCTAGCGCAACCCCTGTACGACATCACAGGGAAAAAGAAGTTTATATGGGAGGAGGAACAACAAACAGCATTTGAAAAGTTGCTGAGGTCCGTGGTGGAACCTCCGGTGTTAGCAATCCCAAATCCCTCAGACCCTTTCAGGCTGGATGTTGATGCCTCTAACTGGGCCATTAGAGGCATCCTCAGTCAAGTCCCCAATGGCTGGGAGAGAGTGATCGCTTATGGCAGCTTTGCCCTCACTCCGGAACAAAAAATATTGTACTACTTGTAAAGAGCTGCTGAGCATTTTAATGTTTACAAGGCAATTCTGATAATACTTATTGGGGAGTGTTTACGGTGTAAGGACCGATCATTAAAGTCTGACCTGGTTGTTGAGGTTCAGGGACCCCCAAGGACAGCTTGCCCGGCGGATGGAAGAACTAGCGCAATACCAAATGGTTGTTAAGAACCGACTAGGATACAAGCATGGGAACACTGATGCCTTGTCAAGACTACCGGACAGACTAACCCATTGTTCCTCGTACTTGACAGGGATACAGCCAAAGGACCTCCCATGTGGAGGCTGCAATTATTGCTGTCAGGCTCACGCACAGTGGGAAAGTTTCATTGAGGAGGCAGACGATGCAGTGAACTATGCTAATAGTGGAAGTTTGCAGTTAATGACTGTCACAGTGCCAAGTGATAACACAACAGTGGGAGCAGTTTGTTCCCAAGAGTCCAGTGAAGGCTACAACCAAGAGGATAAAATGGCTGCACAAGATTCACTTACTATACAGCTTGAGCAAAACGTCCAAAACGAGGAAGGGTTTTGTGATGCCCATAGACAAGAGGTATCGATGGATATATCCATAAACAAATTGTCGGTGATGGTCAATGGCAGTGTGAGACTCCTGGAAGAAACATCCCCCAGAAACCCATGTAGCTGGGGTTTTACAGCCCAAGAGCTCAACCAGTCCTAAGCGAAGGATGTCAACTTGCAAGTTTTACACCAATTTCTGCACAACCAATGCAAATCAGAGGAAGGGGCCCTGTTTTTGTCAAGTCCATAGGCAAAATACTACTGGATAAACAAAGAGATGTTCAAACTATTGGATGGGGTAATCTTCAAGAACAACCCGGTTTCTGGGAAACTAGAGTTAGTGATGCCGTCCTCTTTAAAAGAACAAGTATTGGAATGGCACAGAAGTGGGTGGAGTGTGTGCCAATCCCGTCAGAAATGACAGCAAATGCAGCTATTGATACCTTTTTCTCAAGATTTGGGTATCCCCTCCATCTTTTCTCGGATCAAGGTCACAAACTTTCAAAGCAATGTTTTAGAATCAGTGTGCAAAGCTCTCCAAATCCACAAGTCCAACACTCCCCTTATAGAACTGCAGCCAATGGACAGGTTGAGTGTTTCAATTACCATAGTCATAGAAAGTTCCAAAAGTTTCCTGAAATGCACCTTAATATGCAATTTTGAGTAAAAATAGGTTCAGAAAAATTCCTTAAACCTACCTTAAACCTAATGTTTGACATTTTCTATACAAAAATAATTTACACGAACAGTCCTTAAATGAATGAAATCTTAAGTGAGGTTATATGCAACTTGAAATGTTGTAGCCTTATGTGCTGAATTCCAAAAGGTCCTTAAACCTCATTAACATATTCAATGCATATCTATTTAACCAACTTAGCATGAACTTTGGAATAGGGTCTGGCCGTAATGTGGCCATATGATGCAAATCCAGAATACCCTTAAATGACATCTTACATAACATACACCAAATTTTAAACTATCCTAAATTCATTTTTTTTAAATAAATTGAAATTCAAAAAAAAAAAATTTGATTAACCAGTAAAGAGAAAACTGTCACCACAAACATACCTACTACATCTCTGCCCAATTTATATAAAATGTCAGATAAGGTTTCTGATAAATAGTCTTGTAAATAGTTGACAGTTTGAGAATTCTTAATAGATTTGTACTTGGTATTCTTTAATTTTGTGCTGTGACTTGGTCTTTGATTTTTTCATGTCATTTGTCAATTACCATAGTCATTCTGATGATTCTGAAAGTATCTGTGTTGAGTCTTTCATCCTTGTTGTTGTTCAGCATATATTGGATTGTGTTCATCACACTCTCCTTTCTTGTCTACATTTAATATTGATCTTTGGCCAATGCTATATGTTTGGTTCTTGGCCTTTGACAGACATTGCAATTCACAGACAGATCTGTCACTTAGATTGTCTCACCACATATAGATATGAAGTCTTGAAGAGGATGGACTGGCAATGTCAATGTAATTCACATAGTACAAATTTCGTACAAGGAAAATTTAGATGCAATAATACTAACCATAGATATTTATTAAAGACAACCATATTGTTGAGGTTTACCAATAACATACAGAATCACTATTTTCTCCTGAACATCAACCCAAAAGATTCTGTTTCACTTATTGGTTTTGGTCTTAAACACTATTAACAGGTTAGTTACAGGATGTACATTAGCAATTTAGAAGCTTATTTATCCAATTTGTAACCAGACAAACGTCAAATTTACTCTTTCATAAGCATGTTCATGATTACAAATTTCAGCAAGAATATGATATCAATACTAACTCCTAAATGAGGCTAGAGTACTTACAAGTTCCCTGCCTAACCTTGTATACTGAAAATGACCATATGACCCTTAATCGCAACCTTAAAAGTTAACCTTAATACCTTGAACCTTAATTGAGACCCTGAACCTAAAATAATTTATGAAAAGTTGAAGAGCTATTGATTGTTGATATATAATCTAAGACATTGTAACAGTCTGTCTATTTATAACAAGCTGATTGAGCAGTTTCACTCCTCAATATTCCTAAGGGAAACAGAGTCTGCATTGAACATGACCTCATTTAAATTGAATAGTTTAAAGGATCGCTCCTTTATGCAAGAATAATATATATGCAGATAAAGTATTTGGTAAATTTTAATTAAATTTTGATGCAAAAATAAGTTCCGAAAAGATCCTTAACCTAAGCCCCTGATATGAAATTTCAGTATAAAGTAGATCCGAAATGATCCACTAAACCTACCACACACTTAAATTGAAAATTTGATGCAAAAAAGTTCCAAAAGTTTCCTGAAATGCACCTTAATATGCCGTTTTGAGTAAAAATAGGTTCCGAAAAGTTCCTTAAGCCTACCTTATACCTTAATGTTTGACATTTTCTATACAAAAATAATTTACATTAACTGTCCTTAAATGAATGAAATCCTAAGTGAGGTTATATGCAACTTGAAATTTTGTAGCATTATGTGCTGAGTTCCAAAAGGTCCTCAAACCTCAGTAATGTATTCAATGCACCTTCATTTAACCAACTTAGCATGAAATTTGGAATAGGGTCTGGCCGAAAAGTTGCCATATGATGCAAGTCCAGAATACCCTTAAATGACACCTTACGTAACATACACCAAATTTAAACTATCCTATATTCAAAAAATTTACTTCAACTAAACTTCAAAAATTTGACTTAAATTTGATTAACGAGTAAAGAGAAAACTGTCACCACGAACATACTTCTTACATCTCTGCCCAATTTATAAAAAATGTCAGATTAGGTTTCCGATAAATAGTCTTCTAAATAGTTGTTATCACTGTATTTTATTTTTTCGATTTCTTGATACCATTACACAAAATTATTATAAATCATGCAATCCAAAGGGGGAACATATAAGTAAAGTATAAACATATGGTTGTCTTTAATAAAAAGCTATGGTAAGTAGTATTGCATCTAATTTTCCTTGTACAAAATTTCTTCTATATGAATTACATTCACATTGACAGGCCATCCTCTTCAAGACTTTATATCTGTATGTGGTGAGACAACTGAGTGACAGATCTGTTTGTGAATTGCCATGTCTGTCAGAGATCAAGAACCAAACACACAGCAATAGCAAAATATCAATGTTAAATGTAGACAAGAAAGGAGAGCATGATGAACACAATCCAATACATGCTGAACAACAACAAGGATGAAAGACTCAACACAGATACTTTCAGAATCATCAGAATGACTATGGCAATTGACAAATGACATGAAATAATCAAAGACCAAGTCACAGCACAAAATTAAAGAATACCATGTAAAAACCTCCTAAATGAGGCTAGAGTACTTACGAGTTCCCTGCCTAACCTTGTTATACTGGAAATGACCATATGACCCTCAATCGCAACCTTAAAAGTAAACCTTAATACCTTGAACCTTAATTGAGACCCTGAACCTAAAATAATTTATGAAAAGTTGAAGAGCTTTTGATTGTTGATATTTAATCTAAGACATTGTAACAGTCTGTCTATTTATAACAAGCTGATTGAGCAGTTTCACTCCTCAATATTCCTAAGGGAAACAGAGTCTGCATTGAACATGACCTCATTTAAATTGAATAGTTTAAAGGATCGCTCCTTTATGCAAGAATAATATATATGCAGATAAAGTATTTGGTAAATTTTAATGAAATTTTGATACAAAAATAAGTTCCGAAAAGATCCTTAATCTATGCCCCTGATATGAAATTTCAGTATAAAATAGATCCGAAATGATCCGTTAAACCTACCACATACTTAAACTGAAGTATTGATGCAAAAAAGTTCCAAAAGTTTCCTGAAATGCATCTTAATATGCCGTTTTGAGTAAAAATAGGTTCCGGAAAGTTCCTTAAACCTACCTTATACCTTAATGTTTGACGTTTTCTATACAAAAATAATTTACACTAACTGTCCTTAAATAAATCAAATCCTAAGTGAGGTTATATGCAACTTGAAATTCTGTAGCATTATGTGCTGAGTTCCAAAAGGTCCTTAAACCTCAGTAATATATTCAATGCATATTTATTTAACCAACTTAGCATGAAATTTGGAATAGGGTCTGGCCGAAATGTTGCCATTTGATGCAAGTCCAGAATACCCTTAAATGACACCTTACGTAACATACACCAAATTTATACTATCCTAAAATAAAAAATTTGACTAAAATCTGATAAACGAGTAAAGAGAAAACTGTCACCACGAACATACTTCTAACATCTCTGCCCAATTTATATAAAATGTCAGATTAGGTTTCTGATAAATAGTCCTCTAAATAGTTGTTATCACTGTGTTTAATATTTTTTGATACCATTACACAAAATTATTATAAATCATACAATCCAAAAGGGGAACATATAAGTAAAGTATAAACATATGGATGTCTTTAATAAAAATCTATGGTTAGTATTATTGCATCTAAATTTTCCTTGTACGAAATTTCTCCTATGTGAATTACAGTCACATTGACAGTTCACCCTCTTCAATACTTCATATCTTTAGGTGGTGAGACAATCTGAGTGACAGATCTGTTTGTGAATTGCAATGTCTGACAAAGATCAAGAACCAAACATACAGAAATGGCAAAATATCAATGTTAAATGTAAACAAAAAGAAGAGAGTGAGGAACACAATCAAATATATGCTCAACAACAAGGATAAAAGACTCAACACAGATACTTTCAGAATCATCAGAATGACTATGGCAATAAACAAATGACATGAACAAATCAAAGACCAAGTCAAAGCACAAAATTAAAGAATACTATACTGACACTGAAAAGAAACTGTGCACTGACTTAGAAATAAAGTTTGTAACCATTTAGATAAAACATATAGGCAAATTTGGTAGCAAAATGTGACAGCTTTAATTGGCTACATGATGCATTATTGTTAAATTAAATTTAGGTCATTCTCGGTATAATGATAACGCTTGAATGACGTAGGGGTGAAAAGTAAAAGTTGCACAACTTCATCAAAAATATCAATGATCCGACTGCTGCCTTAATTCACGAGTGGGATGCCATCCCCGCCGACGTGGTAAGATGTTACGTCAGGTCAATGCGGTCAAGAATACTTGCGTTGATTCGTAGGAGAGGAGGACATAACAGATACTGATATCAGAGGGCAAACACACATTTAGAATAAAAAGAAAAGGATAGCTGCCTTAGAATTTTACTTTTGTGAGCTCCTGCTTGAAGTGTACCAAGTCATGGGCCTCGGCGATGATTGCCGGTAAAGAATTCCATGTGCAGATGGTGCGAGGGAAGAAATGAATTTGTAGTTGTCGGTTCTGGATGCAAGTTGTCTAAGTTTGGTAGAGTGTTGTGACCTTGTACGTGTAGATGCAGGCATTAAGTATAAAGTTGACTTGATGTCTACCGGATCTTTCAAGATTCTGTATATCATGGTGAGCTGGATCTTGGTGTGTTTTGACTCTAATGACTCCCAGTCAAGTTCATTGAGCATTTCTGTAATGCTGCTGGTGTTCCTGTACCGCTTGCTAGTGTACCGAGCAAGTCTACATTGCACCATCTCCAGCTTTGATATGTACTGTTTGGTGTAGGGGTTCCAGACCGAAGCGCAGTACTAGACAATGCTTCACACCAAGCTCTAGACCTTGTGGTTTGGGACAAGAGGATTTTCAAAGTTAACACTTTTAAAATCTATTTTTAGCTCCTGTGACCTACTTATGCAACAGACCGGAACTATTCATATAACTTCGAATGACCACCACCTAAGGATCATTCCTGTGAAGTTTGGTCAAAAAGAGTGATTTAGGAGGAGATGTTGTTTATAGTTTCCACAATATACATATAGGGAACAAGTCCCGCCCCCTGGCAGCGATGTTTTTTGACTGAACTTAGTAATTGATGCAATCTTGTAAGAGGGCCACTAGACAATGCTACACACCAAATATCAAAGATCTAGACCTTAGGGTTTTGGACAAGAACAATTTCAAATTTTACATTTTTAAAATCTATTTATGCTCCTGTGACCTAATTATGCAGCGGACCGGAATGACTTATGCAACTTTGAAAGAGGCCTACCCAAGGATCATTCCTGTGGAATTTGGACAAAATCCATTTTGTGGTACATGTATGGGTAGAGATGTTGTTTCAAGAAAATGTTGATGCACGACGCACGATTCAAGATGCACGACAACGGACATCCAAGGATCCAAAAGGCTCACCATGAATGGTACAATTTGTGCATACAACAAGCAAGTATAACATAGACTAATTAGACACAAAAAATCCGATAAACACAAAATTTTAAGGAAATTGTCATACAATTTTGAATATAAGATGATATTCATTTGTCCCAGTTTCCCGAAATAATACATTATGTGATAATTTGTGTGCAAACAAATCACTACATCAATAACAAGCAAGCAAACCCACAATCCAACTTTCAGCAGCCCCAGGCCTTCAGTCATCACAGCACTTTGATTATATATCAGCATTTCAGGACCACTGCCCTTATCTTTAAAATGAGTTCATACACAGATATCATAATACCT
Organism: Mactromeris polynyma; assembly: GCA_032209605.1. Lineage (NCBI taxonomy): Eukaryota > Metazoa > Mollusca > Bivalvia > Venerida > Mactridae > Mactromeris > Mactromeris polynyma. The sequence goes on along the minus strand of JASFXZ010000010.1, from coordinate 14,435,835 downwards.
GTAGTAATGAACCATGCATGAATAAAAAAAGAAGATCTCTGTTACAATGACCCAAAACAAGTTTTAATATCAAACTTCAATACATTTGCTAATCATGTGCATACAACATACATCAACCAAGCTCCCCACAGTGGTTATCTCCCTTATCAGTTAAATAACAACCACTGTCATGACCAGAACATTCTTCCTGATACGGAAAGACTCTTCTATTTATGGACTCATATCAAACGACACACTGAAGGACCATTCCCTGCTTTCCAATTAATCTGTGTTAAGAGACCACTTTGTTGTACAAAGATTAATATTATCATAATCCAAAATGGATCTTTCTTATCAAGTAAAATTCATTCATATGTGCATGCAACATATAGACAGATCTGTAGTAAGACAAGACATTTAACTGTACCGAATATACTTGCTGTCGCACAGTTATGTATGTCATTACAATCATCACAATCTCATTTAGGTAACATTTTTCTCAATACTTTATACGTCCATACCAGCTTTGACAACAAAAGACAAGCAATACCCCCACGGCATTCAGAGAGGGATGAATGGCCCAACAGGATGGATAATAGGACTACGACCCAGAATGTTTTACGGACAACGAGTAAGACAACTACTGCATGATGGTCACTTGTCGGTGGGAAGACATGTAAGAGTATTAAGTATTGTAAGTATATACATAATAAACTGTAACTAAACTGTACCAGGTATAAATGGACTTGCAATATAACAGCATTATCTACGGTTTATACATTATTTCAAATTATTAATCACCTATCAGGGGTGTAGCTGGGCCATTTTTCAGACTTTCTATGGAGGGGTCACTTTTGGTCATAATTGTTTTTTCAATTTTTAACTTATCGCTGCCAATGCCCGTGCTTATCACAACTAATATTCTTGCGTAGCTAATATTACCATGTAGAGCACAGGACAGTATTTCAAACAAGCCATAAAAACTAGCTCAGGTGAGTCAAAATAATTTAAGTATCTAACTCTGCTAACTGAAAAATATGGAAAATTCTAACCATATTCACACAATTGAAATAATCTGAATGACATGCTGACTTGTAACCTTTACTGTAACAGACTTTGGTCAATGCACTCAGTCAGAAAGTCCGCCTATGGTCTTTACTCAATATACCGGAATCACAAAACTACATGTATAAGTATATAATTCCATTAAAAAATAACTCTTTTCTATTCATATATGTTTCTACAGTTTGATGGAAGAAAGCCAGACAGAAAAAATACCTATTCTCACCAAATATAATTCTCTCACACAATTTCTGACGTTTCTAAAATTCATCCAATCAGACTGAGGCTTTTTTGTCAAAGCATAGTGCAAATGACTATTACCCAAACCACTTTCAAATGCATTGGCATATACACAAAATTTGAAATGAATTACAGCACCTTGATTTTGCTTTCTGTAAGTCACACTGTCTTCCATGCATTACCTACCACAGAAACCAGTCAATGCAACAACAAAATCACATCTATAAACTGACCAATTAATGGGACTAAATCACCTTCCTGGACCGTTCAACATGTTACTCACCAACATCTCTCTTTCACCACAAACACCGGCCAAGGATACTAAAACTATCACTGTAGTAATACCCCAGCAGTACCACTTTGTCAGAAAAAAAAGAGTTGTATATCAAGCTTATAATTTATACAGTCCATGATGATAATGTCACACACTACAACTCATCATGGAGATTGTCCATGTGAAGTTTCATGAAAATTCTTCAAAAGCTGTAGATGTAGTTCGCTCCAAAAGTTTTTGTTAACAGACCCAACCGACCAACAGACAGAGTGAGTCCTGTATACATACCCCCAAACTTTTGTTTACCAGGTTGAGTATAATGAATGAGATGATGATAAACGAAAACTTCAAATGATGATAAAATAAATAAATGAATAAACAAAATTGTAGTAGAGAATACAACTTACATTTTTTTATTGCTATTACTACTTCAGTCAATCACTCTTTCTACTTCTAGATGATGATTTTGATGTTTTTTTGTTAACTAATGCTATTAACAGGTACAAATAATTATGCTTAAAATTACTATTGGTAACATCTTAATGTACAACATGGAAGAAATAGGCAATGATTTGTACTGCCTACATCATGACTTCTCCCAACTAATTTCACTGGACAGACATAACATAATAAGCAAATGACAAATTTTAGAAAAATGAAGTGAATAGAGTCACTTATCTGTGTGATTCTGCTCTATTCTGTATTAAATGTCTATTCCATGTTCTGATGACTTCTACCATGATTACTGCTCCAATGGTGCAAGGTTACTTCCATGATACTGGATTTCAATCACTGTCATCTATAAGGCAAGAAATTAACATCAATTTAACAGATTCTAGAATAAAACTGTGCACATCATTCAAACAAACATACAAGTAGATGATATAAAACAGTCAACTCTAGTCATATTATTAGTTATACAGGTTGTTGACAGGTTATATTCCCCCATATACCCTGTCAACAACCTGTATAATGAATTTATAATACTGTAAATCCATGTTTTCATACGAATTTAGTTAAACAAGCAATGATGCGATGCCTGTCGACCACTGTGGGCCGTCAAACACACATGCCACCATTGAAGTCAAGCAAGGGGAAAAAGTGCGCCCAATGTGGGGCTCGTACCCACGACCCCCTAACACTAGTAAGGTGCTCTACCGACTGAGCTAACCGGGCGGCCATCTAAGCCCACACCACTACACTCCTCCACCTTCCGGCAGTTGAGGCTCAACCACCGTGGGCCGTCAAACACCACTGCCACCATAGAAGTAAATTAAGGGGAAAAAGTGTGCCCAATGTGGGTACGAGCCCCCTAACACTAGTACGGCGCTCTACCGACTGAGCTAACTGGGCGGCCGTCTCACCCCACACCACTACAACAGCACCATCACCCCACACCACTACAACAGCACCAAATACAAATAAAATGATATTCATATTCTATGTATAAAGTGTTACAACATGAGGCAATATCTTTCCTGACGAATTTGCACAAGAACATAATTATATTTATACCTACGTAATCAGCATATGCAGACGACCAAATTTCTTGACTCGGTCACAAAAAATAGACACTATTCTGTCTGTGACCATAAACGTCCAGAATATAACACAGCGAATGAGCACATAAAACTTAATATATATCCTAAATAAAACATAATTCCTTCCAAAGTATGCCCAATTTCGTCCATTTAATCCAGTCGTAAACATCGTAAAACACGTGCAAAATTTCCATCCGCCATGAAATAGGGCACATGTTTTCACAACACATAGTCAGCTACAAAAATCCGTGATTTTAAGGTCACATATTATGATGACCCTAGAATCTAACGTTACGAGAAGTGTTCGAGTTTTTTCGCTAGTATTCGACAAAGATAGTTATTACACATACTGTCTACACACCGAGGGATTAATTCTTTAAACTAAAAGCATGAAAAGGTCTCCGTTATACTGTGTGTACAATAACGCCAGACATATAATATTTGGCATGTTGTGTTGTAACATCATTAAATCTTTCACCCATGATACCTACCCTTGATGTTTACGAGAATATTAGGGGTGGTTTCAGCCGTGTACTACGCGAATTCTACACATACTACGCCAATATTTTAAAATATCCAACACCCATCACGGTTATCTTTTTGTTTATAGGTTCCCTTTCAACTCGACCACCTCCGATAAACAAGACATAAAACAACATACATTTCAAATTACTGTTTAATTTGTGATTTATGGGTAGCACTTGGGCAACCGACTACATTGTGAGTGACCGAGTAACGTTGTCAAAATTTCATAATTAACTTTAAAGAAAAAACTGGTATTAATGTGTCGGCTGCCCAAAGCAGAATGACTTTCAAACCTAAACGCTTACATGAAAATCTCGTGCCACAAGCACCTGCTAGCGACACCTATCGGAGATATTCTAAGGGAAATCAATTATCTCCTAATTCATTACATTCAAACGGAGAAAAATACATGAAACATAGGACTTTGCATCTGCATCATTTATACATTTATAAAGGCAAAAATTATGTAAATGCAGAGCGATAGGCTTAGTACAAAATACACCAATTACCAATTCAGATTAACAAAGGAAGTGTTCATCACAGCTACTTATCGAGGTCCCTTTAAATGCATGCTACTCAACGGATAGTAATGATATGAAACTAAGTACTTAAGGTATTGATTATATATATTACTTCATACTAAGAAATGCCGAAACCTTTAACTGTCCGTCTGTCCATACGGCGTGAGAAATACGCGGCTTATTGTGCGGTAAAAAAAAAACGATACATATGCAGGGCCGTAAATTACATGGAGGCATGTAGGCAGTTGCCTCCTATTGCGGGCTGAAAAAAAAATCATTTTTTGTCTAAAAAGGGTCCAAAAATTTTTTTGCCCAGGGGAGGCAATTTACGGCCCATGTATGCCACTTTCAATGTACATTTCTCGCCTGCTTTTTAAAATGTAGAATTGCAATATCGTCACACTGGAACCAAGTTAAGATCTGTTTGTCCGTCTGTCTGCCCGTGTCACACGAAAACTCCGTCTGGATCAGTTAATTTTCACTTGCTATATACACATGTTTTGGTCAGAAAAATGTCGGGAAATTGCATCTAATTCAATTAACTATTACGAAGCTATTGCTGTCATTTAATCAGGCTGATAACGTGGTCCAAGTGAAGTCGAACAACGCTACTGCTAATCAAATTGAATATACGATCACTTAACCTGTGTTTTGGTCACAGCGCTCTTCTTTACATAAAACAAATGGCGGTCAACTTTAATATCTGATCCCCAAGTTAGGCTAGATCTTTGACAGTATCAAATATAGTCGGCGCACTCCCGGGGCGCCGACTAATTACAATCGGATCATTTCGGCTATTATTAATATACATATACTTCGGAAGAACGTGGCGGGAAAGTAGTTCCGATATGGCTTCCAAAATGAATGTATGTAGTCTCTGTGGAAAGTATGGCAAAGATAATTTAAATATTAGAGTACAAGGCACACGCAACATCAAAGATATTGCCTAAACCTACTATGATGAGGATCTTTTTAGTAAACGGAATCCCGATACGTCATTGTAAGACTCAATGCGGAAGCAAGCAACAAGTGTCGTCTAGTTGAACAAATGTTCTTTTGGCGAAAAATGGCACGTGAAACCTTGATTGTCGCGTGACATGCTACAGCGCAAGCCAATCTGAACACCTCGGCCTTTTTTAAGGAACATCATCGGATGTATCAGGACGTTTCACATTGTGAAAACATTTAAAACGCTGCAAGAACTTGTCCGCATTGTAATTTCAGATTGGATGACTTTGAGATTTCGCTCAACAATACAAGAAATTAGAATTCCCTTCTAATTGAAGAAGGAACAAAAGTGGTGTTTGCGCAACATGTTTAATCTTCATGATACAGTTGCTGTTTTACCGACGTTTTATATCTAGGTGTTGCCTTGCTTAATGCAAGTTAAAACTTCTATGCCGGAGCCAACAATGTATGAAATACCAAGTTGTCAATTATGATTCGTAGAATTGTACGAGGTGTCCCGATTTGAGATAAATAACGTGTACGACTGCCTCAGTAGCATAGCTTAAACAAACCACTTGATACATTACGTGGTATTATAAACATCTTAACCTGTTGCATGATGCATGGTAATCTGAATATTTTAACATGGAATGTTCCCGGTTTACTTTTAATCTGTAGTTATTTTTGACGTTTTAAAGGATAACATATATATTTCTGTGGAACTTCAGACCACTGGCTGTATAGTGACAACGTGTATATGTTTAATGTTATAGTCTCACACTGGCTGTATCGTCACACTGAGTATATGTTTAATGCTATAGTCTCACACTGGCTGTATCGTCACACTGAGTATATGTTTAATGCTATAGTCTCACACTGGCTGTATCGTCACACTGAGTGTATGTTTAATGCTATAGTCTCACACTGGCTGTATCGTCACACAGTGAATATGTTTAATGCTATAGTCTCACACTGGCTGTATCGTCACACAGTGAATATGTTTATTGCTATAGTCTCACACTGGCTGTATCGTCACACAGTGAATATGTTTATTGCTATGGTCTCACACTGGCTGTATCGTCACACAGTGAATATGTTTAATGCTTTAGTCTCACACTGGTTGTATCGTCACACAGTGAATATGTTTAATGCTATAGTCTCAGACTGGCTGTATCGTCACACAGTGAATATGTTTATTGCTATAGCCTCAGACTGGCTGTATCGTCACACAGTGAATATGTTTATTGCTATAGTCTCAGACTGGCTGTATCGTCACACAGTGAATATGTTTATTGCTATAGTCTCAGACTGGCTGTATCGTCACACAGTGAATATGTTTAATGTTATAGTCTCACACTGGCTGTATAGTGACACAGTGTATATGTTTAATGCTATAGTCTCAGACTGGCTGTATTGTCACACAGTGAATATGTTTAATGCTATAGTCTCAGACTGGCTGTATCGTCACACATTGTATATGTTTAATGCTATAGTCTCAGACTCGCAGTATAGTGACACTATTATATGTTTAATGATATAGTCATATACATATACACAGTGTCACTATACAACCAGTCTGGGACTATAGGCGGTAATGATACTTAAGTATCGGGAACACCAAATATTTTGGTGAAAATAAACAGTTCCGAACACGTTAAGCCATCCGTACGGAAAATATTAGTGCTAGTCTCAACGAGAGATCAAATATTAAAGCACAACTATTGGAAAGGAACTAAACTACGACGTTATTATAGGTGATACTTTTGTATAACACTTTAATTGTTTATAAGACATATCTCTTCACTTGATATTAGTTAGTCTGTTGAAATATAACGAAGTTAAAATACTAATATTAAATCCAAATTAAAATGAAACATTCCTTACTTATAATATTTCTTAATATTCGTCTAAGAGGAGAAACAAGAACTCGTCAGTCAACCAATACAATATACTTTTTCATAATGATTCTACATAAACATCATGTGTGTTAGGTGTCGAAGATAAAATAAAAAATAATTAATTAGAAAAAACTTTTCAATTTAGTTATATCAATATTAACACATTGATACTTGTAACGTGCAAGTTACGGTGTTTAAAAGGAAATACACGCCAATGATAGTGTGAAAATGGACTATTCCAAAACATTTTCCCGTCATTACGCTATTCCAAAACATTTGTGCACCAGTTTTGCGGCGCCCTTGGATGCTTTGCATCAATGCATTTCTTGTAACTTACTAGTATGCTACTTCTATCTATGTCTGAAGTAGCGTACGAAGTATTTGGTCGAGGTAATCCACATGTGCTGGCACATTGCATCAATTGATAAATAATGACAGTTTAAATAAACTTGTATAGCAGAAACTATAACACTTGAACCACAAGTGGCTTATTCATTTATCTAATGACTTTACTCATCACACAGTGTTAACTTAAGCAGCATTATTTGGTAAAAAATGGGATCTATTGTGAAATAACGCAACACAAAAATGGAAAACAAAACAAAACTTTATAACAATTTAGTCTGAAAGGGTCTAAATAATGTATCAGAATACATACTCTTCTGCAGTGTTACATTACAGAGCTAAGACCATATGTTATATTTTCTTTTAAAAAAACGTCAATGGTTTTCCCGAGATTTAGATTGGGAATTTCTGTTCTAACATTTGGGGGAAAAGAATACTTAGTTCAATGGGGAATATTTATCACTCAATAACAGCTTGAAAAGTGAATAAAAATCCCTGCAGTTATACACAACTTGTGTAACATGAAATGGTGTTAATGCAATATGTAATACAACCATTATGATGGGCAAAATGTCATGTCTGAAGTGTATACTAATACAGAGAATAAGTTGCTACAGGGAACGCCACATACATAAGACAATGCCTCTCCACACAGACCTCCGGGAAAACAACAGTTCACAAAACATATTTAGGCATTTGAGGAGGCGCAATGGTAAATACGTATGGTAACAGGAGCGCAAGGAATGGCCTGGCCGACCATAAGGTATAACTAAGGAGAATCAAAGAGGACAAACAGGGGGTGGATTTAATGGATGTACTACTTCACAGGACAAGTCAAGACAGCTGGCAACAATAGGCCGAAAGCGGGGAGAACATAACATGAACACTATATACATGTGCATATAAAGTGAAATCACATCACAAACTGTTGAGAGAAAATCTTAACAGAATAATGTGCCCTAAGCATTTTTGGCAATATCTGTAAGGGTTTCTTAATTACTGGTATTTCTCAAACTTAAATGAAGATAAAACATCTTCATATTCATTAAGAATCAGACCACAACTCGATACATTCTAAGAACATGTGTTATCTACTCGACATTTTATGTTTTCAATGCTTTCCTTATATTGAATTTTTGATTTAAATCATATTCAATTTGGTATAATTGAAGACACCCTAGGTTGTTAAAATTATCAACAACTTCTATATGTTCGCCATTATAATTCCAAGATTTATTATTTCTTCACCCCTCGTTTTCTAAACACTTTGATTTTATTTTTATTTGTATTACAAATACAATTACTTGTCAACACGTATTAGAGTAACTATAAAACATATTCAAAGCGTTCCTGTGTTGTTATTTCCAAGTAATACCACATCATATGCAAATAATAATATAATCAATAAGTTTTCCCAAATTGCAACTTTCTGGAGGTAAAGTTCTAAATCCTCGACAAACAGTGATTATTAGTTATACTGAACTAGGGGCCAGAGAGCTTTATCGTGGCGAGTTATCTGTCGTTTGTGCGTGTTTGCGTTCGTTCGTGTGTCAGTCTGTTAACTTTTCATTCAAACGGCGTCTACTCCTAAATCGCCAGACCAGTTTTGACTAAACTTTACAGGAACGTCCCTTGGGTGGTCCTCTTTCAAATATGTTCAAATGGTTATAGTCTGTGGCATAAATAGGTCAAATACGCTAAACACTTTGAAATTCTTCTTGTCCAGAATCATAAGGCACAGAGCTTGAATACTTAGTATGTAACATTCTCTAATGGTTCCCTACCACGGTTATTCAAATCGTGTCCCTTTGGATTATATTATCCCAGGGATGATATGTTTTACATAGATTTAGATAGGGAAGATTTTTGAAAATATTATTGTCCAGAACTAGTAAACCCAAGGTATTGATATTAGGTATGTAGCATTGTGTAGTGTTCCCCTACCTAGATTGTTCAAATTATGCCACTGGGGTCAAAAATGGCTCCGCTAGAGGAGTCACAGGTTTTCTAGAGAATTACATGGTAAAATCTTTAAAACTCTTATTTGCCGAAACCGCACTGTCCAGGACTTTTGATATTTGGTATGTAGCATTGTTTTGTGGGCTCCTACTAAAATTGTTAAAATTATGCCTCTGGTGTCAAAACCCTCCCCATCCAGGGCTCACATGTTTTCTAGAGCTTTACATAGGGAATAACTTTGAACATTTTCAAAAGTCCATGTGCACAATGTACCCAGTAGATACCATCATGGGTCTCTTGTCAACAATGTTATTACAACAGAGAGAAAATGACAACTATAGGTACATGGTCGCTAAATTCATTGAAATAATTCATGCACAAAATTGGTAAACTATGAAAGCCTATGTACTTTAGTTAACAATAAATCAATCACGGATGATCGATGTTAAAATCGTGTCTAATTCTGTTCTGTATACATCTTCTCGAAGCTGAAAATATGTAGGCATCAATGAAAAATACTATACCTATAAAAAATATTGATATATAAGATACAATACTATTTATTGTGCTATTTTACATTTACAGGGATCATAATGTGTTGTAAGATGTTATTATGTGTTATATCGTTATTACATTTGTTCTTATGTGTTACCTAGCATTTATACATGTTATTATAGCGTGTTAAACTTAACCTGTTCCTCTTGACGTCTGTGAGCATACTTTCACAATTGACTAGCTGTCTATGTTTGTCTTTGGCTTTTTACATGTTATGTATTACAAATATATAGTGCTGTTTAAACTTGAATTGACCGTAAGCAGGTGTATGAACTTTCACGACCGATCCATGCCAATTTAGGTAAAACAATGCTTTTGTGCGTAAAACTACAACTGCTGTTTGGTTTACTTTGATATTAAAACACAAATGCGACTCGTCAGCTTACGGCCAAATACGAATATATCAATACAACTAGTCTGAAATATAATGGTCCAGGTAATATATTCATTTGTTTGTGGTTAATAAAACAGTTCTATACAAGTTATATAATAGAACAACATAGGTTGATATTTTATCAGACAATGTATAGACACCGATAATACACAATTTCCTGAGATTGTTATATTCTGTGTAACAGCGGTGTAATATTTTATTGCATTAAGGTCAGGATCATGAGGTTAATATTAACAAGCTGTACATGTTATTTTGAATTTTTTATTGTTACATTTTATTCCGTATTTACATGTTATGAGGTGTTACTTTGTATTTACAACAATAATTACATATTTTTTATAAATAACTAAGTCTTTGTATTTGGCAGCCATTTTTTTATATTGTTTAGTCATGTGACCTCTTGTGTGTGATGTTATCAGTGATGTCATTGATGACATCATCGTCTAGATTTCTTCTGATGTGCATTTTCCTATACAGTTTTGCATTTGCATTGTTATGTATTATTTTACTGTAGCTTCAAACAGATAGTTCTAAAAGTCATGCATTGGCTATGAATATGTTTTCAAGCTTTTATTGATCCTGTATTGTGGTGTAAAATGATATAAACTTTAGTACCGTTGAGTATGAATGTAGACTGCTTGCATACTTGCAGTGGTTAGTGACGTTCGTATTTGTTAAAAAATGTTTTTTTACGTTTTTTAATTCTATAAATCAGAATTAAGCCACCAGAACACGTCCGAAATATTGATGTCAGAACTATCATGTTCGATATACCTGACCTCATAACCAATGTCACTAACACAACTAATATGCCGACATATCATTCAGTATTACGATAGACTTACACTTAACACACATGGTATGAAATGTGTTTGTAATAAAAGTGGTATAATTGGTAATTGTTTTTTTACTCTGCCTAAAATATTCAGTAGGCTACTTGATGTCTATATCTTTAACAACAAATGAAAAGCCCAGTCTGTTCAATCTGAAAGTAGCATTGTAATATGGAACCTGTTGGAAATAAGCTCAACACCCAATTGGGGCTAAGGTAATTCCCTATTGAAATTATGCCAATGACACGATTAGAGAACTACAGAACCTATTGGAAATAAGCTACATTTCCTATTGGAAATAAGCTACATTACCCATTGGAAATAAACTACAGCACACATTGGAAATAAGCTACAGTACCCATTGGAAATAAGCTACAGTACCCATTGAAAATAAGCTACAGTACCCATTGGAAATAAACTACAGCACACATTGGAAATAAGCTACAGTACCCATTGGAAATAAGCTACAGTACCCATTGAAAATAAGCTACAGTACCCATTGGAAATAAGCTACGTACCCATTGGAAATAAGCTACAGTACCAATGGAAATAAGCTACAGTACCCATTGGAAATAAGCTACAGTACCCATTGGAAATAAGCTACAGTACCCATTGGAAATAAGCTACAGTACCCATTGGAAATAAGCTACAGTATCAATGGGAATAAGCTACAGTACCCATTGGAAATAAGCTTCTGTACCCATTGGAAATAAGCTACAGTACCCATTGGAAATAAGCTACAGTACCCATTGGAAATAAGCTACAGTACCCATTGGAAATAAGCTACAGTACCTATTGGAAATAAGCTATGGGTCCCGTTGGACATAAGCTAAAGTACCTATTTAAAATACGAGCAACAGACTCGGTTCTCGAAGTAATTTCTACTGAGTTAAAATAATAAGCACACCATGTTGTTTGAGCGTGGGTAGGGCTTGTTTTGTGAATGGGGTCATCCATGTGCTACTCTCTCAGTTTGTTGTGAAGCTTGTATTCTTGCATATGTCTTAGCACACCAAATGTCTAACTCAAGCACCTGGCTCAGTTTGCTGTGAAGCTTGTATTCTTGCATATGTCTTAGCACACCAAATGTCTAACGCAAGCACCTGGCTCAGTTTGCTGTGAAGCTTGTATTCTTGCATATGTCTAAGCACACCAAATGGCTAACGCAAGCACCTGGCTCAACATGGTATATTCCTAGGACCTGTGATGATGAATAACAGTGTTAATTTTGTTGATGTGCTTTTTGCAATTGACCACACTTTAATCAATATATATAAAATGAACGGTTGTCAATATTTTAACATGTATTTTACTGTTGTCTAACTTATTTGACTTGATATTACTGGTATTGAGTGCTCAATGTATATTGGTCAATCGTTTGCAAAACAAGTTTTCATTGGCTGACCGCCTCAACGTTTGTTTAAAGCCGTTCTCAAGTAAATCAAAACGGACTGTATAGTGCTTGTTACATTTACCGCAAACAGGTGTATGAACAATGTCATTTTAGGTAAAGAAATGCACTCGTGCGTAAAACCATAGCTGCTGTTTGTGTTACCATGTCCAACTTTCATTACAGTTGACAAGGGAGACAAATCGATGTATGAGATCCCTAGTTGTCTGTCCTGACCATAAGGGCCAGTCTTATCTGTTTTACAACCGATTAATCTGATAAGTTCCTGGGAGAAACCATAAAATATATCTACCCAGTCTTGTAATTCAGTGTTGGTGATAAATCCGAATGCAGTGATTATACAAGCAGTTAATTAACATCGAATGCGCTTATATGGAAGAATTTGGGGGAAATGTGAATTTTAATAGAAAATCCTAGAGATAAAATATTGTTCTGGTTAATTTTAGGGTGACACTAAATCGACTTTCTAATCTGTAAAGGTGTGAAATTAAACAAAATTAAATAAAATGTTACAAAGTAAAACTTGATTACAATAAGTATATTTTTTGGGGTGATATTGTTTAACCTTATACTTAAAAGTGAAAATAATTATATCAATAATGTTATACAGATGTTGCAATTGTTTAGACAAATAAGTTTTAATAACAGTTAAACTTGATTACAATAAATATATTTTTTGCGATGATATTGTTGAATTTTATACTTTAAAGTGAAAGTTATCATATTATTACTAATAGTATTGTAGTGCAGATGTTGCAATTATTAAGACAAATAACCTGCATATTTTATTGATATTCATTTTATAAGTTTTAGATTTTTTATGTAAAAGAAATTTCTGTATATTAAAGACTGACACCTGCAAATTAGACACTCTGGTGACATATGTGTGAACAACAACATTACCTCTAAGGTGGTGACCAATTAACGATTTCAAGTAGGTGGGGTACAATTGACAGTTTGTAATGTACTTTCACTAAATATTAGTCGGCGGTATCCTCATTTTTCTTTTCGTCTGAGCAGTACTTTATTTATATATTGAGAACTTAATATACTAGTACCAATTAGCTTTTTTCTTTAAAAATGTACTTTCAACTCAAAACACAGTAAACTCTCACTGAGTGTAGTTTATCAATTTACTAGTTTATTTATATAACGACAATTCAAACTAATTTATTAATCCAACTGTTTGATGATAATTAATGAATTATATTGTTCATGATATGTGTGGAAGATCAAATATACACCACAAATATTTTAGAACGATTTGTCTGTACTGTGCTATATGTTATGTTCAATTTTATGGACCAGTATCTATATATTTGCTCTAAATTGAAACAAAATGTTTATCGCAATTGAAATTAAGTTGCCGGTAAAGAAAATGCGAAATGGTCTAAGCGAGGCGCTATGAAAGTTGGGTATGTTTTCTATCAAAAATCAAGGGCGGCATTTTCTCCGTCAAGCTTACGAACAAACACGAACATTTCAATACACCTATTTTAAAATAGTTATGGTCCAGGTAATATATTGATGCGTTCGCGGTTAATAAAACAGCACTATCACCTATGCAATGTAATAAGAAATTAAACACGTTTGGTTATTTTATAAGCGTGGATATATTACCTGGTTCAATATAATTATATTCATTTCAAAATGGGTGTACATAGTTGTTCATGCTTTGGGGAACCGTGCGCTTGACGATGGAAAGTCGTTATTGTGTTTTGATAGATACATAAATCAACATATGTTATAGTTTACGCACGGGTGCATTTTCTAGCACGATACCTTTGTGAATCGAAATACCGTCTCCGATTGAATTCGATTATGTTACACCACTAGTGTCTGTCCCCCCGAACGTTGCGATGGCTCTATAATTAGCTAGACATATCAAATGTGATGTATTGACTCGAAAGGCACGGCAGCAATTGTATCATGCGTTTCCAATGGCGCTAATAAACATTATCGTCTGGTCGTACCATGACAAAATTCTTAGCGTTGTCATAGAAACTTTGTTGTCACGAAAACACTGAGGAAATAAATATCAGTTTCGTTGCAAGGAAACAAATGTTATAAATACATATTTTTGATATAAATATTTTATTTCGTATGGACTGGAAAACACCTAAAAACTATCAATGAGGATGGAACAGATGACAGATTTGAAGTGAGTATCCTTTTAAATACTAATCTCTTTTACTACGGTTACAAGTACATCAAAGATTGAAATAAATGCGGACATATTGAGCTCGTCCGGTTGGCTCAGTCCACATAGCGATTAACTGCAAAACTGTAGATCACAGATTCGATGATAATCAAAAGTTGTTTGTCCCCCACATCTGATTTGAGTGTGAAAGTTTTAAGTTGCTTGCTGAGGAACAGGTTGATACCGGTTTGTAACCCAGGAACACCGGTTAAGTCAGCTGACTGACTTCTTACAAAACTTAAATATTGTTGAACAAAGTCGCAAAACTCAAACATTTCCCAATTGTTCTGACATTTATCAGAACAAAACAACCCTATATGGATGTTTCACTAATGTATTATCGTATTTAAAGTAATACTATGCTCATTGTTTGTTCATTTATATTCCTAAACAAATATGAAAAATAGGTTTCCTATAGTTAAAATATCAATAACATGCATTTACGAAGAATGAAATCATAATGTATTGATCCGTATTCGTTGAAGAAAGACGTTTGTACATCATAACATTTTTAAAAAAAATTCTAGTTTCTTTAATCAGGCTAATTTACAAGATTGTCGGTTAGTAATACGGTAAAAAGATATTTTCAATCGGTTATGCATTGTAATGGTTATTTATAGAGATGTTTTAGCCAATGTTACAACAATATTGGATGAAGCCATTTCAAACATTTTATGTTCAGATTAGCCAGATACATTTAATGTTTTCATCCATTTTACGCCATTTTCCGACAATTCTTAATTAATGTACGTACGTTGGCCAGTCGACCTAACCAGTTTTCCTGGAATTAATTATCAATCAGTACTAACAAGCAACGGACAACTTCTCCGTATAGCCAATCTCACGGAAGAACAATCCGGTAAAACATACTTTAGCGATTTCCGGATTTCATCTTTTCCTGACAACTAAACATAATAACCATGATGAAAACATGAATATAATTGCACTTAATGATATAATATTTAATGGTTTTAATGTAGAGATGTATTTCAGAAGAATGACAAATATGGCGCGCGATAAGAAAATGATTAGATCCTATTCAATTTGGACCATGGAAAAAGTCACTCATGCTAAAAAAATAGGGAAGAGATTTCAATGTAAAATCACGATAATGTGGTGTTTTGTGTGATAATTTGTCACTCCTTCGTTTTCATGACTTGACTGAACATACATCTCAAGTGTTAGTCATACCACAACCGGTTATCTCAGTCTGTAAATCGCTGTACACACACGTGGTCATTATTTCTATTTAAGTTTATAGACGTATGTCAAGTTCCCCTTTTTTTACTTCATATAATTTCAATGCCCCCCCCCCCCCCCTTCGGCCTATGATGACCGACTTTCTTGTCTTGTTGCGTGGTGTATTCCATGCATTCAACCCTTTCTTCTTAATTCTACATAACTATTTTTTATTGTCATCCAGACCATTCCTTGTCCCCCTATCCCCATGCATGTTTACCATTGCACCTCCACAGTCCCTAATGTTTTATAGACTGTTGTTTTCTCTGGGATCTGTGTGGAGAGGCGTTGTCTTATGTGTTGTATTATGTGTGTGACGCTCCTGTTTTCTCTTGTACAATAGAAAATATGGTCAATGTCGACGTATCAATGAAAAGGTTGTTAATATTCCAACAACAATGTTGAACAGGTCGATAATTAACTGTCACAGTGCCATTTAGAGACAGGTTTTGTGTCCGATGTTTTGTATGCGATGTGCTTGCTCCCCCATTTGCAGAAATCTCAACAATAAACTTTGACCTCTGTTACGACACGGCTTCATCTGCCGACATCCTCCTGTCAAATGGTTCCATTTATGACTTCGCGGAGGAATTTTTTACCTGATGTAGTTTGCTTTTATATTTTGCGCCGTGTCTATGTGTTATTGAGAATGTCTGTAACATTTATTTTGACGTTTCTATTTAAGGCCAGAGACCTTGAAAAGGGGAGCTGTGCCGGTAAATAGTGATGAAATAGTGGACCTTATCCAAATGAATTTGTTTGGAAAAATAGGCTACGGTAAGTTGAGTGTATATAAATAATTGATATTCAACCCAGTTTCCATCATGGACATACCCTTAAATATTGAACAGTCCTTTTTTTCAAAATGAAGGGATGATGCTTTTGATTACATTTTATAGATCATTTAACATTCTCGAATTTACGCCAAACGGTTTGTAATTTTGTATTTTACATGTATAACAATGAATAAAACGGTAGTTGCTACAACGATAAAAGTTGTTTGTAAACACTGTATTCACTTAGTATATCATAGTATAGCATGTTTTTATTATCACAATCGGTCATTTACGTTAAAGATCGGAAATCGCGTCACCATTGGCAACGAAGTTACTGAAGCTGTATCATTTTAAAAATTGAGTTTCCGGATATATTTTGGCGTCGTCTGGCGAGTTTTACAGTCTTAATTTATAATTATTAATTAATCTGTTCTCTCTACGTCTATCCGTATTGACTCACGGTTTCTATGGCAACACCAAAAATAAACTTATCCACTATTTTCAGGCTGCTGTCGTGGTGACCCGCTTACAAACAAAGGGAAACGATTGCAGTTATTCAAAATATTGTGTCTTACTGTAATCCCTATTTTAGGGGTTTGGGGTTTTACTATGCATTCCCTATCAGTAAGTGTGGATACAAAAGATGACATTGAAACGGTAAGTCAAACACTCAATATGTAACGGTCAACTTTTAAAAGCAGAATTAGTTCAATGCTGAAACTATGTACAGGTACTATGGATGTGTTTGAGTTCGCCTTAATCATGGTTATTTCTGTTTATTTTTCTTCATCGAGACTGAAAAATGTGTTTTTCTATCTGATAATTCGTTATAACGGTGTTTGCTATAACAATTTATTAACATATAGAACAAAGAAGGGCCCGAGTCGTACAATAAAATGTGTACGTTATAACAGGAAGTTCGCTTAAACCATTATCTCATATAGCACAAAGAAGGGCCAAAATCAGTCCATAAAAGTGGACGTTACAACCAGATATTCGCTATGACCGTGTTTGCTATAAGTGAACTTTACTGTATACATATGTTTTAGGCTAAGACTTCTATGGCAGTGGTAGTGATGTTAGGACAGCTGATTCATCACATCCAACGAGAACGTGACATGAGTGTTCTGTATCTCAGTGATCTTGGTCCGGGAACCAAAACATTTCTATTAGCTGAATATATGGCAACAGATGATGCACTCCAAGGGCTTACCATATGGCCAGGTGGACTTCAGGTTAGGAACTTAACTATAGAATCAAGCAGTAGTTAAAAACAGTAAAACATATTTATAAGGAACACCCTTAAGAACACTGAAACTGTTCTTTATATCAGTTGTTCGCTATATCCATAGTGATCTGAATTCAACATGTAGGGATTTAAAATATTTTGAGTTCCTTAAATGTATGATTTTTTATCAGTGTTCTTTATAATATATTATGCATATTGTTCTGTATTTGTGGTATGTTTTGATAGTGACTGGCCAAATTAATCTTGTGAAATACTAAGAACAAAAAGTTAAGTCAGTAATTTTTAAAAGCTATAGAGCCATTTTATACGTCAACTGGATTCAAACATTGTCCTTCAATCAGTGCAAATGCTGTTTGACTACAAATGATAAAGTAATGATTACCTTCACGTGGTTAATGACGTTTTAAAGGAAATAGCTTTATTGTCATTACCTGAACTATGCATATGTTTATCTGCTAAGTACTATCTACGTCAAATCCGTCAAATAAGTACAACAATTTGATCTCAAAATGGAAATACATGTGAAACAGAACGATTATCCCATATTCTCATATCAGCTCCCTTTGATTGAAAATAAGAACAAGATATTTGACACTAGTGCGACACTACAAGACGTGATAATGTAAGTTCTTACCATATCAGTACGGGCTGTTATGTTCGGCTTTATAGCAAGTACGTTGAATCACAGGAGATTGTCACGAGTTATCTCCTTATACCCCTTCGTAAGTCTCTCCCCTTCTCCCTTCTAAAGCATTGATGTATGTATATACAGTATTTTATAGGCATATACTATAGAAGGGAGATAACTATTAAATGGATTAAGGGAGAGAACTCGTGACAATCTCCAGTGTGTAGAATCGTTTTTGCTAAACATGTATTTCATAAACAAAACAGCAGAAAGAAACACCAATTTGAAATGTAAAACAGGAAAGGACCAAAAGATTACAGCGTTATTAAACAACATATACTAAAAGTCTTTGAAAAATCAAGTTACATTAAAAGAAAGATAACTGCGTTTTTAATGACGTAAAGTATATATTTTTTCACATTTTCGCTTTACTGTTACAGAGCAATCCTAGAGAGGAATTTCGTAGCAAAGCCAACCTGATGTCATTCATCACTCAACATCGAGCATCACTGAATCCTAGCACTGTGGATATATTCGAGGAAATCAACTTTTACAGTGGAATAACAAGCGAATTCTTAGAATGGTAAGAATGTCTTTGAAGTGATTTTAAAAACCTAACCGAAACTTCAAGAATTATGGTGAATTTCATTAAGTGTTATTCATCCTCAATACAGTAACATAGTTTACGTCGTCTTGTGGTGTTTATTCTTTAGTGGACACAAGTCGATGGGGGTATTATTCCACTTCAATGATACTTTTAATATGTACTATTTCACTAAAGGACCACAAGAGATTGTGTCACGACCTTTTCTAGAGTTCTTTCCCCTTATCCTTTATATGGTACATGTATAAGGGAGAGAACTCAAGAAGAGATCAAATGAGAGAACGCGTGACAATCTCCAGTGCAAATGACTCATCTAAGTCGATAGTGCATTGTACTAAATATACTACACATACTCAACGTATTATAAAAGATTCATAATAGCAATTACATGTATAATGAACTGACTCTGAATTTCTACCGACCTTGTCCCGAAACATAACACGCGAATTTAAATCAAACGTTTGAAAGATATTTGCTGCCGTTCAAAGAATCTAGAGAGAGGCAGATTTTAATCTGAAAAAGAACCTTTAATGTTAAGCGCTAGTTCATTTTAAGAGGAGTAGATATTGGGAATGAATTGCGGGACTAGAAACAACTTAATCCTTCATAAAATTCGCCAACTGTAAAATTTATGAGGCGACGCTAAGAGAAAGTTATTTGATTATTTTAGGCTAGTAGAAAATATCAAAGGTTCCGGATTTGGTTCAATATGGAAAACATTGGTGGCTTATCAGAAGATAACAAGATGTAAGGAAGACATTGGAGTAGAAAGAGCGTATGGCGCCATGTTTTACGCTACGGGGCATTTCGAAAAATGGACAGATTATGAGTTTTACAACGAAAAAATCCACGACTTCAAATACAACTACAAGACGGCCGTGTTTTATTCTGATGCTGTCGTTCCACTACATACAGAAGAAGTTAATGAAATTAAGTCAACGGGTTTGAATATTACGGAAATTATATTCGGATATCGGTTCGAGATTCAAAATAATGAGTTAAATAGATCATACAAGTCTATCGAGAAAGCGAAATGGTTTTTCGACAACATTACGATATATCTGGATTCCTTGTTACAGATTCAGTTAAAAGTTGCCGCTAGAATCTCGTCTGAAGTGGAAGATGTATTGTCAGAAGTTATTATAAAAGTACGTATCTATTAAATTTTAGAATCTAATTAAATATTTAGGTAACCTTGAGCATTTTGTGTGTTAGCGTCAACTGAACCAACTCCGGACAAAATTCTACAAATTTCACTACGTCTTCCGACCAAGTGAATAATCCCCCATTAAACGAATTTTTTGTGAGAGAAGTTTTCTTTTCTTCATCAATAGGTGTGTATGGGTAGGTGTGATGCATTCCCTCCATACCGTACAATGTAAAAGTTGTATGAATTTGGTGGTTAGTATCTTTGTATGTAACATGAGCGTATACAATATTATATAATTTTTGTGTGATATGAAAATATAGTGTGAGAAAAGGATATGAATAATGATACTAATCGTTTATTAGCAAGGGGCTCGTCAGAGGAACTGTTTACTTCTTCTCCATTCATCCTTCTGACTGTCTTAATCAATTCTTTGTATACAATCTTGTGTGTTTTACTCCTATAATATTTTATTTACTGACATAACAGTGTTCTTGATAGACTATTATGATAGGTAAAATATATATGTCAAAGTGACGTCTGTGATCTGCAGTGAGCCCCTTGCACGTTCGGTGCTTTGAAATCATTTATACTGCTCTGTACTTTTTCAAAATTTAAAAATATTATCTCCTACAATTTTTATTACAGCACCGTATCTGTATCAGTTTAAGCCAAGTATTTATTCCCTCTATCGTAAAGAATGCCTAAAGCAAAAATAAACAAAGTGACATTACAAGCTGTCCGTTATCACCATGTTAACTGGTACAATGAATCACATGTTGTTTTGCCAGTTTTTTTATTAAGTGGACGCGCCCTTCAAATTGTGTGGGAATCACGTAATCGTTGGGGAAATGTAGTTTGGTCTTCAAAACTGCAGTCATTTCATTTACCATTGTCATTGCATTGTTTAGTTACATTTTATTACTTTATTAACATTTCAATAATATTAAGCATTAAAACTATTTAAGATAGCATACAGTAAAACCTCACTTAAAGACCACCTCAATAATAAGACCACCTCAATATTAAGAATGCAATTTTCAAATGCATTTCACTGTTTTACTCTTTTTATTCAACCTCAATATTAAGACCAGTTTTCAAGGGTGGTCTTATTATTGAGGTTTTACTGTAGTATTTTGCAATGTATTCTGTATGCACTTTTCCGTCGTTATTTGCGTACAGTCAAATTGCTGGACCCGTCCAGTTAGCTCAGTGGGTGGAGAACTCGAGTGGCATCCACAACTGATGCTTTCGGACGCCGGGAACAATGGTAAGGAACTGGTAACGATGTAAAACTAAAACCGAACCCAATTGTTAGGGTTAATTGAAATAAAACCAGATACAGTATATGTATTCAGGAACATCATTTAAGTTGCATACGTTAGTCTGAATCACACGATATTGTCACGAGTTATGTCCCTTTATCCATTTTGTATACACTATAGAAGGGATAAAGGGAGAGAACTCCAGAATGGATAAAGGGAGAGAACTCCTGACAATCTCCTGTGCTCTGAATATACACAGTTTTTACTAGTTTACTTTAAAAGCATTTTATTACCATCAGACGGCTGTGTACGCACTTATGGTGGTTGTGGTGATTGCTATGTGTCCAGTGATCATGTTTACAGCTAATGGATTGTCTACAGATATACAGTTGTATACTGTCACACTGGTGGAGAAAACTAAGGAATTGAATATGGAAAAATACAAGACGGAGACACTGCTGTATCAGATGGTACCCAAATCTGTGGCGGACAAACTGAAATGTAGTGGGTCGGTAAGTGTGGAGAACTGTACAGTTCCTTTACTTGATATCATATTCATGTTCTCTTCTCCCCATTTTGACCTATGATTACTGACTTTCTTGACTTGTTCCGTGATGTATTCCATCCATTAAACATTTACCCCGTGTTTTCCCCCTAAATTCTCCATAGATGTTCGACCAGAGCATTCCGTGCACGCTTATTTCCTTAGATGTTTACCCTTGCACCTCCTCAGTGCCTAATGTTTTGTAGAATGTTGTTTCCCTGGCGTCTGTGTGGGGAGGCATTGTCGTATGTATGTGGCGTTCCTTGTAACAACTTAATATCTCTTGCACATGTCTCGTAATTTAACGTCTTCTTACGTCTTGGAATTTCACCCATATTGTATTGTGTATTTGAATGGCTCTTGTGGGATTAGATTATATATGTTCCAATGTATATATCTTTATGAGTTACCTTCACAAAAATGAACTTTATTATTATCATAAATATTATATAGAGGATATTTGTTGATTTTGATGGAAGATCGTATTTTATTTCACTAGTGGACCACGAGTGGAATAAAATTCGATCTTCCATCGAAATCAACTAATATTCTTTTTATTTTATGCTTTTTAAAGAATTAAACATTATTTTGACCAATAACTACTCGAGCGTCTCATTTACTACCCTGTGCGGTGCCTTTGTAGCCGCTTTACAACCATATCGATTTTTCAACAACCGCTGACAAAATAGAGCGAACTTTTACCAATTTATTAAACTACACAGCATTGAAAAGTCGATAAAACAACAATTTGATAATATTGAGACAATTTAATTATAGTTTCACATTAAATTATAAATTAAAAAAATATTTTTTCGAAATTATGCAACAAATTATGGCGTAGCAATATTCATTGCACATCGATAAATGATCAAAGCGCGACGCCATGTTGGAAATGAAATTGACAACACGTTATAAAAGATGGAAATCACTTATTAATAAAGAACTTTAAAATTTGGAGAACGCTTTTAAACAGTCTGTAGTAATTGACGAGTTTTGCACATGAATAACCGTCACTGACACGAACTGTATTGAATGGTCTGGCGAGAGGGGTTTCTACGCGTGGCTACGCTTCATCAGAAACAGAATACCTCAGGTTTTGTACATTCGAATTGTTGACCATTTGGGAGAGTCCCATTGATCTAGATTCCGTGTGGTTGAAATTGACGTTTCCGTGAAAATAGCTGTGCCATGTTAACTAGAGCTATATTGTTAAATGTTGCAGACGAAAAATAAAGTAGCTTTAGTTTTCGACGTTACAGGCACTTAAATCAAAATACCCGCATGGCAAGATATCGCTATGTAAATAAATATATATAAAAAACATTCATTTGTTCGAAATTATGTGAAATACAAGCGGAAAACAACCGCATCTTACTTCGAAATGTCAACAAATATACCGGATGATGACGTCATGGTTTTCTAGTACATGTACAAAAGAGAGGACATTTTGTGGTTTACTCTCATTTCCATACAAAGGGAGACAATTCAATTTAGTTTCTACACAGTGGTTTCCCCATTGGGGTTACAACAATCGTAACTACTCGGCGGTATCCGGCAGAGCTCGGAATACATACCTCGTAAGTAAGTGGATGGATACACCCAATGTGATCCGTCCCCGGCGAATAACGTCGAGTAGATAATCACGAGATTACCTTCTGAATGCATAAACAAATTCTATTTTTCGCCAACAATTCCTACAAATTGATGTTATTTCATTATCAGGGATATATTTATTTGTCGTTCCAAATTTATTTGATGTTGGTTTCCCAGAAATATCGTATATGTCACGATTCCATAATAGACAGGTACAACATATCTCGGAGGCGGCCATCTTGCGGACTACTTTCTAACCATAATATCTCCGAGGTTATTTATATCTCCGAGGTGTTCCGATTGGGGTTACAAGTGGGGTAAAAAGTAGTTCCGAAAATCGGAACAGTGAAAAATATCAAAATGTTATTTTCAACAGTGAAAATACCAATTTTTATTCCACTGATAAATCTCTATAAACCACTGGAAAGCATAAAATTAAATGTGTTATATGAATTGAGTTACGTAAACAATCTTTCAGTTGTATATTTTTTAATTAATCTGGTGGAGAGTTCAAACAAATTTGTAAAAATAATAAACTTTGTGATTTTGAAAGCATACTGCTTCACAATCAGGAATAAAAACAAACACAATTAATGGTGTCGAAAAGTTTCTCTCACTGTTGTACGTAGAATGAGAGCAAAGTTAGTTAGAAACTCACACTAGACGAGTATATTTTGCTTTATTTCGTTCATATCGTTCATACACGAACACCCACAATATCAAACCGGCCCTTTTTATGGCAATTTGGGGCCCCTTTCCCCAAAGAAAAAGTTTATATTTTTCCCCTACTTAGAAAGAAAAATTCCCGGTCAGTAAAATAAAATTTTCAACAATTTTACTGATTCATGATTCGGTGATTCATGATGCAAATGTCGCCTATCAAAAGGATCGACCCGCCATACTTTCCCCAAAACTGAAAAAAATGACTACTAGCATAATGATTGAATATGTCAAGTTTATCTTTTCCAGATGGAATCAGAATTCTTTAAATCGGTGACGATATTCTTTTCCGATATTGCCGGATTCAACCGAATCACGTTGTCGGTTGCTCCAATGGAATTGGTGAAGATTTTGAATAGTCTGTACACCTCAATGGACGTCATTATCGACAACTTTGATGTTTACAAAGTGGAAACTATCAATGATTCGTACATGGTTGCATCAGGTATAATTATTAACGTAGATGTTTCATTTACACTAAATCATTTGCAGTAACATTTCTTTATAATTTTCAATACGTCAAATTTATATTTTGAATTTAAGAAATAAAATCAACCTTGCAATTATCTGCGTTTAATAATTCATATACACTAGGGAGAAAACTCTAGACGTGATAAAGAGACAGAACTCGTGACAATTTCCTGTGATTCATACCATTTTAAGAATAATTTTAACCATAAAGTAAAGTTAAAGTGTTTGTTCATTATAATATCAGCCCTGATTAAACAGTTAGTATTTTCTGATTTATGAGTCGCTTTCTTTTCTTATACCACAGGAGATTGTCACAAGGTCTCCCCCTTTATCCCTTCCAGAGTTATTTCCCTTTTTCCCTTCTAGAGTTGGCGGCCATATTGAATTTGCTAAACAATTCTGACAAAGCAGTATTGCGAGGGTATCAATAGTCTTCAGTGATAGCTCTACTTTAACTTGCAGGTTTACCAAATAAGAATGGTGACAAACATGCAACAGAGATTGCCACTCTAGCTCTAGCAATACTGAATATGATGAAAAACAAAACGTTCCCATGCTCTGCTAAAGTCAACGTACAACTGAGAATTGGTATCAACACAGGTTTGCGTTTTTTCGGACCCTTATAACTATAATAGACTGAGGTTTTACTTTGAGTCTTGGGCAAATGTGGACGAATCAGTGCTCACAAATCTGTTAAATATTGAATCTAAGCTTGTCCACTCCTAGTATATCTTTTTATAAGGGAGAAAACATGTACGATCATAGATCTAATATACATAGATTTAATCTGAGTTATCTTTCTTAGTGCGCATATGTACAACGGACTGTAAATGGTCGAGTTTTTGTTGGTTGTTTGAAAGTTTGTTCGTTATATAAATGCTGATATAAGGACCTTGTCTTTATATGTTTATAACAAAGACCTTGTCTTTATATGTTTATAACAAACCCCGGATTTAAGGACCTTGTCTTTGTATGTTTATAACAAACCCCGGATATAAGGACCTTGTCTTTGTATGTTTATAACAAACCCCGAATATAAGGACCTTGTCTTTGTATGTTTATAACAAACCCCGGATATAAGGACCTTGTCTTTATATGTTTATAACAAACCCCGGATATAAGGAACATATTTACCTACACATGTAATAAGTGTTTGCGGATGCGTAGCCAGTGCTGGTAGATTGTGTACGCAAACAATCTCGGGGGGTCTAAGGGCATTATACCCCGGAATCCCCCGTTTTCTAGAACGTTCGTAGTGCAATCTGGTCACATTTTCACAAGCAATATAGTAAATTTTGAAACGTTATATGTTCAGAAATTTATATCCCAAACTCCATACAAATGCTTACATTTTTATATTTTTTATAATCATGTGTACGCAACGACGTATTTTGCATACAGGTAGCTATGCACCTAGCCTGTCATTCTTCAAATACCTTTAAATTATTTATATATATACATGTACATGTACTTGTATATATACGGAAAATCTCATGAACCATCACAGATCGCATTCTGATGAGTGAAATCTTTTTAGCAAGTCAAGAAATGTTTAACCCAACAATTGACATAATAATCAATGCTTGAAAACAAATTTTGTTTTTTACTGAATCCCAGCAATAGTTATAAATTTATATGAGAACCTGAGCCATGCCCGGTTAGCTTAGTTGGTATAGCGCTATACTGTCGCCCGGTAAATCCGGCCGTTTGATTCCCGTGTTATGGTCTTCTGTGACATTGACTACGGACGTATCCACCACACGTGGAGAAGTTGTCAGTTGCTTACGGAAGAGCTAGAACTGGTTGATAATTAATTCCAGAAAAACTGTTTATGTCAACTAGCGGCCCGTATATATGACTGAAGCATTGTTGAACGTCGGCGCAAAACAACAGAACCATAAAAATACGGGTTCAATTAGCGCCATTCTTAGTTATACTCGTTGAATCGAAACTTGTCATTTTGTTTATGACAAATCACATGACAGGATGATAGTTTTAATAGTCATCACTGTTCCTAAGCAATAACGAGTGTATTTAACAAAAACACTGACAACGTTTCTACGATGCTATTCGAGTTGGACCAGTCTCACTGCCAGATACTTATATTTTCGTTAATGAGAAAACACGTACGTGAACATATATTTCAGTTCCAAATTTAGAAACAAATGATTATTCAGGACAATTTTATCTGGACTGGAATCCATAAGATGCACAGGGTTTCCAATTAAGATGTCAGTAAAGACATACTTACACATGTAAATAATGCTTCAAGTGTCATTCTTCATACACATTTTAATTATTTCATCCTGTACTGTGCCTTTACTCAATACCTCTATAATATAATGTTATTAATCAAGTGGTTAATCTGTCATTTAAAAACATATCATGATGATAGAAAACAAATTAAAAATTGTAAATTTACCAGTTTAACCGCAAGTTTCAGTCCAAATAGATATTATCTACATGTAGTATGGTCTACACTATGTAGTATGGCCTACACTATGTAGTATCACCTACACTATGTAGTATCGCCTACACTATGTAGTATGGCCTACACTATGTAGTATCGCCTACACTATGTAGTATCGTCTACACTATGTAGTATCGCCTACACTATGTAGTATGGTCTACACTATGTAGTATGGTCTACACTATGTAGTATCGGCTACACTATGTAGTATGGTTTACACTATGTAGTATGGTCTACACTATGTAGTATCGTCTACACTATGTAGTATCGTCTACACTATGTAGTATCGTCTACACTATGTAGTATGGTCTACACTATGTAGTATGGTCTACACTATGTAGTATCGTCTACACTATGTAGTATGGTCTACACTATGTAGTATCGTCTACACTATGTAGTATGGTCTACACTATGTAGTATCGTCTACACTATGTAGTATCGTCTACACAATGTAGTATCGTCTACACTATGTAGTATCGTCTACACTATGTAGTATGGTCTACACTATGTAGTATCGTCTACACTATGTAGTATCGTCTACACTATGTAGTATGGTCTACACTATGTAGTATCGGCTACACTATGTAGTATCGTCTACACTATGTAGTATTGGCTACACAATGTAGTATCGGCTACACTATGTAGTATCCTCTACACTATGTAGTATCGGCTACACTATGTAGTATGGTCTACACTATATAGTATCGTCTACACTATGTAGTATCGTCTACACTATGTAGTATGGTCTACACTATGTAGTATCGGCTACACTATGTAGTATGGTCTACACTATGTAGTATGGTCTACACTATGTAGTATGGTCTACACTATGTAGTATCGTCTACACTATGTAGTATCGGCTACACTATGTAGTATCGGCTACACTATGTAGTATCCTCTACACTATGTAGTATCGGCTACACTATGTAGTATGGTCTACACTATGTAGTATCGTCTACACTATGTAGTATCGTCTACACTATGTAGTATGGTCTACACTATGTAGTATCGTCTACACTATGTAGTATCGTCTACACTATGTAGTATGGTCTACACTATGTAGTATCGGCTACACTATGTAGTATGGTCTACACTATGTAGTATGGTCTACACTATGTAGTATCGTCTACACTATGTAGTATCGGCTACACTATGTAGTATCGGCTACACTATGTAGTATCGGCTACACTATGTAGTATCCTCTACACTATGTAGTATCGGCTACACTATGTAGTATGGTCTACACTATGTAGTATCGGCTACACTATGTAGTATGGTCTACACTATGTAGTATGGTCTACACTATGTAGTATCGGCTACACTATGTAGTATCGTCTACACTATGTAGTATCGGCTACACTATGTAGTATGGTCTACATTATGTAGTATCGGCTACACTATGTAGTATCAGCTACACTATGTAGTATCCTCTACACTATGTAGTATGGTCTACACTATGTAGTATCGGCTACACTATGTAGTATCGGCTACACTATGTAGTATCGGCTACACTATGTAGTATGGTCTACTCTATGTAGTATGGTCTACACTATGTAGTATCGGCTACACTATGTAGTATGGTCTACACTATGTAGTATCGGCTACACTATGTAGTATGGTCTACACTATGTAGTATCGGCTACACTATGTAGTATGGTCTACACTATGTAGTATGGTCTACACTATGTAGTATCGGCTACACTATATAGTATCGGCTACACTATGTAGTATTGTCTACACTATGTAGTATGGTCTACACTATGTAGTATCGGCTACACTATGTAGTATCGGCTACACTATGTAGTATCGGCTACACTATGTAGTATCGGCTACACTATGTAGTATCGGCTACACTATGTAGTATCGTCTACACTATGTAGTATCGTCTACACTATGTAGTATTGTCTACACTATGTAGTATGGTCTACACTATGTAGTATGGTCTACACTATGTAGTATCGGCTACACTATGTAGTATGGTCTACACTATGTAGTATCAGCTACACTATGTAGTATCGGCTACACTATGTAGTATGGTCTACACTATGTAGTATCGGCTACACTATGTAGTATCGTCTACACTATGTAGTATCGGCTACACTATGTAGTATCGGCTACACTATGTAGTATCGGCTACACTATGTAGTATCGGCTACACTATGTAGTATCCTCTACACTATGTAGTATGGTCTACACTATGTAGTATCGGCTACACTATGTAGTAACGGCTACACTATGTAGTATCGGCTACACTATGTAGTATGGTCTACACTATGTAGTATCGGCTACACTATGTAGTATGGTCTACTCTATGTAGTATGGTCTACACTATGTAGTATCGGCTACACTATGTAGTATGGTCTACACTATGTAGTATCGGCTACACTATGTAGTATCGGCTACACTATGTAGTATCGGCTACACTATGTAGTATGGTCTACACTATGTAGTATCGGCTACACTATGTAGTATCGTCTACACTATGTAGTATCGGCTACACTATGTAGTATGGTCTACACTATGTAGTATCGGCTACACTATGTAGTATGGTCTACACTATGTAGTATCGGCTACACTATGTAGTATGGTCTACACTATGTAGTATCGGCTACACTATGTAGTATCGGCTACACTATGTAGTATCGGCTACACTATGTAGTATCGGCTACACTATGTAGTATGGTCTACACTATGTAGTATTGGCTACACTATGTAGTATCGTCTACACTATGTAGTATGGTCTACACTATGTAGTATGGTCTACACTATGTAGTATCGGCTAGACTATGTAGTA
Organism: Mactromeris polynyma; assembly: GCA_032209605.1. Lineage (NCBI taxonomy): Eukaryota > Metazoa > Mollusca > Bivalvia > Venerida > Mactridae > Mactromeris > Mactromeris polynyma. The sequence continues at coordinate 14,405,650 of JASFXZ010000010.1, read as the reverse complement.
TCGGCTACACAATGTAGTATCGTCTACACTATGTAGTATCGGCTAGACTATGTAGTATCAGCTACACAATGTAGTATCGTCTACACTATGTAGTATCGTCTATGTTTCAGCGTCATTAATGTTCCTGCCTGCGAACTTTCTGATTGATTTCAAGATTCTTCTCCTTCGTCCATTGTGTCGATATTTGTTGTCGTCTGCTTTGCCGGATTTGTTCACCGCGACAATTTTAAGTTGTGAAAATTCGATAGGTTACACCACACCAAAATTAATACACTGATTACACAGTCTGCAATCGACGAGCAAGAAAAAAATAGAATGTCCGAATCGGTTGCCCCGCGGTCGCATTCATGGGGTATTAGTGACAGCGAAGTTTAACTTATGTTATAACTTTAATTAAATTTATGAAAATGTTTATGTAACAGGTTTGGATATTTATTCATGCAAAATTACAAATCAATCAGATGTTAAATATAAAAGAGAAATATCTTAAAAAAGAACTTGGAGTTTGCAAATTGGTTGCACTCTCTAGGTTAAATTTTGTTGTACAACATAAAAAATGCCTAAATGTCATTCAATTACGATATACTACAAATACTCCAAGACCTGTAAGGGGAGATCACTGCGTTTGATACTACATCAATCGTAACTTCTTGGCGATATTCCGAATGAGACGGCATAATAAATAACTCCGTAGTGTGATCATAGACACAGTATAGTCTGTTTCAATATAGTTCAACAGTACTTATTGCGTAAGTCGTGAACTCACACATCCATGTTAATAAACTTGCAACATAGCGATTTATCTGATTAAAAGAATATAAATGTTCGCGACTGGTACATACAACCAAGAAAGTCTTCTAAATTCCAACACCAGAGAATTCCCCATGGTGATGAATAACAAGGCTACTTACTGGATAAATCTTGAAATACACTATACAAAATGTTAACCAATCTGCTTCAAGGTAACAACTATTTTTAAATTGAAGAGAAATTGCGCGAAATTGCCTTGGTGGTTAACGTAAGATTTGATTGGTTTACAGAACACTGAATATGTAATTAGCAAAACCACGTTAGTACGGCTGCGCCGAAAAAATACATTAAATATGAATGTGATTCTAAATCATCCATCGCATGTTTCAGGTTCCTGTATGGCAGGCATTGTGGGTAATATCATGCTCCGATACTGTCTGTTCGGTGACACCATCAACACGGCTTCACGTATGAAGACGTATGGTATCTGTAAGTCATTTAATTTCGCCTTACTTATAATTGATGACAGTTCCATATAGAATGACCCATGACACAACACTATCCTGACACCACACAACCTTGACACTTAATAATCATGACACAACACTATCCTAACACCACACTACCCTAACACCACTCTGTCCTGACACCACCCTACCCTGACACCACTCTGTCTTGACACTTCACTACCCTGTCACCACTCTGTCTTGACACTTCACTACCCTGACACCACTCTGTCTTGACACTTCACTACCCTGACACCACTCTGTCTTGACACTTCACTACCCTGACACCACTCTGTCTTGACACTTCACTACCCTGACACCACTCTGTCTTGACACTTCACTACCCTGTCAACTCTCTACCCTGAGACCTCACTATCCCGACACCTCACTACCCTGACACCACACTACCCTGACACCACCCTACCCTGACACCACTCTGTCTTGACACTTCACTACCCTGTCAACTCTCTACCCTGACACCTCACTACCCTGACACCACCCTACCCTGACACCACACTACCCTGACACCACACTACCCTGACACCACACTAACCTGACACTACACTACCCTGACACCACACTACCCTGACACATCACTACACTGACACCACACTACCCTGACACCACACTACCCTGACACATCACTACACTGACACCACACTACCCTGACACCACCCTACCCTGACACCACACTACCCTGACACCTCACTACCCTGACACATCACTACACTGACACCACACTACCCTGACACCACACTACCCTGACACCACACTACCCTGACACATCACTACACTGACACCACACTACCCTGACACCACACTACCCTGACACCACACTACCCTGACACCACACTAACCTGACACTACACTACCCTGACACCACACTACCCTGACACATCACTACACTGACACCACACTACCCTGACACCACACTACCCTGACACATCACTACACTGACACCACACTACCCTGACACCACCCTACCCTGACATCACACTACCCTGACACCACACTACCCTGACACCACACTAACCTGACACTACACTACCCTGACACTTGAAATAGTTCTAGTGGGTTAGCACTTTTGACCAGTATTCATGGATGTGTAGTTCTACGATTGTTACTGACTATATCATGTGGTTAAATTGACAATATTATATGGTTACATTGACTGTATCATGTGGTTACATTGACAATACCATGTGGTTACATTGACTGTATAATGTGGTTACATTGACTATATCATGTGGTTACATTGACAATATCATGTGATTACATTGACAATATCATGTGGTTACATTGACTGTATCATGTGGTTACATTGACTATATCATGTGGTTACATTGACAGTACCATGTGGTTACATTGACTGTATCATGTGGTTACATTGACAGTACCATGTGGTTACATTGACTATATCATGTGGTTACATTGACAATATCGTGTGGTTACATTGACTCTATCATGTGGTTGCATTGACTATATCATGTGGTGACATTTACTAAATCATGTGGTTACATTGACTATATCATGTGGTAACATTTACTAAATCATGTGGTGACATTGACTATATCATGTGGTTACATTGACAGTATCATGTGGTTGCATTGACTATATCGTGTGGTTACATTGACTATATAATGTGGTTATATTGACTTTATCATGTGGTTATATTGACTTTATCATGTGGTAACATATAATATATCATGTGGTTACATTGACTGTATCATGTGGTTACATTGGCAATATCATGTGGTTACATTGACAATATCATGTAGTTACATTGACAATATCATGTGGTGACATTTACTAAATCATGTGGTTACATTGACTATATCATGTGGTTACATTGACTATATCATTTGGTTACATTGACTGTATCATGTGGTTGCATTGACTATATCGTGTGGTTACATTGGCAATATCATGTGGTTACATTGACAATATCATGTAGTTACATTGACAATATCATGTGGTGACATTTACTAAATCATGTGGTTACATTGACTATATCATGTGGTTACATTGACTATATCATTTGGTTACATTGACTGTATCATGTGGTTGCATTGACTATATCGTGTGGTTACATTGACTATATAATGTGGTTACATTGACTTTATCATGTGGTTATATTGACTTTATCATGTGGTTTCATAGAATATATCATGTTGTTACACTGTTTATATCATGTGGTTACATTGATAATATCATGTGGTTACACTGTTTATATCATGTGGTTACATTGATAATATCATGTGGTTGCATTGACAATACCAAGTGATTACAGTGACAATATCATGTGGTTACACTGACTAAATCATTTGGTTACATTGACTATATCATGTGGTTACATTTATAATATTATGTGGTTGCATTGACTATATCATGTGGTTACATTGACCACCTCATGTGGTTACACTGACAATATCATGTGGTTGCATTGACAATACCATGTGGTTACACTGACTAAATCATTTGGTTACATTGACTATATCATGTTACATTTATAATATTATGTGGTTGCATTGACTATATCATGTGGTTACATTGACCACCTCATGTGGTTACACTGACAATATCATGTGGTTGCATTGACAATACCATGTGGTTACATTGACAATATCATGTGATTACAGTGACAATATCATGTGGTTACACTGACTAAATCATTTGGTTACATTGACTATATCATGTGGTTACATTTATAATATCATGTGGTTGCATTGACAATATCATGTGGTGACAATGACCACCTCAGGTGGTTACACTGACAATATCATGTGGTTTCATTGCCAATATAATGTTGTTACATTGACCATATCATGTGGTTACATTGACAATATCAATGATGACAGGTCAATGACGTGATTGTAAAATGCTGTATCGTTATTTTTCAGCCAATAAAATACACATAAGTGAACACACACATTTGGCTCTAGCCAAGTTTGGTGGATTCAGAATGAAGTTCAGAGGTACACTGGATATTAAGGTAACAATATAATACTTCTTCTTCTGAATTTTAGCGACACGTGTTTGTAATTCATCTTCTTAAATATATATAAATATAATTTATACAATACTTATCAAAACCTTTCTGGGTCTATTCAAAAATGTTATCTTATTACGAATCCATGTAGCAGATCTTTATGGACGACGCGGCAGAATTGGACAGTTTATACCCTGCAATAACACCGGCTGACAATAGTTTTTCGGCGCAGTCGTACTCAAATTGCTTTGCTATTTGCATATTAGTGTTGTGTAAACCAATCAAATCTTATGTTTACCACTTAATCAACTCTTCTTCATTCGAAAAACGTTTGTAACCTTGACGCGGATTGGTTAACCTTTCGATAAGGGTACGTTACCTTACCGAAATCCACTGAATTTCCGAAAATTTACCAAAATCCATTTCTAATACAACATCTGCACTTAATGCACTATTAAATGTATGGTTGAATAAAATTGACATGCAAAACATCGAAGGAAAATATTGCATTAATTAAGAAAAATATAGGCGATGATGTCTCCAGTGTAATTCTGTAAGATAATGCCTAAATCACCAAACCTAAAAAACGTTAACTTGTTTATTGTTATGTATTTTGTCTTTCGAATCAAAGTAATGAACACTATTATTGCAAACATGTTGTATAAAAACCAGATGAACATAATATTGTTTGCCTTAACGTAGAGCTTTTTCACATTTCAAGATTTATCTAGTGTGTAGTGTTTTTAGTCAACCCCTCGGAAAATTGCCCGGTGTTGGAATTAAGAAGATTCAAGGTTTTATGTATCGGAGTTTCTATAGTGTAGCATCATCAGTGACCAGCAATCATAACATCTCGGCATTTTTTTATGTTGCACAACATATCTTGACCTTAAGCTTGCAACTAATTTGCTTCCTTCAGATTGCACCGACCATCTTTTTTCAAGATAGATCTTGTTATTTCTTAAAATATGTCTTAACAGGGAAAAGGTTTAATGAAGACCTATTGGATAATGAATCGGTGGGATGACGAGGACATGCTCAATGAACAAGAGCAAGATGAGGCACTTCCGGGTGAGTTGATGACGTACTCTGACGTCAATATCTGCACAAACAGATCGTCCGTCCCGGATTCGAGGTATTCAAGTATGACTGACAGGCGGGTATGGCGCGAGGAGGATGTGTTTGTAGGAGCTATAAACAAACATAGTCCAAAACACGGTCAGCATTGCGGAGGAATACACCAGTGTTAGCTAGGATCTATCATTTGTTGTTTGAATGATTGTTTATTACGTTATCGTTGGAATAAAGCATGATGTTCGAATATTGAATTTACATATTATTCATAATAGTTTGTTTAAATGAATGTAAACAGTTTTTACAAATATTCTGATATGCATCTTGAATAGTATAGGTATATGTAATTGTGTTGATTGTTCCAGTGGTATGAAGTATGAATTGCCATGTGAAACACCCAGTTTAGGATGATCGTCTGCTAATTTGTGATTTAATAAAACAGTTTACGGAGAAAACACGTACTGTTTCTAAACACATATAATGTCATTGAGATTTGTGGTATTATTTGTGGCACGAAAACTCTTGCGTTTAGATGATGGATCTTGGGACAGAAACTTAATTTGGTTATTTGTTTAGAACTACAGTTTGTGTATGTCGGTAAAATTGTATGATCAAAACAACATTTAAATTATGCTGCGACATTAAAACATTTATATAAAATATGTTATCGGGGACTGAAGGAGTGTCGCAAACCAGCTTCGACAGCCATATCTGTCAAACGGATCAGATTATGCCGAATAAAGGGAAGCAACCCAACTACAGATATTGACTTGATAAGATCGAAGGAACAGGGGAGCTCACTCGTGAATTTTGTCGATAATTTCTGGGCATGGTATACACTTTGTATGATTTATTTAAAAAAGCAGTGTTGTTTAGACAATTGCCAAATAAATAGCATCTTTTAGAGAAATGCACATTTGTATAAAATGTTGTGTTTTATTCTGTGTATTTATGTAAGAAATTGTAAATCAATACTCACATGTTAACTAGATGCGTAAATGTCCCCTTAGTTTATGTTTGTGTTGACAATTTGTTATGTTATTTTTTGTTATATACATCTCTCAAGAGCTTGTATATCTGTTGTGAAAGTTTCTTATATAAACTGGTCAAAAGTGCTAGCCTGTCGGTACTATTTTACATCGCTTCGGAAAAACTACTGGATACATCTTCTGGTGATTTTGATTGCAGAAACTTCAAAAATCTTGTATAAAAATATCGAAAAAAGTATTGCTGTCAAAATTACGGTCATCGTTTTTCATGTCACTTTGTCATTATGTAGTGATGTTCTCAAAATACGAAATGCAAGATTTGCATTTTCGACCAGTACATGGTAACCAATGAGTTGGTAATATGTTTAAACATCTTATTGTAAATATCTAATGGAACATTTTTCATAACATAGTTGCCTGTTGTGTTGTAACATTATACACTATTTAGTATTTGTTTTCCTGTTTCTGGTTATAAAGCTAAATACATGTGTACATTCATTGTTACTTACGCACCTATCAGTATTTGCCCCAGGGGGAGCGGCGGGCTGACCCAGGAGTATAAGAACATCTAATTCCCCATCTTAAAGCCAAGAATTTTGTGTAAATCCCACAGTGGGAGTTGTCTAATTCCCCCACTTCCGGGATCTAGTAAAAATTCCCGGGACTCGAAATTATTCGGTGTGTCAAATTCCCACTTGTCGGGAATCTACCTCTGTCTTAAGTCCTGTGTATTCCTGCCCCCCCCCCCCCCCCCCCCCCCCCTGGGGGAAACATTGATTAGTGCATTATAGTAAACACTCTGTTTTGTGATGCTGCGCACGACTTTGTCAAATAAAGTATTGCAACTAATACATTCGTACATTTTTTCAGCAAAAGTTGATTTTTTCAAAAGGGTTTCAACAAAACAAAGAAAACAACACACTTGGTGTTTATTGAACGCGTTATTTTAGTTACACATGTTTATGCTTCATGAGGCTGTAACATCTTTCAGATGAGTGAGTCGACATGTTGAGCTTTTATGATCACTCACCATCCGTCGTCCGTCTGTCTGTCTGGGTTTACTGCCATTATGGTTAACAACGTGCGTATAAGCTATGCTTTAAAGAAGGAAAAGGCACCTAAACCATAAATGTTTGAAAGTCCGTCAGTCCGTCCACACTTATCTTAAACTTCTCCTCCTCAACCACTTGGTCAACTTGGACCAAAGTTAACAGAAATAATCCTTAAGTGGTACTTTTTCAAGATTAATTGTTCAAAGAATTTCATTCCACGAAGAATTCCGGTTCCATGGCAACGGAGAGTAAAACTTTAAAACATCTTGTCAAAAACTACTGGACCAATTTTGATATAACTTCACAAAAATGTACATTGGGTGACCCTCTACCAAGATTGTTGAAAGTATTTTGATTCGTCAGAAACCCTGCCTGCCAGAGGGTGGAACTACTTTTCCTATATTCATATAGTAGAAATTAAACATATCGTCTTGTCAAAAACTACTGACCCAATTTTGACATACAATGTATTATAGTGGAAACTTAAAAATCTTCTTGTCAAAAATACAGGCACCTTTCGATACAATTTCACTTAAATATTCCTTAGACGATCTCCTACCAAGATTGTTCAAATTATGTTGATTATGTGATGGTTGATGTATAGTGGAAACTTCAAAAGTCCAATTTAGATAGTTTACTTAAATGTTCCTTAGATGATCTTCTACTAAGATTGTTCAAATTATTTGGATTCCTCGAATATCATAACCGTCAATGGCGGGGCTACGCTTCTTATTTGTATATAGTGGAAACATTAAAAATCTCTTGTCAATAATTGCTAGCCAATTTTGATAAAACTTCACACACATTTCCATTAGTGACCCTCTACCAAGATTGTTCAAATTGTGTGATTCATTAATACACATGGCTGTCAGGGGATGAGTCACTTTCTCGATATGTATACATTATATAATTATAATGATTACTCTCAACATGCTGGAAATTTACAAACTTTGTGAAAATCTTTGTTTCAACGAAATTTGTTACCTGTGACAAAAGTACTATAATACCAGATGTTTCAGGCGCCCGGGTGAGCGATTCAGGGCCATCAAGATCCTCTACTTTAATGGCAGCAGTAGCAGTAACATCAACATTTCCAAAAACAATTACAGAAGTAGTTATTGAAGTTATAACAGTAACAATATGTGTAGCAGTAGAAAGATATACTTTCGACCAACAATTCTAATGCGAACAGAAGAAATCAAAACATAGTATTAACCTTTAGGTCGACCAGTTGATGGCGGGAACAGTACTCTGTCTGTCCTTCCTCTTCTCACCTATAAACATTGAATACAAGCTGTAATAAACAATGCATATAACTATTAAATCCAATCACATCTAATGTGGAAACACACTAGTCTAATTTGTTATTTGTTATATTTTCTGGGTTTTTTAACATAAACACCTGTTTGTACACAATAAAATGCTAATAAACAACAGACTTATGGTGAACAATCAGAAAAGTGTTTCAGTGTACATATAAGATAAACTTAAAACAGAGATATAAGAATATTTGACATTTATACTGCATGTGGCTTAACTTGATTGTTACAGGCAGACAATATGAGTGTGTATGTGATCCTTATCATTGGCTATGTCATTCGGGGACAAAAGGGCAGACTCATAAATGATAATTATGAAGTGTTTCTATATAATAATATAATAATACTCGGGTCACTGCTGTTGTATATTGACAATGTATATTTTGTCTCTGTATTAGTTGCATCTGTCTTGTATTTGTTAAGTACTGCATGTTGTAATGAAACTGTTCTATGATGTTTTAATTAGCGTTGTATGCATTTTGTGTACTGTCAACCTACTGGGACTCGCAGGGTATAAATGGCGGCTCATCGCATCATCTATTATATTATCCACTAGCACACTACAGATGCCCGCCCGGCCGCCGTACAGCATGTAAGAATTGGCCTGCAACCGGCCGGATAGCACAGGGGTATCGCAGGGACATAGGCAGGACATGGACGAGTGCCTTTCGGACACAGGTCGATAAACAGGCCAAGAATCAGCCCCCATTTTCTGGAAGGTCGGCCGGTTCCCGTCATGGCAGCGTGCGGGGCACTTTTTAATGTGACTGTGACCGCCCTATCGCGCGATTTTTCGCCAACCTCTACACGCCGACCGATATTTATTAACAAACGACCGACTGTGGTAAGAAAACCTGTTAATTTTTAATGAAAGTGTACGTTAAAATGAGTTACAGGGCCAGTATGAGCATCAGACCATTGCAGTTTTTCATAGTCATGTATGGCCAATAATACAAGTTACTTCACACATTCAAGAAAGCGACAAATATGGTCAAACTACGTTTAAAAATACACTTCGTATGGTTGAAGAAACTGTAGTATTACATGTCAAAATCTCGTTAGTATAAGTAAATCCGATGACTTGATGCTGGTCCTGGAAACGTTGCTACTTTAGATACATACTATTTAAACACAAACAGATTTTCTTAACACGCTTCGTTTGTTTTCAAAATATCAACATTAAATGCCATAATATCGGACTTCGTCATAAATGGTGGCCACAGTGATAAACAACAACAAAGTGTAAAATAGAAATAATTTATTGATCATTAATATAACATTTGAAACAGGTTCCCATCTTACTCAAACAATTATTCACTGAAACATGACAAAGTATTTAACTAAATATATTAGTCATAAAATCATAACTGATACTTTCATGTCTTAGGAATCAATAATCAATTACGTTTTATCAACAATAGCAACGTTAGTACATATAGTTAAACAGCATTTTTTCATACTACAGCATTTGCATCAATGACAATAATCTAATGCTAGTGAAATGTAACTGAATGTATTCAAGCCAAACTAATACAAAATCTGGCAAACATAAAGACATTCATACATCAACCAGTAACATACACACTTAAGAGCAAAAAACAAATCAAGTCTTCAGCTTCTTTGTTTATGCGGGCGTCACATGTTACTTTCGCAAATTGACTTTCTGCATTGCAATGAAGTACAGCAAGACCTCAATTAAAAACCACCTCAAAATTAAGAACACAAGTTTCAAGTCCATTTTCACTGTTTTGCTCTTTATTCATCCTCAATATTAAGACCAGTTTTCAATGGTCAAAATGGTGGTCTTATTACTGAAGTTTAACTGTATTTTATTGTATTTCTTGTCTACAGAATGATTCTTTCAGTGCAGAAAGCAGATATAACCATATACAAACACACTGAAAACTTATGTAAAAATTGAACAAGGTTTAATAATATTATTCAGATTATTCTTTTTAATTCAACTGTAAAATCCATACAATGCAATTCTATCTGTTTTTCACAGGGCAAGATTAATGATCATTTACTACACAGTATAAAGTGATAACCCTACATCATAGTAATAACATAGGTCAACAATTATTCTAAACAATGATGTTGGCAGTGGAAATATGACAAATATCATTATGGAAACATTGGAAAATTATAATCAACAGGAGACTGAGACAAGTTCTCTCCCCTTCTATAGTACATGTATGTACATGTATATCTATATACTATAGAAGGGACAAGGAAGGGGAGATAACTCGTGACAATCTCCTATGCACCTATCCACTCAAGGTGATATGGTGTGCGGTATAAAGTTTAAAAAATACAAAATTACATAAGCAAAATGGGAAAATACTAAGAATATAACACAAACACAATGACGGAACTTGGGATGGAAAACATTACTACTGAGCAGAATCACACTCTCAAACATTGCCACAATGTTTGTATTCTGGAAGCCAGTTTATGCCAATGAGGGAAATATGTGAACTGTGAACAACAAAGTACTACATACAAAATGTGGTAAAAATTAGATGCCCATTCAGCAATATTAATGTTACAATCCACGACACTATCCGAGATAAAACAAAACATTAGTGTAGAAAATTTGAAATTATCTATGTCACAGGCTGGTACTATAGGTCAATGCATCAAGGCCATTGTTACTGACATAAGGTCAATGCTTAAAGGTCATAGTGCATGACAGTCAATAATGAAACACTATAATTATGTCAAATGTTTGTGTTATCTTAAATATGAACAGAAAAAGACACAAAATCAAAATCATCATGCAACAAAATATGCCATAAATATATCATTGAACAGAAACAGATTACAATGAGCTTTTTCAGTTCGCAGACAAACATTTTCATACTTCCAGTAAGCTTGAGAGCAAATTGCTTATTTTTCATTTACCATATGGATCAATTGAGCTTTCTAAGTCAGTAAAGAAATATACACGACATAAAGAAGGCAGATTTCACAGGCTAACACAGAATTTTATCCAGCTATCATCTTTTACACAATGAAGGAAATAAATGTCATGTACCATAGTAAACCATACAAAACTGAGCAATTAAAATAACCCAAAATAACAGAAATAAAACTGCAATAACATAAACAAGCAAGAACTGAAACAAGAGGGCCATGATGGCCCTTATATCGCTCACCTGAATACACTGCCATGTTTTTTTACCGAACTTAATAATTTATGCAAACTTTTAAGAGGACAACTAGACAATGTTTAACACCAACTATCAAAGCTCTAGACCTTATGGTTTTGGCACAAAAAGATTTTCAAAGTTTTCACTTCTAAAATCTATTATTTTATTAGCTCCCGTGACCTACTTATGAACAGACCAAAATTTTCTATGTAACTTTGGAAGAGGACCACCTAAGGATCATTCCTGTAAAGTTTGGTCAAATTCCATTTAGGGGTTTTAGGGATGACATTCATAGTTTCCACTATATACATATAGGAAATAAGGCCCGCCCCATGACAGCCTTGTTTTTTGACAGATTTTAATGATTTATGCAATCTTGCAAGAGAACCACTAGACAATGGTACACACCAAATATCAAAGCTCAAGACCTTAGGGTTTTGGACAAGAAGATTTTCAAAGTTACACTTTTAAAATCTATTTTTAGCTCCTTTGACCTACTTATGCAGCAGACCGGAACGATTTATGCAACTTTGAAAGAGCTTCACCCAAGGATCATTCCTGTGAAGTTTGTACAAAATCCATTCAGTGGTATAGGAAGAGATGTTGTTTAAAGAAAATGTTGACGCACGACGACGAACGACGGACAATCATCGATCCTAAATGCTCACCATGAGCACTATGTGCTCCGGTGAGCTAAAAGTACTAAAAAAATGAAAAAAGCAATGTTTTCGTAATTACAAGTAAATACCAACAATGATACTTAATAACAACGGCACAATGCTGTAAAAATGATAATATCATAAATGTCAAACTGTAGATACATTTTGGAAAAAAATATCTTAAAACAAAAATTTTAAGTTTAGTATTCCTGCAAATCATTAATATCATAATGTGAAAAATATGCCCTGAAGATTTGGTTTGTCTATCTTGTCTCAACAAAGCAACTCAAATTGATAGATCACGAGTATAAAACAATGCACATAAGAGGTAGAACAAAACAAAACCGTTTCCAAGCTCTATCGTACTCATTACAGGGGAATCAGAATAGATAGTTCTCACATCTACAATATTTACCTCCCTTGTTTGTCATCATCAGCCATTTTGAAAGGCAAAACTGATAAGCACTTATAGGAGTAATTCCCAAATATGTGACATTTGAGAAAATACCAAGAATTTGCATTTGACAACCACTTTTTTTCAACTTTCTGAGTCAACTGCCCACATGAGCATAACGAATAAGTTCTTTTATGCATCTGATTATTTAATCATCGTTTACATTATATTCGGAATTTCCCTATAAACTTTAAGGAAATTTGCCAATCAATACGGCTGACCATTTGGAACAAGGGAGATAAATATTGTAAATGTGGGAACTATCTATAGGTAATGATTATAAATAAATCCAAATTAAATGAATAGATTTCACTTTCAATACAATAATTCCAATTGGGTCCTTTTCAAATGTTGTTCATATTAAATAGAAATACAAATGCTCAGTATGTCAAGAAAAATGGGAAAGCAGTTTTGTTTTCCCCAGGAGTGTGCTAGATAGACACATGCTGATACTGTTACGGAATATTTAAAAAAGGAAACCAATCCAATTGTGTTGTCAAACTCAACAAAATCTGAAGTTTAAAACTGAACAAATTCTGAGGTTATCTGGTCGACAAGATTGTTTAATTGGTGGTGATCAAAATACAGAATGTATACTGTGAAGGAAATCCATTTCAAGCAAGTGATTGAATTTACAGAAACTTATATTCAAATGAATTAAACAGATCATAACACGAAAAAATGCGCACAATGCAGATCTGACCATGAGGTAATGAGATGTAGAGTATAAATTAACATACATTAACATAGAAGGTAGCAAAGTAGCCACTGGCAATGAATACAAAAAATTCAAAAAAAAAAATCAAACTAGCCAATTGCGTTTGATCAAATTTGTTACTTCTTTTATCCAATCTGCCTACAAACTTTGGAAGACTAGGGCAAGTCTAGAGAATGGAAGCATCAAACTGGCAAGCTCTACAAAATCTCATCAATACGCTTGTAGTCATCTGCCTGGATTCCGATTAAGAACTCGATATTGGAAATTAAATTTTGTTCACTGCCAGTTTAGAAATATCATCAAGAGCTACACAAACTCAAGTCTAATAAATATAGAAAAAAACAAAATCTACAACATCTCTTTGTCTGAGACGCAACAAACCTTTTAAAGAATTATGAAATTTGTAGATTTGAAAAAAAGCAGATGTAAATTTTACAAAGATTTTGCACTGACCTAGGTATGTAACTATAGCGATAATATTGATTTACAATAATGCCAGATGTACACGCAGTATGACTGCAATCAAGCTGTCTATTGAAACAACTGTTAACTATCGTCACAATGTCGAATAATCAGACAAACTCATGTTAAGTAAAATACATTCTTTGCAAAATGATGACAAACTGCGCGAGAAAGGATTCCGGGAAAATACAAAACATATTGATGGAATGTGTGCAGATTGTCAGATCATTTAAACAAATTGAAATTCCATCAGCTGTCAATGTGATGGGCAACTTAATGCAATGAAATAAATTTCTCTTCAAATAAATTCATTCAAATTCAATCCACTGCATACGTAAGAGGTTTAAGTAAGTTGTCAAGTTTCTCAGTAAGGATAATGCGATGCATGCTGGAGTTGTTCCAGGAATTATAATGAAAAACAAGAAACAAGGTATCAGAAAGTGTTATTAAAACGTGGATGGCAAGAATCAATGTACTGGTAAGCATATATATGGAACAGAAGAAAGTAATACAATTCTCTATGAATGACTACAGGAATGAATTATGAAAAGGAGATAAATTTAATATATTTGATTAAAAATTTTAGGCTAGTAACTTCACACAGTATCGGCACTTCTCACCAGGATGGTCTTGATACAATAATTTATTGCTTATAATAAACAGCATAACTAATCCATAATGGTGCAAAACTTCCTGAAAAACAGAGTTAATACTAACAGTTCGTTAAGAGGAAGGTTTTATTTTTAAAAATACATTTCACCCCTTTTTTATGATGAAAATTAAAAAAATATCTCAAATTAAAAAAAAATCATGATATCAGAGCATAAAATTCTTGAAGCAGAATAGAATAGGACGGCTTATTTGAATAAAGTTGTAGATTATTTACTTTTAATCAAGATATACTTATACAGAAACTATTTTCAGCAAACTTCAATTGTAATGCTCCGGAATAACATTGTATGCAAGAAGATTTCAGAGACAAAATAAAACAAATAATTTGTCAATGAAAACTTAGTAAATGATTATTTAAACACATAATTATCTATATATGACAGGGAGTTTTCCAGGGATCTTACGATGTCCGATGCAATAATTAAGTACCAAGTGCAAAGAAAATAATTCTCAAATCTAGTCCAGCAGTATTATACAAAGACAATAAATGTTTTCAATAAATATAAATCATTTTAGGACCATTATAGCAATCAATCATGAAGTGAGAATGTGAAGAATGATCAACATACTAGACATATTTATGACCTTTTTTTCTGAGTGGTTAACAAATGGACGATTCCACAACAAAACTTGTATTAGTGACGTTGGTTATGATGTTGAGTATTTTCCATTGCAATTTTGACGTCACAAACAAAGCCCTATCTCGGAAGTGTCTTTGGTTGCTAAATTTTGGTTTATAGGATTGAATGAACATGAAAATGTTGAAACATGTTCTTAAACTTATTTCTCTCTATGTGTAAAACAGGTTTTTACAAATTAATGAACATATTTGTCAAGCGTTTTCAAACAACGTCTTTTTGTATTTAACATTTGCTTTCGTTTTAATATTTGAATTGGTATACAAAGAAAAGCACACGTCCAATTTTAATATTTTTGGTATCAAATGAAACTAGAAAAATATATCTATAAGAAAATGTAAAAATCTAAAACTGGATTTTTGGTCACTGATCCAGGTTTTGTCATGAAACAGCTCTAATAATATTTCATCTAAATTTTACAGCAGTAATTTATAAAATTTAATATCAACGCAAACACAAACAGTTACCAAATCTTCATAATATCGTATTCGTACAAATGTATAGAGCATGACTGTACACTTTATATTTATATTATTTTATTCCGCTCCTGAACAAATGTTTCAATTTTTTTGAATATGACAAAGTACTTCAAAGATCTAAAACACCACACACAATATCATATAACACACTTAATGACGACAATCTGAACTTAACACTGTGTTTGCGGAACAGTTATAGCTTATATGTTAACAGAATGTGACAAAATATAATTGTACCCTTAAGATAAGTTTTTTTCTCAAATTTGAGTGGCGAACACAACTACACTTTTATTAAATAAACAAAACACAGACTTATTAGGTGTTTCTATAACAAATGAAACACGTTACTACACATTATGGCAAGTTGATTATATTTTATACACTAGGCATCACAATGCTGGCAAGAAAAGTAACGTGTAAAAACAAAAACAGATTGGAGAAAATGTACAGAAAATATAAATATCTTCAAGCTCTCGTCTAAATAATACTGAACTAGACCAAAATAAATCAAAGGACTGAAGGTCCAGGGGGGCACTTTCAAGGCAAGACTGCACGTTTTCCATATTTTCATATTCAAAATTAATGCGTGACTATTTGAGTAAACTCATTCCCAAAAAAAGCACAAATAATCGAGAAAAGCTATTTATATCAAGACTACCACCATTCCACAATTGATATATCCCTGACAAATCAGCCATTATACTCATTAAATCTTTAATAAAATCAGAGGACTTTACATGTACTATTTTCTTGAGACGATGAATATGGCGGTACTTCGAGTAGACCATCCGGTTGACAAAGATAGCAATGAGACGCTAAAGCGCCTCAAAAAGTGTTCATTTGCTGTTGCCAACACTCCAACTGCGCTCTCAATTGTTTACTGGCCTAAGGCAGGAATTTTTTATAAAAATTAGAGCTTAACAATTACTTATGAGAAAAATAAAATCATCAAAAATGCCTACCTATCGACCAAATTTGGTAAATTCATGGATGTTACAGAAACTGTGTATCATGTCATGTCAAAGATTTATTTAAAACTAAAAAATAATTTATCATTTTTTGCACTAAAGCATCACTAACATTCCTGAACACATTGTTTAAATTTCGTACAAGATATGCAATCAACCATGTCATCCACCTTGAAGGAGGCTTGTTGGTCAAGGGGTGGGTCAAGGGGTAGGTCAAGGGGTAGGTCAAGGGATAGGTCAAGGGGTAGAACATAGAGTGGGGTTTGATAATGAACTTTACAATTCTTGAATATGGCTCAGAATGAAGGGTAGTTACCCACGAAGCAGTCATCGAGAGTGATTAGCACTAAACTTGTTTCACAATTCATGACAAATCAGTATGTTAAAATTTAAAAACCACCAACATTCACATGTAGTCCCTTGAAAGTGCTACATGTATATAAGAATCTTGAAAAAATATTTTTTGGCATTTCTAGATTTTACGAAAAATTGAAATATATTTCATTTGAATAATGTACTTTTTTTGGGCAAAATGCTTCAGAAACACATTTAGTGCGTTTATAACCTAAGATGTCTTATTGTAACAATTATGTGAAAATTGTAATAGTTGTTTTTGATACACTAACAGCAATGTCTGAATTAAACACTTCAGAGTTAGCCTATCCAAACTTCAACCAGAAACAAGTAAAAATACTAAAAAGAAAGATAATAAAAATTAACAATGCCGTAATTACTGGTAAAATTCTAATTTGTCAGAAAATACAATGCAAAAAAATGATTATTTGGAATGTAAGTAAACTATAAGCTTGGCCCCCAAAGTCTGGAAACAGTAGCATGCTACAGAATGGATGTGTAAACTTAAAACGTAACAATATAATACGATTCATTAACAACAAATTAAAGGGAGCACCAATGATTGGTACATACACAAATATAGGTGTCAAAGCAGCAGAGAACAAACAATTCTTCTCATCAGGTGAACATAACAAAGACAAAATGTTGCCTACAAATGTAAACGTTTGTATTAATTACTGTATTGTTTCCAATAAGCACATCCCTACATTATTCCCAATAATACCACTAATGTACTCATAAAGAAAAATTGTAAAAAGGCTTCTAAATATATAAGGGTTATATAATAAAATGTTTTTGAAAATATATACTGTATAATTGGTAACGATTGCAACATGGACATTTTTGCCAATTTCGCAAATTCAAAAATATCAGAACAATTTCCTCACTCACTGAAGTACATTCTCATATACTTTATCAATCATTCTGGCATTTGCAAATGTTTTTGCTGGCGAAACATCTGAAATCACCGATTCATGAATTTTAGAATCACGAAAATGTCCACTTATACAGTAGCTGTAGACTTGCGACTTCAACTAAATGCTTAATAACAAACAGTCAAGATTTTCGAAATATGATGTCATGTCATAAGAACCTGTACTGTATCAATTCAAAGCGATGTATCAGAACTAGGGAACATGTCTAGGAATGCTATTTAGAAACAAAACAGTAGAACTTTACATATTAGGTACAACATGTGATGGAATAATATACAATGAAAATATTGCTTAAACAACGAATCCAATGGTGGGCACTAGATGGCAGTTCATCGTAAATCGCTGATGGCGGCTTTGGAACCAAATACGGATATAAGCTGTTCCTCGTACTGATCGATGCTACGCTTCATTATATCCATACATGGTCCTAAGAGACGTTCGAATGCCTGAACGTCTAATACTGAAAAAAGCACATTAAAATTGTATGAATAATTATCTTAAAAGCAATTTGAAATGTCACAATAATCAGAAACTAACAACATAGACATTGGCCGAGGGGAAACTACAACAACAACTATTGTTATTTTACAAATATTAGATGGATTTCCATATTTTTTTGTTTTCAAGGAAAATACTTAAAATACAAGAAACATTATTTTAACAACAAACAAGAAGTAAAATCAATACTTGCATTTTATATGTTTTACAGAACAGATTTAAGTAATAGAAGATACATACAAGTATTAAGACTTTATATGTATAAAACACACTTTGGAATATATTGTCTGAGCTGAATGTAGAAGTTTTATACTCAAGTTTAATGTCTTTCAAATAAATAATACTTTTCCGAATTTCTAGATTTCTAGATAAAGTTTCAATCATATGGTAAAGTCATATTTCACATCCCATAACATCCTCGGAGTAACAGGAAAGATTATACTATGAAATATTACATAGTCCTGTAATTTCCAAATCAAATCTCTAAGGGGTGAGATAACATTGGAGTTGAAATAAATGAAAGTCACTATCTTAAATGTTTTTTGTAGCATATTTATCAATACAATATCAAGTAAATCAGAACTTTATACAGTAGGATCTCGTTTATTAGACAACCGTCTATCCAAATACTTGGTATCATACGATATAAATATCAGGTCCCGATGTATCTTCTAAGGCTCGTCTAATTATCATGGTCTATTCGAAACCATGTATTATTCGAAATAAAATTTCTGACCAGATAAATTCGAATGAACGAGGTTTGACTGTATTACGTTTGAATTGTTTTCATACTTATTAGCTAAAGTTAGGAAGAGACTATCAAATACATAATAGCATGGAGAATTGATCGTTATTAGTCATTTTTAATTCGCACCTCAGAGAGCAAAGTTTGAGCCTATAATTAGTCACGACAATCTCAAGTAGAATCAATATTAATTTTATTTCCATTAAATTCAAAGAAACTTTAAAGACTTTATTCTGTATGAATTGAGTTACAAAACCTGAATGCTTACGATCAAACAGAAACTTTGTGTAATTACATTTTCAATTCCACTACAGTGCAGAACAACAGCAAATTTAATGATCAATACATTTACTGCAGCAGACTGAATTTCGAAGAGTGAAAGCGATGCTTGTCTACATGCATACACAGAAAGAAGCAGATGGAATTGTTCGGCTTTTGCTCTCTGATTTGTACTTAAAACTTAATCCCAAATGAACTATTTAATCAGATTCCACAAATTTTGACTTATAAAACTACATCAAAGGGGGTATGAATGTATGAATGCAGACTTGACGTACACTGATTGATTGATCAACATTCCGATATAGACTGGAGTATAAGAAAGAACCAAATCACACCTTAATAAATGGATTCTTAATAGTTAATTTAAGTTAGGTCAATCAGTGCATTCACCGTGCTTAAATCAGTGTATGTATATGATAGACAGCAAGTGGCATACCACATACAGTCACATCTCGTATATTTAACAACCTTCTATCTGAATACTCAGTATCATCCGAAATAAATATCACGTCCCGATGTGTCTTATGAACGTCAAACAGAAATAGGGCTATTTGAAACCATGTGTTACTAGAAATAAAATTTCGACTGAACGATGTCCAACTGTATGCATGAGCGTTAGCAAGTGTATATACTGTATAGACAATGCCATGAGACTGTCTATCCGGCTTAGACCAAGTGAACTTCAGGGACCGTTTTATATTCTATATAGATGGTGAAAACAGAGGCCACTGATTGGCCGGATTAACTAAATTTTAATTCATTGGTAGCACAGTATCAAACTACAAATAAATGTCTCAACAAATACAGCACTAATGTATGAATTGAAAGAGTGACATTCAACTATATATTCCGATCAATAGGTTCCTAAATAGAATCCCATTTTAGACGAGGTCGAGCAAGGAACTTAAACATTTCCGATGTTGGAACAAATACTCCCTTGTAACCCAGGAAGCACTGAGAATGATCAATAAAATATGTGAACTTGTTTTATACTCAACTTTAAATAAATAAGTCTAAACTAACTAGTCACAAAAATTGTTTGTTTATGAACGACCCAGCTCAAAATTATTATCTAAATACAAACAGTGCTTAGTGTGGTATTTCTCATTGCTATTTTGTTCCAACCATTATCCGGTAATCCCACTGTTACCTGATCACGTGATTACACCATATAATACATGGCAGCTCCGAGAATCAATATCTGGAGGTGCAGTAATTGTACAATATCATGACCCACTCACCTGCTAATCTAGTTTTTCCTACAGCATAAACTGTGGCTGCTCTTGGCTTATGAGTTAACAAGGCGAGTTCTGTGGAGAAAGAAGAACAAAATAAAATTCAACACAATTTACAACATTGGAAAATGCTTCAGCTCAGAAAAATTATAATCTTATTGGTTGAACACAAACTGCCTTGCTTAAATCACTAAATCGAGAAAATTGAGGCAGTTTTGTCCAGGTGATACGAGTCAGGAGTCCAAATCCCTGATTGAACAATGAGCTTCTTGTACCCTAAATTGGGCACAAGTATTGGCAACGAAACCAGGAACCAGTCATCTAGAGTCATATGTAATCTATAGTATGCACGAGTATTGGCAACGAAACCAGGAACCAGTCATCTAGAGTCATATGTAATCTATAGTATGCACGAGTATTGGCAACGAAACCAGGAACCAGTCATCTAGAGTCATATGTAATCTATAGTATGCACGAGTATTGGCAACGAAACCAGGAACCAGTCATCTAGAGTCATATGTAATCTATAGTATGCACGAGTATTGGCAACGAAACCAGGAACCAGTCATCTAGAGTCATATGTAATCGATAGTATGCACGAGTATTGGCAATGAAACCAGGAACCAGTCATCTAGAGTCATATGTAATCTATAGTATGCACGAGTATTGGCAACGAAACCAGGAACCAGTCATCTAGAGTCATATGTAATCTATAGTATGCACGAGTATTGGCAACGAAACCAGGAACCAGTCATCTAGAGTCATATGTAATCTATAGTATGAAAACAAGATCAGATTTGACATCAAAGTGTTTTTAACTCTATCTGTTTTGCATCATAGTCCAATCACAAAAAAGAATGTGTACAAACAGGTGTTTCATCATGTGACGTAATCAAATAAGCATAAATGGTATACACAGTGAAAAAAAACACCCCAGAAATTTAACCAATCAAAAAAAAGTAGTATGCATCGTGATTGTGAACCCCAGAATGTTGAACTAATCCTGGTAAAATATCGCTTTTTGTCAACAGTGCCGTAACTAACAGCGTGGGTATGTAGTATTACCTGGTAGTTAATGTGCTCAGTCCTTTGATAATTAAGTCCCTCCCCTTAAGTTAACATTGAATTTAGCTCCACCTCTCAAGATGTTGCACTGCAAACTTCGAAGAAAACTATGATAGAAATCTAAGTTGTTTAACAATTGACTTAAAATAAATAACTTTTACTAAACCAAACATATCACATTGCACTAATTTCAATTTAATTATACAATGGAATAGAATTTATAACCCGTATGTTTATACCTCCAAAGTACATTCCCTTTGTACATCTCTTCACTTCCATCTCTTCTGAATCTGGCACTTTCTGTAAAATATAAAAAAAATCACTGGTTACCATAGTAACAGCATATTAACTATAAAAAAATGTGTAATTTTCTCATAAAAGTTCAAGTATCTAATATGAGAATTCCGAATGATTGCAAATGTTACTGATTAAAGCAAAAATGTATTCAAAATGACCTTATCATCACCTTGACATCCTAGCTAGACACGAACAAAGAACAGTGAAGGGATTTTTTAAGGTTGGCCTTAATACTTCTTCCCAAATATGCCTGTAAAATGCCAGTCTCAATTGTAAATCTTTAAGATCTAAGAGATTAAAAGACTAAACCTTGAAAATCGCTATTGCTATTGGGAAAAGATAAGAACATCTTGATATGATTTTAGCAAGGGAGATTACTTTCACAAGACTTGCACAGGAAAGTTGAGAATGGAAGAGAAGTTGTTACAATGCAGTGCTGTCAATAAGAACGGGCTCCGGCCAAATTTGCTGGTTCAGATTTCCTTTTTTAGATAGCCCAGACACTCCTAGCTGACTGGTTTCTTCACTGTTCGGGCCAGTTCAACCAATACTTATTGACAACACTGTAGTGAAAAGCTAAGAATATCTTATTGATAGTTAAATGTACGAATCCCACTTGAATTATAAATAACATTTGTAATACAGTAAAACCTCAATAATAAGACCACCCTTGTGAACCATGAAAACTGGTCTTATTGAGGTGGTCTTAATATTGAGGTTGAATAAAGAGCAAAACAGTGAATGGACTTGAAAATTTTGTTCTTAATTGAGGTGGTCTTATTATTGAGGTGGTATTGAAGTGCGATTTTACCGTATAATTATGATAGTATTTTAATACACAAAAACAACTAAACACAGCAGTATAAATAATGAAATAAAGTCATGTTTGAGAAACACGAAAAATCGGTCAATGGCGCTACCAGGAAACGAACCCAGGTCTACGGATTGCCGGTCCGTTATGCTAACCACTACACCACAGCGACCTGACATGATAACTGTAGACGGATGGTTATATTTGCAACTTATATTGTTAAACAAGGTACTTGGTGACATAGTGAGAAATGCACATTACTCGAAGTGATCACACAAAAGCACTTCAAAAATAGTAGTAACTAATTGTGATGATTAGCATGTTTAAAACTACATAAAGAATATAATTCAAATAAATAAACAAGAAATATATTGAAAAAAGATGGTTCTAGCATTTAAAGGTTAAGATTTGTTGTGCAACATAAACAATTGCAGAGATGTTATGATTGCTGGTCACTCCAGATCCAAAAAGGATTTCGGTAAAATTCACCAAAATTCAGTGGATTTCGGTAAGGTAACCAATCTGCGTCAAGGTTACAAACGTCGTTTGGTTGAAGAGAAGTTGGTTTAGCGGTTAACGTAAGATTGGATTGGTTAACACAGCACTGATATGCAAATAGCAAAGCCATGTTAGTACGGCTGCACTAAAACAAATGCAAAAGAACCCTAAAGAAGTATATATAACATGTAAGCTTCTTGTTCTTACTTATAAGTTTTCAATTGTGATTGGATGTTTATGCCATTTTGCAACAGTATTTCAGTTATGTACGGCAGTCAGTTGACCTAACCAGTGTTCCTGGGTTACCAACCAGTACTAACCAGTATTCCTGGGTTACCAACCAGTACTAACCAGTGTTCCTGGGTTACCAACCAGTACTAACCAGTGTTCCTGGGTTTAAGCCTCACCCTTTGGTCAAAATATAGATAGGTGCATAACTATAATCTTAACCTTAAATGACCTGGAATAGTCTGCCCAGAATTCTACCATACGAGAAAACAGTAATAATGCTACATTATTGTAATACACAGCACTTCGACAGTAATCAAAACATCACGCAATGGTTAGATAATACAAAAAATATGGGAAAACGAACATTAAAAATGGTTTGTTTTCCTGACTCCAGACAAATCCAATATGGAAATCTAAGAAAAAAATACTGACTGCCAAAATGAATCGATTTCTTCCAATTACTTAACGAGCCTGGTTTATTTGCGTAAAGACTTAAAAGGGAAATATTATATCGAACTCAATTTTCTCGGCAGTAGTCGAGTGCAGACATAGGCTTATGTATAAAGTCTAAGTAAACTATAAAACTGCAGAAGAAGGTTACATCAGAGACAGACAGGGTTTGATAGTGCATGCTAACTGCTGAGTTATCAGTACAGCTGTCAAGCATGACCCATACAGAATATCTGAGCAAAATTCAAGTACATTTCAAGGATTGTTTTTAAATTTCAAGTGCTATATTATTATCCTATGCTTATGTGCCCACCAAATATGAATTGAATCTATCCATCCTTTCAAGATTCTTTGCATGGATGGACTTACAAAGGCAACACTTAATGCCCCCCCCCCCCATCACCATTCTTCAAATAGCCTTGGCGAAAACGTATCTAGCCATTACAAGACACAAATCACAGCCACTGTTAGATGAATGTGTATAATAATGGTAAGACACACATAAAGACTGTTTTTGAAGTACTAGACCCTTTCCTCTAAAATGTCTTCATTGTAATACTAGACCTGCAGAAAAGGGATTTTCTTAATGACCTATAGCTTTGCATTTAAAAGTACAAATGCATTAAAGAAGTTCACCAGTGATACTGATGCAGTTTGTTGAAGACTACGCAACATTATGTGATCAAAGCTTAAAGATGTATCTGGCTCATCTGAACCAAAATGTTTGAATTGGCTTCTTCCAGTATTGTTGCTGGCAGTCTAAACCATCCTTAATAAGAACCATTGTAATATATAACCAATTAAATATATTCTTCATGTTTGTTAATGAAAACAAATGAACAAAAAATTAGCATAATATAACTTTAATAATGAGCTTAAAAGAATGCTTAAAGCATGAAAGTCTACAGCAAGCTTGACCAGCTTAGTCCCAATTCCAGCTACAAAATTATAAATCGAAGAATTTATTAATCAAACTTCAAAGGAATGGGGTATGCACTTTGGAATAAATAAGCTTAAAATATCTTGTTTTATAATAATAAGTATCATTTAATACTGTAAAAACATAATTGCTATCTTATGTCAGAGCAGAATCAAGCAACAAAGTATAATTACAGGAGATATATCAGTGGATGCTGATCATTAAAACAGTGATGACTATTCAATTTAAACAAGGACGATGTTTACAACTACATGTATTTCTAACTTCATTGACTACCAGGAGATAGACAGTATATTAATGCTGTGCAGTATGATTTCATATCTATTTTAATATCATAAAGTCGGCAAAAAATATTTATCAAGAACTATTACTACATTATAATTAGGTATAAAACATTATTTCTACAGCACACATGGTGGGTGGGGTATATCAATTAAACACAGCAACTACAAAACAAAATAAAAAATTTGTTGTTATATCAGATTAAAAAATATTCTGACTTGCCAAGTCCTCATTTAATACAGCAGAGCAGAATGCTATAGTGATGGAAGATAATTCCACACAAAAATAATCAAGCACTCCCCCCAAGTCTATTGACAATAGATAGTTCCCACATCTATAATATTTACCTCCCTTGTTCTTAATCATTAGCCATTTTGATAGGCAAAACTGATAAGCACTTATAGGAGTAATTCCCAAATATGTGATAATCGGGAAAATACCATGAGAATAAACATGTGACAACCACTTTTCTTCAACTTTCTGAGCCAACTGCCCACATGAGCGTAATGAATAATTAAATTTTTATATCTAACTATTTCAATATAGTTCACATTATATTCCCTATAAACTTGATGGAAATTTGCCTATCAATATGGCTGACTATTCAGAACAAGGGAGGTAAATACTGTAAATGTGGGAACTATCTATTGTTGGATACATCATCATTGTTATTGCAACCTGATCATATGCAGCAACCGCCACCCAATATTGCTCGAGGTAAATTTCAGACGTGCAGACACAAAAGCCAATAATATTTGTTTAAATTAACAACATAGAATGATGAAGCAAGCAAAAAAAGAAATGGTACAGAAACGTTTCAGCAAAAATGATAACGATGAGGCCACCAAAAAGTTTTGTTTCTGCTTATCTGACCAATCTACATTTTCTATCTTGACCCATATTTTTCATCTGTATCCGAATTCTTTTCGTACACAATAATGGTCATGATGTAAAAAATGCAAACATTACCAAAGAATAATGATATCAGTACAAAGGGAAATAACCCTGGGAACATTACTCGAATGATGACCAGCTGTATTACAACAATATTTGATTTTCAAGGCGAACCTGACTTGAAAAAAGAAAAACATCTACAGACCAATCATTTTTTATCTTGTTACCAGAAACTGACTTTTATTTAGGCCTATATGAAGAGTTGTTCAAGCGATTTCTATTTATATGCAAAAGAGGAGTTGGCAAGCATCATAAGGTGAAAGTTAAAGCAGTATTCAGACAACAGAAATATAAGGCAATCACATATCCAGGAAAGCCAGATGGCTTATCAGTAATATACCTCCTGAAATAACAATCAATAGAAAAAACAAGTTAAAAAGTACAACAGTGCAATACAAAAACAACAATACCAACAAACAAATAATATATAAAAATAATAAAAAATGCTAATGAAATGGTAGATCGAAATAAATGTGCACGAATGTGAGTACCATATTGTAGCAGTTCTCTGTCAAACATCCCTAACTTCAAAATGACCAAACACATTTTTATTTACACCATGGTATTTGTTGTCAAAGAGAGAATGCTTAGGTTTCTTGAGCGACTCAATCCTTTGAATGACAATTAAAATTCCTCCCATGCAATTTTAATGTAAAATTCCCTCCCAGGAATGACAACTCTCTACAAAGACAACCAGCAAGGGAAACTGCGTACCAACACTAAAAATGATGTCACTTGACTTTTCGAGCTATTAAGGTGAAGGAAGACTCCAGGTTCCCCTTCTAGCATTATGTTGGGCATAGGAACCTTCTAACATCTAAATCTACACTGTAATGCCAATCAAACCCATAGAACTGAATTGCTGTGTATATACAGCCCATCTATCGGCACAAACTCACAATGCTAACTCTCTGCAGCCAGACAGATTAAGACAAACAAACCAATAGGAATTGCAGAACAAATTGTTAGCCCAAATCTTGATAAAAAACAAACATCGAAATTGAAATGGAATGAGAATGTTCATGATGATTTAATCATTGAAAGGTTTTGCTCCATTAACGCAGCAGTAAGACATCTACGAATCTTCAGGAACCCAGAACAGCTTGATTGCACGAGATAAAATCTAATTTACAAGACGATTATACAATGTACACAAAACAGACAAACCAAATAAGGACCCTATGTGAACAACAACTTGATATTCTCCACATGTCTGGCAGTGATTTCAGCGGAGTATATCTATTATACCCATGATGGGATGATCAAAGTATGACTGGAGGGCAAGTCTACCGACCAAAACACTGCCATACACTGAACAACATGAAAATACATAACTTTATTTCCAGGCATTCTACTCGGATGTGTTTGTTCACAGTATGATTTCTTAAGCTTGACATATGAATCACATGTACAACGATTTTGCTAATTATCTATCAGCAAACAAATGCTAACGAGTGCATTTTAACACAGCTGAAAGTTTGTAGTGTAATTTTCACAAATGTGTCGTCATTACACGCGCTGTGTCACTACTGAGCACAATTGAGCTAAGCCAATTAAGAGGTGAAAAATGAATTGTTCGATCAAAAGGTGGGAATTATAGAGCATTTTATATTGAAGGGGCTGAATTCTTGGTTCGAGAGTTCGAGGCTGGACAGTTAGAATCAACAGTAGTCAAACAACATAGTTTATATAGAGAAGTTTACTGGGACTTTGTAATCAGTTTGAGTCGTCCAGGATGTTCAACGCAATAGAGCTCTAGCCAATAGGAGTCTACTTGTATATATAAAACCTACCAATTTAGCTAACAATCATATTGTAACCATTTTACAAAATGTGCATTAAGGTTCACAAATGTGTGACATTTCAACATTACAAATAATTCATTATAAATAGTGATTGTAATATAGCTGAGAACGATATACATCAAATATCAAAATGTCTTCATAAAACATTCATACAAGTATTCAATGAACTTGTAACTGAAGATATTGCTCAAGTGTTTAAATTTAGTTTTACATCTTAGAATAAATATCTTTGATCTTGTAATTCTGTAGTTTCATTAGAGAAATAATTGTGCAGATATATTAAAGTAATATCAAGTATCCAGGTTAAATTTTAAAATATGTCAAACTTAACTAAGATATTATATACTAGGGCTGTCATTGATACAGTTGATATCGATATATCCACAATTTTTTTTGTCGATCAATATTCGATACACGCTTACTAATAAATAACGAAATTATGGCAGGAAAATATAGGAGAATGCACCAAATAGCGTAATGTCACTTTGTAGTCGGCCGCTTGTTAAACAGTGCTCTAGTGTATTCCAAATGTCGGCAATACAATATAATACTGTGAAGTTAAAGTATGCATAATTTCTTAAATGCTATCAGAAAATACAACTAGAGCATTCCATAATGTAGGACACACAGAAAAATAGGAGTAAATAGTCTATAAAAGGAATTTAAAAATAGAATCGATATATCGTCAGTAATTGTCTATTGATGTATCAACATCATCGATATGCACAAATTTGAATCATTGACAGCCCTATAACATACAGCGTCTTGTAGCTCATTCCAGACAACAGAACACACAAGTTAAACGGAACAGAATTCTCCACAGACCAAGTTCTCATCAAATTGAATTAATAAGCGCAAATCATCAGTATTCAGGTCTCAAACCCCAATATATTGTCCTATAATCACCGTAACCATGGTCTGTAGGTTAAGATAAAATTTCCATAAAATAAATTCATATTCATGTATTGATTTCAATAAATAATCTACTTTCGAAGAAAGAGAGCTGCCAGGAAACTTTTAAGCATTTACACGGAAAGAAATTGTACGCAAATTCCAAATTTTCAGTTTTTCTACTAGAAGATTATACAAGAAATGGGCAATGCCCACAAACCAGGTTTTAAACCTAATCATTTGTAACCAAGGCTCTATTTGTATAATGAATACATGATGATCATCAATGCTGCAAAGGTGCCAGAGGTGATACATGCATACAAACACTCACACTTTGATGTCAATACACCCACGAATAGCGAAGATATTAAGTGGAAACTGATTTTTAAATTTTAAGTGACCTTGACCTTGGACGGAACGAACCCAAAAGCAATTCCAAGCGAGATCTTCACATGTTCTTACTATACACCAAGTCTGATGTCAATATGACCAACAAATCTAAAGTTATTAGCCGGAGAGCAAATTGCAATTTTTAGTAAAGGTGACCTTGACCTTTGACGAAACAATTCCAAAAGCAA
Source organism: Mactromeris polynyma (assembly GCA_032209605.1). NCBI lineage: Eukaryota > Metazoa > Mollusca > Bivalvia > Venerida > Mactridae > Mactromeris > Mactromeris polynyma. The sequence goes on along the minus strand of JASFXZ010000010.1, from coordinate 14,375,918 downwards.
TCCCAAGCGAGCTCTCCACATGTTCTTACTATACACCAAGTTTGATGTCAATATGACAAACAAAACAAAAGTTATTGGCCGGAAACCAAATTTCTATTTTTAGTAATGGTGACCTTGACCTTTGATGGACCGAACCCAAAAGTAATCCCAAGCGAGCTCTCCACATGTTCTTTCTGTACACCAAGTTTGATGGCAATATGTTCAACGAAACTCAAGTTTTTCGCCGGAAACCAAAATGCTATTTTTAGTAATGGTGACCTTGACCTTCGTCAGAACGGGTCAAAAAGCAATCCCAAGCAAGCTCTCCACATGTTCTTACTGTACATCGAGTTTGATGTCAATAGGATTAACGAAACTCAAGTTATTCGCCGGAAACCAAATTTCTATTTTTCGTAACAGTGACCTTGACCTTTGTCGGACCGAACCCAAAAGCAATCCCAAGCGAGCTCTCCACATGTTCTTACTATACACCAAGTTTGATGTCAATATGATCAATGTAACTCAAGTTATTCGCCGGAAACCAAATTGCTAGTTTTAGTAATAATGACCTTGACCTTTGTTGGACCGATCCCAAAAGCAATCCCAATTGAGCTCTCTACATGTTCTTACTATACACCAAGTTTGAAGTCAATATGATCAATGTAACTCAAGTTATTCGCCGGAAACCAAATTTCTATTTTTCGTAATGGTGACCTTGACCTTTGTCGGACCGAACCCAAAAGCAATCCCAAGCGAGCTCTCCACATGTTCTTACTATACACCAAGTTTGAAGTCAATATGTTCAATGTAACTCAAGTTATTCGCCGGAAACCAAATTTCTATTTTTCGTAACGGTGACCTTGACCTTTGTCGGACCGAACCCAAAAGCAATCCCAAGCGAGCTCTCCACATGTTCTTACTATACACCAAGTTTGATGTCAATATGATCAATGTAACTCAAGTTATTCGCCGGAAACCAAATTTCTATTTTTCGTAACGGTGACCTTGACCTTTGTCGGACCGAACCCAAAAGCAATCCCAAGCGAGCTCTCCACATGTTCTTACTATACACCAAGTTTGAAGTCAATATGATCAATGTAACTCAAGTTATTCGCCGGAAACCAAATTTCTATTTTTCGTAACGGTGACCTTGACCTTTGTCGGACCGAACCCAAAAGCAATCCCAAGCGAGCTCTCCACATGTTCTTACTATACACCAAGTTTGATGTCAATGTGATCAATGTAACTCATGTTATTCGCCGGAAACCAAATTTCTATTTTTAGTAACGGTGACCTTGACCTTTGTCGGACCGAACCCAAAAGCAATCCCAAGCGAGCTTTCCATATGTTCTTACTGTACACCAAGTTTGGTTACAATACGATCAACAGAACTCAAGTTATTCGCCGGAAACCACCCAGTTTGACGCCCGCCCGCCCGCCCGCCCAACGACATACACCATTCTAATAACCTGGTTTTTTTCAAAAACCTGGTTAATAATATAACTGCCACAAACAAAATTCAATCACACCAGGGGCGTAGCTAGCCCTCTATTCATGTGGATTCATAATTGTGCTAGGGGGGTCCGAGGGGCATGCCCCCGTGGAAAATTTTGAAAATAATAGTGCAATCTGGTGCATTCTGGGCGTTCTGAGGTGCTTTATTTAGTACTAGAAAATGGACAGTTTAAGGATCATAAATCAACAAATAATCCCTTTACTCCGCAGATTTTTTCCTCTAAAATAAAGCTAAAATAGCAAACAAATATAAGCCCCGATTATGTTAATAATACTCAGATTGTCTAACAGACTTCTAATTTTCTGTCCTTTTTGCCAGCGAACTGTATTATTACATTTTCAATGTCAATGTCCATATGTCTGTATGGTAGGTTGTTAGTGCCACCGGTATAAATTGGGTAAACGGAAAATTCTTGCGTCAATATCCCAGCTCGATTTCTGAGGATTTTTAATGCGGAGGGGGGTCCTCAAGGGCTTATTAGTATAGAAACGGCAAGGAACGTTTGATATGAACATGTAGACTAGTCAAGTACGCATACTGCAACTTTGGCTGAATTATCTTATTTTTTTGGTCAGAATCATGTGGATTCAGCCGCGAACTCGCGTTAAGGCAGCTACGCACCTGCACACTTGTCGATATAAGGCTGTTGCTTTAAGTTTTTTACTAACAACTTCAAAAACACTAACTACTTCAAAGCTCCATCACAAAAAAGATATGAAAAAATCAAATCATTTCAAAAATTCATTAATGTCTAAATCTCAGACGTAGATGAAAATCATTGTCAAGCCATTGATAAAATCTACCTCTAACATATCAATAAAACATTCCAAATACAAAAAAATACCAAATTGACAATACATGCACATATAGTACTCACATATCATGACAACATAAGAGACAACAGCCAGGTTTTCAATTACATCGCAGTGAATTCATTGGTTATACAATATTGTGCATGATTTAACAATTAATTCATTGGTTATACAATATTGTACATGATTTAACAATTAATTCATTGGTTATACAATATTGTACATTATTTAACATTTCATTCATTGGCTATACAATATTGTATATGATTTAACAATTAATTCATTGGTTATACAATATTGTACATGATTTAACAATTAATTCATTGGTTATACAATATTGTACATGATTTAACAATTAATTCATTGGTTATACAATATTGTACATGATTTAACAATTAATTCATTGGTTATACAATATTGCACATGATTTAACAATTAATTCATTGGTTATACAATATTGTACATGATTTAACAATTAATTCATTGGTTATACAATATTGTACATGATTTAACAATTAATTCATTGGCTATACAATATTGTACATGATTTAACAATTAATTCATTGGCTATACAATATTGTACATGATTTAACAATTAATTCATTGGCTATACAATATTGTACATGATTTAACAATTAATTCATTGGCTATACAATATTGTACATGATTTAACAATTAATTCATTGGCTATACAATATTGTAAATGATTTAACAATTAATTCATTGGCTATACAATATTGTACATGATTAACAGTTAATTCATTGGTAATACAATATTGTGCATGATTTAACAATTAATTCATTGGTTATACAATATTGTACATGATTTAACAATTAATTCATTGGTTATACAATATTGTACATGATTTAACAATTAATTCATTGGCTATACAATATTGTACATGATTTAACAATTAATTCATTGGCTATACAATATTGTAAATGATTTAACAATTAATTCATTGGCTATACAATATTGTACATGATTAACAGTTAATTCATTGGTTATACAATATTGTGCATGATTTAACAATTAATTCATTGGCTTTACAATATTATACATATAGGACAACCAATTAAATTACTGGCTGCAAAAGATATGACCAATTAACTGGCTGCATGAGATATGACTAATAAACTGGCTGCATGAGATATGACTTATTAACTGGCTGCACAAGATATGACCAATTAAATTACTGACTGCACAAGATACGACCAATTAACTGGTTGCATGAGATATGACCAATTAACTGGTTGCATGAGATATGACCAATTAACTGGCTGCATGAGATATGACCAATTACCTGGCTGCACAAGATATGACCAATTAAAAGGCTGCACAAGATATGACCAAATTACTGACTGCACAAGATAAGACCAATTAACTGGCTGCATGTGATATGACCAATTAAATTACTAGCTGCACAGGATATGACCAATTAATTCATTGACAATAATATATTTGACCAATTAATTAATTGTTTACACAATATTGTACAAATGTACTACAACCAATTAAATCATAGACTACACAATACTACATACATGTATTTATCCATTCCAACCCACAAACTTATGTCAATTAAATTTTGCTGTGGGACAATAAAATAATGACAATCAAAGATAATGTGACATTATTTACCAATTTGACACTTTGAAACTTGTCACAATAATTAGGTCATACACAATATGCATTGTTAAACAGAAAATGAATCTGATATGATTTGCAACTTGTAACAAAAAGTGTAGTTAACATTCTACCATGCCTCCAATGATAAACCGATGCTTACCATATTTTTCACTGCGACTTTAGCTTCTCCGTCTTCGATAAAATACATACAATCCGCGCTATCTCCCTGAAATAAGATAAACATGATATACCCTCATTTAGGAAAACTACCAATAGATAATATCAGGGCAATTACAGAAGCTGTAAATGCACAAACTGGACGAACACGAAGCATCAGGTCTGGAGACAAATATATCATAATTATCTCGAGAAATAAGCATCATTAAGTGAACAAATGATTGATATTCCCAGACCGTGACAATTATGTGACGAATATCGACTACATTGCCTCATACTGAGCTCGGGATTATAATGAATACTTACACTCGGCACTCTAATCTCAAATCACAAAATTCACTCTTATTAGTCTGATAGGGGAAAATTGAGTATGGAAATTACATGCATTGTCAAATGAGTGTTTAATATTCTTGGATGTCATTTTCTTTGAGATTTTAGCGTAATTATGAGATCAATGTGATTATTAGGTTCTAGTGCAACACTCCCTTACTTGAACGTAATAATGACTCCCTCAGTCTATATTCATACTGAAATCTCTAAGAAAACGGGTCACAAAGAATATTCAGCTCTCATTTAACATTATCATACATTTTCAACACTAAATATGAGTCACTATCAAACTCATCAATTTTGTAATCTGAGATTTAAGTGCCGAGTGTAAGTATAGGTTATGATACTGTGCCCCGTAAACACAGTGTGACTGAGGTACAGTCCTAAGGTGGAAGCCCCCTACTTATTACTACTGTACAACAAGGACCAGCCAACAAGTACCTGGGTACTAGGTCGAGTAACGCCATGACCTGGACACATTCTGGCATTTCACTCATCATTTGCCCATTATATAATAAGAAAGAAAATGTCAACAACAGAGTCATAAGCAGTCATGCAAAACAATTGTGCAAGGGGCAATTTTATAATCAACATTTCTGTCTAAGTTTATACATATTTACTTACAAGTTCTTACAACTTATATTAATCACTCTCGATGACTGCTTCCTGGCTACCAACCAGTACTTGTGCCAAATTAAGGAATTAAGAAGTTCATGATCAAACCCTGCACTCACAAACTTCGGATCAGGAATCAGGCGCTCTACCACTGCGCCCCCATGTATCTGTTTAACCATTGAGGCCAAATATTCTTAGAGTACAGCATTTTTGGCTTTTTTGTAGGTAAGGAACTAGAAACTCTATATTTTTAAATGCTGGCCTGAACTACTTTTCATAAAATCACAAAGACTGACCTGTTTAATAATTACTGTTCCAGCTTCGAACGTTTTTGTATACAACGCATCAGCAATGTTCATTTTTTCATATGACTGAAAATATAGAAGAAAAGCATACAAAATCACTGGCTGATATTGAGATACAATAATGGTTCGGGATGCCAACAGTGTGAAAAAAGAGAATTATTTTGTCGACATCTTGTTTTCCTTCCCAAATCTGAACAAAGACACTGCAATACGATTGGTTAAGCCCAGTAACGCTATCGTTCATTGGTTATTAGTAATAGTGACAATAAGTGAACAGATTCAAATCAGCGTTACAGTATAAAATTTTACCGTACGTCGGATTCAATTAGACTCTATGTGCAATCTCTCTCGGACTTTAGTAGGGTAGTAGGGTACCCCCCCCCCCAAATTCTCTCCTCAGATTTACGCCAATCTCAAAAATTGTCACGATGGCCATGAAATCCATGGAAAATTCACATCATTGAATGGTTCAGAATTTAAACAAGAGTATTGCAAGCGAATGCAGACCCTTGTCAGTGGGTTATTGTATCAATGGGACTTATACATTCGGACCTAGTTCATTTGAATTCATCAGGTCCAAAATTTATTTCGAATAACACATGCTTTTGAATAGTCCATTTCTATTTGATGTGCCTTATAAGATGGTACCTGATATTTTTTTCAGATGATACAAAGTATTTGGGTAGGTTGTCGAATAAAAGATGTCCGACTGTACTTCAAAGAAACGGAGCGAAATGCAATAGTTAGCATTAATTAACAGTTTTGTGGTTACAGACACAGATCAATAACCCTCAATTTTTTCAAAACAGACAAGCTCCCAAGAGGTGTTTCAGCAGCGAATAAATTGAAATGCTGCACCAATGTCAATTAAATAAGTTAATAGCATTTCAACAAGTATAAAGTAAGCATTTCTTTCCACATCATCAAATAAAAGTATACTTCTTTTAGAAATTTAGTATTTCAAAAACTTTACAATTTTCATACACATTTATTTCTAAGTGCATGTGATTTGGGTATTGAATTGGCTTATTAATGATGCTTTAACAATTATATTTCAATGCATTATATTCAGTTCCATTTTAACTAATTTTATCTGCCAATTTGAAGGCTTATACAGGTTTAAATGTAAGAAAACCAGTATTTAATGCTTTTACAAAGATCTATAATTTGATCATGTTTCAATGCTTATCTAGTTAATGATTCTCTCACAAATTTCTGAACTAGACATTTATGAATCAATAACATCAGCGTGGATAGAGCTGATGAGTATGCTACAATGACTCATCATTTGACCAAGAAATGTTTGGAAACTTTTGAATGCAAACTGGAACAAATAGACTACATTGCAAAATACATTGATATATCTCAATAATAAGACCACAAGGCAGACAGCTGTTGGGGACTGACATCAGTCTCTACACATAATTGGGGGAATTTTGTGTCCATGACAGAATGATAAGGGGAATTTTAAGCCACACTTTGATGATAATTCTTTTTAATTTGTTTGTACTGTTTTTAATCAGTTATGACAAATATACAGTATTTTCTAGCAAACGTCTTAATATGTTTAAAGAAATGTGGACCAGCCCCAACAATTTTTTTTGAGAATTTTGTTTCTTTTTAGGGGGGGAATTGAAACGGAAATAGAGGGGAATAACAGACTACATTGTATTTGACTAGGGGAATGGTACCAATAAAAAGCCCTGGGCCATTATTGGTTCTGAGGAAAGTTGATGTGAGACGTGAGAGGATCTATTTATCGAGTTGAAATATGGAAGAAAAAACATAAACTGGTCCATGAAAGTATGGTCTTGTTAATGAGGTAGTCTTAATTTCAAGTTGGCCTTTAAGTGAGGTTTTACTGTACTTCCGGTCCAGTCAGTATTTGTATCATATATAACTTGAATGTTGATACTCCTCCCCTTCCATCAGGACAACGGAATCCTCCCTGGGCAACAGGAAAACTGCCATAACAAATACTCAAGATGATATACGCAAGTAGTATCATTATAAGGCTGCAGTTGTCACAAGTGAATAGTACAATATAAATATACTATTCGTTGCTCCCAAAGGAGGCGGCAAACTGAGTGAAAAATCTGAAGGTTTGGAGAGTGAATTACAGGTCTTTATATTTTTTTCAGTAAAAATTAAGGTTTTAAAGGATTTTCCAAAAATTAAAGGTTATTACCGGCATCTATATATAAATTGAATTTATACAGACAAAGATGTAGGAAAGTGTTACGTCAGCCCAACATTGCCAATCCAAAACTGACACATTGTTAATATCTATTTGTCAACTTCTTGTCTGGTACAAATTCATGAGGGGCTGAGAAAACAACATTAGCAGGGAATTGGCATGTCAAGTGGGAATGTAAAATATTTGGTTACATTGTACAAGAATTGCAAACATGGAGAAATATTGACATCAATGCAGATTTGTACTCAAAGGGGGCGGATTACATGACAGAATTACACATTGGGGTGTACATGGTTCATACAGAACTTCCCGAAAAGAATTCAAGTACTTTTCAAGGACTTTTCGAATACTTTTCCCCCATTTTCAAGAATTAAAAATGTTGATATTTTCGGTATAGAGAAGAAGGGCTACAGTGTATTTTTTTAAAGTTTATACCACCGAGATGACCATCACTGCAGCACGATTAAAATTACTTTAATAGGGCATAAAACCTGTCAACTACTATACCATACTGTAAGACCATACAATCGTCTACTTAGCGGTGGGCCCCGTTAAAAATAGCCCTGTCATTTTTCACACTTTTTCATCATTGTTGGTATGTTTGTTATTTTTTGTTTTTGTCTATTTGCAATTTACCGAATTTTATTAGTTTTTTTAAAATTCAAGTACTTTTCAAGGAGTTTTTGGCTGCTACATGTTCAAGTACTTTTCAAGGAGAAGGCATCAAAGTCAAGCACTTTTCAAGACTGTGCGAACCCTGGTGTATAGTGATTTTTATAACATAAATATTTAATGGATATTTTCCTCAAACATACTATGCTTAAGCACACTGCTAGGAATTTACTGAAGCACTAAGTATGTTTGCAAAATTGGGCACAGGTTAAAAATTTAACAAAAACAAACAATAATGTAATATTTCAAACAATGATTTACTTTGAACACTTTTTTTTAGCTTTTAATTTTTGCCAATATGAATCTTATTCCCATAGTTAAATTCAATATTGAACTAACTGCAGCCTTCAGCATTTATTAAACCCCAGTACAGACAGTTTCACACTGAATTGTGAGAAAGCATTAGCAAGAATCATTGGTGCCCCACGCAATGTGAGCTATTACACAGCAATTTAATTATTTCAAACCCCTTGAGCCAAACAAACTGTTATTCTAACAACATATTCGAGTGATCAAGCTTTCATTGTATATTGGTTGTTGTAAAAACTCTTATTCAAGTAATTGATTTTCATGCATGCTTTCATGCAAGGTTAACAATCATATATGGATTCCGTAGTTGAAAACTCCTTAAATCACTATTATGTCACAGAAAACATCAGCAAAGTATCAATAACTTTAATAAAACAAACAACATTTCAACCAGAGCAAGATTTAAGATCCGTAAAATGTTTTCTTCAAGAACATTTTCCACAATGCATTGCATTAACCTTGGTGTATCATAAACATTTTCCACAATACCTTGCATTAACCTTGGTGTATCATGAACATTTTCCACAATACATTGCATTAACCTTGGATGTATCATCATGAACATTTTCCACAATACATTGCATTAACCTTGGTGTATCATCATGAACATTTTCCACAATACATTGCATTGACCTTGGTGTATCATCATGAACATTTTCCACAATACATTGCATTAACCTTGCATGGTGTATCATGAACATTTTCCACAATACATTGCATTAACCTTGGTGTATCATGAACATTTTCCACAATACCTTGCATTAACCTTGGTGTATCATGAACATTTTCCACAATACATTGCATTAACCTTGGATGTATCATCATGAACATTTTCCACAATACATTGCATTGACCTTGGTGTATCATCATGAACATTTTCCACAATACATAGCATTGACCTTGGTGTATCACCATGAACATTTTCCACAATACATTGCATTAACCTTGGTGTATCATGAACATTTTCCACAATACATTGCATTGACCTTGGTGTATCATGAACATTTTCCACAATACATTGCATTGACCTTGGTGTATCATCATGAACATTTTCCACAATACATTGCATTAACCTTGATGTATCATCATGAACATTTTCCACAATACATTGCATTGACCTTGGTGTATCATGAACATTTTCCACAATACATTGCATTGACCTTGGTGTATCATGAACATTTTCCACTATACATTGCATTGACCTTGGTGTATCATGAACATTTTCCACAATACATTGCATTGACCTTGGTGTATCATGAACATTTTCCACTATACATTGCATTGACCTTGATGTATCATCATGAACATTTTCCACAATACATTGCATTGACCTTGGTGTATCATGAACATTTTCCACAATACATTGCATTGACCTTGGTGTATCATCATGAACATTTTCCACTATACATTGCATTGACCTTGGTGTATCATGAACATATTCAACAATACATTGCATTGACCTTGGTGTATCATGAACATTTTCCACAATACATTGCATTGACCTTGGTGTATCATCATGAACATTTTCCACTATACATTGCATTGACCTTGGTGTATCATGAACATATTCAACAATACATTGCATTGACCTGTGTGTATCATGAACATTTTCCACAATACATTGCATTGACCTTGGTGTATCATGAACATATTCAACAATACATTGCATTGACCTTGGTGTATCATGAACATTTTCCACAATACATTGCATTGACCTTGGTGTATCATGAACATATTCAACAATACATTGCATTAACCTTGATGTATCATCATGAACATATTCAACAATACATTGCATTAACCTTGATGTATCATCATGAACATTTTCCACTATACATTGCATTGACCTTGGTGTATCATGAACATTTTCCACAATACATTGCATTGACCTTGGTGTATCATGAACATTTTCCACTATACATTACATTGACCTTGGTGTATCATGAACATATTCAACAATACATTGCATTGACCTTGGTGTATCAAGAACATTTTCCACAATACATTGCATTGACCTTGGTGTATCATGAACATATTCAACAATACATTGCATTGACCTTGGTGTATCATGAACATTTTCCACAATACATTGCATTGACCTTGGTGTATCATGAACATTTTCCACTATACATTACATTGACCTTGGTGTATCATGAACATATTCAACAATACATTGCATTGACCTTGGTGTATCATGAACATTTTCCACTATACATTGCATTGACCTTGGTGTATCATGAACATATTCAACAATACATTGCATTAACCTTGATGTATCATGAACATTTTCCACAATACATTGCATTGACCTTGGTGTATCATGAACATTTTCCACAATACATTGCATTAACCTTGGTGTATTTAACTTCAAATACAGTATACATGGTAAACTTCATGATGTCGGCATGTTGGTGAATTCAAGGATGTTGCAAAATTATCAGCCAACATAATTTTCCTCGTTCATGGAAGTATATTCTAACATACTTAACTATTAAGCAATAGCAATATCTATTTCAGTGGTTCCCAAACATTCACTGATTAAGAAATGTCTTAAAACGCTGATATATTAACTTTATGACACTTGCAAATTCTATTTTATACAGTATAGCATTAGCTGAAATTGTGAATGTTTCAATAGATATACATGTACATTTGTACTTCCGACTGCTATGAATATGGGGTTTGTCTCTGATACTGTGGTACAGTATGACCTGTCTATAACGACACACACTGGTACCGACATGCAATGCAGGATAATGCAGGATATCGGACATTGAAGGTTTTCATTTTTCACGGAATCTACGTACTTCATGTGCAAGATGACAAAGCTGTATAGTATACTCTATTGTTATTTTATGGTCTACAGGAAGACAAATACCTATAAACAAATGTATTGTTTCCTAACAACTCTATTTGACTTCAGTACCAGTTAAATCGCGCTGGAGAATTAAGCGTGTTTATACTTTAATTTTAGTGTTGTAAGAAGGAATATTTCATGATAAATGGTATTTGACGGATGCTTAAATTTGGGTTGTAAGCATTTACAATGTGCATTGTTAACACTTATCTATTAACTCAATGAAGACTGAAAATTCAAGCAATTTTTCAGTATTTCAACCATGAAAGTTGTTGATAAATTTAACACTTAATTATACACCAATTAGTGTTGGATAAAGCCAGTTGCTTTTGTCATGGTTATTTCACCTAGACAATATGCATCGACATCTACACATGTAATACCAAGGACCTGAATTGTCTTTGTTCATGGTTATACTGTAGATTAAAATCATGTAGTGATGCATAAATTTCTACAAAATGATACATATATTTACCTCTAGAGTTTTCAACATTGGTACATTCTCCAACAATGACTCGTAAACTTTCCTTCTTTCATAGGCATTCTTTAGTACAATTCTTCTAAATGTTAATCTATCCTGAAAGACATAAAAAACAAAAAATATGACACAAGAAATAATACAATCAACAATGCAGGTGATCTGTTCATCCTTCTAGATTATTTTTAAGATTTATGATAAAAACGATCATAAAACTAAGGCCCAAGGCCCTCTATTATAAGCCCCAAAGTCATAAAATTGTCAAACAAGATCAATTCTTCTGGGCCAAGCATAGATCAGTCCATGATATTTCCATACAAATGTCAATATTCTAGACATAGCAGTCAGAGTGCCATGTGTTATTGCGATATTACATTACCGTAGTAGACTTTAAGATCAAAATTAACATATTCCAACATAAAACAAGAACTATAAAGCTGTACAATACATACTTTATATTCTCTCTCACATCAAAGCAATTACAATGACTTCGTCTTTGAGTTGATATAAAAATACCCCCCCCCCTCCCTTGTAGCTTTAATTTAAGCCATGCAAAGTGAGCTATTGTTTTACAAAATTCAACCCCTACTTTTTTAAGTTAAGTATAAATTCAATTAAGCAATAAGATGTAGTGCTTAACATATCTAAGCCTCTGAAGTTTGCATTAAGTTATAAAACACAAAGTCCTCAATTTCATCTAATGGATGGATACTTGACTGAAGACATTTGCAGTGAATAATCAACATTACAACAAAAACCAAAATGCAATTCCTCATGAAAAATTAAATTTGCGTGTTAAAACTGTCGTAAAAGTTAACGATATTAATCAACAAAACCGACTGTTTCATGCATAATGCTGAAGTTTTTACTAACAAATTAATCTTAACAAGCAATTTCCCCACTTACATACAGGATTCTATCTCCCATTCATACACATTAAGGCTTAAAGACAGATTGGACAAGATCTTATGTATTCAAAATATACAAATTCAGTAAAACCTCAATAATAAGACCACCCTTGAGACAATCGAACACTGGTGTTCTTATTGAGGTGGTCTTAATATTGAGGTTGAATAAAGGGCTTAACAGTGAAAACGGACTTAAAAAAATTGCGTTCTTAATTTTGAGGTGGTCTCATTATTGAGGTTATACTGTAACTTAATGTAGAATGCTGACAAACTTTGAAGGTAGGCTGGCAAAAACAGGTTCATTTTAAATAACTTCCAATAAAAATCACAATGCCACAGTTAATTATATGGATGCTTTCATGACAAAACATGTATTAGTGACATTGGTTAGGATGTCGTGTATTTGGATGCTTTCATGACAAACCATGTATTAGTGACGTTGGTTAGGATGTCGTGTATTTGGATGCTTTCATGACAAAACATGTATTAGTGACATTGGTTAGGATGTCGTGTATTTGGATGCTTTCATGACAAACCATGTATTAGTGACGTTGGTTAGGATGTCGTGTATTTGGATGCTTTCATGACAAACCATGTATTAGTGACATTGGTTAGGATGTCGTGTATTTGGATGCTTTCATGACAAACCATGTATTAGTGACGTTGGTTAGGATGTCGTGTATTTGGATGCTTTCATGACAAAACATGTATTAGTGACATTGGTTAGGATGTCGTGTATTTGGATGCTTTCATGACAAACCATGTATTAGTGACATTGGTTAGGATGTCGTGTATTTGGATGCTTTCATGACAAAACATGTATTAGTGACATTGGTTAGGATGTCGTGTATTTGGATGCTTTCATGACAAACCATGTATTAGTGACGTTGGTTAGGATGTCGTGTATTTGGATGCTTTCATGACAAAACATGTATTAGTGACATTGGTTAGGATGTCGTGTATTTGGATGCTTTCATGACAAACCATGTATTAGTGACGTTGGTTAGGATGTCGTGTATATGGATACTTTCATGACAAACCATGTATTAGTGACGTTGGTTAGGATGTCGTGTATTTGGATGCTTTCATAACAAAACATGTATTAGTGACGTTGGTCAGGATGTCGTGTATATGGATGCTTTCATGACAAAACATGTATTAGTGACGTTGGTTAGGATGTCGTGTATTTGGATGCTTTCATAACAAACCATGTATTAGTGACGTTGGTCAGGATGTCGTGTATATGGATACTTTCATGACAAACCATGTATTAGTGACGTTGGTTAGGATGTCGTGTATTTGGATGCTTTCATGACAAACCATGTATTAGTGACGTTGGTTAGGATGTCGTGTATTTTTCAATATAAACTAAGTGCTTTCTCAGGAGTGTCTTCGATTGCTCAATTTTGATTTTTAGAATTAGAAGAACATGAAAATGTTGATACATGTTGTGAAATTTGTTGTTTGAAAAACAGAAGATTTTAAAGAATTAATGTACATTTGTGTTACGCGTTTTTGATGCACTGATACATTATAGCTTACTTTTGTATTTTATTCTTGATATTTGAATCGCCATACAAAGATAGGTAGACATTGGATTTTGATGTATGGTATTAAATGAACAAATGTTTAGATCACTACTACAGGTTTTACCATGGAACGTCTCATTTTCTTACATTATTATTAATGAAGTACAAGGAAAAAAACGCATTCTACATCTCATCAATTCTCACACAGCTTCTAAACATGTAACAACAACTGAACAGGAGTCACTGAACCCCACATGTCGGTACCGGCAGTTCTTAACATGCAATACCACAATATTTCATACCTAAAAAACACTGTTTTCAATAATGTCATTAAAACGTGTTGTACATATTTTTGTGGTGGCATAATTGCATCTCTCACTCTCTCAATTTTAAATTGGCAGAAAATAAGATGTACAATGAACAGAGGAGGATAGAGAGCACATAAATGGTAAGAATGCACACATCATATCGTTTGAAGTCGATGTTTTCATCAGACAATGTAGCATGTTTACCAGCATTTACTGCCCTATCACACCCATAGTTTGTACCAATTGGCAATATTTTACACATAAAATATTCATCTTTCATGTTCGAATGGAAGCATCTTTATCAGTTTTGGTAATGATGAACATAGGGGTTGTCTGGTGTTGTTTGACAAGCTGACTATCAGACAGACATCATTATTCCCTGCATTCCCCCAGCTGCCAATCCAAGTACTTTCTAAGTATTGACCATAAAATGTTGCAAATACACAAATACGCAAACCAACAGACATCTATTAGTCTCATAACTCGTTAGTCTATAATACTGCATGATCTGTAACCATTCATCATCCCATTGACCAATCACTGGCTCTATCATGGACCAAATACTATCATTTCGTTATGTTTTCCTCGATATTTTTTTTTTCAATACTAGATCAATAATGTGAGAAATGCATGGTAAGCCAGAATTTTACAAGGTCAATAATCAAATGTTACCAATAAATAACAGCTGGCTAACAAATACATTGTATGATGATAGCCATATCATAACCTGTTATCCACGTCCTCATCATTTCGGTAACAGTTTTTAGGAATTTTCCAAGAATGGCAATCCACAAGTAATCGATGAGCATGAAAACACAAGGGTATCTAATTAAGACGAGGGGTCGTGGCCCTGAGACTAAATTCGATAGTCAAGTATATCCACTGTTTCTGTTTTGTGTGTGTACAAACAGGAATTTCTCTTTATCATGTGACGTCACTGATGTATGCAAATAAGCAGACATGACATGCACCGTGATTTTGATAATGAAAACCCCCAAAAGTTTAAACAATCAAATCAACGTACAATGCACTGTGATTGTGAACCCTAGAAGTTGTTAGTTTATACACTCTGTCCTTAGATAATTAAGTCCCTCCCCTTCACTTAACTTTGAATTAAGCTCAACCTCTCCAGATGTATAGCAAGGCAAACTTAAAAAAAAACTAGCAAAACTTTGATACAACATTTGAGCCACATCAATGCATCAAGTACAATGAAATTACAACTATTTCTGTTTGAAAAATCTGATTATTTTTTTCTTTGTCAACATGATTTATCAGCCTGATTAAACCATTGAGAGGTCTTTTTAACACAATGAAATCAGACACATCCATCACCAATTATGCTGAAGCCAAAATTTCTCATATGACAGGATAAAAAATTTACAAAATACATTCCGACCCCGTTCATTCGGATTCATCAGGTCAGAAATTTTATTTTGAATAATAAATGGTTTCGAATAGCAAAATTCAATTCCATGTGTATAAGAATATACATCGGGAACTGATTTTTCGGATGTTACCAAATAAACGAGGTCTGATAGTATGTCTAACTGCTTTATCAGTTATCTTAATTAGAATGTTCGGGTATAATGTTATATCAGTGTCTAGAGAATAAAGGCCTTTCTGCTAGACATGGATATGTATCAGCATCAGTCTTGCATGTCAAACTATCACAAACACTACTTTATTCAATGTACAAAGTACTTCATACAGAGATGTAGTAGTTGCATTCTCCTTCAAACTATAATCAACAATTTGTACTTGAACAACAAACTGCATATTTTTGCATGTAATTTAATATACCAACATTCATCTAATTCAGGTTTAAGGGTTGCCCACAAATCAGAATTAACAATTCTTAGATCACACATCCTTCATAGATCTTGGCAAAACACTCCTAATATCTTGTCTTATTATGGCTTAAAGGTACATAGTCTTATTTTTTGGACAAATTAGCCTTGGTTATAAATAATGAGAAAATCAAAGGAAATTGCCTTCATACAGATGTACTCTACAACACTTCACTGTCACTTTTCTTACATGTTTCCCACAAATACAAGTGTCCGATTACCAGTATTTTCTATCCTGACCTAAGCGCCGAGTTAGCGCTAACATAGGAAATATCTGCATCAAACTCATGTTTTGCAGTTTTAGGAATCTTTCAAGAAATGTAACAATGCAATGTTTTGAGTATGTCAGTATGAAGACATTTATATTCTGTTCCTCAACTTATTTTGATAGAAAATAAGACTATCTACTTTTAAGGCTTGAAATGGTTGAAGGGCAGATTGCCGGACTTCTGACCCACAGGTGATGTGAGCTTGAATCCTGCCTTGAGCGAGGTTGAACGGTACAAACCCCTTGATAAATCCCTCAAGTACCAGTTAGGAACCCAGTTTGCTCGAGTATTGGTTAGTAACCCAGAAAACAGTCATTGAGAGAGTAAATGCAGGAGTGTCAGTAAGAGCCAGTAGCCGGTAAAATTAGCGGTAACTTAAGCATCATCACCCGGCTACTTTTCTTGTATGAATGATTATATATAAGAGGAGTACCCCCCAGACTCCCGTCTACTTTTGATGATTTCCCAGTCACTTAAAGAATTAGTGACACCCCTGTAATGTTTACTTGTTTCAGAACTGATGTAAAGCAAATCCCATCAACTGAAAGCTTCAATTTAACATCAAGCCGTCCTTGAAAACTTGTTTGGCATTACCCTACTCAGCAAATTTTGGTGCACTGGTAGACAGGCAATAATTTTTTTTAGATTATTTTTATGGTCATACTAAGTGTTAACTACAAATACCCTGCTAAAAAGTTCCAGGGGTCATTTTCATGGGTAGTTAGGGTTATGCCAATGAAACAATGTTTTAAGTATGGCCTCATGACTTGGATGACAACAAGACTCCTTACCATAGCCCATAGAGATCCTTCACTTGTAGCAATGATTGTAGCAGCACGGGGCATATTGTACATTAGTGCCAGTTCTCCAAAACTTCCAGTACTGTCATATTTTCCAACCATTTTATCATCTACATAAATGTCATATGTACCACTGAAATGCAGAAAGAGGTTATGGTAATACATGTACATTACACAAAATGTCTGAGTACTGAATACTTGGTAACATCCGAAGTTAATTTCAGGTCCCGATGTGTCTACTTATGCATGTCAAATTAAAATGGGCTATTTCAAACTATGTATTATTCAAAATAAAATTTCGGACCTGATGAATTTGAATGCACGAAGTCCAACTGCATTTTTGTCTCAAAGAAAACAGCTTTAGAGGAAGACAATACATTTAGTCAAATGTGTAGACAACAGATATAAGCATTATTAGTACTTAAAACAGAAAATCAGAATGTTATATTCTAACATACGACCATAACAATGTAATATCATTATTTGCAGCACATAGATTTTCCCAAAATAGACGAACCGAACATTTCTGGACATAAATTGTCTAATATTCATACAAAATAAGACTTTCTTTGCTCGACGACACCCATGAGGAAAATATGTCATATTATTGATAATTTAAGACTAAAACAAAGATTATAAGAGTCTACGAAAACCTCTTCCATTTTCCATACCATTAATTTAGCTTAGATTTTCCTCTGGTCTAGCTGTATGACTGACTTATAATAATGAGACTGCATCTTACTTTCAGCTCTGTAATGCAGCTATCTAGTATAAACATATACCGAATATTCCCTTATAAATGCCCCTCCCATAATTTATGCCCCCATTTAGTTGGGAAGATGGCTAGTGAGGGCAAGTTCTGACACTTTAGGCTTTGATCAAAGGTTAGAGAACGGCTAGTTGGTACCATACTTGTTCTAATAGATGCATATGAGACCTAAAAATAAGTGACTGTTAGTGATTTTTTTACCTTTTTAGGGAATATTTGGTTCCATAGTCTCATAAATGGATGGTGGATGTCGGGGACTAAAATCAGGGAGCACGAAAATGATACATGAAGAATGGATGGTGTAGGTTCCTGAGATATTCATGCGAGAACATACCCAAATCCCTCGCTTGAAATGCGACAACACTTGCAATCGAATATAAATATGTTTCAAGCAAAGACCATTACTTCCATAGAAACCAGAGAGGAAGAAATGACCCAAACAACACAATCGTAACACTATAATAAAATTTATCTCGACCAAGACTCTCTTCATGGCACTAACAGCTTACATGTGGGAAATATAAGCATACAATCAGACAAGGATAATAACAGTTGTCCAACCAATAAACAAGTGAAGTAATTACACCATATGTCTGTCACTGGATTCCCTCTATGTACATGATCGTATATAAGGTCTAAAAGTCTACAGATGGCCGACAGCTTTATATTCAAAGCTTTTATATACTTCTCACATACATTTAAAACTATCATTAGTCGGCGGCCCCTGGAGGGCGCCGGGAGGGCGCCGACTATATTTTATACTGTCAAAGATATAGCCTAACTTAGGGATCAGTTATTAAAGTAGATGAACATATGTGTTATGTAAAGAAGAGCGCTGTTACATAAAAAAGTTTAGTGATCGTGTCATACGACTATTTTAGTAATGTTGGTAATAGAATCAATGACTTCATGTATATAACGTTGCAATTTGGTCGCTGTAATAAAAAAAATAAAAATAACGCCTCACTTATTTCCGGTGTAAATTAACTTACATGCGCATGCGCAAGGCTAATGATTTAGGAATGGATAAACGCCTGTTTGTGCCAAACCCGGACGTAACTAATTTTGGGACGAACCACTTCGTTTATAAATTATTTTATGATAATAGTTTATTTATGGACATCAAATGGTTCGGAGGGAGCTTGTAAAACAAAATTATAACAAAACAGAAGATAAGTTGTAAAGGCCACACCAAATTGATTGGTAGTTCGTCCGATTTACTGCTCCTTTAAAATGCAAGAGATTTGAAGAGAAGAAAATAAAATAAAACTTTACCCACTCGCGAATGAATTAGTACATGACTGGCCAAACGTTATATAAATAGAATTTTATTTGCCAATATTGTATATACATGTAATTCATGTATGATGACTATATAAGCTTTTTAAAACTTCAGGATGAAATGTCACAGTAAATATTTCATATGGCACTAATTGTCCCGAGACGAGTCACCTTTGGCACAAACAGTACTGTAACCAATTATGTAATCCTTTTCAGTACCCCTCAATTGCATGGTTGAAATACTTTCCTAAGAAGACACAATTTTAACCAAACTCCATCTCTTTTCCAACACACTCCCATAAATAATTGAGCTTTCTTCGTACAATAGGTTCTGCACTGACTTGATGCTATGCATCAATGTTTTTTCTTGTTACATACTGAATTTGTCCTCATTAACACGTTGCAAAACACCGATCAGGGGCGTATCAATGTGAGAATTGTTCTTTAAATTTTTATTTATTTTATTGCTCAAAATGGTTAAAATATATTCATAGCTCATTCGTCTCAATGAAGAATTATTGAATTTTGACCCTTCAAATCATTTTGCGATAACCAGAAATGCTAATTATGATTAATATGTATGCGACACTGTATTATGATTAATATGTATGTGACACTGTATTATGATTAATATGTATGTGACACTGTATTATGATTAATATGTATGTGACACTGTATTATGATTAATATGTATGTGACACTGTATTATGATTAATATGTATGTGACACTGTATTATGATTAATATGTATGCGACACTGTATTATGATTAATATGTATGCGACACTGTATTATGATTAATATGTATGTGACACTGTATTATGATTAATATGTATGTGACACTGTATTATGATTAATATGTATGCAACACTGTATTATGATTGATATGTATGTGACACTGTATTATGATTAATATGTATGTGACACTGTATTATGATTGATATGTATGTGACACTGTATTATGATTAATATGTATGTGACACTGTATTATGATTAATATGTATGTGACACTGTATTATGATTAATATGTATGCAACACTGTATTATGATTAATATGTATGTGACACTGTATTATGATTAATATGTATGTGACACTGTATTATGATTAATATGTATGCAACACTGTATTATGATTAATATGTATGTGACACTGTAAATCAATTATTATAATACTACATTAAAATTGGATTTATACAAGAATATATTTGTTTTCTATAACACCAACACTAAAACATCACACTAATTTATATAGCAGTGTTTCCAAACTGCTAGCAGTAATATTAAGTAATTCTGGGCATGGCATAAGTTTCTCTTTCCCATGGCAATAATTGGATTATACAGTGAACCGGAATTAATGTCTCTAGATTCATGATGCAGACTGCATACAAATTGGTGACTGTCTAACAGATAATGTATATTAAAGAGTTTAGTGATCTCCCTTCTATAGTATGTGTATACATGTATATAGTTCAAGGAATCTAACCCTTTTCCACCTGACCTCTTTCAGTGGCAAAAATCGCGCTTCAAACATTAAAATATATCAATGAAATACAACAAATTGTAAGCATAAGTAATTTATCTTTCCTACGACATCTACTTTATGAAATTCACCAAGAATTTGCTGCGAACTTCTCTTCAGAAATGCATCAAATACCTCGTTGATATAGAAGGGATAAAGGGAGAGAACTCTAGAAGTGATAAAGGGAGAGAACTCTCTAAGGGATAAGGGGAGAGAATTCATGACAATCTCCTGCAATATACATCTCCAGCACCAATATCTTCCTATTACTGGGATCTTGTACAATCAGATGACTCATGTATAAAACTCCAATGATTAAAAAGCAACCAACTTTTCTAAGTCTGCAAACTCGAATCAATAAATATCAGACCAACAGATTGTTTCAAAGCTAACAAACATCATTTGTATATGCTTACAAGAGAAAGTTGATGCAAGGCATCAATTTTGCTGGAAAGTGTACTGATAAATATTTTATGGGAATCCAAAGGGAATCTGAAGAGAAAATAAAGCAAAGGTATTTATCACTAACACAAACCAATTTTGTAAAACATTCTTCTTTGGTAATGATGCATTAAATATTGAACATGTAATGATATTGGTTAAGAATTGAACATGTGCATTAATGATCTAAATAACAAGAGGGCCATGATGGCCCAGTATCAATCACCATGGACAACGCCCACTGGCAGTCATGGTCTTTGAACAATCAATATGGCTTAAGGGAGTTCAGAAGAGGGTCGGCGAAGAATCATTTCTGTGAAATTATTTTGAAATAAGGCCAGTGGTTTCTAAAGATCAGGTTGAAGATGTGGCCTCAGTAGAGTAAGAATGGTTTTTATATGATTTGACCTGGTGACCTAGTTTTTGACTGCAAGTGACCCAGTTTCAAATTTGACCTAAATTTGAAAGAGAAATACATTGCTTCGATGTTTCATGAAGATTGGGCAGAAAATATGAATTCTAGAATGAATATGAATGAAATGTTTACTTATCAGACTGGTAAAAATAATAATTTGATATTGTCATAATTATAGAGATGCAGAAATGTTCATAAAATAATACCATGAAAAAATGTGTAGCACTTTTTGAAAATGATTACCATGGAAACACAATGGTAAACAAGCCTTCAGGTCAGACCAGCATCATTATTACTGAACAAAATTGGACATATTAATTCTTGTCTCCAAAACTAAAGCATTTTGAGCCAGCAGACTAAAGTTCCTAAATAAGTTGCTACAGGGAACGCCACATACACAAGACAATGCCTGCCAACACAGACCTCCAGGAAACAACTGTCCACAAAACATCAGGCATTGAGGAGGTGCAATGATAAATACACAAGGAAATGCGAGAAATGGCCTGGCTGACCATATTTAAGGACAACTAAGGAACACAAACATAGGGGGGGGGGGATTTAATGGATGGAATACATCAAGGGGCTAGCAACAATGGCCGCAATATCATAGAATGTAGGCAGATAGTATAGGAACCTTTCTTTGGCCTCTGGTACCTAGAGAAATATCCGGCACCGAAGTTACTGCTTTTGTGGGAACAAGGCTCTGCCAAGTGACTGCGTAAACAGTTAACTGAGGGCTAGATATTTTCATCCGCTCTGAAGCCAGTGATAGATTCCTTGCTTGCATACTTTTTAAAAACAAAGAGGACAAAAAGAAACAAAATGACTAACTTTTTATGATTTGTTTTCTTATATATTTTTATTCAAGTTATCATTCGATGTTCCATGACAGTATCTGACCCATTCTACAAGGGGGCAGGGGGGGGAAAGGGGTTAGGATAAAATAGTTTTCCAGCACCAGTTGGAAAGGCAGGAAATCCCGGTCTGGTATGCAAGGAAACATTCAGAGATGACAACATGTGTAAAGACTTTCCAACAAATAATTCTGAATCATGTTTCAAAAGTATTTTAAAAGTAGACGTCACATAGGCAAATTTCGCACACACATAAACACATTATACTCTGCTAATATAATGTCTGGAAGCAAATTGGAGTACAGGAAACTATGAAACAACCAGCAACAGTGCGTGAAATCTAATCAATCAAATGTTAAGAAGAAAGTACCATGTGTAAAATTGACATTGATAGAAAGGTTATTGATACTTCTCAAAGCAATCAAGTATATTCAATATAGATACACAGGGCTCTAGAAATCCACAAGCCCAACATCACAGACTAGACTAATGCTGAATCGGGCTACCAACAGTTGAGACCCAGACAAGTCTGTTTTGAAAGCTAACCAACATCAGCGACTGTTCAATTGTAAATTTTAAAAATCTTAACTTAAAATCCCACAAACACATACATGTGATTATTAATTATAGATTGTGTAGCTATCATTGTGTATGTTTATTTGTTACTAAATTGACTGATATTCTCGGACAACTAACTTCCTATGTCAAACAAGTCAAATTTTACATTTTCATTAGTCCTGGATAAGTATCTTTGAAACAAAATTCTAGAGCCCTGATACAATTTTGAAGAAATCTTGTTTGTATATGCCTAATTATCTTCCGTTGTCATCATTGACTAAAACACCATAAAATCAAAACATACATCCTCTTACTGTTTAAAACTAGGTGTGTCCATAGGATACAGATGCCCCGCTATGGGCTTTTCCTTAGAATGAAGATACTTTGTTTGTAAATAAAGTCAGGTTTGAGAAACACGAAAAATCGGTCAATGGCGCTACCGGGAATCGAACCCAGGTCTACGGATTGCCGGTCCGTTATGCTAACCACTACACCACAGCGACCTAAAGGCTTAATAACTACTAAGCCATATGAAATTGAATTGAATCCATCCATCCATCCAGTGTTATTAATTCGAAAACCAATTTTTTATGCACAAAAAGGGCCGTAACTCCTCCAAAAATTGGTGGATTGTAAATGAAATCACACTTGAACTGTATTTTATTATCCTTATGCTTATGTGCCCAATATGATTTGAATCCACCCATTCTAGCGTTATTGATCGGAAACCAAGTTGTGCATGGACAGACAGGGGTAACACTTCATGCCCCTTCACCATTCCTCGAATGGCATGGGGGGGGATAAAAACACTCATTTATACCCAAAGTACTACCAGCATTTCTCATTTAGCATTCTCATGTGTTGTTTTAATACTAAGTACATGACTGTATAAGGTGACACAAACACCAGTTTATTACCCATAAATCCATGGGAAAATTCTCTCCACCTAATTGACAGACCACAATTCTTTCTTGTCTGACATACTGTTCCACACTGTGATTTATGTCGAAATTTACCATCACAGAGAACACATCAAATTATCAGAAACAAAGTTTTTTTCCAAATACAGAGAGAATGAAAGGAAATAATTTATTGGTCTGTGTTTTGATCAGTTTATTAATGAAGCTGGTTGTGAAAAATATTGAATGATACCAAGGCAATAAATTAATTGATGAACAAGATTTTTTATAGGTTTGAAATGGGAATCGAGGTTAAAGGCAGAAGACACCTCAACTCTTTTTGAACGTACAGAGTAACCTCTCCAGAGTGGCCCTCTACACTAACAACCTCTCCAGAGTGGCCCTCTCTACACTAACAACCTCTCCAGAGTGGCCCTCTCTACACTAACAACCTCTCC
This sequence comes from Mactromeris polynyma, assembly GCA_032209605.1. NCBI lineage: Eukaryota > Metazoa > Mollusca > Bivalvia > Venerida > Mactridae > Mactromeris > Mactromeris polynyma. The sequence continues at coordinate 14,351,185 of JASFXZ010000010.1, read as the reverse complement.
AGAGTGGCCCTCTCTACACTATCAACCTCTCCAGAGTGGCCCTCTACACTAACAACCTCTCCAGAGTGGTCCTCTACACTAACAACCTCTCCAGAGTGGCCCTCTCTAAATAACAACCTCTCCAGAGTGGCCCTCTCTACACTAACAACCTCTCCAGTGGCCCTCTCTACACTAACAACCTCTCCAGAGTGGCCCTCTCTACAATAACAACCTCTCCAGAGTGGCCCTTTCTATGCTAACAACCTCTCCAGATTGGCCCTCTCTACACTAACAACCTCTCCAGAGTGGCCCTCTCTACATTATCAACCTCTCCAGAGTGGCCCTCTCTACACTATCAACCTCTCCAGAGTGGCCCTCTCTACACTATCAACCTCTTCAGAGTGGCCCTCTCTACACTAACAACCTCTCCAGAGTGGTCCTCTACACTAACAACCTCTCCAGAGTGGCCCTCTCTAAATAACAACCTCTCCAGAGTGGCCTTCTCTACACTATCAACCTCTCCAGAGTGGCCCTCTCTAGACTAACAACTTCTCCAGAGTGGCCCTCTCTACACTAACAACCTCTCCAGAGTGGCCCTCTCTACACTAACAACCTCTCCAGAGTGCCCTCTCTACACTAACAATCTCTCCAGAGTGGCCCTCTCTATGCTAACAACCTCTCCAGATTGGCCCCCTCTACACTAACAACCTCTCCAGAGTGGCCCTCTCTACACTATCAATATCTCCAGAGTGGCCCTCTACACTATCAACCTCTCCAGAGTGGCCCTCTCTACACTAACAACCTCTCCAGATTGGCCCACTCTACACTATCAACCTCTCCAGAGTGGCCCTCTCTACACTAACAACCTCTCCAGAGTGGCCCTCTACACTAACAACCTCTCTTCAACAAGAGAACCCATTTTTCAAAATGCAAATTACTGTGTTTATGAGGTCAACACTCACCGCATTCATTTTTCCTAATGCACGTTTATGGTATTTCGGTCGACCTGGTATGTACCCTGCACACCACAATTGGATTTTTGCTGAAGGGAAACTATACCTGCCAGTAGAGCAGTATAGGCCAAACAGACAATTTTGAAACAAAAGATGGTCAATGCACAGTGCCAATGAAACCCATTGTACAGATACTATTTTCCTGGCATCCAATCAGTAGTTTCCTGGAGTCTACCCAGTACTTTCCTGGTTACATACTAGTACTATGTTAGGTGGGAAACACTGAAAAGCACTTCTGTTTTTACCCGACTGGACAAGAGATCGAACCCACAACCTTCAGATTCTTAGGCAGCAGCACCACTTAGCCATTGGGCAATCTCCTGGGGCCGACCAACCAACCCTTTGTACTACCTTTATAATGGGGAAGGTAGGAAAGAGAACAACTAGTGTCATTATTAACGACCGGTATTAATGGTATGCTGTGAAGACAAAATAACACCTAATAGAAACTGACCAATTAATTTGTATCAACTAGCTAAATAAATCAATTAATTCATTAGTTCAGAGTCATGGTAACCATTACTAGTCACAAGTGAATAATGAAAGTAACAAGATCTATTGGTTTCAGTTCATCAATCGGTCACAGCAAGGTTACTTATTTCTATTACCGTCAGGTTTTCTGTTCCGATATCCATTAATTTTGCACATCCATTAATTTTGCACGACAAAATTTAACATACATAACCGTTATATCATAAAAGTTAAGCAAAGTCTAGTATCTTCTACATTGCCTCTTCTCAATGTCAGTAGACATCCTGTCTGGTTGGGCCTTTCTACACCCGACAGAATTGGGAAATGCGACATTGTCTTAACTGGGAAAAAATTAACTAATTAGCATTCAATTTTATAAATGTGAAAACTGTTACACTTATCAACATCTACAGGTATTTTTTTTTTAAAAGTATAGAGTGGAATAATCTTCGTTATTGAAATACACAAAAATGCTTTACAGTAGAATAATCGGCAAAAATTGTAAATTTCAATATCTCGATTTAGAAAAATTACATTTTTTTCATTGGGAATACTTGAATTTTCAAAAGAGAGAGAATACGTAACGAAAGGCAACTTTTCATGGGGAAAAAGGGAAAAATGTAAATTCCAAAGTCTGGATTGGGAAAAATATACTTTTTTCATTGGATCTACTTGAATTATTCAAAGGCAACTTTACATGGGAAAAAAGGCCTGCTGGTATACAAGAATATCACAGTCTTACGATATTTGAATAACTGTGTAACATTTAATCTTTTTTACAAATCCAATCTGTCAACTACAGACATTTTGAACATAACATACAGACTCGGTGTTCTTGGTTACATACCAGCCTGAAGCCCGGAGCTAGTAACTTTAAATTTCTTCAGTGCTAGCCTGAGTGACCAAGTGCTTAATTTGAGTGAATCTATGTTTTCGGAAATCCATCTATTGTATACATACGAAACTGACTTTCTGCTTTATACAAAGTGTTATATAAGTTTGGGCTAAGTAAGAATGATTTCGGGCTAGTGGTTTGGCAGTACTTGCCCAAATGGATGATAGTGCTCTTTATGTTGGCAGTGGCAGCAGCATCAAAACATGCAGTAGCTGATCTTACTGCTAACCCATTAGGACAAAGCCTGCAGACTCTACCTCAAGTTTTAATACATGGTTTAAAAGATGAAATAAAACCAACAGTATTGTTTTTCTTCTACTCTGAATGCAGAGAAATTAAAGTCATATAAACAAATCCCCATAAATAACAGAGATAGAATCATAAGAACAAAGTATATAGCATCTTATGGGGAAAACAATTATCACCAATGTGATGGAAAAATCACTTTCAGTGATAATGAATGATCAATAGAATGAATTGGCCAGATAATCAAGGAGTCACTGAAACAAGAGGGCAATGATGGCCTATATCGCTCATCAGGGATTTCCCTGATACAGAAATCTGGAGTCCCTGACTCCCTTTTCTTTCTAGGGACTCCCATTTTCAACTCACTGTGCATCCCTGGGACCCCTAAAATAAAATATTGTCAAGTTTAAACTGCATATCTGGAGCCTACAAATTTACTAAGGACCCCCCAATTTGTCTAACACGAGAGTCCAAGGACCCTTAGCTGACAATCCTAGGGAAAACCGTACTCACCTAAGTACACTGCCATTTTGGCTGAATTAGGACCAACAAAAGATTATTCCAGTCAAGTTCAGTTAAAGTTCACACATAGTTTTAGGAGATGTCCTTTATAGTTTCCACTATATACATAAGGAACAAAGTACCACCCCAAAAGTACATCCACATTTTTTGACGGAATTTAATAATTTATATAATCTTGTAAGAGGACAACTAGTAGGCTGATTTTCAAAGTTAACAGTTTTAAGATCTATTTTTAGCTCCTGTGACCTACTTAAGCAGCATACCAGGACAATTTAAAAGAAAGAGGCCCCACCCATAAATAATTCCTGTGAAGTTTGGACTAAGTCCATTCAATGGTTTAGGAAATGTCGTTTTAAGAAAATGTTGACGGACGACGGATAATGCTTAACAACGGACAGCCAACGATCACAATAGTTCACTATGAGCACTTCGTGTTCAGGTGAGCTAAAAATCATTGACTCAGAGACAGAATCTAATTTTTCATAGGTAAGAAATACACCAACAGTGAACAATTATTACTCCTTGTGGAAGGGTAAGTTAGTACTGGTTAGAATTCAGTCCAAGAAAAACTGGTTAGGTGAACCAGCAGCCGTATATAACTGAAATATCGTTGAGAAACGGCGTTAAACCCGATGAAACAATCAATTATCAACAGCATTGGGTGGGGCAAAATTGACCATTCCTGCTAACTATGGTAATTTAAGTCTTCTTGTATACAATGAAACATTAATAGTATGTACGTAAAACAGAAATAATTACAGCAACGTGCTAACTGGTCATATGCCAGTATTCAATATATATCCTTAAATGTAAGATGAACAATTTTAGTGTGGAGATATATTTGTTTCCACCTGTGGAATTTAAGAATAGACAGATTCTTTGCAAATTTCCACAAAGGTTTAAGGATATAGAACTCCAATAAGGGTGCCATCTATACTGATAACAACTCCCTTTTTTTCATTTCCAATAATGGAGTACGGGATATATTATATGCCGGTATATGTGAACTATATTTTAGTAAATGATACTTGATATATCAATGTATTGTCGATATTTCTCATCTGATATATCAATATCTTAGATTAATGACAGCTCTACCATAAATACCACAATTCAGAGCTCTAGAAATCCACTATCTGATGTCCTGGACTAGTCTTATGCTGAATCAGGCTACCAACAGTTGAGTTGAAGTTAGTCCTGGACAAGTCTGTTTTTAAAGCTAACCAACATCAGCAACTGTTCAGTTGTTAGCCAAACCTTAGAATCCCACAAACACATACATGTGATTATTAATTTTAGATTGTGTAGCTATCATTGTGTATGTTTCTTTGTTACTAAATTGACCGATATTCTCGGACAACTAGCTTCCTATGTTGGAAAAGTCATTTTACATTTCCATTAGTTCGTGAAAACAAATTCTAGAGCCCTGCACATATAATTTACCTGTCTATCACATAGAAATTGTCCCCGTCATCACCTTGGTCAATCACATGCTCACCAACAGTTACCTAGAAATATATAAAAAAGAAATTACAGAGAATTAAGATCAGTTCATACAGATACAAAGACAATATTTCGAGGGCTCAACGCAACACTGTCATAACTCCTATGTATTTATACAGGACTTGCGACAGTGTTGTATTTATACAGGACTTGCGACAGTGTTGTATTTATACAGGACTTGCGACAGTGTTGTATTTATACAGGACTTGCGACAGTGTTGCATTTATACAGGACTTGGGACAGTGTTGTATTTATACAGGACTTGCAACAGTGTTGCATTTATACAGGACTTGCGACAGTGTTGTATTTATACAGGACTTGCGACAGTGTTGTATTTATACAGGACTTGCGACAGTGTTGTATTTATACAGGACTTGCAACAGTGTTGCGTTTATACAGGACTTGCGACAGTGTTGCATTTATACAGGACTTGCGACAGTGTTGCGTTGAGCCGTCGATTTATGGCTTTATAATTTGAAGGATCCATATTTACTTTATAACTGGAAACCATGATAAAGACAAAAATGCTGATGTGTATTCTACAATGGTTTTACCCATATGCTCAGATGTCCAAGACAAATAAAACAGAGTATGTTAATTATTAGCAAAACATATTAAATTTGTATGTAGTTATAACCCCACTATAAGCTTAACTTAGCGAGTACAGACAACTATATTTGCTACCTAAAGAAGTAAATTTTCATAAGCTGAACAAAATGTGCATACTCAGTCAGAATAACAACAGACAGCCAATGATCCTTAATAGAGCTCACCATGAGCACCATGTCAGCTAAAACTTGGTCCCTGAGAATAGGGTCGTTATAATGAGGTGGTCTTAATTCTGAGGTGGTCTTTAAGAAAGGTCTACTGTATATTCTTAACAAACAATTTCAGTACATATCATGATCCAGATGAGGGGGGGGGGGGATGTTCCCCCCGAGATTTTGGCAAAAATCAAGGGACTCGAAAAGCTGACTTAGATCCGCTGCCTTACCCGATGCTGGACGCTCTGATGTAGATATTAAACATATGTGTCGTTATTACAAAATAAAATGAGAAAAATTTCTTGGGACAACCATAAAACTTGATCATAACAAATTACAGAACTGAAGAGAAACCCATAAAATGCAATTGAACACATCGCTATAATAGACCCAAATCAATATTTCCCAGCGATAAATTGTAAAGTCAGGCACTGCAATTAATTTGATTTGATCACTTGAGAAGGAAATTGTACAATTATGTATTGAAAAGTATAACAAGTAAGGCTACATTTCCTGCACAAGTTTGATTAGACTATTCATCATCTGTGATACAACAACCATAAACAGCCCTTTTTATGGCAAATTGTCTGATTGTGGGTCCCATTCCCCCCAAAAAAATGTTTTTCCCCTACTTAGAAAGAAAATTCCCCTTTAGTAAAATTATTTAAAATTTAAGCCTAATAAATACTCAAATTTGGTGATTCATGATGCAAATTCAATCAAAAGGACCTGCCATGCTTCCCTAAAACTGAAAAAAATGGCTGACATAAATGGACACAACATCAATTCCTTAACTACTGCCTGTGATTGCCAAATAGACTCAGTTTAAGCTCCTACGCGGTTGAGTGGTTATAGGCACTGACAACATATCAGTTGCCCCTTACTACTGCAGGTTCTAATTCCACCCAGTATATGGCCAGATCTCTCAACGATCTTTCAATGAGTGCCCAGCAATCACCATGGTCTGTCTCTCAATGATCTTCCAGTGATCTCCACTGTCGCCATGGTCTCCTCAAAGTTTTGACTCGGTTCAAAACAATCTCTCAACGGTTGCCACGGGAAGCAATCTCTCACCAGTCTCTCAAGGAGCATCCAAGGAGCGCTCAATGGTCTCATCAACCTCCCAATGATATCTCAGGGATCTTTCAATGGACGCAAATTTTTTCCAACCCAAAGGTAGACATGTCCGAGAGATCAGTGAGGGATTGTGTCAGATGAAAGACCAATGGAGTTCATTGAAAAACCTCGGTGGAGACCGCTGAGAGAACATTGGGAGATCAATTTCCACTTGAGAGATTGTTGAGCATCCATTGAGAAATTCGGGAGAGATTGCCAGGGTGATGGGAAGCGCGACATAGGGGGCTACAAATACGGGTGCTAAACTCCCTATTTTTCATTCAGTCTCTAGACTTGTGAAGAGCACAAGAACTATTAGATCTTCTGAATAACTAAACTTTCAACACAATGCCTCCAAAGAAAGGCCACAGGTAGTTGAAGAAGGCTCCCGCGTCTTCCAGCCTCAGCTCTTGCATCAGTTGGCTGTAGTCACCGAACTGTAATCTTCTTTCTTGTGTCAGCCAGGGGCAGACCCACCAGATTCTTGGCCTCCTTCTTCTGCACCTCTGCCTTCTCCTTTGGATGACAGCAATGGCCATCTGGTTCTGTATAATTGCTTGGTGACCTAGTAGGATGGCGCCATGTATCAAAACTCGGTTGTTCATCTTGGACTCTCTTCAACATCTTGTCTCCTTGATTGTCCAAGGAACTCTCAATGATCCCTCAGCGATCTCTCCTGGTCTCTCAGTGATCTCTCTTAGTCGCACCTGATCTCTCAGCGATCTCCGAGGATCTACCCGTGATCTCTCTTTGTCGCAAAACAAGCGCTCAGCAAACTCCCAGTGGTTGCTGCAGGAGGCTTAGTATCTTTTGATCTTTCAAGGGTCTTTCAATGAGCGCCAAGGTCGCTCCAAGATCTCTATAGATTGCCATGAAAGTTGCATTTTGATCGCACAAGTGCACAAGGATCTCCCAAGCATTTACACAGAAACAACTTTTTCGGGGCATTGAGAGATCAGGCCAATTTTGGATCGCTCAATGGTCGCCCAACGATCTCCGTGTGTGTAAAGGGGGCTTTATCAACATGATTTTACTGACCCAAAGAGTGGTTTCGCACCTTAATGTATTTATTTGTGTTGACATCCTCATAACATGATTGAAACTGAAAAGGTATCAATTGACTGTGAAGAGATTAACAATTATATCTCCAACTATTGTTTGTGTCACAATTAATTGGTTCACAGTTTGTAAAACTGATTTATAAAAGAAACCTAGTTTGCAATCTAACTGATAAGTGTCGCAGCGAATATTTACCAATTTCAGGAAAACTGACAAAGTCAGCCACTCGCTGTATATGATTGAATATTGTTGACACAAGGGCATTAAACCCGAAAAACAACAAAAAACAAACATACATATAAAATTATATTATGTCCGTGATATTTTTATTATCACAAGTCAATTAGTTTTACAACACCTGCAGCACAACACATAAATGGTAAGTTTTACAACACCGCCATAGCAAAAATGCGTACCAACAAGACGAGTAAGTTTGTCAGTACAGGAATCGGATATGCGACATTCGGATATGTCGACGTATTTTATCAAGTCCCTATAATGTCGATGTAACGGGTTTTGACTGTATCATATTTAAAGCATTTGAAGCAGACATAACGTTATAAGCATCATTCAAACAGGAAATTGGACATCTAATAATGTTTCTAAATATTTGACATTAGGTCATACTTGATTGAGTGTTCCAATGGAGTAATTTAAGTAAATGGCAGGACAGACCATTATCACAGACAAGCGAATTTGAACAATGGAGCGCTTTGTGTAAACTAGTCAGGATCAGCAAGAAATATGGTAATAGTTTTCTTAATATAATACTAAGCCACAATGCTAAAGGCAGTATTTCTGCTAATTGAACGTAAGGTTGGTTGACCAATCAGAAATATCTGAATAAGCCTAAGATCCTGAATACATAAGAATTCATTTCTATAGCAAGCAACTAGAGCTTAGCATTAACACAATAATAATTAATAACATTGTCAGCTTAGAACATGAAAACAAACGTTATTGAATAATAAACCAGACCTCAAGTTGTTCCCCATAGGGGCTTGTGTTATATTTATACCCAATAATTCTAATTAGCAATATTGTTAAGTTAAGCTTAATGATGATTATAAAGTCAAAACAAGAGGAAATTACTACTGGTATACATTTTTTCTCAGGACATAAATTATTTTGATCAATATCTTACTTTACCTTTGAATTTTGCTTAGAACGTCATTTATTGAAGCCTGTGAGTTGGGTTTTATGTCACACCAACAATGTTTCAGTCACACAACGATGGTGTCAACTTGTATCAAATATAGAGCTACCACACTGTTATACTACCCCATAATCATAAGATACCATATCACACAATGTCACATTAACACGTAGTCATGAGATAGGATATCACACAATGTCACATTAACACGTAGTCATGAGATAGGATATCACACAATGTCACATTAACACGTAGTCATGAGATAGGATATCACACAATGTCACATTAACATGTAGTCATGAGATAGGATATCACACAATGTCGTGTTAACATGTAGTCATGAGATAGGATATCACACAAGGTCGTGTTAACATGTAGTCATGAGATAGGATATCACACAAGGTCGTGTTAACATGTAGTCATGAGATAGGATATCACACAAGGTCGTGTTAACATGTAGTCATGAGATAGGATATCACACAAGGTCGTGTTAACATGTAGTCATGAGATAGGATATCAAACAAGGTCGTGTTAACATGTAGTCATGAGATAGGATATCACACAAGGTCGTGTTAACATGTAGTCATGAGATAGGATATCACACAAGGTCGTGTTAACATGTAGTCATGAGATAGGATATCACACAAGGTCGTGTTAACATGTAGTCATGAGATAGGATATCACACAAGGTCGTGTTAACATGTAGTCATGAGATAGGATATCACACAAGGTCGTGTTAACATGTAGTCATGAGATAGGATATCACACAAGGTCGTGTTAACATGTAGTCATGAGATAGGATATCACACAAGGTCGTGTTAACATGTAGTCATGAGATAGGATATCACACAAGGTCGTGTTAACATGTAGTCATGAGATAGGATATCACACAAGGTCGTGTTAACATGTAGTCATGAGATAGGATATCACACAAGGTCATGTTAACATGTAGTCATGAGATAGGATATCACACAAGGTCGTGTTAACATGTAGTCATGAGATAGGATATCACACAAGGTCGTGTTAACATGTAGTCATGAGATAGGATATCACACAATGTCGTGTTAACATGTAGTCATGAGATAGGATATCACACAAGGTCGTGTTAACATGTAGTCATGAGATAGGACATCACACAAGGTCGTGTTAACAGGACACTGGGCTAATCAGTCCTTGTTTTACCATTATTAAGTCAAGCATAGTCAAGAGAGGTACCAGTACCATTTTCAACAATTTTGATATGTTGTGACTCAGTATTGAATCTGGGATCACTGCATTGGGAGGAACATTTTGAGTCACCAAGTCAGTGTTTTACCCCATTTATACCTCAAGTAGTGATACAAGGGTGTCACTAACTCTTAATTCAGCAGGAAAACCCCCAAAGGTAGGCGGGGATCTGAAGGGTACTCCCCTTGATTATGATCATTTATACAAGAAAAGTAGCCAGGTGATAATGTTAAGGCTCCCGTCTCTTATTGACACCCCTGTGGGTTATAAATAAAACAATCCTGATTTCGTCCAAAATACGGTCAAACCTGTCTAAATGAACCACCCTATCTATAAAATTATGACTCATTGTAACACTAAAGATATAAGGCATTGTTAATCAAAGATGATAGAGAAAAAGTATCCATTAGGGACTTGGCTATACAGTCTAACCTGCACTAACGGTCACCTGGATTCGGCGGTCACCTCCAGTAAGCGGTCATTCCACGACGCCCCCGACGAAAATCCTACTATAATTTACCTTGATTAAACGGTCACCTGCCGTCCGCGGTCAGCGGCCAGCCTGAATGCTTCCCAAATTAAAAAATCCAATAAAATCGGTCTGTTTTAAGCGGTCACATGTATTGTATATTGTATTACATGTCAAACAAATCGGAAACGCTATTTCACACCTTGGATTGTGCTAAATCTATGACGTCACGAATGGAGCTGGTGCAGAGTCGTCTAGACACACCCAGGTTAAATTATTTTCCTTACCTTGGCCAATTAAATCATTTCAGCGATTGTTATGATTGATTTATGGGCGTGTTTTTAATTCGTAGCACGTGCGTTTTACACTACCGTCCCGAAACAGACAGTACTGGAATTTAGTCACACTCATAATCAAGGGAGTTAATTCGGATTTGTTTACGATAATTGATGATTGATGACACTTTCAACGCTTAAAGTGGTGGGTATTTAATTGATTGGCCCTTTGTGAGACCCTTAATTGAGCAGTTAGCGTATTTGTTTCCCGTAAGTGTGAAGCGGTGTTAGTGATCTTTCAAGGTGTTGAGAAGTTTGTTTTCATCAATTTAGATCAAAAGTTCATTAATGATGATCCCTTCACAGTTTCGAATGGCAAATATGTTTTCTGAAGATTATTATTGATTTTGTCTTTCAAAACATAATCATTCTTTAAAGACTGCTATTCAGAAAAGTCCTTAAAATATTGTCACAAAATTAGAAAAATATGTCAAGTAAACGGAAAAAATTATTAAAATGATAAATCTTAATCAAATAAATTGATTGAAATGTTTTTATGTTTACTTGCTATTATATGTACTATACAACAAAGTAAACAATTTTGATACAATAAATCTTCCCAAAATCGGGCATTCTACCAACCCTGCATTAAGTGGTCACCTGGCTTAAGCAGCCAATTTGGCTGCTTCCCTTGGTTGGCTGCTTAACGCAGGTTAGACTGTACTTAGATATTTCAGTCTGGATCACAAGTGCTCCTTTATGAAAAGTTGACGGAATAACATTCTTTTATAGAAATTCTCACTAAAAGACCTCCTGATTAATAAGACCATATTTTCATGGCCCAGTTTTGTTCCACATTTTACCCCAATGATAAGACCACCTCATTAGTAAGACAACCTTTTTTGTAACCAAAGTTGGTCTTATAACTGACGTTTTACTGTATATACATTACCTTCTTTTCAAACATGGCATCAAGAACACAGTGCATTTGTTCCTGAAATAAATAAAAAAATATTTTGAGACATGTGTATAATAAATTCTAAAATAAATTCTCCACATGTGATGGAAACAGACAAGACATGGTGAATAATTTAACTACGGTATTCAAGTTTCATCTCAATGGCTGGCATACAAAAATATGAGTTTCTTGCAGCAAATAAACCCAAGTCAGGCTAATTTTAAACATAATCTGATGCTTGTATTGAATTTGTGTGACAATACCAAATACAAATCATCTTACAGGGACACCTTCAGACAGACTAATACATAAACTAGAGTGAATTACGTAGAGGAACACTTATTGATCACTTTGTTCAATATTTGCAGCCATTGTAGATCATAAAACACAAATATCTGTACAAAATTTGGTACAGTGTCACTGATTCAAAAACATAGTTTACTAGTGGATCCAGGGGGGCACACCCGGACCGGCTCCTCCCCCCCCGCAAAAATTCCTCAACCTTACATGTATGTATACATATGTAAATATACAGAGATCTTTAATTATATAGATTTCAAATAAGTGATTCTAAAGTATTGTAGCATTATATGTTTATACATATGCTAGGTAATATTGTCCTGTATCTTCTTACGCACGTCAAATTAAATTAGGCTATTAGAAACCATATATTATGCAAAATCAAATTTCAGACCCAAAAACTTTGAATGAACGAGGTGCGACTTTATATCTTTGTGACTAGTATTCATTACTGCTACTTATATGCAATTAAAGAACATTTACAACAATTCTGAACCATACTATAACATAATAAATTTATACTATTATATAGTAATTGAAAGTGCAATTTAGGTCTTATTGAATGACATAATAGGTACTTTTACAGTTTATAATCACTTAAGTTTATTTGAACAGATCATAAAGTGGTAACTTCACCATGTAATACTGTATACCGTTAGAATAGAATATATGACAGAATCAAGTACTCCCAGGCGGAAGACAGTGAGTGTAAAGATCGTAATTATGCCTAGGGATATTTTTCCAATATTTACAATATGAAGTAAATTTTGTCTGCTTTATGGAAGTAATATAGTTTCATTTTAACCAGAAAATGGCAAAAATAGGGCCATTCTTAAAAAATGTTAGTTTTGCATAACTCTATCATACCCAACAAAATTAAGGTGTGTCAGTAGATAGGTAATTTAGTATTTATTTATTTATTTTTATGGTCATCCAAGTTTCAAATATTAAAATATGCTGACGAACAACATGTCCCACTCAGATACACCAAACATTCTTTGAAAAGGGCCATTTTCAGGATTAGGTGGGGTTATGCAAATAAACAATTTTGCAATGGTGGCCTAGAAGTTAAATTCATAAATTTTACTACTCTGAACGTCAGCTGGACAAAGAAATGACAAAATGTTGTAAACAATATGACGTGAGTTTATACATAGTGATTTACGTTTTACTTTCATGCTGACAAAAGTTTCTGAAAATCACATTTAACATTGGTGCTAAGACACATTACCATAAATAAAACAATTAAGGAAAACACGACTACAACAAACATTCAACTATGTGTGACGTCCGAAAATCATATCTGACAGAAATATAAAGTGTATTACTAACACCGCAAGATGTAATATTTAATCATTTTGATTCATGATTTTGTTTTGCCAAACACATATTTATGAGCTGTCTGATTGTGAAGTCAGGCACTTTGTCTGTCTATGTGAAATATGATGCAAGATTTATGATCTTCTGATGGAGAAAATGCGATTGCCTTGGTTCGTACAACCATATTATATACGCACAGACTGAATTGAAGGATTCACTAAACTGGAAATCAGACTGTAAAAGTAATAAAGTCTGCAGTGTAACAAGAGTTGTCGGAAAAGACATCGGAAAAGACATCACGATGGAATATTTGACCACTTCATCAGTGATCAGGAAACTTAATCCTTGACTAGAGTTTATGATCAACTATTGCACATGTATGTATATAACTTAGTTTGATGAAAATGACAAGCCCTCAGGGTTTACATGATTATTCCTCAACTGCTTTCATAAAGTATCATCAGGAAGAAAATATAATAAACAAATACAATAATAAAACATTATGCCCCCCTGTGACCTTGACCTAGGGACCCAAAAATCAATAGGGTTCCTCTGCTACCCAAGATGAAAGGATGGACCAAGTTTGAGGATGATAGGTCAAGGGGTTCTCGAGTTATTGATCGGAAACAAAAAGGTTACGGACCAATGAACGGACATACCGACCGACTGACATGTGCAAACCAATATGCCCTCTCTTCTTTGAAGGGAAGCGTAAAAATGACGTTGCTAATAACGATGTAGCGCACAGGAAGTACATTATTTAAATGATGTCTTAAATGTTTTTGACTACATTAATTTTGACGTCATCGACGTCATAACTTTATGTCTTGCGTTGACATTGTCGGCATTTCCATGTTACATCATTATATTTTCTGAAATGTAAGTTCAATGCTGGTTTTAGAGATTCAGGGGCACATTGACAAATGTACATAATTTTCCTAAAAAGTACATTCTTACATACATGTACTTACATAATATTAAACAGCAACAATTTCTCATTTCAGTGATTAGCATGAATTTTCAGACTTGGGGCAAAATAAAACATCACCAATCATTAACCAAATATACTACAAGTATAATGACATCTATCATACATGTAAACCATTGACAGCTAGCATGGTAATATCAACATTAAATATAAACCCTCGATCAGATCTTGATGAACTAACAACACATAGAGTGTACAACCTACCCATACTGAATTGAGCATTAACGCATAAAACCATAATTTACTCTGATGTTGACATGATATCAATCTCAAGGCCAGGGGCCTTATACTCAAACTTTTTAAGACTGAAACTCGGACTTTAAAATGTTAAATGTTATTTTTGCTCCTATGTTGTTATAACAATACAGATTTTAATAAAAACTGTCGAAAATGTACAGTGGGACAACAACAATTATTCAGACAAAATTTCTTTCATTCAGATTTAATGAAGACAGAATGCTTCTAAATATAAATTTCACAAATTCAAAGTCTAAATCTGAGCTTCAGACTTTAAGTGTTTGTGAATACTGTCCCAGGTATCGGTTCATGACAGGAATTATCTTTCGTTCATTAAGATTTAATGAAGACAAAATGCAGGTAATTAAAACTTTTGCAAAATGTAGGTCTATTTAACAGTTTTATTCTTAAAATGTTTGGGAGTAGAATTGCAAATAGGTCATACATTAAAGAAAATGGAATATTCACCCACTCCCAATATATTCACTGGTTTTTTGTCAGAGTTATATTTTGTACAATTGCATAAGCAAGTTCAAAGTATGCTGCACAAATATACATGCTGGAAATGTTTTGTGGTAAAAATGGTAAAAAAAGGGTTTTGTGCATGTATAGTTTGATATGTGCCATATTGGAAACAGTAACATCAGGTTGTTTGTTAACTGTAGGTAATGAAAGAGCTGATCTCATGTATGTGATGAACTGACCTTAAATTTATATAGATAGTCATGTACAATAGAAGTCCACAAATTTGTCATACTGAACATTCCAATTAATGGGAGGTGTTTTAAATACAATTGACCTATGACCTTGACCCCAAAATCATATGGCTTCCTCAGCTACCAAAACAGAATGTGGAGTAATTTTGAGGATGACGCGTCAAGGGGTTCTCGGTTTATTGATCGGAAACGATTTATGTACAATTGACCCCTGTGACCTTGGCTTTGACCCCATGACCCCTAAATCAATAGGGATCCTCTGCTACCAAAGATGGATTTGTGGACCAAGTTTGAGGATGAAAGGTTAAGGGGTTCTTGAGTTATTGGTCAGAAACAATTTGTAAACAATTGATCCCTGTGACCTTTGACCCCCTGACCCCAAAATCATTAGGTTCCTCTGCTACCCAAGATGAATGTGTGAACCAAGTTTGAGGATGAAAAGTCAAGGGGTTCTCGAGTTATTGATCAGAAACAATTCGTGAACAATTGACCCCTGTGACCTTGACCTTTGAGTCTGTGACCCCAAAATCAATAGGGTTCCTCTACTACCCAAAATGAATGTATGGACCAAATTTGAAGATGAAAGGTAAAGGGGTTCTTGAGATATTGATCAGAAACAATTTGAGAACAATTGACCCCTGTGACCTTGACCTTTGAGTATGTGACCCCAAAATCAATAGGGTTCCTCTGCTACCCAAGATGAATGTATGGACCAAGTTTGAATATGATAGGTCAAGGCGTTCTTGAGTTATTGGTCGGAAACAAAAAGGTTACAGACCAATGAACGGACATACCAACCAACCGACATGCGCAAACCAATATGCCCTCTCTTCTTCGAAGGGGGGCATAATAATGTTATACTAACAAAGTGTTAATTTTCTGAACTGCACAGACATGTATAGACTTTTAGGTGTGTGTATTTGCGTTAGTTATCGTCTCCACCAGTTTCCCATACGGGCGACGCCTCCGGAAGAATGTTCGTCATTTTAGATTTTTGAAGGATAGTGCATGATACAGAAGATGCTGCAATTCCAGAAGCACCCTCTGTTCTTGTATGAGTCTGATGTAAAGCATTCTACATGGGACATTGGTTGTTCAAAGTCTCATCCAGAAGACTTAGTATACTGCTAGTGGTGGAACAGGGATCAAATCTGTGGCCCCTGGATTACTAGTCCAACATATTACCACTGGATCGCTACTAGACTTTTAAGTTTGAATATACCTACCTATTTACAGTGTAATCTAACCTAGTAAAGCCTTGAAGAATTGTTTGTTTAGCATTACCATACGTCCTCAAAAAATGGCCCCTACTCTGACAATGAAATGTCATAATGGGGATATATTTGGGGTTGCTTATTGATAATTGAAAGACTATATAAAGTAATTACCCATCTACCTACCCACCTAAATTTTGCTGGTACAGGTTATGCAAAACAAACAATTGTTTAAGGACGGCCTTAGCTTCCCACATTTGACCTTGCAAACTGGTTTTGACTTTGAATTTTAAGGCATTTTTTTTTATTTGCTATCAATTTAATCAAATTAATGTTATGGTTCAGAATTGATGAAAAATTTAATGGTTCTAAATTAATGAAAAAGCTATATCAGTGTCAAGAAATGTCAACAAATCAACAAGGAAAGATCTTTTCTACATCACCAAATAAAGAAAACATGTTATGCAAAAAACGTCAAAACGTTATATAAAAAAGACAAGACTAGTCACTAAATATTTAACCATTTTAATTAAAATATACCATGTGCCTTACCCTGGATTGGACTTGTTTCTTGTACTGGATCGATAAAGATGCTTTAATCACTTATTCAATACAATACCCAGGGGCCTTATTCACAAACATTTTAAGACTGAAATTCAGACTTAGACTTTATATTTGCCGAAGTTATACTTACCAGACCCTCGTTTTCATTAAATCTAAACCAACAAAATTTTGTCTGAATAAATTTTATTATCCACTTTACACTATTATCAATTTTCATTAAAATCTATACTGTAATAACAAGGTAGGAGCAAACATAACATTGAACATCTTAAAGTCTAGGTCTAAGTTTCAGTCTTAAAATGTTTGTGAATAAGGCTCCTGACCATTTTTAATAGTTTAAACGGTGACTTTGAATACTAACATATCTCTCATGTGGCGGAGTGGGAGGTTGAAGGTTCGAGTCCCGGTTTAGGGTCCGTTCTCACAGGTATGGGCGGTTGATAAGCAACAGCTAGTTAAATGATGATAAACGTGTGTCTACCTGCCTGGTGCCTGGCATTAAAGGATAGGAATCAGGAAGTAAATGTACTGAGAAAGTAGGTACCCTTTAAGAAGGGATGACACTATCATAAATAAACACTTTACTTTTACAGCTTCAACAGTAACCAATACTTAAGTGTGCATATAAATCAGTGATCGACTGAAAATTACATAGATCAAATACTATATGATATACATATATAGGTAACACTGGATTTTTACCAACTCATTTTATCGTGAAGTCATGACCAAGTCATTAATTTATTATGCCCTTAAATTACTTTAAAGCTACCTATAGTCAATATAACTTGGATTTAATGAACCAGTCTTCTAACATGCTCATTACAACTAGCTTATGAAATTTAGAAGTGCAGTGGGAAGTTTGGGCCTATTTGGAGCCAAAATGTATTGTCTTGAGTAATTATGGAGAATACTTAAATTAAGTTGCTTTGAGAAAAAGTCAATATTTTGTTCAATAAATTATACCATAATGTTTCCCAATTTAGACCATTGCTAATTTCCCAATCACACTGGACCCGGACCCCAAAATGATGAAAAAAGCCCTGCTTTCTAAATTACAACGAAATAAGGTAGATGATCAAGTAGCTTTAACCAGTTACCATGTCTGTCTATGATTTAGTATTTAACAATACATAAAATATGTTTGATCCTATAATAATCTTTAAGTTTGTGACAGACTTTACTGAGGTGCACATAAACATTTATGGCACAAAATAAAATGATTAGAGGTAAGTTAATTCTTGTACAAAGTACACTTACCATTACCAATAGGATATAATTAAAAGATTAGATTCCTATTCAGCCATTGACCTAGTGCAACTAAATACCGTAGTAAAACCACAAATATACTTATGAGCCTTGTACTGCAAAAATCCAATGGGTTCAATTTTTGGGGGAAAATATTTGGAAGGAATTTCTGAGCCTTTTTTGTTAGAACTGCAAAATTTGTAACAGGAATTTCTCATTGACTTGACTTTTTTTTTGGAAAAATCATAATTTCCATCTCATACAAGAACTTCTTTCACATTTTTTCAAAATACTAAATTTGAAGAAAATAATTTGGATTTTTTTGATTAACCGACACAAAAAGCTCCTGTTTAGATGATATGCATTTTAATACAAATTTAGTGTAAGCGCAATTAACTGCATCTATCTTAATTTATAAACTAAATTTATCATACAAAACATCAAGTAAAAGTAGAACGTGCAGAGAATAATGAGAATTCTTTAGACCAATTATATTAGTGTTTTCAAGTCATGCAGGGCTTTTCGGGGGGGTGGGGGGGGGGGGGAATAGGACCCCAGTTGAAATTGGGAATATTTTTCATTATTAATCGTAAAAAGTTGGGAAAATGTACTGACAAATATTTCTAATTAATTGATTGTATCTAATCAATTACAACTTCAAATTTCTAGTTTGTCTCTAAAGATACTGCAGATATTTCATGAAATAGTATATCATTCACAAGTTAATCGTAAACAGTGGTCTTCAATCACTAGGATATTGCTTTCATTCAACCTTTTCTTCAAATAGATCAGATTTTAATTGGCAAATTTTTCTTGAGATTGGGAAGAATGGAGCCAGTTTGGCATTGGGAAATCCCCTCCCCAAAGATATACGTCCCTGTGCACAGTTGAAAAAAAAACCTGTCATGATAGGCTTATAATTAGACCTGACCAACCATGATATCTTTGTAAGTGTTTTGTAAAATATCCGATTTCTAATCTAGCTCATTTTACTAATGAAATATATATTTCATACAACCAATTAATATCCAAATTAATCACCTTGTAAAACAAGTATCAGGAATCGAAGACCTGATGACAATTTCTAATTAATTACACATCTGTGTACAAGTCCACATTATTACTCATGGATCGCAAAACTGAACAAGAAACATACCCAACATAATAGTAAGCCAATTTCCTGCTTAAAAGGTGAATAAAATTTGCATAACTCTACATTCAACTTGTAATGAATACTCAATAGTTATCATGTACAATAACTGGTAGAGAACATATTCTAAAGGATTCGAACACTTATTTAATACAATTTGTAAATTTTGTAGCGTTAACCTTGCAAATTACTTACGGGTTCTAAAGATCGGAACAAAAAGATGGGTTTGACAGCTTCACTCAAACGTTTTCTCTGTTCATCTGACTTTGGATGTACAGTCTGAAACAAAGAATAAAGTGATTCATTAATATGACAAAAACACACAAAAG
Source organism: Mactromeris polynyma (assembly GCA_032209605.1). Lineage (NCBI taxonomy): Eukaryota > Metazoa > Mollusca > Bivalvia > Venerida > Mactridae > Mactromeris > Mactromeris polynyma. The sequence goes on along the minus strand of JASFXZ010000010.1, from coordinate 14,331,466 downwards.
ACTATCTGTAAGATTAATGTATGAACTCTTACAAACTTTCATAACGCATACCCAGGGTAGTCAACGGTTTAAGACAAAAAGTACAGTCGGACCTCGTTTATTCGACAACCTTCTATCCTAAAATTAGTATCATCCAAAATAAATATCAGGTCCTGATTTATGCATGTCTAATTGAAATGGTCTAGTAGAAATAAAATTTTGGACCAGATAATTTCGAATGAACAAAGTCCGACTGTAGTTCAATGTGAAAATGGGGACAGCTGACCATGGATGCTGGATCACCCATCCGTACTAATAGCTTACCCTTTCCTGGACTGTTGGTACTACTCTCAGGTTGAAGGATGATAGGATGCTGGATCACCCATCCATACTAAAAGCTTACCCTTTCCTGGACTGTTGGTATTATACTCTCAGGTTGAAGGATGATAGGATGCTGGATCACCCATCCATACTAATAGCTTACCCTTTCCTGGACTGTTGGTACTATACTCTCAGGTTGAAGGATGATAAACTCACAATTATACATTATGTACATTTTAATAATGTTTATAATATCAAACAAGTGTTTTCCCAGACTTTTAAAATTGTGGGTCTGTATGATAGTGACTCCCAGGTTTTCACATCTGAGGGTCATTCCTAATTGTGTGTGAGGGGGGGGGGGGGGGTCTTACATGAATACTTTTTGTATTTTCAATAAAACCTTGTTTTACTGATAATAGTGATTATACATTAAATTATTGATTATTTGTCATAATTGTATCCGCATATAATTATGAAAGTGAAAGTACATTTTTGTAAAATCGCTGTTAGAAATTGCACCCACAGACGCACACAAATGCTTTTTAGGGGTAATTTCTCAGAAAAATGCGACAATGACGTAAGATTTGTGAGTCAGGGAAAACACTGTCAAACTACACTAATTCCTTCCCAACCTATCAAATCAGCCTAGTTGACATACTGGGTGGCATGATAAGCCTGAAACCTTTCACAGTATATGGCAACACTACAGCGAAATATTGTATGTACTACTATATTGCTTCATTTAGCCAAGATATAGCTACACATTCTTTCCTACTTGCAACCTTCTATTCAACTGCCTACTCTTCAAATGTGATAAGAAAAATAAGCTAAAACAAAACAGACAACTCTCTCATTTCAGTTTATTACAAGCTATTAAATGAGGTTTTCATGACTAAAACGTTATAAGCTGAAGTTAAAACCGATCAGTTTTCAATCCCATTTCACTTTTTATGAGGAATTCATCGCTAGATAATTTCATATCGTAAAATACAAGTAGGTTCATTAAACAACAGAAAAATGGAGACGAGATAATTATGGTATATATTAAAAAAAAAAAATTCTGTTTTGTTTTTTACCATACTTATGTATTAATTCTGCTGAATTCGATAAATTAGTTCAGTCTACTTTGAACAACCGTAATTGATACACGCATTGAACATCAAGATGTGCAGTTCATTCCTGAAGTAGACACAGCTGCATATTGCAATATAGAGGATCTTACATGAGTGGTCATTTTTTATTTAATTCATTAAACAAGTCTTCTGCAAACGATAAAAACAAGGCCACAAATGTAAGATTCTATTTATTACATAACAGCAGAAACAGCTAATTTTCTTCAAAATATAACCTTAATCATATATATATATATGCAAGCAATGTATGGCATGCGTAATTCGGTTTGTAAACAAAAGCTGACGCAACAAAAGTAGTTCCGAAATTTTTCCTTATTCATTTTTCAACCATAAGATACAAAAAATTTAAATGATAAAATCACAGATCATATTCAAATTAACTAGACAATAATTTTTCAGTGAAATAAATTGTTATAACAAAATAAATATTTAACGATGTCAACATCATCTGAGCACATCTATGTCACGTTTGTTTTGTTGTGACATCACGCATGCAAGTTATTATTTCACTAGTGAATTATCGAAAATAATACATGGGTGTTATAACCACTCCACATCAAATGCTATGTTATAAAACTATGTCAATAAGAGCTGGTAAAATTACCTGGTAACTTAAGCATCATCTACCGGCTACTTTTCTTGAATATGTGATCATAATTAAGGGAGTTCCCTCCAACCCCGCCTACATTTGAATATTTCCCTGCTAATTAAAAAATTAGTGACACCCCTGTATGCGGATATATTGTGACATCACTGAATACCAATATATCGTGACATCCCCTGTATACTGATATATCGTGACATCCCCCTGTATACTGATATATTGTGACATTTCCTGTATACTAATATATTGTGACATCCCCTGTATACTGATATATTGTGACATTTCCTGTATACTGATATATTGTGACATCCCCTGTATACCAATACATCGTGACACCCCCTGTAAACTGATATATCGTGACATTCCCTGTATACTGATATATTGTGACATCCCCTGTATACCAATATATTGTGACACCCCCTGTATACCAATATATCGTGACACCCCCTGTATACCAATATATTGTGACATCCCCTGTCATGACATCCCCTGTATACTGATATATCGTGACTTCCCCTGTTGACAACACAGAAGCCAGATAAGACGATTGGACAAAGTGCAAGAAGTAATTCATTAGCGACTGGTTTAGTTCTACGACATCAGAATTCATCATTATCAAGTAATCATGTACACGCAGTCTCATGAGGCAGTAATGTGTTCAAGTTGAACATAAAAACATAACATGTGCGACTACTTTTGCGCCAGGAAGATGAATAGTTGATAGATGATGATATTATCATGCATAGTTTTGCCCTGAATCAAACTATCTATAATAAAAAGCAAGAAGTCATTAACTTCCAACTATATAGATTGCCAGCATCACGGAAATCAAATTCAATTATGTGCAGGTAATTATTTTAATCATTATTGTATTCATTTAGTCATTAGTGCTGAGCTAGATAGGAATTAACTTTTTATAACTCAGCTTTTGCTACATGTAAGTTCAGGGGTTCCACAAGGTGCTGAATTTTTAAGGGTCATTTTGATAATTTGTGACAGGATTTTACCATTTTATAGCCAAATTACCTAATATTTAAAGAATAATTGACCCTTCAGCCAGAATCTTTTAGGGTCAAAATGTGGCTTTTTGGAAAGTCCAGGGGTCAAAAGAGTGCACTCAAGGGTCAAATGGAACCCCTGAAGTTGAAACATATTTATACAAATTCACTATGAAAGAAGTTATTATGACTTCTTAAAATGCTTTCGATGACTGCTTCCTGGGTTACTAACCAGTATTATTATACCTCACGTGATTTATCCATCCAAAATTCACATATACACGCTATACGCAAATCCGTAATGTTACCCTGTGACATAACGTTTTTACCCTGTGACATAACGTGTTTGCCTTCGCGTGGGTCGAAAAATAGACTACTGGAAAATCACGTACCGTATATTACCGGCCATAAGTCGATCTCAGCCATAAGTTGAGGGTGTAGTTTTGTCTGTAAAAAGGGAAATTTAGGCTTACCCCTTCCATAAGTTGAGGGGGGACTTATGCAGGATGAAAATAGACTCCCGGATTCGACAGCCAACTCGTGATCTCCTGATTTTCAAAGTAAACATTGTAAATTTTTGTTATGGGGTATTTTTCAGTTCATCCTGACTGGTTCACTGAAATTACTTGCCAAACTGATAACCGAAAGTGTAAAATCTGGATACCAGTCAGAAATAATCTCTAAATACTCTGTTAACCATGGAATCAAGCACTTGGTGACACTGATCAAATACGACGTGACTCTCACTTGTCATGTTGTTTATTCAAGTTTTACACGTTTCTATTGTATTCAGATATGACAATTGGCAATAAAATTATTAATTGGCGACTCTTTTAAAGGGATGACCCCCAGATTATGAGGTAAATTGCAGAATATTGCTATTAATAGCGTATAATATGGATAAAAACATGACATGATATTGGCAATATAGCAGTGATACGGTGGTGTCGTTTCTTAATTTTAAGCCCGGTTTATGTTACCAACTGGTCGTATTTTGTTTGATTTTCATCTGTTACTCGTCCATAAGTCGACCAGTGACTTTTGGTGATTTTTTTTAGTAAAAGAAACTCGAATTATGGCCGATAATATACGGTAGTCCCTAGGCACTATATTAGTTCTGTTTCACATTGACTTTATTGTTTTATATTTTAATATCAAAAATTTTGTTCCGTATAATAAAATAAATATCAGATCCTATGGAAAGTTATAGCATATGAGCGCTGCTGTGGGATTTCCAACCTCTTCCGTAAGTGACATCATTTCAAGAAAACATCACATGTGATGTCACTATTTGCAAGCAGGAAACAATATTTACTCCATATTGTCACTTTGTTTTCATATTGCCATATATGGTGCAAATATTGCTTACTGTCAGGTGTTTTCTAAAATGACGTCACTTAAAGAAGAGGTTGGAAATCGTACAGCGGCGCTCAAAATTATAATGTTATTCCTTGAAATGGAAAACAAACAAATACTACAGCGTCTACATTGTCTTTTGTTTGGTAATGTCTTTACAATCGGAGGAAATGATGTCAACGTCATTTTAACGTCAATATCATTCCCATGCTTTAATTGGACGTCCGTTGAAATATGTAAACAAACAGTTAGAGCTAGTACTGTTGAATTTGTTCATTCTATATTTTGTTCGATAAATAAAATAGATATCAGAAGCCTCGAGTAATAGTATTTCCCTCATGTTGACAATATGAACAGTCAAACAGTTCCCTCATGTTGACAATATGTACTGTCAAACAGGAAGCCATCTGATATTTATATACTAGCGCCTATGTCAGGGATGGAAAAACCTCGCCTACAGCAGGATTTGAACCGACAACCTTCAGATCAGGAGTCAGGCACTCTACCCCTCAACCACCATACAAACAACATAGTCTACAATCCACTGAACATCACTACTAAATCTATATTGACCTACACTAAAATAAATTGAGAATAGAGGAATAAACGCCAAATGCCAAATGACCGTATGAAAAATATAAATCAAATGAAGGAAACTTTAACCTCAACTTGACATATGTACCTATAATCAACAAATAAATCTAAAGATCATAGTCAGAGACAACAAGTTTGCAAAGTATCATGACCATGCATTTTTAAAGTCACTGAAATGAAACCATTTTTCCAGCTATACCATACCGTGACCAGTATCAACTGACAATGACACTTAATTTCTACCTTAAATAGACATTTCATTTCTACCTAATATAGACATTTCATTTCTACCGTAAATAGACATTTCATTTCTACTGTAAATAGACATTTCATTTCTACCTAATATAGACATTTCATTTCTACCTAATATAGACATTTCATTTCTACCGTAAATAGACATTTCATTTCTACCGTAAATAGACATTTCATTTCTACCTAATATAGACATTTCATTTCTACCGTAAATAGACATTTCACTTCTACCGTAAATAGACATTTCATTTCTACCTAATATAGACACTGACTAGGGTCAAAATTGAATGGACAGTATTCTCAAATTTTAGAAAAAATGTCAATACAAGGTACATGCTGCACTGCTGAGGTGGAAGTTTTATGGTTTTCAACAATATTTGTGTTATACACTGAGACACTGAGGTCAGTTGGCGTAATCTGTGCTCCTGCATTAACAACAAGAACTAACCTGTTCAACTGAAAACTATGGGTATATACTCTGATTAACAGCTTCAAAAGGCCCTACATTCCCCCCATTTTTATTGATTTTTAGCGAGTAAATATTACTGACTGCTTCTCTTCATATAACTTGTATGAAAAATTCCCGATAAGTGCTCGTGTTAAACAATTGATTCAATGTTTGTGGCTACATAAAATTGTATATTTTTGGAACATTTAGATTGTAAACTTTACGATGGTATATGGTTCAGGAAATCAAACAAGAAACCATGTCAGACTGACAGTTGAAAAAAACAGCATTTTCTGTAACTTGTTAGCGTAGCTTGTCGGCTTTACTTGCAATTCAGGTAAAAAATCTTTGTATAAAGCGCTTAGTTTGTGACATCAAAACTTTGATTGGGAAATACTCAACGTCATAACCAACGTCACTAATACAAGTTTTGTCATGGAATCGCTCATATAAGCATAAGGTGTATGGCATACATATAACTGCACAACATTGCATGTTCCTATATCACAGCAATAAAATACCTGTGTGTCTCCTTCTTCATCGTCAGCTTCAGGATCGTATCTTTCTGCCGACACTGTAATAATATAAAAATACAATACAGTAAAACCTCACTTGAAGACCACCTCAATATTAAGAACACGATTTTCACGTGCATTTTCACTGTTTCGCTCTTAATTCATCCTCAATATTTAAGACTACCTCAATAAAAAGACCACCTGAATATTAAGAACACAATTTCGGGTCCATTTTCACTGTTTGCTTTGTATTCAACCTCAATATTAAGACCACCTCAATAAGAAGACCAGTTTTCAAGAGTCCCAATGTGGTCTTATTATTGAGGTTTTACTGTATGTAGCTTTAAGGCTCACATTATATACATATCTGGAATTTCCCTCGGAGGGAATTTCATGAAATTTTAATGAAACTTTTCTAGAATGATAGGATCGATTTAGAATTAAATTCATCACTGTACAAGCAATATTTAAAATTATACTACCGTAAGCCTAGAAACGCTCATGAGAACAACGTTTTGCATTGATCATACTGCTGACATTTTACTGGTATAATTCATGGAACTTCATTAACAAACTTCAATTACTCAAGAAAATGAATTCTTGCAGCCATTTTATCAAATTTTAACCACCGCAAAAAACGCCAACTTAAAAAGCACAAAATGTTTTCATGGTTTTTACAATCCCAGGAAAAATATTATAGGGTGTTCAAATCTATGAAGAATAATGAACAAAACCAGCATCTTTCAGATCAAGGTTTTTGAATAAGTAGTTCAGACACATTTCATCTATCAGCCAATAACTGCGAACATTAACTAGTAATCACCACCATAAACATTTCAGGCATTCTTTAGACTGCATCAATGGTTCAAAAAATGTTGAAAAATTAAATAACTTCAAAGTAATCACTCATTCACAGAATACAATTTTAAGAGATATGATTCTATAGAATGAGTTTTGAATTCTAAAATAAAATCATAATCTTACCAGACTTTCTCCTCGTGAATCTCGTAGGGGGAGGTTCTGAAATTTAAAAAAATGGCATAATGAAAATTTTAGGCAATGAACCAAGAGAATTTTGTCGGACAAAGAACATCAAAATGAGTAAATTAGCATGGTATATATACAGTAAATTCCCAACACTGACAGACTTGCTATACATACCAGTATCATTATAGACTGATACAATGGGGTTTGGTTGGGAGTGATGGAGCAAGTTTCTGTTGTTTTTCAACAGTTTTATTATGTACTGTGGTCACTTGTCCAAGCCAGAGTTCCTGGGTTACAAACCAGTACTTACCTGTTCTTCTGCAAGGACATGACCCTTTCCCATTTGAAGATTCCTGAGGAACAAGACTGAAGTATTCCAAATGTTTGGTCATTCAGACTCTGAAGTTTTTACCGTAAGAACATATTCTTCACCCATATAATAAACAATAGCTTTAGATTTGTCAATTGGACAGAAACAATCTCTAATATATTAAGATAACAAATTAAGGGTCTGTCAAGGTTCATGTCTAGTTCATGTCAGACACTCTGCACTAAAAATTATCACTAAAGACAATATTGATTTAACAATAAAGATACATAATTATATACAGTACAAGTCCTATGAGATATCTTATAATGACTTAACACACTGATTTCACCTAATTGGAAATTCTCAATACATGAAAATAACCGGGTCAACTACACAATCATACACTGACGAATTGTCAAGTAGGATTACAGGCGAAGATTCACTTAATTCAGTATGTATACCAGTGAGGCTACTTTACCAATTCATTGAGAAATCAAGCAGTATCGGAAATGAAGAACCTAATTCTGATCATTTGATTGACATCACACTTAACTTCAGTCAATATATATTACCAATGAAACATTATTCCCCAAGGATAACACGATTCCCGCGCTCAAAACAGTTGGATGAAGTCATTTTGCAAATTGTCGAAACAGAACTTTACACATGCTCCATTTGACCACCAAACCTGATGAAAAGGCATAACTTGTGAAGCAACACAGCTTTTCACTGCCATAAACCTTCGCTCTTGAAAGAAAAATGAGTTTTTAGTTTATAGTTCCCATATCTACAATATTTACCTCCCTTGTTCTTAATCATCAGCCATTCTGATAAGCAAATCTAGGAGTAATTCCCAAATATGTGATAATTGAGACAATAACAAGAGAATCAGCATGTGACAACCCTTTTTTCTTAAATTTTCTGAGCCATCTGCCCAGGCAAGCATAGTGAATAAGGTTTTTTTAATATATATCTGATTATTTCATCATCGTTAACATTATATTCCATATAAACTTTAAGGAAATTAGCCAGTCAATATGGCTGTCACTATTCAGAAATTGCAAATGTGGGAACTATCTATTGATGCCAGGGCCGTAAATTACATGGAGGCATGTAGGCAGTTGCCTCCTATTGCGGGCTGATTTTTTGTCTAAAAAGGGTCCAAAATTTTTTTCGCCTAGCTCCGCTCGGCGGGGTGCCTCCCCTTCCAGGGGAGGCAATTTACGGCCCTGGATGCATACTATACTTCACAGAAACCTTACTCAAACCTTGGTTTTTCATCAGCAGTATAATTATTGTCATGTTTGTAAACAACATGTTATAGCTGAGGAATAGCACACATGCAATGAGTTGTTCTTAATGGTGTTTATTACAGCAAGACTTAAATTCTTCCTCTCACTACAAATGGCAAAGAAGAAATTTCAATCTTACTGCAAATTAAATGAAACTGAAAACCATATCACACGCACAGATCAATTAAAGACAAGAATTCATGCACCACAACGCTTCTTCAATTTAAATATATTTCTTCCAATCCTACAGATGCAGACTTTGCATAATTGTCAATTAGTAGAAAAGGAAGGAATCAAAATTCCACCCACTTGGATGGAATTATACACAATCAAGCATAAAATCCAACATATTCAGCGGAAACTTATGAGGCATAGGAATAGCTCATCACAACATAAAAGCAACTATAATGAGAGAAAAAAATATGTTGTCTCCAAAAGACCAGAGAAAATGAAGTTTATCCAATTTCAAGCTCAACATAGCATTTTGCAAATCAGAAAGCAAATTTTCTGTAATCTAGAAAAATTGGTACCGAGTTCAGGAAAAAATTGACCTATGAAATTTCAAGTTGTGAACAATACCTTGTGAACAGAATCCTATAATCAATCATGTGACATTAAATGACTTCATTATCGCTGTGTTCAAGAGGATTGGCAGAATGCAATAGACTGATTCATTGCCATTGAATTAGTAGATTACCATGACTTAGTACCTGCTGAGGTTAATACTAATGTAGCAGATGGTAGCACAGACATAGATCACAACTACTTGCTGCAGTGGGAACAAATGAGGACTATCTGAACCAGTCTATAGGGGAACATCCAACTGCAGGATGCAGAATTTTAGGGGGAAATTGATCTACAAGAACCAGTATATGGTGGATAATAGAACAACAGGAACCAGTGTACTGGAAATTTGGAACCACAGGAACCAGTATTTTGGAAGACACTGGAACCACAGGAATTGGTATTTTGGAAGACATTTGAATTACAGGAACTGGTATTTTGGAAGACATTGGAACCACAGGAACTGGTATTTTGGAAGACATTGGAACCACAGGAACTGGTATTTTGGAAGACATTGGAACCACAGGAACTGGTATTTTGGAAGACATTGGAACCACAGGAACTGGTATTTTGGAAGACATTTGAACCACAGGAACTGGTATTTTGGAAGACATTGGAACCACAGGAACTGGTATTTTGGAAGACATTGGAACCACAAGAACCAGTAGTGTGAAGAAATAGGAACTACAGGAACCAGAGTATTGGGGGAAATTGAAACACAGGAGTCAGTATTTCAGGGAAAATCAGAAACACATCAGGACAATGTTAACAAAGGTAGAAGTCCATTTAAAATAAGAAAACTAGTATAAACCAATTCTTACACCAACATCCAAAACTTGGCAAATCTAAACAAATGGAATGTGCATAATTGGAGCTATGCATTCTTTAATCCAAGGACAGCATACTGGTATTTTAAAATGACTGTCAGAGATCTGACTGACTTGGATCATTCAGGCATTCAGTTGCTTTTGATAGACTTATAATTTATAAATGAATTCAGTATTCACTAATAACAATTTACAATCATAAACATTACATCATATACATAAGTAGTCATATTGCTTTATGCCTTTATGAATACTAGATGCACCAAATGCTCTGAATGCACATGACCTTTCATTCGAACCTTTTCAATTGCTTCAAGCAAAGCTTGTAGTAACTTCACCACTCTGTAAACAAATAAACAATTTAACAGATAAAAGTTTAAGGCTGAAGCCATAATACAGTCATTGAAAACTTCAAAAGGCTAAAGGCTACTTAAAAGTATCATCCAGTGGAATTACGTTGGCAATGATAAGAAATTACAATCACTGGTAAGTGAAAATCACTGGTATGTGAAACGTGTAGGTAAGTTAATGTTCAAAGTACACTGGCATTTGATCACTTAATCTACCTATTATATGTAATAATGTATGCAAATCTAACCAGTCAATAGAAATTGAAAATGAAAGATTTATAGTAAAGTTTTGAATGAAAACCTAATACCAGAGATATCAAGGGAAAGTGACTTATACCAGTATATTGTGTGTAAGATAAACAATTTTATCATACATTGATATTGACAACACAAGTCACAAAGAACGAATGATGCCTTCTGGCATTGTAAGTCATACAACATTTTCAGTTTATATAATTTCATGTACAAATCCTATTCAAGATATTTTTGCCTGATAGGACAAATTTCACTTAATCAGGTGATCATAAATGTAACAGATATTAAACCAAGTGTCATCACAAGAGTGTTATATCTCTCTTGCCCCCAAATATACAATATGACATGTCAATTAACACAGGTAGAAATTATTGTCACGCATAAAATATCATTCAATGCGATAATGCCCCCATGATTGAAATTTAATACACTTGCATTCAGCTTTTATATTCAAAATATGTATGTTATCGAATATTCGAATGCCTAATCAGTATTCGAATATTCGGACGTACAAACGAATATTTGAATATCCGAATATTTGTTGACATCCCTACTTTTCAGACATCATTTCTTCATTCAATTTGAGTATCTTTACCTAATGTTGCCATTTCTTCATTCAATTTGAGTATCTTTATCTAATGTTGCCATTTCTTCATTCTATTTGAGTATCTTTACCTAATGTTGCCATTTATTCATTCAATTTGAGTATCTTTACCTAATGTTGTCATTTCTTCATTCAATTCGAGTATCTTTACCTAATGTTGCCATTTATTCATTCAATTTGAGTATCTTTACCTAATGTTGCCATTTATTCATTCAATTTGAGTATCTTTACCTAATGTTGCCATTTATTCATTCAATTTGAGTATCTTTACCTAATGTTGCCATTTCTTCATTCAATTTGAGTATCTTTACCTAATGTTGCCATTTCTTCATTCAATTTGAGTATCTTCACCTAATGTTGCCATTTCTTCATTCAATTTGAGTATCTTTACCTAATGTTGCCATTTATTCATTCAATTTGAGTATCTTTACCTAATTTTGCCATTTCTTCATTCAATTTGAGTATCTTTACCTAATGTTGCCATTTATTCATTCAATTTCAGTATCTTCACCTAATTTTGCAATTTATTCAATTTCATTCAATTTGAATACCAAATACTGTAACGTCCCTATTTAATGCCCCTGGGGCATTACATTTCTAAAAGGGGGGGGGGCATTTATTAGAGGTCATATGGTAGTGAAATCCATCATCAGTTTTCTCCCCAAAGTTCATGCATATACATTGGAATTTCCCCCTTGCATGCAGTCAACAAATGACACCTTCTGATCTTCGCTGCCACTGTTGATGTCTCTGCAGAGCCTCTGCTGTTGGCACCTGTGACCTCACCGGCATTCTGACACTGCTACTTCCTACCTGACCTAAGTTATTCTAAGCTACCAAAATAACTAGCACCACTGTTAAAAATAGGTCATGCACTTGTTGCTGAAAACCAGTAGACTACCCTATATTTGTTGTTTACTGTGTGTTAATAAATGCGTTGATAAAGTTTAATAGTTGTCTGTTTTTCACAGAAATTTGATGTGTTCATATACGGTAGTTATTAATGTGTTTGTGCCATTCACTAGTGATAAACTGGAAGTGTTTCATGTTACATACTACCAAAGAGAATGGGATTTAAAACAGATTACTCTGAAAAAATACATTTTCAAAAATGGGCAGTGGGCATTTATTTAGGATGGGGACGTTAAATAGAGATATTACGGTAATACAAGTATATCATGTACAATAATAATAATTTTCAGATAAACAATCTAATTGTGTTAAGTCTCTCCCACTGAACCTGTGCTGACAATATGACAACTTGTAGAGGTAGAAGATGAGTAAACCTACTTTCTGATATTATATTATCAAGCCTTGGGGAATCAAGTTGCCATGATAAGTAACTGTAACTCATAGCGGTAATCAGATTCCATAATACAGACCTAAAGAGATGAGACTATACCACCAAGTATAGAAATGAAATGTGATGAAAACCTCCGGCAATTAACAATCTGACTTGAGATAAATGGAGAGTGAAATATTGCTTTAGCTTCAGGACCTCATAACCTGATAGAAAAGCTGTCAACTAGCTACCATAATAATTTACGTATAATGCATTTACATTTATGGCACATAAATATATAAAAGTAAGCATATTTTCAGGGTTCTCACAAGCATTTGAAAAGCTAGGAGGCTTGAGGAACGTTATTGAAAAAGTATGAATCATTCATAAATGCAGAAACAAATTGGTGTAAATAGGAGTCCCTAAAACTGACGAAAGAACGCAACACAACAAATTAAAAGTTCATGAGAACCATATTTTTGTTAACAGCAGAATCTCGCCAGTGCAAGAACCTTAGGAGATACAAATTCAGGGGATTTCCAAAAAAAGATCGAATAAGTTGCTACAGGGAAATGTCACATAGTTTTTCTGCATCACTGATGCATTGTTTGGATGTAGGAATTACCAATATTATTCTGGCGCTTGCATTATTGACATCTGGTAACATTTAATACATCCAGATCATTCCTCATTTATGTATGGTACCCTCAAAAATGAAATGGGACCCCAAATGGAAAAGTTTGAGGGATAACCTTGCAAACTGAAAGGTAAACAAGAAATATCTTCAAAAACGTTGTCCTTGATGTTACGATTGCTGGTCACTCCAGATCCAAAATGGATTTCTGTAAATTCACCGGATTTCGGTAAGGTAACGTACCCTTAATCGAAAGGTTAACTAATATGCGTCAATGTTTAAAAACGTTTTTCAGTTGAAGAGAAATTTGAGAAAAGGTAAGATTTTATTGGTTTACACAAGTCAACACTGATATGCAAATTTTCCACATCAGTTGCTAAAGTAGTGGTTCTTCATATTCTTTGCATTGTAACTACTAATACCGTAATGGTTCTTTTTAACGCTCCTCAGTAACAGTCCTATAAGACCTACTTCTCCTAATTGTGAGAATATAGCTGGGCTGAAATGCAAAAAAATGGTATGTCCACACCAGAAGTCATTTTTCCATCTGAACCAAGTAAACAAATGTTTTCATGATGTCAGATCAGCAATATTTATTTTGTTTTAATCAGATAAATCGCTATGCAACAAGTTTATTAACATGAATGTGTGAGTTCACGACTTATGCAACAAGTAATGATGAACTATATTGAAACAGACTATACTGTGTCTATGACTAATCACACTACTGAGTTATTTTTATCCAGTCTCCTACGCAGTGATCTCCCCTTACAGGTCTCAGAGTTTCTGTAGTAAAGCGTAATTGAATGACCAGCAGTCGTAACATTTAGGCTTTATTTGTAAATGTTGTACAACAAATTTTAACCTGCAGATTGCAACAAATGTTCATACTTCAAGTTGCGCCAACCATCTTTTTTAAAGATATTTCTTTTTGCAGTTACAGCTTCTGGATATTGCATTACAGATAACTTTAGTCATTTTTTTTTATTCAGACAAATTTATATGTGATTTTTTACAAATTTAGGACAATTGAATAAAAATCAAAAATCTTTTTTTATACCCTTATAATTAATCACTTTGGTTTGTGTTTTGCAACGCACCTGGAGCATCAATTAGGATAAATATGACATAGTAGCTATAAATTGACCTCCAACCTGACAAAGATACAATCTTATGAACATTTAAAGACAAGAATTTATGATTTACTTGATTATACAGAGAATAACAAAAATCTTAAACATCAAGTAACTACGAAGATTAAGAAACTTAAACACCATATTTTGCTTTAAAATGTAGTGTACAGCTTAATGGGTTTATCATGTAAAGAATAAGATAAAAACAACACAGTGGTCACAGGACAAAGGTTAATACTGTATATATCAAAGTGACAAAATCCATGTTTTATAATGAATAAATGTCATTAATTAAATACCATCAATTTTATACAGTTTGTGATGCACATTAGTAGAAGGCTACATTAACAAAATTCTTTGTTTGCTATCCCCCACCCAACTTTGTTAAGTTGGCCAATATATTTCATTTATAATTGTTTTAAAATCAGAAGTAATTGTTTAATCACATCTCTCTTGAGCAAAACTAAAAAACTAGATGCTGGTGAAGACCAGGGATTTCCCATACACAGGTTTTCTGAATCACTGATGCAATTTCCGGACGTAGAACTCACTTTTACAACTGACTACGCAGCATGAAGATCTGCACAAATTATAACGTGATCCGCATTTTAGATAATTATATTCTTTCCACTTATTCCTGTTCTTTTTCTGCAGTATAATTTACTGATATCATTCTGGCGCTTGCATTATTGACATCTGGCAATGTTTAATGCGTCCAGCGAGGGATCTTCATTTTTCATTACTGTGTGGGATGCTCAAAATTTATCACAGACTCTCAAAATGGATTGGCTGAAGGTCCTTAAGGACCCCTATTTGGAAAGTTTGAGGGAAACCCCTGTAAGGCTAAAACATTTTGGAGCACAGTATTTTTGGCAAGAAGGCAGGGAGGCAGCAAACTTAACACTTATAGTCTCAATTTTGGCCTTATGCATTACTTGTTATATCAAGCACTCATCATATATGTGGAAAAAATTGTCCTGATCTGTTCGACCAACAAGCAAAGATCAATGATGTACCAAGATATTTTCCAAGTAATAAGGTGCGAGCATACATATGTAAATTATACTGTAAAAGTCTTTATTTTCACGGGCACTTTATTTCACAAATTTTCATTTTTTTTCGCGAGTTTTTTATTACACCAGTTACTTTCCGAATTGTTCGGACATAGTGATGGACACATATTTCAGCGAGATTTTGAATCCGGGAGGTTTTCAACTCGTGAATTAATGCGAAAATAAAAACCTCGTGAAAGTAGAGTAATCACTTCATCAACAAGGATGTTATCAATATGTTATAACTTATACAAGGGGCTCAACTATTTCCTGAACAAACTATTAGATTGAAGATTGAAAGGGAAAATATTCATTGACATTACAGGATTACAAATTAATGTTAGCTAGGCAAGAACAAAAATTATTGTTTCTTTATACAATACATCTATCCATCAAGAGTGGAATTTTTTATTAAGTCACACAATATTTACCAGGATAAGGCACTTATGAATATTAATCGTACTAATCATAAATTATCAACCACAAATTATGAAAACCAAACATTAATAATCCTGACCAAAGGCGAATATATGACAGATCTGTTACAGTAGATGACAATTTTACAGATTGTATATGGGTTTCAATGGATCAAGAAAATGCAAATGACAGAAAATAAAGAGACGTCTCTGAGCACTTCCAGCATAATCACACATATTTGGAAGAAAACATCTATAATTCCTAGTACCCAGTAGGATCTTTCATTCACAATGGTATATATATACAGTAAAACCCTGCTATTAAGACCACTTGTGAGAATTCTTGTAAGTTGTCCTATTGGCAGGGTGGTCTTGTTAAAGGGTCATTGATAGAGGGTGGTGGTTGGGGTGTACGGGCCAGGTCTTGGTCGTCTGTGCTAGGATCCAAGTATGTTTTCTTCAACATATTATAATCCTCATTTCAACATCATCAACATCAAAAAATAATAATGATATGCAATACATGTATTACTTTTATACAACACTGGCCATAAGAAAATGAAAGATTTTTTTTCATAAACAAAAATAAATCCCATGTTGCTCAGTAAAGACATGTTTCCATGAATTTTACTTTATGACAACAAATAAAACAAAAAGTGCTAAAAAGTAATTTATTTGTATTTAATTTACAAGTTAAAATAAAAAGCCTCTCATTCTATTTTATTGCGCAGATAATGTTAGAAATTTCATTTGTCCGAATTTTGGTCTGTCCGAATAATATTAAACTTTTGGTAATGTAGATATCTTAAAAATACCTCTACATGCAGTGCCATTTAATCAGTACAAGAGTACTGAGACATAGCTTTAAAATACCATAATTATATAATTATGATGGTTTTTACTGTCTATAATACACAGCCATTTTATAAAGGTTAAATACACAAAAACCTGACTTAATAAAATATGATTCTTTCAGACGGGGACAAATGAACAAAGAATTGAGAAAAAATTATTATTTTTTTAGGGAAAATGACACTTTTTGATACGGGGAAACAACCTACATTCGGCAGTAAACTAACCAAAAAAGCACTAGACATAGAAAACTATTCTTCTCATACTTCATAATTATATCAACTGCTTTAATATGTTAATCACAAGCTGTTTATAATAACCAATTGAATGTGGTGTAATATTGTACACCATAAGCTTACATTAATGTCTAGTGCATATCATGCAAAAGGTAAATCTCTATCAGCTTAGCATAAGTTGAAGTCTACAAATTTTTCACTAGTCCAATAAACTTGTTTGGTATATTAATTTATAAACCTTTCACATTGAACTGAATATTTGAAAAATATTATCCAGTTCTACTTAAGCCACTGCCTATAGTAAATACAGTCAGACTTTCGTCTGTTTTGTTGATCGTTCGAATTCATCGGGCCTAAAATTTTATTTGTCAAATAAACAAGGTCTGACTGAAATTTAAAATTTTAAACAGAAAATATTAAAGATTTCACAAAAACATAGATACATTGCTACAAATTTAGAAACGTATCTATGAATACACATTTCAATGAAAATTGAGATAAAAATTTCAAATTTAATACATGCCTTATTTACAGATCTATGTGGCTATTATACTATCAATGTAACCTTGAAATAAAGTTTTAATAATAAAAGCAGCAATAGAAACTACCAGAGTTCTCATTAGACACCTAGAATTGCTGGCAACATTTCTTTGAAGGATTGCAACCCTATCCAGGGGTGTCAATAAGAGCTAGGAGCCTGCAGTAACTCATGCAACATCTCCCAGCTAGCTAGGCCTATCCAGGGGTGTCAATAAGAGCTAGGAGCCTGCAGTAACTCATGCAACATCTCCCAGCTAGCTAGGCCTATCCAGGGGTGTCAATAAGAGCTAGGAGCCTGCAGTAACTCATGCAACATCTCCCAGCTAGCTAGGCCTATCCAGGGGTGTCATTAAGAGCTGGGAGCCTGCAGTAACTCATGCAACATCACCCAGCTAGCTAGGCCTATCCAGGGGTGTCAATAAGAGCTGGGAGCCTGCAGTAACTCATGCAACATCTCCCAGCTAGCTAGGCCTATCCAGGGGTGTCAATAAGAGCTGGGAGCCTGCAGTAACACATGCAACATCTCCCAGCTAGCTAGGCCTATCCAGAGGTCACTCAATAAGAGCTGGGAGCCTGTAGTAACACATGCAACATCACCCAGCTAGCTAGGCCTATCCAGGGGTGTCAATAAGAGCTGGGAGCCTGTAGTAACACATGCAACATCACCCAGCTAGCTAGGCCTATCCAGGGGTGTCAATAAGAGCTGGGAGCCTGTAGTAACACATGCAACATCACCCAGCTAGCTAGGCCTATCCAGGGGTGTCAATAAGAGCTGGGAGCCTGTAGTAACACATGCAACATCACCCAGCTAGCTAGGCCTATCCAGGGGTGTCAATAAGAGCTGGGAGCCTGTAGTAACACATGCAACATCACCCAGCTAGCTAGGCCTATCCAGGGGTGTCAATAAGAGCTGGGAGCCTGCAGTAACACATGCAACATCACCCAGCTAGCTAGGCCTATCCAGGGGTGTCAATAAGAGCTGGGAGCCTGTAGTAACTCATGCAACATCACCCAGCTAGCTAGGCCTATCCAGGGGTGTCAATAAGAGCTGGGAGCCTGTAGTAACTCATGCAACATCACCCAGCTAGCTAGGCCTATCCAGGGGTGTCAATAAGAGCTGGGAGCCTGTAGTAACTCATGCAACATCACCCAGCTAGCTAGGCCTATCCAGGGGTGTCAATAAGAGCTGGGAGCCTGTAGTAACTCATGCAACATCACCCAGCTAGCTAGGCCTATCCAGGGGTGTCAATAAGAGCTGGGAGCCTGTAGTAACTCATGCAACATCACCCAGCTACCTTTCTTGTATGAGTGATCATAATGAAGGGGAGTACCCCACAGACTCCTGTCTACTTTAGGTGATTGTCTTGCTGCTTAAAAAATTAGTGACACCCCTGCTTATCCAACAGCATGGCGTTGGACACCTGTTTTCAAATCCTAAAGAGGACCCTGACTTCTCTCCCTACAAAGGAATTGCTTAATGATGCAGCACACCTGAATACAGTAACAACATTGATACAGGTTTCAAAATGAAATACCCCAACACAAAACTGATTCCATCAACAAGGACACATTTTTAGGCATAATGAATAGTTTAGAGATGCTTTTAAGTTAAGTGCATACTCCAACCCCCAACAATTCCACTTATCACTGCCGTAAAACACAATAACCTCAATTATCACTGCTATGACATGACCTTCCTGGATTTCAATAGATACCATTACAGAGATATTAATGCATGAATGTATAACCAAATTCAATTTTAAAGATACAACAGATACATTACTTGTAAACAGCATGACTTAATTAGCACGACTTGCGTGGGAGGCATTGTCTTATATTTATAAATGCATGTGGTGTTCCCTGGAACAAATTAATCTCTCTTACATAGTTACAACTAATGCTACATTATCCATTCCTTAACACCTCAATCCTAGATCTGGTAGTTTATTAATGATTAACACAAAATAATGTTCTTCTTTTTACAATGAGAACCACACCAAATCAGAAACATATTATAATGGGATACACTTTACATGATAGTGGTTTTTCTGGACTTATTACTCAGTATTAGGGGCCGAATATTGGGTCCCATTGCCCTCTGAAAGTACATATTTTCCCCAAAGTCAGTGTCAAATTCCTCTTGCACAGCCATGTTACATATTTTCAGTCAAAAAACCATAAACATTGACCAGCCTTTCCATATATCCCATGATAATGATATGTAATCAATATGGTTGACTGTTTGTATAATGAATATAAGGTTTGGAAACCAAAATGTAAACTTTAAAGCACAAATTATTTTCTTCCTTTGTTCCCTCATAATACTATTTTCCTCTCTCAAAAGGTCATGCCACCATTTAAGTGGTAAAAAACACTGAATGAAAACAAACATTGTGTTCCTTAAAAAAACTATGGATGTCTTCAACAATGGATCAGTGAGTGATCAAGTATTGCCCAGGGAGACTCAAGTTGTTTGCCTTCTAAACCTACCAGCGAATATTGCATACTATTTATGCGAAATACTGTTTCATTCAAATAAACTTTCAAACGCTTACAATGCACATAAATGACAGAACAAAATGCATAAATAGAAGATTATATAAAAGATTATTCTTGAACATTAAATTTTATCATAATCTATCACAGAATTAATACATGTAGTACAGAAACTACTAAATGGCTTTAAATTTATGTATTCTCCATAATATGATGTCTTCACAGAGTCCAAATTTGCATAAATTTTAAGAATTTGATATAAACATATACAATGTACTCCTAATAATTATGCATTTTAGAAATTAGATATTCCAAAGGTCAGAGATATATATATATATATTTATAGAACATATAAATGTTGACATGGAGACAGGAATATTTGATGTAGATATAATTCTGCCTTACAACACATTGGATGACAGATTTAGAAGTGCAAAGAAGTGAGACTAAAATTCTCAAGAACTCAAACAACAGTAACTGTATTAGCAATTGAAAGGAAATGTCAAATTTGACATTATTTAAAGAAATTTAGACAATTATTCCACTGCATTATTAAAAGCAAAGCAGTCCAATACTATATATATACAACACACGTTTGCAATTGAATACATAATTACATTCTAACGCCTTCGAGTAGCATCAAATTGTCTCTGAATGTTTTATCTGAAGTTCAAGCAATTTGCATCCAGTATAATTTATCTCTCATTCTGAAGAATTTGATCGCGTTCTCAGACTTCCTGAAAAACGTCGGTCCGACGGACAAAAACAGCATATTTGACCTGAGGACTGACATACGTATTTGAAGTATCAGTTCGACAGTCCGACGACTTTCGGAAAAATAAGTGAACTCACTGTACAATTGTCTGTATTTTATTCTTCATTATTCGTGGCACATTGTTTTATTGGGTAAACACTTTCAATAAACCAATTAAAATGCAAATTGCACATGGTTCATGATGATAATGGCGTCTTTCAAGAATTAATATGGATCTACACTATTCAGAAAAATGCTGCAATATCATTTGAGTTTGTTTTTCTGAGTTTCGCTGTCAGATTCTTGTTTGTTCGACAGAATTTCGAGCCTCGTTGGACCAAATGTCCATGTTTTGTTTTTTATTTTTGTAAAGTCTGGGTTCTTTTTTTTATTTGAGATCCACTTGATTGTAGCTTTAAGTATCGTTAAGTGCATAGCTTTTGCAGATGATTGTGCATTACCATGGCATTCAAAATTGACCCATAATAGTTGCACTAAGACAACAAAACATTTGTTGTGCCCCAATGGTATAGTGATTCCCGCGTCAAACAGTGGGAGGTGCACATATCATGTATAATAACTGACAAAATAGTTTAAAAGTTGCTACAGGGAACGCCAAATACATAAGACAGTGCCTCCCCACACAGGAAAACAACAATCCATAAAACATAAGGCACTAGAGGAGGCTCAAGGGTATATACGTAAGGGAAAAGAGGCGCAAGGAGTGGCCTGGCTGACCATAAGGAATAACTAGGAGAATCAAAGAGGACATACTGTCTTTCAGCCAGTAAAAGGGACAGCTAGTAAAACAACATAGTCAGCACAAAAGCCATTTTGACCCTAGGATTCTGGCTGCAGGGTCAATTTTTCTCTTAATTATAGGTATTTTGGCAATAAAAAGGAAGCTTTCAATGATATTAGGTTTAGGCCATGCCAAATTGGAATTTTGTTAAGCGTCCGCTTGCGCCTAGGTATTGCGCTCCTCGAGCCAAAACACATCCTAAATTATGTTGACTCATCCAAAATCTTCTTACAACCACGTTTGTTAATAGCTTGATACTGTAGAACAATTACAGTACTTAATACACCCTTATTTTAACAAACAATATATACCAAACAATTTACATGATATTTACATAAATTGAAATTAATATATATTTATATATATACAATGCCGACTGAAACTTTAGCTTGAATTGGCATTCTCGAGACAGTCATAACATAATTATAATTATAACTGCCTGCTTTTATCACAGTTACTCTAGATCACAGAACACAGGAAAAAGGATGGGTTAAACCTTCAGTAATTGCAAGTTGGAAAGCAACCATTATAGATAGTTCACACATTTACAATATTTACCTTTCCTTGTTCTGAATAGTCGGCCATATTGATAGACAAATTTCCTTTAAGTTTATAAGGAATATAATGTAAATGATGATAAAATAAAATACATAAAAATAACATATTGATTATGTTCATGTGGGCAGATGGCTCAGAAAATTGAGCACATATTTGGGAATTACTCCTATTAGTGCTTATCAGTTTTGCCTATCAAAATGGCGGATGATTATGAACAGGGGAGGTAATTATTGTAGATGTGGAACTATCTATTGTCTACCATAACAGTCATATTTCAGGAGACACATGGCAAGCAAATATGTTTCTTTTTTCTCATTTTAAACTATTGCCCATGCACAACATTGAGAACACTAATAAACCAGGTGTTGTTTGTGTGGTAATGAACTCTACATTTGTACATTAATGTATGACTAAACTCTTAATTTCGATCTTCAACGCCATTAACTCCATATCCACTTATCTTCCATACAGACTATGTGAAAGGTACATTACTTTACGTCATTCTGAGCAGAAAAAAGAACACCTTAAATCACAAATTTTAATGAGACTTATATTAGATGCTTTATATTAATGTGATGTCTACGGACAATCGGCAAGGACCTAGTAATTGTGTATACAATACAATGCTCTGGTTTACAACACATACATCATTATTAATGTGTAACACAAGAACAAGGACTCAATGCAATCAGATCATTGAACTACCACTTAGAGAACGAAATCAATGAAAGACTGGTGAAATTACCTTGCTTCATAAATAGTACAATAATAATGCCAATTTATACATATAATTCATTTCGGAAATGTAATTTGATGAAAATTGCCTTTGGAGTGAAATGTAACAGGAAACGGAATTGCCAGAGGATACTGCTGGAGAAGCGAAACAATTCCCAACCCACAATGTTATTTACAAACATATTTTAAGTAGATTTTGGACAACTCGATACAAAATTTCAGTTGTGCAAGATTCCTTTATAGTAACTATGCATCAATATGAACCCAAGATTTATTGTTTCCATAGTAATGAAGGCATAGAGCACATTTCATCTTAACCTTTCACCATGTTTGTTTTGTAATGGGGCTTCGAGTCACATAACAGCCATGGTCATGTAGTGGCTATACTGCTACAATTATGGTGGATATGTTTAATACCCCAGATGGACTCCTGGGTAGAACCACCAACCTTCTGTAAGCCAGCTGGATGACTTCCTCACTTAGAAATTCCAGGATAAAATTCTAACCCCCTGGGGTGCGGGGCAAATGATTTTGAGTAGGCAACCACAACCACTTGAACAAGTTGGCCCCTTTTTCACCATGTTTATTGGTCAAAGGAAAAACATATATAAATGAACGCATACTGTTCTGAATTCTTGGGAATGACGACATCATTGGGAAAATATATAATTTCTAGTTAATATTGTAATGATGATACTTACAATTAAGAAGCATATAAAAATATATTTTACGGGTCTACAAATTAAAATATACTTGATGTAAATCTGTATTGAATCGATAAAACGAAATCAATGAAAGACCCTGAAACAAAGCGTTAGAACTTTAGAAACTGTTGAATTTGATTTTGAGCACAGATTGAGACACATTCTCTTCAATACACTTGGGGGAATAGCATGACTTATTTGTCAAACAAATGCATTGGCAATCCTATAGTTGCAACAAACAGAAAATCAATGAGACGATCATGATAACATTTGTCACTGAAGAGACAGATTTAATTGTAATTATTTACTTTAATTACATTTTAAACAGAAAATTAAGTTCACAATATGGTGCTGATACACGTAAATTTCTGATCTGAAATTATACGACCTCAGAAAATTTCTGATCAATGCGAGTGAAACTTCTCTAATTAAAGTAATTATCAATAGCAATCATCTCTATTTTAATTATATAACATACAATTGCAGTATTGAACAATTCTGTACAATCATGTTCTAGCCTTTAGTTATTCCCAACTTAATCATATGAAATACAAATCGGCTGTGAACAGCAATAATGTGTGCACAGATATTGTCAGTATATTATTGTAACCGAGAAGTTACAATTGTTCGTAAGATTTTAATTAATTATGCATCATGACAATACAACATACAACATTTACTGATCGACAAGAATTTCCAAAGACAAGAAACCTTATGGTATAGAAATAAATAAAAGAAAAAGATCATTTTTATACAACTGAATACTTGTCTTGACATTCAGTGGAACAGAACTAATTTGATCAATGCTTGAATCCAATACATAAAAAACGCTTCAAGTAAACAACAGGAAAAAATCACTTCTTGATAGCTTCTAGTTGCAAGTAATTAAATCACAGACTCTATCAAATGTATTATTCATACAAAGCTGTTCACAACAGATACCATTTACCTACACTCCGAGCAGAAACTGCCCCACGTCTTTCCTTCCGTGATTCCCTTAATGCGTTCCTTTCAATACACGATATATCCTTATCCAAATCCATCATCATCACTCAATATATACCAAAAATGTTGTCCCCTGTATTAAATGCGTGTTTTATGGCTTCTCACAAAATGTCTCCAAGATTGTTCACAAAATGTAACTCTTCAATTCCTATTCCATTTTTCTCCACATGCTTTGAATGCTTTGAGATGGGTAAATCAATAAATAAGACAACTCACTTCTCATACAGTTAAACTGGAAACAGATACAAATGTGTTACATCAAAATACATTTTTCCCTAATGTAGACAAAATGTTAACTACTGGCTAATGACAGACTCCATAACACTCTTGTGGGATCAAAGCTATCTCCTGTTGGTATCAAAAGCCGTGGAAACTGCAGGCCATGAATAGAGCCTTTAAATCAAGTTATTGGTTAATGCTTTTCAATCAGAAAGACGCAGAATTTCACCAGTATATAGCATTTTGCTCCAAGAGGCAACTTTAACCTAAGCATTTACGGGCAAATTTCCAGTTGTAGACCTATGTCAGCAGTAATTATCACCTTTCCAGCGAGACCCCTGTCTTACATTGACAAAGCAATCCAAAGAAAAAATAACAAAGCGCTTAAAAACTAGCCATCTCCATTGTGAACTCAGACATACCAGTAATAGAACTTTCCCCCACAGAGATAGCAAATTTAATACAACATATATTTCCATCCATCATACATCATTCTAACAGAAATCATTTCCAGAAGTCAGATATTATCGGGAGACTTTAATACAATAAGAATTCATGTCTGCTTTCCAACATATAAAGTAGACAATAATACTTTCTGGGTCCTCAATCTATAACATAATGTGAAAACATGAAGTTGAGGAAAATGGAATGTCAGGGTTAAATGAGAGAACAATTGCACAAAATTTGACAACTATAGACTGTCAAGCGAATTGAAGCAACTGTATTTTAATATCAAGTAACAAGCAGCTTTTTAAACTAGATCTAGAAGTTTTACCAACAGACTAATCACTTTCTGAGATGCCAAGGGACCTCAGTATGATTTCATAAAAGGGGTCCAGAGAAAAAGGTCTGGGTTCTGCAAAAGTTTGGAGTCCTAAATGACTCCTATGTTTTTAACTAAAAATGGTGAAAGTTAAAGAGTCCCCCGAACAAAAGTAAGATTTCTGGAATCAGAAATTAGGGGTTCATGAGAACCCCTAAGGTAAGGCAGCACCTCTACATCAAATGCCATTTAATAAAGAACAGGAGGGGCTAAAATTATATAAATTCATGCGATAAGACCCTTGGAAAACTGGCAGATCAACAATCACTGGCAATCATAAAAGCAATATTTGCACTGGTAATTTGCCTATACTTTGCAATATCATTCAATTGTACTCAGATAATTTCTGCCACAGATTGAACAATTGCCAGCATTCCATGATAACTAAGCTCAAACAAATACATTTCCAGACAGTTGGCCAGAATCAACAATTCTAAAGCTGCAGAAAAAAAAAGATTTTAATTACTGTATTCAATGTCTTCTTCTAAACTGACATGACTTATAATTATAATATACAATCCATGGGTAATCAAACAAAAACAATGCAATGGGATGCAGACATTTCTCTTTAGGTTACATTATCATTGGGACTTATACTTTCAACTGAGTTGAACGCAATACAGTCGGACCTCGTTCATTCGAATTCATCGGGTCCAAAATGTTATATCGAATAATACACTGTTTTGAACTGCCCATATATATATGCATTTCAATTGGACAACTTCAAGCCTAAGAAGATACAACGGGACCCAATTGTTATTTCAGATAATACCAAGTATTCGGATAGAAGGTTGCTGAATAAATGAAATCCAACTGTATCTAACATCTTTGTGGATACAGGAAACAAGGATGATGATCAAGTCACAACACTAGCTCTTTGTTTCTTCAAAAAGGTCAAGTTAAAAGCCTAACATGGTTCAGAATTTGAAAATTATCCTTTTTATAAATGTTGGTGCCAGACAAAGAAAAAATTCTACGGTCATATTCCTGCAGGCATATGTCTGTTAAATACTTCAGGTAACTCAGGAATGCTCGAGAGCAACTCTTTTGCATAATATTGCTAACAAGGCTAAGATGAGAAGTCGGCAGAAACTTAGATCTCTTCAATTGTGGTTTTCTATACTTCCTTTAAGTCTGCACGTTCACTGTTACCAGTTGCTGGTTCTGATAGAATTTCAAATTTTGATTTTCCTCACATGACCCTACCAAAAACCCTATTTATTAGCAACCACAGCTGATTTTATTTTTCTTGTACATCACAGTTTTTATTATAATCAGAGAGAACTTGAAAAGAGCTTCAAAAACAGTTTATATTTTTAGAATACCTCTACTTTGACCACAGTTATGATGATTTGAAACTGTCAAATTGGCGATTTGTTGGAGCTTTTTTTAAATGAGGTTTTACTGTCACTTAAAGTGACATTCTTATTTAGGTCACTAAGGATACAAAGGAGATTTATGACATTATACCATACTTTTAATCATAAAAGTCTGTAATAATCAGGGATCTATTTGACCCTAGAATTGACCCTTTGACACCTGGAATTTCAAAAAGCCACATTTTGACCCTTAGGATTCTGGCTGAATGGTCAGTTTTTCTCTAAATTTGGCTGTAAAATGGTTAATTCAAGTCAATAATTATCAAAATGCCCCTTGAGATTTAGCAACTAGTGGAACCCCTGATACATGAATTAAATTACCAAGATACACAGTAAAAAGATACAACAATTTTTGGTACAATCTTTACACTCAAACTATTAAGAAAACATATTCATTGTTTCTTACTCATCATTTTCCTTTGACTTACAAATTAACATAAACTTGTTCGATAGGCAAATCAATACATTTCAATGATTCACCAACTTAATCCTACCAAGTAATACTCAACAAATTGCATACAAGTTTCATGCAATAAAACCAAGGTTTCTGGTTAAACGAGATAAGAAGAAATACATGATCTTTGACAATTTGATCCAATACAGTTGACCCCCAGTTGCAACAGCTAGGTCTCTGAGGAGTCTCGTAGTTTACTCCGGAGAAATAAACGCTAGTGTCTGGAGTATGACAGCTTACCAAGAATCAATACATGATTTCCCAGGAATAATTTCGTCACACTGCGACAATGACAAATGTATCAGGAGATGACCCATAATAAAAATGGAATCACCTAAGAAATCTTCCAAAAGACTCATTTATGGCTGGAAGCATTGGGAGACTATAAGAGTATTTCCATCCTTAAATTTTCCATTAGGCCAATCTTATAAATATCTCTGTTTCCCCTCCCTAATCCATGTCATAGATATAAAAGAATGGTAAGTAACATTTCTTCATGAAATTCTTTACTGTGATTACAATTCCAGGATTTGTCTTAATTTTTCAGAGCACTAGCCAAATTGGGCAAGTTGCTCAACCAAACCACTAGTCCAAAATAATGTTTACTCGCCCAAACTTATATGAAACTAACTAAAAGGCTGAAAGTCACAATTATGTGTCTATACAATTTGTTGTGGATCAATTTTATTTTTTTCTCTACTATCGCCAAGAACAGTATACATATGTATTCACTAAAATCAATCACTTGCCCATTCAGGCTAGCACCGAGTAATTTCTGCTAGCCTAAAATCTAGCCTTCGGACTAGTGGAATACTGTGAAGACCGCAATTCAGTTTACAATTTAATATAATTTATAAAGTGTATTATAAAATCCATCTGTGCCGGATGAATGTATACCCACAGGGCTTTTGTTCAGTTGGATCCAGTAAAGGGCCTTATATTCCAAATTGAAAACAGTATGTTCTTCCCCTATTCACACAGGTGCAAAATTCCCAAAATCGACATGGACTTAAAATCATATTTTACATTAATGCCATATAAGAAGAGCTTTTTGTCTGCTCTTGAAATCTTGAAAAAGAAATTGTTAATTTTCAACCACCCAATGGATATTTTTGGTAGATACTTAAATGAGGTCAGACAAAACTTGTCAGAGTCTTGCAGTAGACTGACTGTTTGGCATTTATCAAACTAGGGAATGGAATATTTACGAATTACTGGTTCAGATCATTGTCTCCCCCATAATGTAAATAGTTCTTTAACGTTTAAAAACAAAGCATACACAGTAACATGCTTGCAAGTGTTCAAGATCTTCGGGTCAGCTACATAATTAGACAAGTAACTGCATAGATTTCCTAGGAGAAAGTATGAAAGCAGGAAGCATAAAAATTGTGAGCTTGAAATAAATATCTGGAGCCATTAAATGTTGCCGTTTCTTGGAAAATATATTACAAGATGGGAAAATGAGGCCAAAAAGGATGGTAACTGGAAAATATAAACTTGTGCCAACAGAGAACATATAAAATCTATAGTATAAGGTCATGAAGATTTATTTATTTTTGTTATGGGGCTTTCTTTAAAAGAGCCCGAGTGTCCGAGTCATGTAGTGACTTTTCCCGCTATAATTAAGGTGGAGGAAGACCCCATGTGCCACATCTACCATTATTTTCCGCATAGACAAGCACCCGAGTTGGAAAATAATTATACTGCCTGTGCCTTTTCAAATGGGAAAATAGGCATGATAAATCCCAAATTTTGGAAAACGAGGTAATGGTTGTTATATTAATAACTTTTCAGTTGTGGCTGGTGTTTGTTATATCTAGCAGATGATGAAAGACTAAGAGCAAAGATTCTTTGATAAATTCAGTCAGATGGGGAAAAATGAACAAAGAATTGAGAAAAAATGATGACTTTTGGGGGGGGGGGAAATGGACACTTTTTAATCAGGGGAAACTGCCTTTATTTGGCAGTAAAATAGCCTTTGTTCGGCAGTAAAATTAACAAAGAAAAATCACCGGATCTACCGACCTTCCACAAGCCAACTGGACAGCTTTCCTCACATACAAATTCTACATCCTGGGTGGGATTCGAACCTGCATTTGTGAGGGGCAAGTGATTTGAAGCCGGCAACCTTAACCACTCAGCCAAGGAGGCCCCCCATGCAGATTTAAGCAACATGGGGTTCACTTTCAATGTGTAATACCATTGATAATTTAATAATAATTAAACATAACAACCATCATTAAATCATCAATAAGTAAATTTATTACATGTGTGCACTTGATAAAATTGAAGTTGAAACATAAAGTTTCCATGTACATGACTGTATTAACTGTACAAATAATAAATTATCACAATCAGAATGGGATAAACTTCCAATGTGACTATGAGAATGAAATGTAAGTAACTAAACTCATCAGTTAGGTCAGGGGTTCCATTTGACCCTGGAGTGACCCTTTGGCCCCAGAAATTAAAAAAAATACCCTATTTTGACCCTTAGGATTTTGACTGTTCAAAGTCAATTTTTTTCTGAATTATAGCTATTTTGTCCATAAAATCTGCTCAAAACATTCAAAATGATCCTTGAGATGCAGCACCTAGTGAAATCCCTGTATACACATATCTAAATATAACAGCAACAAAGAAACAAGTTTGAGTAGATGTCCACAGTCTGAACTCTGATCCAAACGATTCATGTCTAGTATAAACTCAAAAGAGGTGTTGACATAATACCACAGACAGACAAATACCAATATGTATTAATGTATTACGTTTCTACAAATTACTGCACAACATCTATGTTTGAAATCACCAGCTTCTTGCTGAGGTCACATGAATATTTGATGAGAGCAGTAACATTAATGGGTAATGAATCTTTCTCTCAATACTATTCATGAATCCAATATGAAGATGAAATGTA
This sequence comes from Mactromeris polynyma, assembly GCA_032209605.1. Classification (NCBI taxonomy): domain Eukaryota; kingdom Metazoa; phylum Mollusca; class Bivalvia; order Venerida; family Mactridae; genus Mactromeris; species Mactromeris polynyma. The sequence continues at coordinate 14,301,086 of JASFXZ010000010.1, read as the reverse complement.
TTAGTCTTAAAACATAAATAAAGGTTTAATCATTTATGTAAATTTAGTCACAGCATTAGAGTTTAGACAGTATTATGTTGAATATCAATAAAACACACAACAGTCTAAATAGTTAATTCCATTACAGACAAAAGTTAAACGAACAAGTGTATGTTAAAATTCATAAATGTATTTGCAAGTCATACATTCATTTTAAAATACAGAAACCTAAGAAAGAATATAGCAACGATCGAGGTAGCTACTGCAGGGGTTCCACTTGGTGCTCAATCTCAACGCTCATTTTGGTAATTTTTTGACTGGATTTTACCATTTTATTGTCAAATTACCTATAATTTATTGAAAAATTGACCCTTCAGCCAGAATCATGAGGGTCAAAATGTGACTTTTCCAGGAGCCAAAGGGTCAAATGGAACCCCAGAGCTAGTACCGAAAATAAAAAAAGTTTTAGCTTTTTTTTTTACAATAGATCAAGTCTGAACTTTGGAAATATTGTTAACAAATTGTCATGTAATGCCAAATAAAAAACATACTAATTGTCATGATTTAAATCATTGCTGTCTTTAACAATTCTTTAATCCGCATTAAAGGAGTATTAAGTCATTCAAATGATTTTAACCATGAATACCCAATGGTAAATCACAGAGAAAAAATCAACATACCCCTACCTGAGAATGAACCCAGGTCCTCTGGCACATAAAGCGGACACTAAACCATGTTGCTATTGAAAGAGCTAGCTTAACAGCAAGGCTGTTAAAAGTGGCCTAAATAATAAAATCACCACAACCCAAATACAGTACTTAGTTCAGTTGCTAATTCAATTAAAATATAGTCAACTGAAACCACAAACCACTAGATGTGGCTTCACAGAATACTTTTACAAATCCCAGAGGAAAAACCATGACATGGATGGGCTTGAACCCGGGACCTCTCGCACCCAAAGCGGGCACTCAACCACGTCGCTCAAGCGATAGCCCAACAACAAGACTGTTGGTAGTGGCCTATATCACTACAATACATATTTATAATGGTAATTCAGGCAATGAATTGTAATGATATACATCATGTTAGTTCCGGAAATTGGTATATAATACCAAATTCTGACTGGAAAAATTCCTTATAATGCCGACTGTAATGAACATTACTGACCTAGGCAGGGGAAGTACAAATATATGTATGCATGCATATGTCTGTAGCTAGATCACTTTCAATCAGAATTGTATTTATTCTATTCCTAAATATGACAGTCTGACAGTCAGGTCAGGGCCAACAACCAAGTTGTCAACTGTCAGAATAGTCAAGCATCAACAGAACTCATACATTTGTATATATCAAAGACATTACCCATAGGCTCGTCATCATCACTTTCATCCGTTTGCATCGGCTCAGATTCTACAAAACGTACGCCTCTATCCTTCACGGGCAGATCATCGCTCTTTTTATCCTTCAGTTTGTTGAAATATTCGGCTGCAAATTTCACCAAATCCGGAGGCCTTTCTTTAAGAACTGCAACGGTGAAGTCTTGCAAGAGATCGGTTAATCCGTCGGGTATTTCAAAACTCATTTTAGCAGAGCTATCCAGTTTAATTGCAAATCGTATAAAACATGCAAAATGCAAACAAAATAAATGGAATACAGAAAGTTAAAAATACACCAGCCACAACAAACCAACTAACTGTCACACACTGTGCACTTCTCACGATTGACGTCAACGCACCAGAATATATTCATCCGCGTTTCACACATTAAAAACTAACATTTTTGTCTTGAAATCCAGAAAAAGCATTTAACTCTGTATAAGATAAGTTACTTACATATATTATAACGCTTTAATCTCAGTTGCAGACTTTGAAAATATGCAAAAAGAATGATAAAATGTTACTACTTTTTGTCTAGTTTGTGTCGTCTGAAATTCACCCGAGAATAGAACTTTTTTATCCCAGTCATGATAAACTAGTTGCGGTTGTAACTAGGTAAACGGGAAATCCACCGTTTTACCACGGACCTATATACCATTTTGGTATTTGGTATTACGTATGTGGATTATTCACTCGAGGCGTTAAACATTATGGTATAATTATTTTTTGTATATTTAAAATAAACATTTTGCATCATAGGCCTAATAGGGTTTAATAACAGCTGCAATTAAAGGCGGCAAAATTAGGCTACTTTATTTATGTGATATAGCTAGATAAACTAGTAGATCTACTATAATAACACATTCTTTGGTTTAAATATATAATTATATTCGTGTTCTGATCGCTTTCTGACCGGGATGTTTATCGATGATGTAGTTCCAACAATATTTTCGGGTGCCGATATTAATGTTGACAAAGGGGACAGTCTACTCAAAGGCACGAAAACGATTTCAGCGAAAACTAACACAAATGCACTAAATATACATTGAAACACAAATACAGTAAACCACAATTAAAAACCACCTTAATAATAAGACCACCTCAAAATTAAGAACACTATTCAAGTCCATTTTCACTGATTTGCTCTTAATTCAACCTGAATATTAAGACCACCTCAATAAGAACACCCGTTTTCAAGGATCCCAAGAGTGGTCTTATTATCGAGGTTTTACTGTATGTATGTTAAATGTATGTTATATTTCCCTGTGCATTTCTTCCACTTTATATAGTGTTCAGGTTATTTTCAGCCAAGTTTCGGCCTATTGTTGCCAGCTGTCTATACTTGTCCATCCTCGGTACCCAGGCTATTCATACATTATGTATCCTCGGTACCCAGGCTATTCATACATTATGTATCCTCGGTACCCAGGCTATTCATACATTATGTATATCATAATGTATGTTATGAATAGCCTGGGTACCGAGGATGGACCTGTCCTGTACGTGATCTTTTCCATGCGTTATAACCCCCCCCTTTCTGTTTGTCCTCTTTGATTCTCCTAGTTATTTCGTATGGTCTGCCAAGCTATTCCTTGCGCCTCTGTTCCCTAACGTATGTATACCCTTTAACCTCATTACATGCCTTATATTTTACGGATTGTTGTTTTCCCGGAGGCCTGTGTGGGGAGGCACTGTCTTATGTATGTTGCGTTCCCTGTATCAACTTATTCCTTCTCTTTGACCGTGATAGAAATAACGTATACTCGCGATAAACACAAATAAACATGTTAATTAACCAGTTCAATGCATGGCCGAGCAGTGCCATTTAGTCATAATAGCTCTAGTAGGTAATAATTGTCCTCGGGCAATCTCCACATTGCACATATCTCGAATATCATTATATATATGTAATGTTATGATAAATACTGCTGTCACAATATTATCAACCAAGGAGAAGTTATATAAAATGGTAGTATAGATCAAGGGAGGTACGTGTTGATTAAAATCAATGGGATATAGGCGGTAGATTCAGGATTAGATTGAATTTTGTCTGTGATTTTTATATTCGGGATTTTTGCTGTTATATTTATAAACGTTGGCTCTGGCTTATCCGAACAAAGCCATGAAGTACCCTAAGAATTCTCCATATTGCGTTTTATCGTAGAATTTTTGTAATGTACAAAAGTATTTGGTGCTGTACATGTCTTACTTGGGTTTTGTTTTCATAGGGCCTTAGTGGGGTTGTCTTTACTTTGATGGAATACAATTAGGGACCAATTTGCCCCAAAGTTTGCATCTTTTTACTGCTATGTCCATATTTTCACTAACATATTACGCCTTTGCAGGTAACTTTATTATTACGATTATTTAATTCATCGATTATATAGAACATGTGGTTATTTTCCCGTGTTTACTTCGTCGGCGGTTCAGTTTAATTTAATTCATTTAAGTTTCTCTCGTGGCAAGTTTTTGCGTATTTGTTTCTTATTCTGCTTCTATTATGCATGTTTATTCTTTGTGTTTTTACCTTGTGTATATGAAGTTGGAATTCTGTCGAGTAGGTTCGTTTCTTATATCTTAGTCAGTATGTGTTTTTGCATACATTAGACGTTTGGTAATACGGCGGTTAAGTGCGAGCTAAGCATGTTGTTAAACTGGTTTAAGTCCCCAGTAGTTTGACTTACAGTTCCAATGCTGTAGGCCGTTGTATTGCCTGAACTATCTTGTTGCACTGTTGTGTAGTCCTTTGGCGTTCCATTTTCATGCTTTAGTTCGTTGATGATGCTTTGCTGATTGGTTTTCGTGTCCTTATTTTTCAATATTGTTGTTGCCCCTCCCTGTATGTGCCTCAGGTCCGTTTGTTGTTTGTTGTGTCTCTACATGTATATACTTCCTCCCTTTGTTTAGATCTGTCTAGGGAAGTTCCGATATGTGAATATACCCTCCCTGGTCCATATATTGTTCACTTCTAGTGTATCATAATTTATCACTCTTTGAACACCGTTTCGTATTTTGACCAGGAAGGAAAGCAAAACGTTCCATTAATACCATACAAGTAATACAATTGCATTACATTCACGAAAATATATCGTACTTACACTGATTAACTTAAACACTAACACTGACATGCACTATGCAAAATGCCAAAAGTGGTACAACACTTTTTCCGTTGTTTGTATTAAAGTCTGTCGATACCTCATAACATTGAATTATTATTGTTTTCGCTTTTTGTCTGGACTTTTATCCAATGCAATTTTCACTATGCTTTATTTCACAGTCTTTAAATATTGCTAAATGTCCAAAAGTGACAATAAGTTGCTACAGGGAGCGCCACATACACAAGACAATGTTAATAAATTAGAATTATAGTGTCAGATGTTAAAACTACAGCATATGGTAAGAGCTCATTCAGATATGCTGCGCTAGTGTTGTTAAACTCACTACCAGACCACTTCAGGACCTGCTCAGCTTCAACCCATTTAGAAGCCGCATATCTACATGGAGTGGCAGGGATCACTAGTGCATTGCATGTAGGTCTGGCTAGGAGAGCTCTTACAGCACTGTTGGTGTATACATAGAGTTCAGTAACGGTTATACCTGTTGTATTTGTTAACTGTCATGCCGACTCAAAATAAATATCATCTTGTCTTTAAATTACATGTACTCCTCTAACTGTGCGGTGTAAAGTAGTCAGTAGTTCAACTAAGTATGTTCTTGGTCCAGTTTACAACAGTTAGCTTGATATATTGGGTATTATTAGGTAATATTTAAGTCAGAAACGTAATATGTGTACCAATGTATACCGGGCTAAGCAACGGACGACGTAAATCAATTATTGCTTAATATTGCTTCTCGCTTAAGGCGATATATATACCCTAGAAAATAGCCATATTTGCTTTTAAGCGATATTTTGGAAACTACATAATATAGCAAGATGAAATGTATACTGTTTTATCGTTATACAGACCTTCAACTAAAACTGCTATAACTGTTGACAAATAATGAAGTTATTTGAACGTTTGGTACTGTCAAATTGTACATGTTGGTCGGTAAATCAGGCTAGTTGTACAAGCGTTAATTTGAAAAAGAAACGCATGTATACAAAGATAATAATCAAATCTACCTCATGCTATCGAGATTTTTTTAAGAACAACAACATAAAATTAAGTTTTTATTCCAAAATAACAACAACAGAAACAAAGGGTGAGTACGGAAAATGTAGTTCTTTTATATTTTTATTGATATAATTTTGAAAAAAAAATAGATAGCATAAGCTAGTATACTGTCTCTCCTTTCCAAAAAGACTTTTGCTATTAAAAAATATTGAAATAATCGTTTTCGTTCATTTGTTTACCAAAACAAACATGAAAAATATATTTCCTATAGTTAAACTTCAATAAACATGCTTTAACAAAGAATGAACTCATAATGTATAGATTCGTATTTGTTGAAGATAGAAAGATGTTTGTTCACCATAAAAGTTTTGTCTGTTAGTAATATGTTTTTTATCGGTTATACATTGCAATGGTTCTTATAAGAGATGTGTTAGACAATGTAACAACAATACTGGATGAAGCCAATTAAAGCATTTTGTGTTCAGATAAGCCAGATACATCTTTAACAGAATTTTGTGTGCATTTACCGGAATGTAAATCATCATCAAAAGTCATTCTACATGTATAACTCTACTATACAGTGTATAGAGTTAATCCATAAATGTTTATATTGATAAACTTGTCAAAACACACGGCGACTTCACCACGCGTATTATGACGTTTATAGAATCTCCGCAGCGGTTTTACTCTAAACCGGAAGTAAATATTTTATTGGCGCACCGGTAAAGGAATATGGCGGCCTGGATGAATTTTTAAGTGAAAACAATACATTTTTGCTACATATTCTCATTGATGTTATGTGTTTGATTTTAAAACCCTAACAGTCCATTGATATATCATATTCTGAAAGGTATGCATGTACGTTTCTTTTATCTGCCAGCCTCGAAAGTAGAGTTTGTGCATAAAATCTTGTTAGCGTTGTCTTCTTTGTTTCGCGACCATCGATTTTTCATTGATTTTTTTCTCTAGAGTAAATTTATAACGCTCTGTAGAATCAATTCTATTTTTAACTGGTATTATATGAATGCGTGTATTCCACTAAGTAATATGTTCCTTATGATTTGATATTTAAACATGGTCATATTTCTAATGTATGCTACATATTCGACCTCGAGACAAAACAACCCAAGTGTTACTGTTATCAATGAGACAATTTTACATCAGCTTTGAGAAAATTCGATCTCAACTAATGCAGAAGCAAGAAAAAATAGAGTTTAATCTGTGCTCATTGACATTACCCACTATTACAAGTGCAGGCCATGTCAAACTTGATTTTGGATAGCACAAAATACAATATAAATATGTGACCTGGTGCACAGTAAATGTCCCAAATTTATAAAATACCTAATTTGAAAAAAATGATTATCTCCTTTAAATGTAATGTTAATTTAACTTATTAAAGCAGTTTTTCCATTAAAACAAGACTAACCTAGATTCTATGCTTTTAATTCATGTGCATGTTTACTAATGGTAGTTTCATAATTGTAAAATGATTCTAGTATTTGATGTAAAAAATGTTTTTTTAAATGCATAAATACTCAATATAAAATCATAAGAGTAATCAGGGGTTCCATTTGACCCTTGAATTGACCCCTTGATTTTCAAAAGGCCAAAATTTGACCCTTAGGATTCTGGCTGAAGGGTAAATTTTTCTCTAAATTTTAGGTATTTGGTTATAAAATGGTAAAATCTCGTCAAAATGATAAAAATGACCCCAGAAATTCTGCACCTAGTGGAACGAACACCTGAGTAATGTCACAACTAACATGTTTACATTTTAAATCATATCACATAAATTTTCTTTTCTATTTACAGAAAATGCCAGCTAAACGAAAACGAGGGGCCACTGGGTCAGATACACCAGGGAAAACAGACGATCCAGAAAGATCCCCTACCCCTACTTCAGGATCAGCCACAAAAAAGAGGAAGAAAGAATTGCAATATGACCCAGTAAGATTTCCTGTCAATTATTACCAGAGTATAAAAAAGTTGAAACCTTTAAAGTTTATGTTACTATCATCATTATGGAATTTTGTATGTTATTTTTACTTGTGTGTTGAGTTACAGATCTGAAATGCCAATATCTGTGTTTCAAAAACAGTTAGAAATATTGGTTATAAATGTGCATTATTTAGGCATAATTGAGTTTGCCAAATATGTCGGGTAAAGTCATTTTGAAGGCTTAAAAAATTGAAATTACATAAAACTTTCAGGTCTAGTACATGCTGGTTCTATTTGGCAAACTCTGGTGATATCAGTGGATGTTTGCTATGTTGAAAAATTGAACTAGAATTTGGTTTGTTTCAGGTCGTGCAGCCGAGTACTTCTTCAGATATTGAATTTGTAAGAGTGGAAGTTGTGTTATAAAATATTGTTTTAATTGCATGTTTCCCAGTTTTTCCAGCATGTGTGGTATTGTGACTATAGAGAAAGAGTTCTATTGTTTCCACAGAGCATTGTTGATTGTAATGTAAAAGACTTGTTTTACTTGCTTATGTCTATTTCCTTTAACCTGACAGAGCATACTATTTTACAAGGACAGCATTTCTTTCTAGGTCGTATATATGACTAGTCACATCAGACTTTGCAACACAATCTGTAAAGTTTTGTCATAATCCAATCACAAGACAGGGTCAATTATTTCTGAAGACAACTCGGGGGTTCCATTTGACCCCGGAGTTGACCCTTTTGACTTTTGGAATTTCCAAAGAGAATTGGAAAACAAGGATAAAAATGATCATTTTCTTAGACCTCAAAGCAGATGGATTGTATGCTACAGAACGGCTTTTACAGAGAAATCATCGTTTTTATATAAGCAAGTAAATTAGGGCTGTCATTGATACAAAGGAAAATTAAAGACAATGGGTACAGTCTGAAAATGTGCCGACTTTTATAGATAGTGCATTCCAAATGTCGGCAATATCATATGATACTGTGAAGTTAAAAAGCTGGATTAATTACTGAAAATACTAGTGGAACGTTTAATTATGTAGGGCGAATATGCATAAACATACAGAAATATAGATAATAGTCTATTAAAGAAACTAAAAGATACAATCAATATATCAATATTGGCGGTACACAAACATTGGAACCAATGACAGCCCTAAAATTCAGTGTCTTGCTTTTGCAGAGGTTTACTTTCATGTTAGAATAAAATGATATACGTGTTTCTGTTGGCTACATATCTCAATTATCATTTTATGGTATTTATAACACTAATAGGGGTTCCATTAACCCTGGAGTTGGCCCTTTGACCCCTGGAATTTCCAAAAGGCCACATTTTGACTGTTAGGATTCTGGCTGAAGGGTTAATTTTTCCAAAATGATATGCAATTTGGCTATAAAATGATTAAGTCTAGTTAAAACTGATCAAAATGACCCTTGAGATTCAGCACATAGTGGAACCCTTGTTTATTACATGCGTTTAGTGAGGTGAATTGCATTAGTTTGCATGATTTTCTTTGGTGTGTTATTGCAAAAAGTTAACAGGTAGTCTGAACAAAACTAAAAATTCAGTTGTTTAGAAATCTGATATAGATACAGACATAATTCATAACTACAATCCTTTATGATGAAGAAAAATGTTTGCATGTTCCCTGGAAGATAACATGTGTCTTATTACACTATTATGTTTAATCATACACTGATACTAAAGTGATACAGCATTGCTGAGAATATTACCATTAATATTTAAATAAAAACTTGTGAATCATCTATCGGATGTTTTAATTCTATTGACCTGCATAGATAATTAATATTTTAAAGGTAGATCGTTCATACACTTGTATTTGTGGTGTTGGGAAACATGTCAGAAAAGGGACAATGCACTTTTGCACATTCTGTATGAAGGCAATTACCAACAATTTTCTCATATTTATGACTACGGATATTTTGTCAAAAAATATGACTGTACCTTTAAGGAGAAGTTAGGCTGACAATGTTTACCTGGCATTGATAAATATTAGTATAAATATGTAAGTTATCATCAGCAAAATGAAAGAATGACTTTACATTTGTATGATTATCACATGGCCACTCTACAAGAATGGGGTTTCCCCCCCCCCCCCAAATGAGTGGGGAAGATTAATTAATGCCAGTTTAATGTTGTTTAATTGTAGTGTTCACTGGTGTTAGTTTCTTTAAGAGAATATTTGCATGATATGCTTGTTGTAATAGTAAATTATTGGGACACAAATGGTTGTCTGTACTTGGTGTTGGGAGTAATGTAGTGTGTGTGAAGTCAGCTTGTTTAAATGTCAATCACGTTCGTCACATCAACATCAATATTAAGTGTTAATATAACAGAGATATCCCGAGAAGACATGTGAATGTGTTACTACGCTTTAAAAATGAGAAATACTCCTTAAATATTATTTCTGCGCATAATTAAATGCATTGAAAAATCACTGTCACATTCAGTCTGCAGTCCTGGTGCTAGTTACCGTACTTATAATGGTAATTAACTCATTTAGACATAAGTCAAGGGAGTGATGACCATTTGGCCCTACAACTTATTTGGAACTCTGAATATAATCTCATATCTAGAACTTATCCGAAAATATTCCATGAAATATTTATTGTTTTGAAGAGAATTTCATGAAGATAGATAAGAAACAGATGGATTTGTTTCATTTTCACTCCATGCTTACTTACTTAACCTCATGGGCCGTCGTGGCTACTGGTGATCCAAATTTGCTGTAAAACTTGGTAGAGTCCAGTATTTCAGCACTTCGTTTTAATTTCGAATACAAATAATTCTAGCTGCATTTGTGTAGTGCTAATATAGCCAGGAACTTACTAACTATGATAGTACATGTATTGTTAACAAATCAGAAAAAAAGGAAATTTCAAATTATGTTGACCCAGTGTTTCCATTTGACCCCTGGAATTTCCAAAGTCATATTTTGACCCTAAGGATTCTGGCTGAATGGTCAATTTTCTCTAAATAATAGGTAATTTGGCTGTGAAAGAGTAAAATCTGGTAAAAAATAATCAAAATGACCATAGAGATTGAGCACCAAGTGGAACTCCAATGACCATGTGTTATTGTGGACACATAGGTGGACACCAGTGTTTGTGTAGAGCTTAAAAGTTAATTGCATGTAGAAACATTTACATGGTGTGGCAGAGTTAGAAATATTTAGTATTCAGGATTCTCACTAGGATTTGAAACCAGGAGTCAGAAACCATACTCTTGTATAAGATTGCAGTCCTTCAATGCTAATTCAAAGAAATGTTGCAAGAAACAGATCTGAGTCCCAAGGAAAACATATGAGTCCATAAAGCATAATTAAGTTCTAGTGAGAAGCCTGGTATCATAATGTTATAGCATGGATCTGATTAACGTGGAAATTAATATTGACTGTTGTACTGTTTTATGTACAAGTTGCCTATGACTACATGTAAACAACAAAGACAGTATATAGCAATTGTTGCTGTTTATATCCTTATGATATCAAGCCAATGCGTAGTTCATTAAGACAGATTTAATTATAAAGATCCTTATTTGACCTATTCCAATGGCAGCATCAATTCATATAATTATTATAATTGCATAATAATTTTAATGATATCATTTTTTTACTATTTTTGTTTATTTCCATGGCACAACACAAGCTAAGATTCCATATTTTCATGTATGTGTATTTTATTTCAGACTCAAGCGTCTACATCCCAGAGTGATGATGTTGATATAGTAAGAAATAATTACAATAAACTCCTCTTACAATGATATTGATGAGACCCGACAATTTATAACAGTGTTTATATCCGAATTTACGTTATTTCCAAATATCATTATATTCGAATATCGTTAAATTAAAATATGAATATCATTAGATTAGCAACCCTAACTCAATTTTTTTTTAATTAAACTTCAAAATGAAGCATTGTGTTGTAAAGATCTCTTTTAGAGCATTACACAACTGTTTTCCTTGTTGTGATGAGTAAATAAATATAAAAGTTATGGCATTTTGAATCCTTCCATTTGCCGCAAAAATTAAGATTTTTTTGGCCCATTAATTACTGTAGTTGTGGTCCTCATAAACGACACCGAATATCTAAGTCCCAAGCGTTAACAATTCTGACAATTTAGATTGTAGGAGACTGAGCGTGTCTGTGATTGTCAATGTCAGTCCAAAGTAGTACAATTTAAATCATTATTTATTTCAACAAAATGTTATACTGATTTGTTAATACCCCGAATTTGACAAACATGTCCTGCAACTCAAAACTCGTCTGGGGGTCTGTCCCGATTGTGTGTAGTTTCAGAAAATAACTCAAACAATTATTAAGCCATATCTATTCTATTATTTTTTATACATAATTACTGGTTTAATTGGATAGTCAATTGCCTAACAATGTGTTTGTAGTTGGTACCAAGCAAGGGAACCTGTGTTAGCAGGGAAATCATCAAAAGTAGGTGGGGGTAGGGGGGTACTGCCCTTAATTATGATTACTGAATACAAGAAAAGTAGCCAGGTGATGATGCTTAGGGAACAAGGTAATTTTACTGACTTCTGGCTCTTACTGACACCCCTGGTTAGTAGCAAGTCAGAAAAATGTCACAAATATCATTTTAAGTATGAAAATTAAGGGTCAGGATTCATAACTACTCATCATTGTATCCGAATTATTAGAAATATCACAGTACATTAAGGGAGCTGGCAAGAAGAATGAGATTTGTATTGTACTAAGCGGTATATATAGCAATAGTGAATAATCAGTATCATAATCATTGTAGATGGAGTTTATTGTATAAATACCCTGATATATTAATTATTATGTTGTGCAAACCAACATTTGTCTACCATAAAAAGTAGTGGACACCAGGGCTTTATATTATGTAAGGAAATATTCCCTAGGCCTTCCTTTTGTGGGCTATCTTGCGTATTTGGGGGAAGTCTCTAGAGGCAATGCACAGTAGATATGAAAGTAATTAGTGTAATCTTGTGCTTTTTTGTTTTGTGTATTTAAACTTCTAAGGCTTCAATTTGTTAAAAGATTCATTAAAATATTATTTTAGAAGTTACACATTGCCTTACTATTATGCATTATTACAGTCGGACCTCGTTTATTCAACAAGCTTCCGTCCCAATACTTGGTATCATACGAAATAAATATCAGGTGGAATTAGGCACATTGAATTGAAATGGGCTATTCGAAACCATTTATTATTTCGAAATTAAGTTTCAGATCTGGTGAATTTAAATGAACGAGGTCCAAGTGTCCACTCTCAGTTCTGTTACTTGTAAACTTGTGAATGTTAATTGAATTATTTTACATGATATGCGGTAAGCCTGGTTCCCACTACTTTAAAGTTCTACAAGTTTAGTTTTACACAGAGCTGATAAAATTCCTGTAAATGAATTGACAAATGAAAAAAACAATTCACTGATTCAGCTTACAGTGTTAAGTTATTTTGTTCATTCATGGAATTTTATGAGCTCTGGCCCTTTATTATGGAAAAAATCTCAATTCCAAAACTACACTCAAAATTGCAGATTATTTCGGATTTCTCTTACAATTAATGTTGATTTTGCACTCAAAGTATTTGAGGTTGGCCTACAGCAAGCTTTATAATTGAGAAAGCATCATGAGTGCAGATTTGAGTGAAATCTCAATTTGAGTGAAAATGAGGCTGATTTGTAATTTGAGCAAAACTGGAATTGAGATTTTTGTGAATATTGGGCTTGTTTTCTATAGTCTTATATAACATGTCTTTAGTGTATTTTGTTTTGTTTCCACTGTTTTTTTTTGTTCTGTCTTGATTTCAGTATTAATTTTCCCTGTCTTATTATTTTCAGCATGCTTTAGAGAAATAGGCAAACATGTGATTCTAGTATTTGTATGAAAAACAAAATCAATGGCAAATTCTAAAATTAAAGATATGTTTTATGTTCAAAATGACAGTTCAAATTAACTTTAAAACAGACCCTAGTATTGCTTCGATGATAATTAATAAGAACATCATTATCGACCTATGGCATGAAACAAATTGCATCCACTTCTCGCTAAGTGTACATGAAAATGGAAAACAATTATTGACCAATCTGTATTTCTGCTTCAAATGTCTATTATTATCTGGTTTAATTGTGGAAGATATTATTTGGTTTAATTGTGGAAGATATTATCTGGTTTAATTGTGGAAGATATTATTATCTGGTTTAATTGTGGAAGATATTATTTGGTTTAATTGTGGAAGATATTATTATCTGGTTTAATTGTGGAAGATATTTGGTTTAATTATGGAAGATATTGTTATTTGGTTTTATCATGGAAGATATTATTATCTGGGTTAATAATTATTGTGGAAGATATTATTATTTGGTTTAATTATGGAAGATATTATTATTTGGTTTAATTGTGGAAAGCATTATTATTGGTTTAATTGTGGAAAAGAGGGCATGAAACGTTACTACTGTTTGTGCATCTGTCCGTCTGTGCAAACAAATGGTATTGGATCAGTAACTCATGATAGGATGGATGGATGCAATTTATTTTTTGGCACATAAGCATAGGATAATAAAAACAGGTCTAGATTGATTTAGGTTACAATCCACCAATGCTCGGAGGAGTTTTGGCCCTTTTTCGACTTAAATTTGGTTTCTGATCAATAACAATTGAAAAGCCAATAGCACAGGCATCCCTGGACATTTCATATTAATGCAGTTCTTTTTCGAAGATTTGCTGTTATAACACGTTGTTTAATCTTGAACCATGCTATGATTTGAAATAATATTTTACTTAAATGAATAGGATTTTATTGTTCAATTTTCAACATACTGTTGCAAAACAGACCAGAATCACTTCGTACTGTTTATATGGCTTGACGTTTAATAATCTTTCAGTTTCTGTTATGTTTTCAGATTATGTTGGAGTTTTAGATATCAAGATGTATGTTCTATATATGTATTTAATGCATGAATTTTATATTTGCACCCTGTATATATTTGTTAATAGCAACTTTAGGGATGAAGCGAAACTGGATGCTAATTTTACTTTTCCTCTTTTGAACGAAAGTTGTAAAATAAATTTTGTCTGATTTGGTCAGATGTGTGCAAAGTTTGTAATTTTGTTCAATAAATAGGGGTTCAATTTGACCCTAGAGATGACCTTTTGACTCAATGAATTTCAAAAAAGCCACATTTTGACCCTAAGCTTCTGGCTGAATGGTAATTTTTTCTCACAATTATAGGTAATTTTTTCTCACAATTATAGGTAATTTGGCTATAAAATTGCCCATGTGCTCCTCATATAAATAAAGAAAAAGTTTTACAATGTACTGTTTGAGCTTTTACCCTTCTAATTGTGCTCCTAACTTGACCCCTTACTCTCTTGGTTCAGTGTGCCAGAGAGATTCCATTTGACCCTGGAGTTGACCCTTTGACACCAGGAATTTCCAAAAAGCCACATTTTGACCCTAAGGAATCTGGCTGAAGGGTCAATCTTGCTCTAAGATAGGTAAAATGGCTATAAAATGGTAAAATCTAGTAAAAACTTCAAAATGACCCTTGACATTCAGCACCTAATGGGAACCCCTGGTGCAAGTGATGTTCTGATTAACAGCTCTGTTCTTGTATAGTGAACTTCTCTACAGGGAAATGGTGTGAAAGTTGTTGCATTTAACTTGAAAAATCAATATGTCTTGTTTGAGTTGTAACACAATGATGATGTCTTGACAAATGTGCTAAATTTTCTATACTCAATGCGTAGGCATCTTGTTTTGCAAGACCAAGTTAACACTTTCCTGTAAGATAATGTATATATACAAAGTATATCTATCAATATTGCACTCATTTCTTTCATGTTTTCACTGTACAGATTTTTTTTTCAACAATGTACACTTTTTAAATCAATGATACTAAACTTTTATTGAGCCCTCTTGTGGTTAACATGACATAATCTTCACCATGGCTGCCCTCTGTGTGTATAAAGTAAAACCTCACTTAACAACCACCTCAAAAATAAGACCACCTCAAAATTAAGACCACAATTTTTAAGTTCATTTTCACTGTTTTTCTCTTTATTTAACCTCAATATTAAGACCACTTATCAAGGGTGGTCTTATTATTGAGGTTTTACTATACATGCGTGTGTTTTTAGATGTTCTTTCTGTCTGATCTTGCCCAGACTGTATATACTGTATATACACAGAGAAATCTTGGAAGTGAAAGTTAGCAAAAATGAGATATTGTGCACCAACTGCTCCAATGCCCCTGACTCAATGGTCAAGAAGGGGTTCCATTTGACCCTGGAGTTGACCCTTTGACCCCAGTTTGACCATACACAATGTTTTGTGTTAATTCCAAGCATGTTTATTCTTTTGTTACAATAATCAAAGATTGGTGGTTAATTGCTGTAAAAGTCAAATATATAAGTTGCATCCTGAATGCTTTAATGAGTTTATCCACAGATATTATTGAAGGATTTACTCATGTAATGGCACTTGGAACTGTAATAACTGTTTTAGTCCAACTATATTTATTGTAATCCTTTTATCATTTCAGGCTGAGATCATACAAGAATTATTTGAAACAATCAGAAACTACAAGTCTGAGGAGGGCAAGCTGCTTTGTGAATCTTTCATCAGAATACCAAAACGAAGGTATACCAGCATGCCAGATGCTTTTTTTATAAGGCCATGCTTATCATGTTTACCTCATTAAAACATGTGAAATGATACATTGTCGATTATCTGGCTTTGTGTTTTTTTCAAAATGACTGTGTTTTTTCGAATATGTAGGTTTTGTGAAGCAAGGTTGATGGTTAAAAGAATAAAAAAACAGTATGGCCTAACCCAGGACTGAAATATTTGCATGCATTTGTTCATGTTGTGTAGTGTATGTTTGTCTAGTCATTGCTCTATTTTATTTTGTACAGTGACAGATTGTTTTAATTCTAATTACCTAGTCCAATGTTCGTGTCTGGTCAGTTATTGAGAATTTTATGTATTTCATGTATTCATATAACCGAATAACAGAAAACCGAAAGGGTAGTTGTAGAAACCAAATTTTAAATGCCATAGTGTTATGTTGGTCAATTTAATGTGATTGTTATTTCAGAACGAATCCAGATTACTATGAAGTGGTGACTCAACCAATGGATATGATTAAAATACAACAAAAGATGAAGATGGATGAGTATGAGGAGATAGCCCAGCTTACTACTGATGTAGAACTGATGGTGAATAACGCTCGAGCTTACTACAAGGTATGTGGTGTAAAACGCTTTTATTTTTATTCCAACCTTCGTCTGTATGTGCGTCCATCCAGACTTCGTGCGTGCACTGTTTTTCAGCAATAACCGACTGGAATTCAATGAAACTTAATGGGAAGCTTCCCTACCAAGAGGAGATGCGTATACTGTATGTTCAGGTACATGCTTCGGGGAGCATCCAGCAATGAGCTTTCATGGACGCTATTGCATCCCATTGCATGAAACAAAAATCTTAGAAATTGTAGTGTTGAAAGTATGACTTGATGTATCTGTGCTAATGACAAATTTCAACCAAATTAAAGGTAGATAGTCTTATTTTTTTATCAAAATATGCTGAGTAATAATTTTGAGAAAATTGCATGTAAATGCCATCATGCAGACATACTCTTAAACACTGAATCATAACTTTTCATTAAAAGTTTCCTGGAACTTCAAGAAACAAGTCCATTACAGGTATTTTCTATGCTAGCGCTAACTTGTCGCATAGGTCAGGACAGAAAATACCTGTATCGACTCATTGACCTGTATAAAACATTAACCACTGATATTCGTATGTTTAAGATGTTGCATATTTTGGAGAGAAAAAAGCGTCTATCTACCTTTAAAATTTTACAATATTCTTTCAAATATTTATTTCCCCCCTTGACTGTAAGCTTTAGTGCACTTGTGTACATATTGAGATGCTTGAATTTTAAGTGGTTGTGAGAGATAAGTGATATATATGTTTACACTATGCTTTATTCGATTTGCTAACTGGAAGTTGATATCACTTTATGTAGTTATAATTCAAATAAGATGGGACTAGTTATCCTGTCTAAATTCAAATAAACTGGTTTGACTATTTCATAATTTGTTTAAAAATTCACCTTTTTTGCTTGTCGGACACCAATGCAATATATTCTGTATTGCATTTGTTCCTATGACTAGAATAAAAACTGACTTAAAGACCACCTTGAAATAAAGACCACATCATTATAAGACCAAATTTTGTTAACCAGTTGATAGTTTTTCTACCATTCTTTAACTCTATAATCAGACCACCTCAAAACTTAGACCAACTTTCTTCAGATCTCAAGTGGTCTTATTGTTGAGGTTTCACTGTATATTACAGAAAGGATCACAGGAGTACATAGATGCTACAGATCTTTTAGATTTGTACTATGAAATAAGAGATGAACTTCTAGTAGAAACATTTGGTGACAATAGAGATATGGATGAAGATGATGATGATGGTGAACCTGACGATGGAAACTTGAATGCTGAGCAGATTCAGGTATATAAATATTCCTTGGTTACCAAAGGGCACTGCTATGTAACCATAGTAACACAATGGGTGAGATATAAATGAAAGAGAAATAAGCCTGATCCAAAGGTCATGGGTTTGAATTCCGCCTTGAGCACACTTAGAGGTCAAAAGTAAAAAAATGGGTATTATAGATACGTGCTGTATAGCATTATATACCTGTATTCTCTTCATGTCTTGACAATTAGTAGACTTGACATTTTGCTCTTGGGCATGTAGTATAAATATGTATGTAGCATGAAACCTGCACAGAAGCTGTAGTCTTTCAGTGTTATGTATTACCTGATCAAAAGAGCAGGGGCTTAGAAAAAGGGCTGGATATTGCACCCTGCTATTTATGCCTGACTGGAGCACAGCACTAGAATAATTCAGTTGCTCATTATCTGAAACAAAAGATAAAATCTAAGTATTGCAGTATTAACGAAAGTAATCAATATTTACAATTCACAGTCAAAGATTGCCCTGATAGCCCAAGCAGAAGCAGCCAAGCTGAAAGCTTTACAACCACCAGATGTTGATGATGAGAATGCATGTGATCCGGAAGATCTAGAATTGCTGTTTGCATCTGTTGCCAATGCTCAGGATGGGGAGAGAACTATCAGTGAACCATTTCACTTACTTCCTTACAAAACTGTAAGTATACCTTGCATCGTGTCATGAATAAGATTAAGATCTACGAGCAAGTGATCAGTCAAGATAATGTCCATAATTGTCACATGTTTGGCAGTGATAAGATTAGGACTATCTCAGGAATATCTCCTTGGGGGATAGGAACAACAGTCAAAATTAAGAGGACCACCAAGAGATTTTTTAACCAGGTTTTTGAAAATTTGGTTTCCGGCCAATAACTTTTGTTTTGTTGATCATATTGACATCAAACTTGGTGTATAGTAAGAAAATGTGGAGAGCTTGCTTGGGGTTGCTTTTGGACTCGTTCCGCCAAAGGTCAAGGTCACCGTTACTTAAAGTAGCAATTTGGTTTCCGGCGAATAACTTTAGATTCGTTGGTCATATTGACATCAAACTTGGTGTATAGCAAGAACATGTGGAGAGCTCGCTTGGGATTGCTTTTGGAATCGTTTCGTCAAAGGTCAAGGTCACCTTTACTAAAAATTGCAATTTGCTCTCCGGCTAATAACTTCAGATTTGTTGGTCATATTGACATCAAACTTGGTGTATAGTAAGAACATGTAAAGATCTCGCTTGGGATTGCTTTTGGGTTCGTTCTGTCTAAGGTCAAGGTCACAATTTAAAAATCAGTTTCCACTTAATATCTTCGCTATTCGTGGGTGTATTGACATCAAAGTGTGAGTGTTTGTATGCATGTATCACCTCTGGCACCTTTGCAGCATTGATGATCATCATGTATTCATTATACAATAGAGCCTTGGTTACAAATAATTAGGTTTCTTGTTATTTGTTTCTCCCCCCCCCCCCCCCACTAAGGTAATTTTTTTGGTTGTCTTTCCTAACCCCACAGGGAGATTTCCCTGGAATATCTCTTATGTGCTTGTAATTTTTTTTATATATGATGTAATGGTTGGTAAGTTTGATTGAGATGTGCTGCCAGTTCTGTACACTAAAAAAATATAGTCGAGAATCATACTGTCGGTCTGTTGGTGCTGAAATGTTGGTAATTGGTAGCATGGGTTCCATTTTTACTGGAATTGACCCTTTGGCTTAAATAAACTACATTTTGACCCTACAGATTCTGGCTGAAGGGTCAAATTTACTCAAAATTATAGGTAATTTGGCTATCAAGTGGTAAAATGTGATCCAAAATTATCAAAATGACCCTTGTGATTCAGCACCTAGTGGAATCCCTGTGTAGTGTGACTTTTTTCCATGAATTCACATAATTTAGTAACACATATATGACAATTATAATTATAGTAATCAGGTTATTCTTTGTACAGTTGAATTCAGTTCATGTATTTACTCTTGTCTACTTATTACAGTTGTACCCTAACTACTACGATGTAATCAAGGAGCCAATAGATTTGAAGATGATTGCAAAGAAGATACAAGACAATGAATACAGAAGTTTAGATGATATGGACCGAGATATTAGTCTGATGGTGTCAAACGCTAAAACTTTCAATGAACCAAAATCTCTCATTTATAAGGTATGTCTACTTTGATTATAATTCACTAGGGATGTAAACGATTAACCGGTTAACTGGTTAGCAAAATGACCAAATATTGACATCCCTAATAATAATATAAAGTCTGTTTAATTAGAGTCGGACCTCATTCATTCAAATTGACCGTGTCTGAAATTTCATTTCGAATAATAAATAGTTTCGAAAAGCCCATTTCAATTCGATGCCAGAGAAGATACATCGTGATTCGGATGATAACAAGAATACAGATAGAAAGTTGTCGAAGAAACGAGGTCCAACTGTATTTTTGTTATACTCTTTAACTTGATGAAACATTAGCAGAAATGTTAAATATATACTCAGTACATTTAAAAACACACATTTTTGTACCTGTGATTTGTCTTTTAAATATCATTTTAGTATGTTTTAAAACTCATTTTGATATGAAAATATCAGTTGATTGTAAGAAAGTTTAGTGTTTATCATTGCATAAATGAAACAATATCATGTTAAGTTCTTATCGTGCATCCCTAGGTAAGTTCATGAAATTGGAGAAATCTTACATTTTGCGTTTTTAAATGTACTGAGTATATATAAATTACAACAACTTGAATATTTCATTTTGGTTTTGATTTTACATTGATATGAGCTTTGATCAACTTAACACTTATGTTATTAACAGTCTTCCATTTTCATTATCAGAGTTATTTAACTCAGGTCATGCTTTACTGTTTATGGTCTCATAGAATCACACCTGAGACTATATTGAGAAAGGACGGCAGATTGTTAACTTGAAATCTATATAAAATCTGCCTATGCTAACAAATGTCCAAAATGGTCCAATGTCAGATCATGATATTCAGAATGTTTTTCACACATCCATCTCTAGTTCTGCAATCATTATTCTGTTGACGTTTGTAATAGATTTCTGCAAATTGAAATACACACTGTCTTGTTAATCATGCCATTCTCTCCACGTAGGATGCTTGTACGCTGAAGAAAGTGTTTGACGTGAAGAAACGGGAGATTGAGCATCGTAGAACAAATTCAAAATCCAGTGAAAGACTAAGGTAATAGATCAATCAATACACTGATCAGGCAATCAATCAGTCAATCAATGATACACTGATCAATCAGTCACTGATACTCGGATCAATCAATCAGTCAATCAATGAAACACTGATCAATCAGTCACTGATACACGGATCAATCAATCAGTCAAACAGTGATACACGGATCAATCAGTCACTGATACACGGATCAATCAGTCAATCAATCAATGATACACTGATCAATCAGTCACTGATACATGGATCAATCAATCAGTCAAACAAAACAATGATACACTGATCAATCAGTCACTGATACACGGATCAATCAGTCAATCAATCAATGATACACTGATCAATCAGTCACTGATACACGGATCAATCAATCAGTCAATCAATGATACAGTGATCAATCAGTCACTGATAAACTGATAAATCAATAAGTCACTGAAACTTTGTAATAAATTTCATGTGTCTTACATGGTTAGTTATGACAGGAAGGTTTGTAATGGTTGCATTTATGTGAATGTCTGATTGTCATGAATGGTTGAAATTTTAAATGTCTGGGTAACTTGAAGATTCATAAGAATAAGATGATTAGTAATAGACTTGTTACTTTAAATTGTTACAATTGAGAAGAATATATATAACTGGTGAATGACAGTCATACAGCCCTACGTAGGCACACAATCGCACTTGGACCTATTTGTCTGTATGTTTATGTGTGTATGTCTTACATATTTAAATGTTCAACTTGTATGTTTATAATAACAAGATACCTGGTATTTATAACTTACAGTATTATACAATATTGCTGACATTTGGAATGCACTATCTACTAGAGCACTGTATAACAAGCGA
Organism: Mactromeris polynyma; assembly: GCA_032209605.1. NCBI lineage: Eukaryota > Metazoa > Mollusca > Bivalvia > Venerida > Mactridae > Mactromeris > Mactromeris polynyma. Next base: position 14,279,081 of record JASFXZ010000010.1, on the reverse strand, counting down.
CAGACTACATTGCAATGTTACCCTATTTGGCACATTTTAAAACTCTACCCATTCTCTTGATTTTCCCGGCATAATATAGATATTTGTATGTATCGAATCGATCAACAGAAAAAAATTGTTGATGTATCAATATTGATAGTATCAATGACGTTATTATTATAACTTATAGTGAATTATATTGTATTATTTTTGCACAGGACTCGTGGTACAACAACAGTACAGAAGTTAACTGCTCAGTTTGCTGATCTAGAATACCCAGAACCCATCGATCCTACCGATATAATGGAATATGAGGAGGATTCTGGGGCTGAGACAGTAATGTCGGAGGAAGAGAACCCGATGTGGAATTTGTTTAATGCTATCAAAAACTACACCAATGCAGATGGACTCAAAATTATTGACCCTTACATGAAACTCCCTAGCAAGAGGTATAAACTCATTTTATAGACCAATCTGTTTAGGTTTTAGAATGGAATGTTCCATTTTCTTACATTGGGGTGTTTCTTAATTTTGTGTAATTTCAAGGATTGAACCAAAGACCGTGTTCATGGAAGTTTTGCATCCTATCAGTTTCACCACAATGGCTGTACAATGTTAATCTACATGTTAATGTATTGATGACTGCCTTGTTTTAAATTCATCGAATATAATCAATCACCTGTTTGATAAAATGGAATACTCCAATCTAAATAATAAACTGACCGTTCCAAAATATCTCATAATTCATACCTGTAAATTTTACAACCTTAGTTTATCAAAACAATGACGTATGTATTGGGAAAACTTACATTTCTTCCTGTGTTTTGGTTTGTACAGTATGTGTAAAACTTACTTCCAAGGTTGATGTTCGTCAAAAATAGTTATTTTAACTCTGTCTTTCAATCATATGTATAATACTGTAGTAATGTATGTGAAGCATACACTGTAACAAAAATAGTATCATTTATACTCTTAAGATTCTTCATTGTCAGTCTTAAAGGATTTTCACTCACTTGAAATTGTTGTTAACGTATCTGATGAGGCAATAGATCTGCTTCAGATTGATATAATAATTTTTCCTCTAAGAACAATATACTAATAAAGTCTTGCTCGAATTTCAATGGACACAAACACAGGATTTATCTTCTAACTGAACTTGAATTAATACTGCATACTTAATACCCTTGTAAAAACACACATCAGTTTAAGCGCTTTCCAGATTTCATCTTGTGCCTCCCCTTCCTGAATTGAAGTGAAGTGAATTTTCTTTGCATTTTAAACTCAATGACCATCTCTGATTTGATTTGCTGAACTAATAGATCTAAAATTATGCTTCGTACACCTGGGAAAATGCATTTGTTGCTAATTCCGGATTTCGTTTCTTGCCTCCTATAACTGATTTAAGTATTGTCATTTGTATTTGTTGCACATTTGCTTAAACTTTTCTTGGATTTTGTTTCAGATACTACCCTGACTATTATGAAGAAATCAAGAAGCCATTGTCAATAATTAATGTTCAGAAAAAGTTAAAGGCAAGTCATTATGATATTTACAGTAAAACCTCACTTAAGACCACTCAAATAATATGACCACCTCAAAATTCAGAACACTATTTTCACTGTTTTGCTCTTTATTCACCCTCAGTATTAGGACCACCTTAATAAAATGACCATTTCAAGGGTCCATAGGGTGGTCTTATTATTGAGGTTTTACTATATTTAAACATTAACTTTAATATCAATCTGTGTTAGTTGTATCATCAAATATTTATCAATTGAATATTTTCTCTTTTAGACTATTTGCATTGGATTAATATTCATTAATTTCTGTTTAAATCCACAATAGTTTGATTAAGGATCATAACTGTGGACAGTTTTATAAAATAATGGCATATTTAATTTGATTAATTGTGGAGAATGTTGATTACATGTGTTACAGACTGGTGCATACGGAGGCCTCGATGATCTGGCCGTTGACCTTAACCTTGTGTTCGAGAATGCTAAACATTACAATGCTGATGAATCGGTAATATTTAAGGTAAGTGGTCATGTCAGCCATTTACAAGCACGTCTAATATTGAAATATACTCAGTACATTTAAAAACGCACATTTTTGTAACTGTGATATGTCTTTTAAATGTCATTTTTATGGGGTTTTTAAAACAAATTTGATATGAAAATACCCATTTATTGAAAGAAAACTTAGTGTTCATCTTTGTGTAAAATGAATGAAATAGTTCTTATCTTGCATCTCATGGTAATTTCAGGAAATTTTAGAAATCTTGCATTTTGCGTTTTTAAATGTATATACATGTATATTCTGATTCTGATATTTCTTTATCTTGCCAATTTATAATAATTTGATATGATAAAAAGAATGTCATTCATTTGTGGTTGATGGCAACCATCCCAGAGTTCACCAAATTTTACTCAGCCAGACATAACTGGTAGAATGTATTTGGACTAGCTATTCTTTTTACAAAATTACCAACAAACAAAGTTGGGAAATCAGTTTCCATCCATTTGGTGACATCAAAGATCATTGGTCGCTGCAAAAAACTTGAATGAGAGCAGTTTTTCTTTAGATTTTTCATTAAGGTATTGCTTGGATTTTAAAGGCATGAGTCATGTGAGATGTCACTGAAAAAAGTAAGAGTCTGTCTATGGTCCTAGAAAAGAGGTAGAATTCTGCACATTATAAAAGGTGCTTTTTATGGCCCCGAGCTTTGTTGTCTACGGTGGGATTTTGAAAGTAGTTGGTAGAGATGATCACCATAAGAAGATGATGTGCCGCGAGCAACTATGGTACCAAAGGTCAAGGTCTCAGTACATTGTCATTGTCACAATCTTGTCAAGAACTTTGTTGTTTATTGGTAAAAAATGCTCATCATAATAAGATGACTTCTCGCATGTAACGATGGTATTCATATCTAATAGGTCAAGGTCACAGAGGAGGAATTAATTTTGCAATTCTTAACACAAGATTTTCAATCTTACTTTCAATTTCCTGGTACTTAGTGTAGGCTTCTGTGTTGTTTGGACGCATTTCTAGTTTCATTTTATGTTTACAGAATGCCTGTTTGCTACAAAAAGTGATGCGGGAGAAAAAGAAAGAACTGGAGAAGTTTGGATACAAGGTAATTGTACTGGTCTACTTGATCTATATATGTGTGCACATGATAGCTTACACTTATCAAACAAGCATTTGCAAATACCAGTCTTTAAATGAACTGCTTAGAATGTTAGGGTTAGATCTGTATTGGTAGTTCTCAAAGGATAGGGAAGTATTTTGACTTAAAACTGGGAAACATTTTGACTTAAACTGGGAAGTATTTTGACTTAAACTGGGAAACATTTTGACTTAAACTGGGAAACATTTTGACTTAAACTGGGAAACATTTTGACTTAAACTGGGAAACATTTTGACTTAAACTGGGAAGTATTTTGACTTAAACTGGGAAACATTTTGACTAAAACTGGGAAGTATTTTGACTTAAACTGGGAAACATTTTGACTTAAACTGGGAAACATTTTGACTTAAACTGGGAAGTATTTTTACTTTAATCTGGGAAACATTTTGACTTAAAACTGGGAAACATTTTGACTTAAAACTAGGAAGTGTTTTGACTTTAAACTGGGAAACATTTTGACTTTAAACTGGGAAACATTTTGACTTCAAACTTAGAAGTGTTTCGACTTAAATCTGTCTCTAGATGCCTTGAAAAACAGAATTTGTTAATTAGTATTCAGCAACAAGAAACATCTGTTTGAGATAAATTTAATATAGTAGTTTATTTAAAGACTGTTACATGTGTAATGTTGGTTTGATAATCACATTTAGGTGACAAGTGTCCCAATGTAGATTGTGTGGGGTCATAGAGGAAGACGTTTTGTCCATGTTTAGTTAGATATAGAATTGCAGCATTCTGTCATTTTATGCTTTTTAACCAGTTGGTTAGTACTTCAGTCTTTAGGTAATACTATTTAACTTACTGTCCAAGTTTGCTAGCTCTTAATAACATTTTTATTGGAGTTTTGGCAAAATTTTGTCAATTCCAAGTTCCATTGTTTACTTAGTACAATAGTTGGTAGTGAAGTTTTTTGCCCGTCCATTGTGAAACAGCTAAGAGCTATTGTTGTAGCTTGATTTTCTGAGAAGGTATGAGTCCCAATATAAATGCGTCCTGTGTACGAGCGTCGGCATCATACCAGCGTCGGCATCTGCTTGCAGTGTTCGTGTTTATTTGTGACATTTCAAACTTCTTGCATATAGAATGTTTGTACTTGTAAAATTAATGTATTGTTGGCATTTTAAATAACATGACAATAAGGCTGTTATAGGCGCATATTTTCATTCTCTTTTTTAGTTGTATTATTTAATATGCTCTGTTATAAGAGAGCACGGGTGACTCTTCATTAAATTCCTTTTTCATGTTTACTTGTTCTCTGTGATTATTAGCTCATCTGTTTTGAAAAAAACAAAGAGCGATTGTCGTACTTTGGTCATCGTCTGCGTCTGTTTCCAAAAAATGTATATATTGCATTAAGCTCAGTTAGGAGAAAATTTATGTTGCAATAATTAGTTACCAGCTGATAAGCGTTTAACATATTTAGTTGTTGTTTTTTTAAAGCATATGGGATAATATTGGCTGATGAACGTTTAAGGAGTCATTTATTCTTTTAAAAAGTCTGTACATCAATAAAATTCATGTTTAGGAACATTTGCTAAGACGTATACTTATGAGTCATGACTAGACGCCAGTGTTTGCTAGCCTGCATGCTTTACTTGTTACTCTACTGTCTTTAAAATTTGATCATAAAAAATTGTACCTGTATGTTGACCATGACATTTTAACTCCAGGAAATGTCGATTCCGGAGTTAGGTATCCATTTTGAATTTCCAATGCTGGTGAGTAAAGCAAAGGGAGATAATTTACGTTATTTCAAAGCTTCTGTGTGACTTTTAGTTGCTTATTTATAAACTAGTCCTTATTGTCTACTTTATTTCATGGTTATAGTGCACCCCAAGTTTTATTTATAAATATTATTATGTAAAGGCTCACAAACTATGCTGTGGTACCAGTTACTCTTATCAAATCATTTGTTATGAAAAGCCACTCACTTGAAGACCTCATCAATAATATGACCACCTCAAAAAGAACAACGCTATTTTCAAGTCCATTTTTACCGTTTTACTCTTTATTCAACCTCAATATTAAGACCTCCTCAATAAGAAGACTAGTTTTCAATGGTCCCAAGGGTGGTCATATTATTGAGTTTTTACTGTATTCTGCTTTTGTTTGGGTTTAGCAAGTGCAATGTTCTTTACAAATGTTTAAAGGCAGATGGTCTTTATCTTTTTATCAAAGTTATAATTTGGAGAAAATGGCATACCTTCATACAGACATGTTCTGTCATACCTTCATACAGACATGTTCTGTCATACCTTCATACAGACATGTTCTGTCATACCTTCATACAGACATGTTCTGTCATACCTTCATACAGACATGTTCTGTCATACCTTCATACAGACATGTTCTGTATCATATGTTTGTCTCAAAAGTTACCAGGGACTGCAAAACACGAGTCTGATACAGGTATTTCATATGCTAAAGCTAACTCGGCCCATAGGTCAGGATACAAAATACCTGTATCGGCCTCGTGTATTTGTGGTTCTGGAAACTTTGGGATGGAAGTGACAATCATTGTTGTAGAGATGATCTGTAAGAAGGCATTTACCACCAATATTTTCATATTTAAGACTAAACATTTTTTGGCAAAAAATCGAGACTATCCTCTTAAGGAAGACATGGTGGTCTCTAGGGGGAGAGTGCCTGGTTCGAGTTATGAAGGTCGTGAGTTCGAAATCCTACCTTGGGCAAGGTTGAACCACAAACTTCACAAGGCATGAGTACTGGTTAGTAACCCAGGAAGCAGTCATCAAGAGCGATTATTATCAATTGTACTAACACTATTTTGAGCCAAAATTTGGCCCCATCCCCATTCATTCAAGTACATTTCCCCCTATACTGTGTTAAATCATTCTCCTGCTGCATTGTTCTATCAGGATACCAGACACATTGACCAGTAATATCACAGATCTTATGACACTGATATGTTTACATGTTTGTACGACTAAAAGTCATTGAATACACAAATTGGAGAAAGTATTGTGTATTAGTTTCCCCTTTTGTTGGTAAGAACACCACTTTCCCCTTTCTAAGGGTTCTGTCAATTCCCCCTCAAAGTGGATAAAACTTCTGTGATTGATTTATGATAATACTGAGAAAAGGGGATTTTTTTATTTCCTAGCATGTAACGAAAATCACACCATTGTTTGTTTGGCTTACTTTTTAACATAGATACGTTGTTGTTGTTGTTGTTTATTTTATATTGTATGTAGGAAACCTGTATATAAATGATTTAATGTTTTTGTAGAATATTTTAAAACCATATGAATGCTTGCGTTGTTTGTGAAACATTGCGTGTTGTCATACTCTGCATGTATGTATTATAAGTTATAGGTAAACCTTGTAACATTCCATGATATGTTGTATACCTGCGTCGCCGTATACCTGTGCCATTGTATTGTACTTATATACTGATGTTGAAGACCAGACAGTTATGTCAGAGAGTTGTTGAGACAGACTTTGGCAAACCAGGATATTGATATCATGTTTATCTTCAGATGTTCCTCAGGCCTTGTTTAAATACGAACATGAGGTCTAAATTGAAATATTTGTGTTTCCTCTCCTGACCCATGCGTTTAAGGTTAATTAGGGAAGGACAATATTTTGACCCCACGATTCTGGCTGAAGGGTCAATTTTGTTGGTAAAGTTGTTGGTAGTTTTGCTGTAAAATGATAAAATCCTGTAAAAAATTACTTAGTAGAACCCGTGAATAATAACCCCTTATAATACACATTGGCGTTATCTCCCTAAATTCCATGTCCCGACCTGGGGCATAATTGGTTGGGTGCAATACTTGTGGGTTGTAAGCAGAGGAAAAACTAAACTATTTCAATTTAGGCCTCATGTTTGTATTTTATACAATTATTGCATGTACACATTTCTGTTGCACTTTATCGAATTGAATTGAAGACGGATAATTTGATTATTACAAACCATACTGATTACACAGCTGAGAATTGTTGAATGGGTCGGGACTTATCCATAGCTATTTTGCAGTCAATTATTGCATGCACAGTGTGTAATGTTTAACTAATAACAAAGCACTTAATGACCATGTACTGTTGTAAATAACAGCATGGTACTTACGGTATTTTGAGTTATCACACCGCAGGTTTTTCTGCAATTATGTTACGTAGCCTCGAGATTCTTATAACTTACAGGGGAAAATTTAGGGTAAGGTGGGGGGGTATAGGACTTGAGTGTTAGTCACTATCTGTCAGTGCTGGAAATTTCAGGGAAATTATTATCCAGAGCCAGGTTTACAACCTGCACTCAGATTCACTGTCTAGTTCTTTTTGGTAAATACAATAATGAATATCATTGAAACACTTGCACTATGTATCTAGTCATGTTTAAAGCACTCATTAATGGACTTCAAATTTCATCATGGCGGAATCGTCAAGAAAAGATGACAATGACAAGTGTTAGACCCTAAAAAATAATCACAGACTCACAAAATGACTCAGTTGGGGACCCTGATACCCCCTTATAGATGACAGTGGTACCCAAAAGATGTTATGATAACTTCTTGGTTCAAACTTGAGTCACACTGTGACTTAATCTAGCTTTATATTGGTAATACACAATTTATAGATGACCCCCAAGTTAGATTGGGTGTTTTCAACTTTAAATAAAGATTTATTATTGTTATGAAGTGCTAAATGTCTGACATAGTCTCTGCAGCAGTTTAAAGCAGTTACAGGGTAGAGTGCATGACATGTGGTCCGAAGGTCATGGGTTTGATCCTACTTTGAGCGAAATTGAACAGTGGATTTCTCAATCCCTGAAATAGGACAGATTACTTTTTAGTGACCTAGGAAGCAGTCATCTTAAGCGATTAATATAAGTTTTAGTCACTTGTCTGTCCTGCTAGAATATGTTTGATTTATACAGAAATCATTTGTGAAGTTTGTTTTGTATCTTAATAATTAGTGACTCTGTTGTTTGCATGTATCTAAAGACACAAGATGAAGTCAATGTAAGACCTTTGTGTGTTTATATTATGCTGTAGTATCATTTTATTTTATGGACACTAGATTTTGATAGTGATTTCATCAGGTCAGTTTCAACCCGATCTGCAACCCTGATTACCCGAAGATTGATTTTTTCCGTTTCTTTTTTCTCACGCTTCGGTACTGCCTTACGTTACGAAAATACGTTTTGTTAAGTTAGATGGAATTTGTTATGCTGAAGTGATATTTTACTCATTATCTTTTAGTTACCCAGAAATTGGAACTGTTTACTTTTATTACGGAGACATACAGTTCTATTTCTAGTCATTGCTCTACTGTATTTTATGTTATAAGACATTGTTCTAATTCTACTTACCTACCGGGTAGTAACATGTTTGTGTCTGGTCATTACAAGTCAATAAACTATCAGTTATTGAAAGTTTTAAGTATCTCGTATATTTTGATAACCGAATACTGAAAGGATAGTCATTGAAAACGAACCGAGAGACACCTGTATAGTTGTAGCCCTAATTTAAACTTTAGTAATTTCAACTAGTGTGCTATAAAATTCAGTTTATTTAAAAAGTAATTTCAACTTGTGTGCTATAAAATTCAGTTTATTTAAATCTAGAAATGTTCACAAATACTATGTTTCAAGTTTGTCATAACACAAAAAAAATCACTTATTATAGTTTACGCGATCGCATCATGCATCAACACAGTGTGAATAAATACTGTACATATTTTTCGCGGCTATTTAATTTCACAGGAAGATGCCAACAGTGAAAACAGCTAACTTGAATAATTCGATTTTTTTTTCTTGGTTTACTGTTATTCATTGTTCTCTGCATTCCTGATGTATACAAGTGTGTCCATAACTAAATGGTACTACAGTATATTACGTTTTGTGAAACAATATTAACATTTTTTTTGAGTGACTTTATTCTTTGAACTCAGCTGTTCCACGACAAAACCTGTATTAGTGACCAAAATTCCATTTTCAGGTTTTTTACATTTTCTAAGATTTATTTTTCTTGTTTCATTTAATACCATACCAAAAATGTTAAAATCAGACGTCTACTTTTCTTTGTCTAGTGATTCGGATATTCAGAATAAAATGCAAAAGTAAGCTACAAAATGACGTCGTGTCAAAAACGCTTTACTCAAATTTACATTAATTCTTAAAAATGTCATGTTTTTCAAATGGAAAGAAACCAACTTCATTACATGTATCAATATTTTCATGTTCATTTAATTCTATCAATATAAAATTAAGCAACCGGCGACGCTTTCGAGAAAGCACTTAGTTTAGTCAAAATTCAATGGGTCATTACCGTACCAACGTCACAAATAGAGGTTTGTCATGGAAGTGTCCATATACTTTTCACTGACAGACTCTCCTGGTTTACAATTCTGTTATTGTTTACGTTTATCTCGAGTTTTGTGTTTTTCCTGGTACCGAGTGTTCAAACTTTGATTATTATGCCTGTTGGCTATAGTCTGTTATGTTGGTATGTCTAATATGAACTAGTTGCTTGGTTATTGTTCCTTTTTATGTAAAGGGGACAGGAAGGGACCCTAAATATTGTTTCATCTCTTCTGACAATCGGTTCTTGTTTTGTTACTAGGTAAATAAGTTAACAAAAAATGTTGGACTGAACAGCACTGCAGCCATTCTAAGTGTGAGTGTGTGTATGCATGTATCACCTACGGCATTTTTGCAGCATTGATGATCATCATGACTGTATTCATTATAGAAATAGAGCCTTGGTTACAAATAACTAGGTTGAAAACCTGGTTTGTGGGCATTGCCCATTTCTTGTTATTGTTTTATTTAGTGTAAAGACTCCATTCCTGTAAGGTTGTATGATGGCAATGACAGACCTGTGAAAACAGTATAAAAGTAGGGTGCTTAAAAAAAGGGCCAAGTGTTTTCTCTGTTTGCCTGGTTGGAAAAGTGTTCTGTAATGTTATACATTGCAATAATTTTGAAATATATTGTATATCAAGTGAGGTCCTTGGTCACCTTAAAATGCATTGACATTGCCTGAAATAGGGGTTTGGTGGCCCTTGGGGCCCAAAAGTATCATTGAGCAATTAAGTCATTATGGACTTAGTTACTTACTGATTTTATATAATTTATTAAATTTCAAATAAAATTGACTGTTATGGAAACTACTGTTCAATCTTACTATGTCTGTCTTATATTTTGAGTAATAGAAATGAAAATTTTAACTGCCAGCATTCGTATCCCCTGCACTGGTCAGTTTTACTAATTGTTTGTCATTTTCAAAAATTTCTCTTGGTAATCAATGGCAACTAATTCAATAGTATCAACTAATGCATTCATATGATATATAGTGTTAGTCTTTATTATTATTGTTTTTATATTTTTGAGTTGGTTTGAATTTTAGAGTATTCTTAACTCATTATTTAAGAGGCTTTATCCATTATGTATATTAAATTTTATATGAGTGCTTTAGTTTTGCAACAACTATTAATCCTTTGCATCCATTAATATGTGGCTTTACAATATACACAAAATATTTCACATTTTGCTCATAGTGATGTGATTATCTAAACTGCTTGTGTTGTTTGTATAAATTTCTAGTATTGACAATCATTGCCAGTGTCTATACTTTATCATCCTCAGTACCCAGCTATTCATAACATATAGGATACCGTGGGCAATACTGACTGTAAAAACCTCGTACTCATGAATAATTAACAGGTGAAATCCAGTCGCTTGATTGGCCGCATGACACACACCTCATGCGATACGGAAATTGCCGAGGAGTTGCAGATGAAATTGTGGTTCTGAGCTACCCAATGACTCAATGAGATTGAGCTTCCAAATCATGTTAGGATGCCATTTTGTCAAATTTGCTGATAGCTCTTCACAAAGGAGATTCCTTTTTTTGTTATCGTCCATTTCATTGGTCGAGGAATGCTAATGAATATTCATGCATTATAAAATTTCGCTAGCCAATTTGCCCAGGGTATCAAATATGTTATTAATGGCCTGGGTAACGAGGATGATATTTTATATACAAAAAGTGATTAAATTGTGGAATAATGTGTTGTTTACTCTGATGATAATGTGTTTATGCACAATGTACTCCACATATCTGAGTGACAAATCAAGCATTCCATAAAAACTGAAACTTATTATTAACTGTACAACTGTCCCATGAATACCAGATTAGAATGTGACTTGCCTGTCATTCAACGTGGTGTATTATTATGTCTATGAATTCCAAAAAGTTGCTTGGTTCGCTGTATTGATAGATTGATTGTGAGTACGACAGTATGTCTTGGTGTGTGTTTAATCGTATAACACTGCTGTTGATGATTGATTAGGTGTTTTCTTTCATTTATTTCTAAATGATATTATGAAATACTTGGAGAATTTGACTAGAAATCTATCAAACGGCTGAGACCTGGTCTGTAAAATATGCAGATCCAGTCTGTAAAATGGCAGGGGGACCTAGTCTATAAAATGGTGGAGACCAAGTCTGTAAAATGATGGAGACCCAGTCTGTAAACTGGTCGAAACCCAGTCTGTAAAATGGTGGAGACCCAGTCTGTAAAATTGTGGGGAGACCCAGTCTATAAAATGGTGCAGGCTCATACGGTAAAATGGTTGATATATAGTCTGTAAATGGTCGAGACCCAGTCTGTAATTTGGTCGAGACCCATTTTGTAAAATGGTTGAGAAGTAGTCGGTGAAAGAGTTGAAACGCAGTCTGTAAAAAATGGTTGATACCCAAATTATATATTTAATGTTCAGGTGAAAGTTAATAAGTGTATCTTTCAGAAGTCATATGATGAAGATCCAGCCAGTAAGAAAGTGAAGAAGAGTTTAACACCAGTGGAAGTAGAGAAGAAACGACCTGTGAAGAAATCTTCGTTCGATGCTGATGAACTACTTCGAAAGAGACTCATGTCCTTGTATAAATCAGTGTATGATTATGCTGTAAGCTGACATTTCTGTTCTGATTATGATATTTTTAATTTAAAACCTCTGATTTTTGGATTGATAATTTCCTTACTCAGCAGATTTCCCCTTTTTTTGACAAAATTTTGAAATACAAGTTGCCAAATTTTGTCAGATTTGTGCTAAAAGGTTATTTTGTTAAGGAGCTAAGGGGTTTCATCTGATTTTTGGAATGACAATTTTCTGTTTTCCAGCGGATTTCCCCTGTTTTTGGACAAAAATTTATTTATTTTGTCAGATTTGTTCATAAATGGTAATTTGTTGAGGGGTTTAAGGGGCTTCAATTTGAAACAATAACAGCCCTTCAACTTAAGCGATTGTCTTTACAATACAGATGATTGAAAGAAATGTTGCTGATTGGTCTGATGAGTGTGAGCATGGTCTCATGTATTATAACTTCCCTCAGGCTATATGTTTCAATAATTGCATTAAACATAGTTTATAACTCAAAAGAAAAAATCCTCTCAACGTTGTGTTTGCAGGATAGTTCTGGTCGTCTGTTACGACAGATATTTATGTATCTTCCATTGAAGAAGGATTACCCAGACTACTACAAAGTGATCGCCGATCCTATAGATCTTGGAATTATAGAAATGAAGATAAAAAATAACAAGGTAATCTTATTGTATGATAAATACAATGTATTGAGGGATGAAAGCAGAACAAGTCTATCTGATTCCCAGTTTATATGCAGATAGTCTGGTTTTGCTTGTACCCCTCGGAATGTATCAACCAAAATATCTTCAGTTCTAGGGTTCCATTTGACCCTTGAGTTGACCCTTTGACCCGATTATATTCTGTAAAATATTTTGTTCTGAAATGAAGAATAAAAAAATCCATCTTTGATTTTAAAAATTGTAAAGATACGTACATGTGACAGTATGATTTTACAAATTAGTGTTATATAAGTTTGGGCGATTGAGGGTGCTTTTAAACTGGTAGATCTACTGAGCAGCATGACCAAATAGGCTAGTGCTCTTAAAATTATTGCAAAGTCTGTGTTCTTTTTAGTATGGAGTATTGATAATATCTTGGGCTGCAACGATTAACCGAAGGTCTATTTTTTTCGGTTCTTTTTTCTCAGGGTTCCGTTTAGTACTGTCTAACAAATATTCAGTTTGGTTAGATGACATTGGTATTCCTGAAGTAATATTCTAGTATGATAACTTTATACTTATTATTTATTCATTACACAGCTATTTCAACTGTTGAATTATATTATGGGACATGGAGTTCCATTTCTAGTCATTGCTGTTCTTTATTTTATATTATAACACATGTTCTAGTTCTCCTAACCTAGTCAAATGTTCAAGTATGGTCTTTACAAGTCATTAAACTATCAGTTATTGAGTATTATATGTATTTCATATATTTATAAAACTGAATCTAATAACCGAAAGCCGAAAGGGTAGAAATGGAAACCGAACCAAGAGACACCTGTATCGTCCAAGCCCTAATAACATCCGACTTCAATTCATATTGTGATATGTTTTCAGTATCCATCGGAGTATAACTTGATGTCTGATTTTGATCTGATGTTTAAAAATGCTCGACATTACAATGAAGAAGGCTCCCAGGTTTATACTGATGCTATAACGTTAGAGAAAGCATTGAAAGCTAAATGGAGAGTTATAAATCAAGCAGCAGGAACACCGAGGCCAGGAAAATCGTAAGTTTTGTATTTGTTGTGATTTTCAGGTGTGAGCCCTTCCACTGTTCAACTGATTTCCGCTTTTTTGGACCGAAAATTGTGAAATAAAAGTTGCCGAATTTAGGGAACCAAGGGGCTTCAGCTGATGTGACATCATTTTTTTTCGATCTGAAAGACTTTCATCTGTATTCGATTTGTCAAAAATTTGACTGAAAGCACAGTATTGTGGGAGTATTAATCACTTTCAGTGATAGCTCTGGTTTAAGCTGTAGTTACATGAGATATTATGGAATAAGAACTGTAAATTACTGAAACAGTGCATATTGATTGAACATTTTAAATGATATTATTATATATATACAGATTTGGCCACCAACATATGTCATTCATTATATACATATCTGTTTGGATACTTTCAGTAAAACTCGTAAAGGACCTGCCCCAACCAGTTTGGCTTCAAAGTTACAAGACTTGTATGAATCTATCCGAGATTATCAAGATACAAGGGGAAGAACTCTGTCTAGTCCTTTCATGAAAGTACCTGCAAAAGCAGTAAGTATTTGTATAAATCTACCCTAGACATCAAAGAAATTTTATAAGGAATTGTGTCGCTGTGTTAAAAAAAGATCAAAATGAAGCATGAAATATAACGAATATTTGTATGTTTTGGTTTCACCTTGTGACCATCTGATTTAAATGTTTGATCATGGCTACACCACTTGTGAGAATATTGTGTCCGTTGCTCACTCGGTGAAATAACTTTCTAACACAAATATCCTCTCTCTCTTCTGTATCCATTTTATTACTACAAAAAAGGTATTACATGTGGTGACGCTGCTTCTATTTCTCCTTACAAATCTTCATAGCAATGTGCTTACTTCAAATTGTTTTTATAAAAACATGACTTACGGCAATTTTTTTTAAATTCTGAAACTGTAAAGTAACACATTAATATATTATACATGTTTATGTACCCAACATTCATTCACTTTGATAGCGATATTGTCTGACATTGTGAGCAATTATCTGCATTATTTTGAATGAACATGTACATTGTATATATATTTGCAGGATTATGCTGATTACTATGAGGTTATAAAGAAGCCCATTGACATGTCTAGTATATCACAGAAGATGTTATTGAAACGATATGAATCTGTAGATGACATGGTTCAAGATTTAGTACAGATGTTTGATAATGCATGCAAATACAATGAACCAGATTCCTTAATTTACAAGGTAAAGTATTTATCAAGATCAAATTTACAATGAATCGTGAAGCATATCTACTGACTCAAATACAGACAGATTGACCTTTATCAGGTCATCATGGAGAAGACTTGAACAAATTTGTACATTTTGTGCATCAACAATTAAGACACAATGCTAATTTTCCCAATCACACCAGACCCATTCTTAAAATGGGGGGAAAAGTCCTTAGTTGTGAGCTTCTCTTATTATCAAGTTAAATACGGAAGAAAAATTAAAGACTGGTCTATGAAACATCCAGAATGTCTACTTTATGTGTTAATATGTGGTCTATGAAACATCCAGAATGTCTACTTTATGTGTTAATATGTGGTCTATGAAACATCCAGAATGTCTACTTTATGTGTTAATATGGAAGAAAGACTTTCAGTTGTTGCTACTTGTTTTCATTTATGTGAAGGTTACAAGAAAGCAATATTCATCATCTGAGTGGTTGGTTTACTCCTATTACAAGGTAAACATTGTGATATGGGAATTAGCTATGAACTACGGTTGGACCTTGTTTATTAGACACCTTCTATCTGAATACTTGATATCATCCGAAATAAATATCAGGTCCTGATGTATCTTTTTACGTATGTTGAATTGAAATGGGCTACTCAAAACCATGTATTATTCAAAATAAAATTTTGAACCCGGTGAATTCAAATAAACGAGGTCAATCTGTATAATGCTTGTTGAAATTTATTTTACTGTTTTTATTCCAGGATGCTTTGACACTACAGAGGGTGTGTCTTGAAAAGAAGGATGAGCTTAGCGATGATTGGACGAATGTGCCAGATGTGAGAGCAGTCGTACAGGAAATGATGACAAATCTATTTATAGCTACATATAATCATCAAGATGAAGAAGGAAGATGTTACACAGATTCGTTCTCGGAATTGCCAGAAAGGGACCCAGGAATGGACCCTAATGCTGAGTATGTCTCAATGGTTTTATTAAAGGGTTAAATAAATTTAGCAGGCCCCAAATTCACAGGGATGTGAATTTTCCGCGGATTTGGGTCGCCCAGGGGTCGATCTCGTGAAACACATAAATCTGATGAGAAAATTTGCAAGAAGATTCGACTATGGCATGTAAAAGCATAAAATTACAATAAATCATCGAAATTCTAGAAAATGTTCTCTTTGTCTAAAAATATAGATAATTACCTTTGCATCTAACTCGAAATTAAACCCGGGTTGCGAAAACTGGTTACAAAACGTGCTCTACACGTTGCTTTCACTCCCTCTGTCCTTTACAGCAGTAAATTAACATTAAAAACTAAAAATTCGTCAAGCTTCTACACCTAATATGTATCCCCACTAAGAATATTATAGCTTAAGGGAGTGGAGGATTGACTTTTGATTCAGGACTGTTATGTTATTTTCTTTGACCTTGGATATATAATAAGAATGTAGTAGATCTATAACATAAGGGAAGCAAAATGAGAGAGTAATATTCCCACATTGTAACACGATTGTACAATAAGAAGGATAAGGGCATGGAATAACTTATGAAAGTTGAAAGTAAGTTGTCTCCCAATACCAGAATGACATTGGGTTTTTACATCAGAAGCAACTGTGTATTACAGCAAAAGCTTCAAGGAAACCCTTCCAAAATGATGCAAAAATGCCCAAAATGCATTTTCTTCAGGAGACTTCGCCCCTGGTCCCCCACATATGGGCCCCCCTTGACCCCCGGCAAAACTTTCCTCTTTCAGCATGTTTCAGGGGTGTGAAATCTTTCAGCATGTTTCAGGGGTGTTAACTCTCATCATGTTTCAGGGGTGTGAACTCTCAGCATGTTTCAGGGGTGTGAACTCTCAGCATGTTTCAGGGGTGTGAAATCTTTCAGCATGTTTCAGGAGCATTAGCTCTCAGCATGTTTCAGGGGAGAAAATTTTCCTGTTCTGAGCTGTTTTCCTTTTTGGACAAAAATACAGTAATAAAAGTTGTTTGATTTGGCCAGATTTTCTCTTATTTTTAAAGTTTTCCTCTTCTTTGGCCAGTAAGCATTCTCATCCTAGATGTTTTGGAAGTTTGCATGATAAAATATAACAGATTCTTATTTAACATTTGTATTAAGATCTGTATTTCATTTTTCAGGCGACCATTGTCATTCGACAAAATCAAGAGGAATCTTGATAGGGTAGGATACTGTTCATATATTTCTTCATCAAGTATGAATTAAGTATCAGTCACAGACTGCTTGATTTCTGTCTGAAGAAATCAGTTGCATCAAAATAAGTGCATTTGATGTTAACGTTTTTATTTGCCATAGGGAGCCTTAGGGGTCGACCGCCAGATACCAGAATCAAAGGTCACAAGTTCAAATCATACCCGAATTGACGTTGAACTGCCATCTCCACAATCCATGAATTAGGCGCAAGTACTGGTTGATAAACCAGGAAGTAGTCCTTTTAGAGTGATTAATAAAAGTTGTTATAACTTGTTTCATAATCAACGTAAAATAAATAAGTAAAAACCAGAATTGCCATAAATGCGTGTTGTTGTGTAAGTGATATCTACATATCTTTCTATTCTTGCTGAAACCATATGACATGTTTAACAGAGCTTATAGTAGGGGGCATTTTACACGAATTCAATGCAATTATATTATATTCAATATTTTGACAGGGGCGATATCGTAGAATGGATAGATTCCAGGATGACATGTTCAAGGTGTTCTCACGAGCTCGAGCTCTCAGTCGCTCGGATTCCCAGCTGTACGAAGATGCTGTAGAAATGCAGATGTTCTTCATAAGAACACGAGATACTCTGTGCAGGAATGGCGAGGCGCTTCTTACACCGGCTTCAAGCTATACCGATAAAAATCTATATAGTATTGTTGAGGTATGATATGTTGCTTATTTGTCAAAGTGTGATAGCTATGTAGATTCTGTCTTATAGGAGCTCTTATTTTATTATAATATTTATTCTTTATAGTCTAATGTTGTAATTTTAGTGTGAAAAGTGCATGAAAATGTGATAATGAGATATAGGAGTAATTATTGGGTTAGAGTGCCACACTCCACACTCAGACTTAATTACTCCCAGTTCTCATAGTACACCAAAATCTCAGGAAACGGCCACAAAGAATATTCAGCGCTCATTTAAAAATCATCATATTTTGTTCATACTCGATACGAGTCGCCATCACATATAAGAGTAAATTGTGTGATAACATTCCTCTGCATGTTCTTTATTTTACAGGCAGAGAAGCTTGCTAAAAGTGTAGCTGAACAAGCAGAAGATGAGAAGAAAACTGGTGAAGGGGAGGAAACTCCGCAAGTGACATCGGAGGTACATAGAAATATATATTTATACTGGTCAAAAATGCTAACCTGAAAAATGACTCCTTGAATTTCCATTTTGACAATCAGGATTCTGGCTGCAGGGTCAATTTTTGTCTAAATTATGGGTACTTTGGCTATATAAACGGTAAAATCCAGTTAAAAATTATTGAAATGATTCAGGACCTAGAAGAACCCCTGAAAAGGATGTTGCCAAGTGTCTGGTCTCAGTAAAAGTATTCATGTTGCATACTGGCATAAGCATTGTTCAATGTAATACTTTATTTCCTTGATTCATGTTTTATTCTCAATGGCAGAACTCTAAACTCAAGCTTGAATGTAACTTGTTAGTGAGATTGTTTATGCCTGGTGTTCTGATTACAGGGCGATGAAAACGAGAACAGTCTCAAGTTTAACGACCAGATATATTCTATTGGAGATTTTATCTACATAGAGCCAAGGTAAGATTTCTTAGTCTTTATGTTGAGGTATTGTCTGCTTCGGTATCAATTGAATGATGTTATAATATTTAGCAACGGGGAAAAAAAAATTCTGTTAAATTTAAAAATAAACATGATTATTGTATACATTTTTTAATAAATTAGCATAATTTTTTCAAACAAATAACTTATTTCCCCATTTTGGCTTCCAATTTTTGAAAACTTTTACCAGCTTTACAATACAGCATATTTTTATAACACACATAATTGTATGTAGGTCAAAGTCTAAGTCGGGTAGACTTCAAAAACGAAATACAAAGTACAAGAGGTATTATTGTTATGATTTGAAACTGTTTTTGTTTTATCTTTGTTATTTTTTGTTTTACTGTTTGTCTCAATTAGTTAAAAGGATGTTTTGTTAAGTTAGAAAACCATATCTTTATATTCATAATATTTACTCAATAACTTTAAGCCCCCCTGGTTAGCTCAGTTGCGCTAGGCTGATACCTGACAGATTAGGGTTTGATTCCCAGGTTGGGCAGGTCATGTTCTTCCGTGACATTGGCTACGGTCATGTGCTCCACATGTGGTAGAACAAGTTAGTACTGGTTGATAATTAATTCCGGGATAACTGGTTAGTTCAACTTGTTGCTGTACATGACTGAAGAATAGTTGGAAAGTGGTTTAAAACCCATTGAAAACAAACAAACAAAATCATTAACTTTAATAAGTTTCAGTTTAGGTTATGTCTTTAAGTGTTTAACTGTTTGAAATTTTATGTTTACAAAAATATTAATAAGAATGAAGAGTATGAATTTCAACATAATATGAAAATGAAATTAATATTGTTTGTACTTAATGAGGGTTGAGAATTTTCATGTTGTGAAATAGAATTGTAAGACTAAGTTATAAAGTAGTAAAAATGTGTGTTTTTGAGTTTTGAAGATTTCTTCCTCTGCAAATGAGCATTCTTATCGTTGGCCACCGATTCATGAATAATTATTGATTTTTTATTTTATTTCATATTAACAGAGATTCGGACAGTGAACCTCACATTTTCTGTATAGAGAAGATATACACTGATGCATCAGGACAGCAACAGGTGTATGGTAACTGGTACTATCGACCTAACGAGACGTTTCACTTAGCAACGAGGAAGTTCCTACAGAAAGAAGTCCTGAAGAGTGATTGTTACGCAAGCACTTCACCGAGTCAGATAATCGGTAGATGTTTCGTAATGAATGTGAAAGAATATTTCAAATACAAACCTGAGGTAGGTTAATATATCCCATTTCTTGCATACCAGGCCAGAATATCCTGTGTTTCCACCGGTGCTGGTAAACTCTATCCTACACCCCTCATGTAAGACAAGTCTTGTGCTTAAGACATCACGTTCTGTCGAATAATAACTTCAATGAATGTGTAAGCTAATACATTACTACATGTATGAGCTTTTAAAACATTAGTCTTTTTATTCAATTTTGTCCTTTATTTCTTAGAAAAGGGATCAAAGAAAAAGAATCTTATCATTGGCTTTGTCTGGATGGATTTTGTAGATTACTTTTGTATTTTGTTTGTAATATTTGACTTGCTATAAAAAGAGAAGTAGACATCAATTTTTAATATTTTTGGTATTAAATGAAACTAGAAAAATGTAACTGTTAGAAAATGTAAAAACCTGAAAATGGATTTGTGGACACTTATACAGGTGTTGTTGTGGAATAGCTTGTTTATGTTAAATTATGGTTTGTTTAGAGATATAAGTATCACAAAACATCATGTTTAATGGTGCTATCTTGTGTATTGCAGGGTTACGCAGATGCTGACGTGTATGTTTGTGAATTTAGATATACCAGTAAAACAAGAAGCTTTAAGAAAATCAAGGTATGTTTAACTGTGTATTGTAATGTATAAGTGACTGGGTGAAAGTTTGTTTCTTACATACTTAGTTCTTGACCTTTTATGATACTCTAATGAATTTTTACTGTCTTCTTCACTGGACCTTAGGCATTAGTGTTTGAAGTTATTAAAACTTGATGATCCAGAAGATTAACAGCTTGGAAAAGTCTCACAATATCATTTTGAACAACTCTTTCGATGGAGCATGATCTTTCATGTTATCTCCTCTGTATGTAAATTTTCACTGAGTACAGGACAACCTCACTCAAGGATCACCTCAATAAGATGACCAGTTTACTAGGGTCCAAAGGGTGGTCATATTATTGAGGTTTTACTGTATTTAACCTCTATGATAAAGCTTTGTACATATTGTTGTTTGAATTGTTGTAACTATGTTATTCAGCTGTGGTCAGTGCCAAGAGATGAAGAACTGAAATTGATAGAGAGAGAAATACCACTGCATCCTATCAGAGTTGCTTCTGTATTTGCTGACAGAGATAAAGATGAGTTTGATGATGGCGATACAAGTATACTTGACAAAGAGAGATCTGTAAGTACTGTAAACAATTGAAGTAAAGAATGTTTTTATTTGTTTATATGTGGGTAGGGTGAGTGACTCTAGATGGTTTTTAGGCAATAACTGGAAAACTGTTGGGCCTACTACCCTTAAACTTATTAGGATAGTTGCTCCAGACCATTAGCTGATAAATACTTGTAGGTCAATTGCTCAGAGGTCATGGTCACACAAGTCCAAGTTTATGGCAAATATTCAGAGGCCGAAATCACATTAGTCAGAGTTTAGGTCTTTGCTCAGAGGGCAAGGTCAAAAGAAGTTTTGGTCAATTGCTTAGAGGTCAAGTTCACATGAGTCCAAGCTTAGTTTTCCAGTATAAGCATTGTTGAAAGATATAGAACAGGGTAACAGTATTGCGGAATATGTCACCTTAACTGGTGTATATATTTTTTTAGCTTTTTGCTGTTATAGTTAGCATCATCTATGGTTCATAAGGTTTATAACCAATCATATCTTCCTTTCATGAATTCTTTTTGTGCACTTCCTTGTATTTAACATGCATCACTGAAACTATTTTCTACACAATCAGTGCTCTGGCGTATTGTTCTCTATAGGGAAGACATCATTGTCGAGGGATCTAGCGTCTCACTCCTGATCTGTGAATCTTGAATTCGAGCCTCTGTTTGAGTGGGGTTTGATCATGAACTTCACAATTCCTGAATTTTGCATGATAGCTTTTAGAGTTTTTCGCACAATTTGTAAGACCTTGTTTCACAATCAATGTTAAATATTTTAATGAACTATGATTTCAGAAGGAAGTGCTCTTGTAAGTTTTGTTTTACTATGTAATTTTAGGAAGTTCCAATTAATGTTGGTGCACCGAATGAAGAGGGTCAAATACTGTATGAACAGATGAGAACTGTAACTGGTATCTATAAAGTGGGTAAGTATGCTTGTATATTGGCCATGGAAACATCTGTTTTGTAAATGAGTGAATCCATACATGTATACTCAGAAATATGGAGAATCAGAACTTTGTTACACTGTCTAAGTGGTAAAGTTTGTGATGTGGACAGGGGTTCTATTTGACCCTAGAGTTGACCCTTTGACCCCCCAATTGCCATTGGGCATATAAGCATAGGATACTATAATACAGGTCATTTTGGTTACAATCCACCAAGTTTTTTAGGAGTTACGGCCCTTTTTGACTTAAAAACCATAGCAGGGCAATCTGTGTCCTATGGAGACATCTAGTCTTGTGTTGACAGGTCAGACCATTGGCTGATATGATCTGTGATGTTAAATTCATTAATGATAAATTGGCTGTGATTCTTAGGAGGATTTGTTTTTCAATGGCCAACCTGTCTTTAAGTTTAAGGTTAAGTTTTTATCCATAATCTGCGGCACACTAAAATTTGGTGATGACAATTTATACGTGCATACATGAGTTTGTTGTGTAAAATACTCATATACATTGTATTACTTTACTGGTCTAAAGTGCTAACCTGCCTGTCCTATTTTACGTAATTTCCAAAATGCTACTGGATTCCTGCATTGATTTTTATTGTAGAAAGGTATTATATTTATGTAAATCAAATGAATTTAAATCGAAATGTGTCGAAGTAAACCTGTCAAAATCCTGTTCAACATCTTAACATCTTGTCATAATTTAGCGAAAATGCGAAAAACAGGATTGCTCTTTTGACCAGTATATATGTGTTGATTATGTTAATACATTACAGGTGACTGTGTGTATGTGAGATCTGACTTGGAGAAACCCATGATATACAGAATCGACCGTATATGGGCTGATAAATTTGGTCAGAGATGTTTCTATGGTCCGCTGTTTATACGTCCATGTGACATCGAACATCCCCCGACTAGACTGTTCTACAAGAATGAAATGTTTATATGTGGTGTGGAGGAGGCTCGAACCATGGACTCTGTGACTGGCAGATGCTGTGTGTTACATGTTCGAGATTACTGCAGTAGTAAGTAGAACTGTGTATAGGTCAGATGTATTAATACAAAATTTGTATCGATACAAAATGGTCAATATTTAATATATCATATGATATTCACTAGCGGATCCGGGGGGGGGGGGCAATACCGGAACTTCTATTTTTATTGAATACCGGTATTTTTGGTTCGATCAATATATCAGTTTGAACATTTCCATATTGGTCAAAATATTGATAATAATACTGGAAGGGGAAAACAGTTAAATACGACATGAAATCTTTTATTTAAGTTAATAATATGTGTAAAATAGTTATGACAAACACAGTCTTCTGTTTTTGGGAATTATCTTTACCATACAATATTACGCTGACATTCATGAAACTTCTGTTAATTTCCAGGTCGACCTACTGAGGTTCAAGAATTAGATGTTTATATTTGTGAGTCAAAGTATCATGAGATGGAGAAAACTGTCCGCAGATTGTCGAAGGGTCTCAAGGTATGAAATGTATTGTATTTTAGGCTTCAAATCTTGTATGTCCATCTTACCTGGACAGATTTCCTTCAAACTTTCAAGATGATCAATATATATGAGCATATAGGAAGGAATTCAAGAAGTTATGGCCATTCTAAAACTCTCAGTTTAGCATACATATCAGCATTATCAAAATACCACATTTTCCATGGCAACACAAGTGGATTAATAACTAAATACATTTATCAACCCTGAATGGAGGAGACAATATTTTATGTTTTTGTTTTTTACAAAAATCAGTTCTAGTCGTGTTTGTATTTTACAGAAACACACGTTGTCTCCTCGTGTAACGGATGATGAAATACTGTTCTTCAAGAAGCAGATTATACCATCTAAGGTAAATAGAAACATTCTATACTTGTTTATACTTGTTGAAATCTCTTTGTATAGCTAACTGGAGTATTATACCTCACTAGTAATTGTAGTGTTGTGAAATCATTATTTCTTAGCATCATAAATTCGTTTTTTCTGACATATTGATATATCTAACATAGTGCATAATTAACGTCACTTGTTTGATGAACATATATAAATGGGTTCATTCTGTCAATGAAAATTTGAATAACCTTTTGATAGATATATTATATTGTAAGAATAAAGATTTACTGGTCTAGCAGATGCATAAAATCTTTTAATGATTTTACAGCACCACCGTCATTTGCATATTTATATTTCCAAATAGAAAATGTAATAATTATCCCAAATGTTTGCTTAATTCTTCAATGTTTACTAAATGTGACATTGTAAATGAGTAACTCCAATTTCTGGATTTATTAGCCATATTTACATCACATTAAATCAGATACTGATCAAGAATTCATTACGTCACTCTTTGCCTCTTTAGTAGACAATTGCTTCTGACTGATCATTTGAAATTAATGCTTGGTTGGAGACCCACAGTTTAATTAACTCATCTAATTAGCGTTCATAATTTTGTACTAATTTGTACATGAGTCGTTTGATGACGCCTTGTGTCTTTAGACTGTGCATTAACTTATATTCAAGATGTATATTTATTGAAATCAAAAAGATCAAAATTCTGTGCACCATAGCAAACGAGTTACCTTAGTTATCACTAATCTTGAAATAATTCACTGGAAGACCTGTTAGAGTTATTGCCCTTGATATGACTAATGACTACTCAATTTGATGTTCATCACTATCAGTTAAGACTTTTTAGCTCACTTGACATCCAAGTGTTCAATGGTGAATTATTGTGATCAAATTTTGTCTGTCATTATTCACTGACAATTTCTGTGTCCTCAGTTACAATGTACTTCAAATGAACCTGAACTGAGTTCATTCAAACTTGAGTGAAAAATGTTCTCGGAAATATTTTGAAGTTGAAATGATTTGGCAGAAATGATCCTTCTACAATATTCGCTAAAATAATTTTGACTCTTCAAAAAAATGGCTGGAGCAGTTTTCCATATATATATCTGTATTACTGAAGGTGAGCGATAAGGGGCCATCATCATTTATGGCCCATTTTGTTGTTATGAAATAGCTACTTGTAGTTTTAGCTGTATAATATGTTGTTTCAATCTGTAGGTGGAAATAGCCCCCTCCCTTATTCTAAATAATAAGCAGGTATAAACGTGTTTCACTTTCCTATTACAAGCAGAGATTTCTGACTGTGTCAAATTTTAGGACTTTTTCTATTTATTTGTTTAAGAGCATTTATTTTAATACTTTTTATATGAAGTGATTGTTCCAACAGTAGTTAGTTCAATGTGCACTTAAAAACTCCCATGTCTGATATGATGTTGTTAAAATTTGTATTCTTTTATACCTCAAAGTTTTTTTATTTGCTTGTCACTGTTATTTATGTGAATTTTAGTGAACTCACGATTAAAAATAAGAAAGAAATCTTTGCTGTTTGCCTTCCTCTGTCTAGCTTTACATGTTTGCAGCTGTTTTATTTTGTATTGTTCCTTTGTTTTTAACATTTCGCATATCATTATACGCCTATAACGGAAGTTTGAAGGGGGTATGCTGGCGTTCACTTGGTGATGAATCTCAAGCGTCATTTTGATAATTCTGTTCCAGATTTTACCATTTTATAGCCATATTACTTTTAATTTAAAGAAAAATTGACCCTTTTTGGAAATTGCAGGGGTCAAAGAGTCAACTCCAGGGTAAAAGGGAACCCCTGGGTATGTAGGTACTACTTATGGTGGGTTGTGCAGATGGTTGGTCCATTGCAAAACCTTTTGGTACAAACCTCCTCCACTCTTGGATTCTCACGAAATTTTGAATGCATTATTGCCATGCGCCCTTAACGAAATATGTATTACAGTATTATTCCTACATGATAGTTTATGGTGCTTAATCTACTTTTCATCATTTAAAAGGATTTCAGTCAAACTTTATACTCATGATCACAATGAAGTGTAGATGTGTGTGATATTTTCCGAGTCAGAATCATGTGCCCTTGGATTTAGACGATATTTTATACTGTTGTATATATGTGTGGAAACTTTTGGCATGAACTACTCGATACTTCAACACTTTTGAACAGATTCCATAAAGTTTGCGTGAAGCTGCTCCATGTGCCCCCATTCTCATTGTTTAAGTTGTTTATTTCAAGGATTTTGGTACAAAACTATTGCGACCAAGGAAGTTGATAGTTTTTGCGTAAAACCCTTGATTTGAGTATACACTACTCAATATATATAATCAGTCATTTAGGAGTTCAGTATATTGCATCCTGGCATTTATATGGACACATGTACTTGTTAATAATGATCGTGACTTGAAATAATAAAGAATTATTATAACTTTTCTTTCAACCACCATATGCAAAAGTTAGAACATTTATCCAATACACCGGAAAATATAGTTTGAACAACAACATCTAGTTTAATGTCATGGCTTTGGGATCGATTATTAGTGTTCAGTAGTGTATCTATCTACACAGTATATACCCAATCAGTGCCTGGCCTATACCCCTCTCTGTAATGTATATATTGTCCCCTATTCTACATTAATTCCCATCTTTCAACATTGTTAATATTGGACCTCGTTTATGCGACAATCTTCTATCTGAATACTTGGTTTCATTCGAAAATAAATATCAGGTCCTGATGTATCTTTTTAGGCAAGTCAAATTAAAATGGGCTATTCGAAACCATTTATTGTTTGATATAAAATTTCCGACCTGATGAATTCGAATGAACAAGGTCCGACTGTATGTTATTTTTCCCCTATTTTTCCTGACGAAGCTATAATCCCCACTCAAAAGGCCTGTGACCATTCCCTTCAAAAAACAATAAACAGATCTATACTACAGTGCAAGAAGTTTAGGAGATGACTTCGGATTGATGTCTCTATACACATGTAGCTTTGCTTAAGTATTTGTCAATATATCTAACACATTGCTGCTTCCTAACTTGTAGAACAATAGAGGAATGATAAGATATATCCTGAATACTGCATTATGATATCCATCCTCGGTACCAGGCTATTCATAACATATATGATACCCTGGGCAAACTGACTGTAAAAATCTCGTACTCATGAATAATTAATGAGGTGAAATTCAGCCACTTGATTGGCCGCATGACGCACACCTCAAGCGATACGGAAGTTGCAGAGGAGTTACAGTTAAAATCTCGGTTCCGAGCCTTCCAATGAGATCGCAGCTTTCAAATCGTGTCAGTCTGCAATATTGTAGAAATAACTGATAGGTCTTCGCAAAGGAGGTTCCTTCTTTTTTGTTATCCTCCATTTCATTGGTTGAGAAATGCTAATGAATATTCATGCATTACGAAGTTCCGCTAGCCAATTTGCCCAGGGTATCATATATGTTATGAATAGCCTTGTGTACGGAGGATGTATGAGATACACACATGAGTACATGTAGTACTGGTATACATGTTCATATATAGGTTGCTTTCTACATTCACTTGAGCATTCTGTTCTTTAGTACCTGACTGCCTGTTCAGAGTCTAAATCAGGGGCAGAAGCGAAATTAGTCTATCTAGATATAAATACAGAAGCAGATAGACTTGTTTGGCTTTCATTTCTTGACACACTTTATGAGATCATTCTGTGACCACTGAATCCATGGTTTGTGCATCTTTAGATCAATTTGTTGGTTTGTTTTAGTAATGATAAACATGTCAGTTTTATGATACCAAGTTTTTAACAAGGTTTAATATAGCTAGGTAGTCTGTTGTAAATTGAAAAGTTGAAACATAAACACTTTTCAAAGTCTCTAAGGTTTGTGGCATTATGTTTTGTCCATGTTTAAGTTCTAACTAAAGGAATGAACAAACATAAGTTCTTCCAGTATTCCAAAGAGTGTATTTGGGCGACACAGTTCTCCATTATTCCTCATACAATCAACTCATTTCATCATTCATGTGTCAGATGTTCTTTCTTGTGGTATAAATATGTGCAACATGGAGACAATTATCAACGATATGAGCTGTTCCACGACAACCTGTATTAGTGATGTTAGTTATGACATTTGAGTATTTTCTAATGAAATCTTGATGTGACAAACTAAGTGCTTTCTAGGAAGTGTCTTTGGTTTCTTAATTTTGGTTAAGAGAATTAAACAATCGTGAAATATGGATATATGTTATGAGTTTTGATTCTTTCCATTTAAATTTTTTTTGAGAATTGATGTACATTTTAGTAAAGCATTTTTGACACAACGTCATTTTGTTGTTTGCTATTATATTTTTTTCTTAATATTTGAATTGCCATAAAAAAAGAAAAGTAAGATTTTAATATCTTTGGTATTAAATGAAACTATAAAAATACATCTGATAGAAAATGTTAAAACGTGAAAATGGATGTTTTGGTCACTATACAGGTTTTGTCGTGGAAGCACTCATATGTATGCATGTTAAGTGTGGTATATCTTATGTATAGTGAATGGCATTTTGACAGAAATTCCTGTAAAATAATTGATCCCTCTATATGTCCTTTATAGAGAGTGACAATAGTTGAATCATCCACTGAATAGTTCTATACTTGGTTCTTTAGCTATACTTCTGTTTTATCCAATCAAAGTATAAGGAATATCGATGACATGTATGTAAATTTTTCATGAAAGAATAAATTTTATGTTCATGTAATCAACGGTACTATAAACCCTCATTTAGTCCCAGTAATAGATGCTCTTGATTCAAGACACTCACTTCCATGTGGTTTGTGATTTATTATTACAAAACTTTACCTTAAAATAAGGGAAAAATATTTGCCACTCACACTTGGCTAACAGTTTATGGCATGCCACAAAACATGCATCTTACTCATGGAGTCGTGTTCAGTTATTGATAAGAGTCGTGTTCAGTTATTGATAGAGCCGTGTTCAATTATTGATTGAGCCATGTTCAATTATTGATAGAGCCATGTTCAATTATTGATAGAGCCATGTTCAATTATTGATAGAGCCATGTTCAATTATTGATAGAGCCATGTTCAATTATTAATTGAGCCATGTTCAATTATTGATAGAGCCGTGTTCAATTATTGATAGAGCCATGTTCAATTATTGATAGAGCCATGTTCAGTTATTGATATAGCCGTGTTCAGTTATTGATAGAGCCGTGTTCAATTATTGATAGAGCCATGTTCAATTATTGATTGAGCCATGTTCAATTATTGATAGAGCTGTGTTCAATTATTGATAGAGCTGTGTTCAATTATTGATAGAGCCATGTTCAATTATTGATAGAGCCATGTTCAATTATTGATAGAGCCGTGTTCAGTTATTGATAGAGCCATGTTCAATAATTGATAGAGCCGTGTTCAGTTGTTGATAGAGCCATGTTCAATAATTGATATAGCCGTGTTCAGTTGTTGATAGAGCCATGTTCAATAATTGATAGAGCCGTGTTCAATTTATGATAGAGCCGTGTTCAATTATTGATACAGCCGTGTTCAGTTATTGCTTGAGCTGTGTTCAGTTATTGATACAGCCGTGTTCAGTTATTGCTTGAGCTGTGTTCAGTTATTGATACAGCCGTGTTCAGTTATTGCTTGAGCTGTGTTCAGTTATTGATACAGCCGTGTTCAGTTATTGCTTGAGCTGTGTTCAGTTATTGATACAGCCGTGTTCAGTTATTGCTTGAGCTGTGTTCAGTTATTGATACAGCCGTGTTCAATAATTGATCAATTCATGTTAAGTTATCTGTATGCAATCTATCATACTAAGTTTAACTAAACATTGAGCATCTAAAAAATGTGTGTCTATTCACAAATAAAGTTTTCTGTTATTTACTTGTAACATAAACTTAAAACAACAGTACCTAAAATGACAATGGAAAGTGTAATCTTTGGGGTGAATACTGTTAACCATTACAAAAGTATTGAATCAAAAACATTTTTCAACATTTTGCATTTTAGGAGCCATCTCCACTGCTAGCGAAAGCTTCAGAAGATAGTCTGGCGTACGATGGTGATGAATCACGTGATACGTTTACCACAGATACAGTGCCGGATATTATTAATGAATCTCTGGATGAATTCGGCATGCCAATCCCTGTTGTTGTCAAAACACCACATGTTCCAAAGAAGGTATGTGTTCGGTCCAAAGATTACTGGACTCAGTGTTATATACAGAGAAATTTTGTAGGAGTTGATTTGTAGTTGTTTTCTGCGCACTGTAGCTGAGTACATGTACAGGGTCGTGATTTACACTTGATGGATGAATCATTTAACAGAGTTATAAAACTGTAGAATGAAACCTATCTAAAGCTTATCAAATCTTACCTTACTCTCTCTTGAACAAAGAAAATGTCTTAAGATTCATTGACTGGATGCAGTCTGCAGTTCTTCAGCACAGAGTGTATCGGTCAAACTGAGTTTCTTGTTCTGATGAAGGCTTGTATTTGTTCAAGTTGTATAACTCCAGGCCCTGAATTCACGAGAATATTTAAGTTTTTACCTTAATTAAGCAAAAAAGTCCAAATTAGTTTAATTGACTATCAAATGATTATTTCTTAAACCTATGTTTTGATATTAGAAATTCATATTGTAACTAATTCTAAAGAGCACAATTTGACAATATTTCTCCTTTGTTAGTCATTTATTTATAAATATCTTTTAAGACTGATAAAAGATAATTAAGAATTTATTCAAGTGTATTTTTTCTCTATAGCTCTTTTGCCAGTAGATGCTGGTGTTTATTTCATATAAACAAAACAAATACATAACTTTTCTTGCGCAGAAGTCAAAACTTCCAAACCTTTCCATTGCACATGCTGAAACAATTGATAAATATATTTAAGACAGTTACTGACTTCATACTTGAGAATGTTTGTGAAATCTGGGCCAGTAGTAACCAGTGTAACATATGATCAGATAACAATCTTTTGTTGGCTGAACATATTCTACGCTGGAGTCAATCTTTGTATGAATGTAGTGCAATCACTTAGAACATACATATTTATTTTCTTCCTATTGTTGCATTGTCTATTTGCATACAAGCTTCTTTATTCTTGGATTATATCGCTATTACGACTTTTTCACATTTTGACATAGCCTCTTTTAGGTGCTACTGAATGTTTATATATCACTCAGGGCTCTCTGCAGCAAGTGTTACCCTCAGTTCAGCATTCCAGGATTCCTCTAACCCTTACTTTAAGCTCACCTGACAAAGGCTATCACATGAATTCGATGTACGTAAGAAGATACATCGGGACGTGATATTTATTTGGGATCGTACCGAGTACTCAGATAGAAGGTTATGGAATCAACGAGGCCCGACTGTAATCAGAGAGCCCTGAAATATACATTTATAAAGGTCACACTTAAAACTTTTAGTTAGAATGTATGCGGTATTTTAGGCAAAATATTACAAACCTAGTGTTTGGTCTTACACATAAATATTGTTTGATTTAAGGCGGAGGGAACCACTGGTACGGAAGGCACCAAGAAAAAGGTGAATTACAAAACTTACAAATTATTGTGTGAACTGCTGGCAATGAATAATTTATTATTATTAAACTTATTTATTTTACATCTATTGTGAAACAAGTTCTTACAACTTATACTAATCACTCTTGATGACTGCTTCCTGGTTACTAAACAGTACTCGTGCCAAATTTAGGGATTGGGAAGTTCGTGATCAAACTCGAACTAACAACACCGGGATCAGGAGTCAGGAGCTCGACCACTGTGCCTTCCAATTTCTTATTAATCAACCTGACACTTTATTTTTCAATTTCATGTATTGGTCTTCTAATATATTTTTTTCTGTGTGTTTTTTTATCCGCCTTTTTAAATTGTCTGTTTGGAAATGTCGTCCTTTTTTAATTATTTGAAATACATATTTATTTATTTTTGTTTTGAGGAACTGCATATTAATTTAAATACAATGTAAGAAATAATTTTATGTTATCAATATTATCGATATATTTCAAATGTTTGTATCCATTTGTCTCTTATTTGCCAGCATATTGTAACAGAAATTGTTTTTGTATATGTCTACCACTAATTTCTCTCTTCACACTTATATACCCTTCCTGAACATATATACCTCCTTGTTCTAATTTCTATTTTGTCTTATTTCCATACAACCTGTCCTTTTCCTTGTCTTTTGTATCCTCATGCTTGTATCAACCATGTATTGATACATGCCACATTACAATGAATTCTAACTTAAAACTTAAATGAATTTATAAAATAATATGTAACTATAAGAAATAAGTTCTTAAAAAGTTAGCAGTTTTATGTAATTTCATCCTTTATTATTTAAAAAAATATGCAAGGAAAAGAATCTATCACTGGTTTCGTGTGCGGATGAAAATATCTGGCACTCGGGTAACTGTCACTTGGCGGAGCCTCATTCCCCCCAAAACTGTAACCCTCATTGCTGGGTATTTCTAGCCATACTGGCAACCAGTGAAACATTCTTACATTTTGGGTCCATTTTGTGTGTTAAGCTGATTTATTTGCCAGCAGTTTCAAAATATTATACAAAGCATGTGATGTAGGCTTGCTTGATATTTTTGTCCAGAATTAAAACCTTGCAACTTTATTGCAAGTATTATCAGAAATACAAACAGTACTGGAAATATGCGGTTTAACTTGAAGCACAGCATAGTTATTTGTGTTGGTGAATTTGTTTGATAAATATATTCCTCTATGTGTTATATTGATTTTTTGTTTCAGTTAAAGGAAGATATTTCAATCTGTCATCCAGGGTTGTTGCAGACTTGACAAACGTCCTTATCTTTAATGTTTCGTCCATGATTCTTTTACCAATGATGAGATGGTTAGTGTTAAAATGTGTCTGGCAGCATTGAAACATCAGACTTGTAGCTACTTTAAAGCAAACTAAGTCAAATACCTCTGTACCAATGCTTCAGGATTGGACATTAACATATTTTCAATGGCAATGGCCAACTCCAAACTGCTACTGCGAGAATTAGTAACGTTACTGTGAGATATGCCTCTCACTATAAGTGCTGATGTGTGTACTACGAAAATATGTTTCAAATTATCAGTGTAATAAAATACAAATGTTATATATATATACATGTAGTATATATGTAACGGTATTCACTGGAAGTTGTGCATTGTAAACCATAACGTTTTGTAGCCATCTTGAAAATTTCATCAACAAATCCAACAAAAACTGGATGGTTGTCATCAATGTTGGAGCCATTGAAATTTCTCTGAATATTTGTCAAGTCTGTATAAATCCTGGCATACTTTGAGTAGTTTCAGTAATATTTGTATCTGTTTGTATTTAGGTGGAGACCCAGGGCTCTAGAAATTTTCTTTATATACAATTGTCCTGGACTAGTGTGCATGTTACATTTGACTTGTCCGACATGGGAGTCTAGTTGTCCAAGCATAGAATAACAGACTTGTCCTGGACTAAGTCCAACTCAACTCTTGGTAGCTCAAATTGGCAATTAGACTTGTCCGGGACGCCGGGCTAGTTCATTTCTAGAGCCCTGATACCATGACTAGTTTGTGATTCTTTTGTGTTGCAAAATTTTATTTGTAACCATGGATTTACTTACGATTTATGCATATCAGGTTTTGCGCCATTGTCTGCCAAATATTTACACTTTTACAAGGGAATGTTTTGCGCCATTGTCTGCCAAATATTTACACTTTTACGAGGGAATGTTTTGCGCCATTGTCTGCCAAATATTTACACTTTTACAAGGGAACGTTTTGCGCCATTGTCTGCCAAATATTTACACTTTTACGAGGGAAAGTTTTGCGCCATTGTCTGCCAAATATTTACACTTTTACAAGGGAATGTTTTGCGCCTGCGAGGAGACTTGTGAATGTCTGTAGTGCTTTTTGAAGGGAGCTAGTTGCTAACTGCTTTTTTTACAAAATAATGTACAGTTTCCATAGCAACAATGGACAGTTTCATCAATGTACAATTTCCTTGGCAACCAGTGTGTTAGACATAGGACTAGCAAAGTTTTTTTGCAGATTTGGATTGCAGTTAACTGTGTTATATTCTATTAGTTCTAGTATGAATAATTCAGAGAGAAATTTTGTTCGACCATAAATTTTAATGAAAAATTCTCCGTTTTATTAAAGTTGCATTTTATTCTCCATTTTGATTGCATCTAGTCTCTGGTCAGAATATAAGTATTAATTGATATGCCGTGTTTGGAATGTTGTTTGGAATTGAGTTTTCTGATGAAGTTCAGCAAGAAATATTGTATTGCATGTTTCATGTTTATATTACCAAACATCGGTTATTGAGAACAAATTTTTATGCCCAAGTGCATCATTACATATTTTCTAAGGCTATATTATTTCTTGTCATACATAGGAAGCCATATTTTCTGGGTTCCTTGCATGATTATTGTTGTCAATGTAAGCAGACTAATCTATACTCAGCTGATTGGACATGCTTTTCAAGTCCTGTATTGTAATGGTCGTACTTGAAATGAACTCACTTTATGTATGTATGGGTACATAAAAAGGGTTATATTGTTACCATGGCAATTATGTTCACTGATCCAATTTATAAGTTGTATTTATTTTAGGGTAAAGGTATGAATTGGAAAGATAGAGCCAAAGATAAGAGGACGCAAATAAGCGGCTACATTGTATTCTCGGGCGAATTCCGTAAAATTGTACAACATGAAAACCCAGAATGCAATTTTGGTGAAATTAGTCGCTTAGTTGGCGGGAAGGTATAGTACTGGTTGTTGTCCTGGTCATGTGATGCTGTTGTTATAGTAATATGTTGTCATAGCAACCAAGCTGTTTACACCTCTGTATAGTGGGCATGAAGCATGGTTTATTTATTTTGTTTGCTTTTACAGGGTTGAACACGACTGACAAGACCTAAGGTGTGTTGAAATTCTAAATTTCAAATTGCTGAAATTTTAATTGCAATTTTTGACTGAATCAACAAAAATGTTAAATATTGCGTTTTGCACAGTGTCTGAAAAAGTATAGGTCTCAATGATGATGTAACCCACATCTGAGTATCTGAATTCGCTTGAGGTCTTCTTGTTACACCAAATTTGGCAGAATGGTTTTACTTATATTTCATAGTATGTGAAAAACTGAGTTTCAACACACTTTGGATACACTGCGCGTTGCCGTGGTAATCTGTTATCAAGGAGATTTCCATGGTAACAGGATACCAGAGAAGCTTGACATTGTGTTCAAACCTGACCCTATTTTGATTTGCATGTTAATTTACTCATTTCATAGGTCCGAGCTAAACGGTACCCCAGTGGTTTTGTCCTATTTTCTGGGGACTTTAGAAGGAAATTGACAGAAGAAGGGAAAAATCAATACTCATTTGGCGAGATTAGTCGGATGGTAGGAATACAGGTAACAATTGTCATTCATTAAATGAAATTACTATCAGTAAGTGAGTTGTGCTGGGAGACCGTATTCACAAAATAGGGCGTCCCCGGCCCAATATAGATCCCTAGGCTACTAAGTTTACTATCGCATGGGGTGAAATTAATACTTCAGTAATAATTAAGTTTTGGGGCTTACAATGTGTTATGGGAGGATTCATTATTTGATTATTATAAATTTTGGGGAGGTTTGTGTAGAACTGTCTGATCAATAGCTACTTTTAGAATTTCAGTAAATCAGAGGGAGTAGGTGGGGTGAATGCTATTTTCTACTTTCCTAAGGTCTTAAAGCATTTATGAGGAAATACATGAGCCGTGCCACAACAATTCCTGTATTAGTGAACAAAAAATATCATTTTCAGATTTTTACATGCTCAACAGCTATATTTTTTTTGTTTCATTTAATACCAAAATTTTTCTGTTCGGATGTCTACTTTTCTTTTTATAGCGATTTCAATATTAAGAAAAAATGCAAAAATTAACTCCTAAATAATGATGTGGCCTTAGAAACGTTTACTCAAATGTGAATTAATTCTTAAAAATTATTCTGATCTTCAGTTGGAAAAAAAAATACAACACTTAAAAACATGTCCACATTTATTGAATGCTAGAAATCACAATTAAGAGACCAGAATGATTCAGAGAAAGCACAAAGTTTGTGCCATTAAGAATCTCATTGGGAAATACTCGACATCATAACTGACATCGATAATTGTAATACAGGTTTTGTCAAGGAAGCACTGGCATAGATTCTTCAGTATCTTTAATGGGTCAGTATCTTTCATGATTATGAAGATTTTTACTTGCTCTAAGTTTGCATTCTGAGAAAATGCTAGGCTCGAGATCTAGGGTGGGGAATTAGACCCCAAAAAAATACAAATTTTCTAATTCCTCTCGGTCAGCCCACCTCCCCCACACGGGCAAAATATTGGTAGGTGCATGAAGCCAGCTGTTAGTATTAATGACTTTTGAATACTTATTTTGAAGTTTTTAACTTTTACAACCCCAACATATGAAATTGAGAGAACCCTGCTAATACAGGCTTCTCTTATAAGAATTGTTCTGCTTTTATTCATGTTCGTTGGCCCGTTTATCTGATTGCAATGATGTCCTAGAACTAAGAAGGCATTTTGAGTTATCCTCATTCTTTGGAGGACAAGATGCCTGTTTTATGTTGCAAGTACCACAAAACAGCAGTAATCCTTAACTGTCTCATTTCCTGATTGTTTTTCTATGTGCACCTACATTTCTGCATGCATGAGTATTTGAAATAGTTAGTTGTGATGTATTGTGACTATGTTGTAATTGATATATTCGTAAGCATATTGTGATCTAAAAATAGCATTCTATAGCAAATGTACATCAGTTTCTATAGCTTCTTTACTGTTGATTACTTTATTGCTTAAAAATGGTATCTTTTATCGATATTTAAAGCGGCTATAACAGATATGCAGCCAACTATGGGTATGCTTGATGGACATAGTGTTGTTATTATATTCACTCGTATGCGACCGCAAAGGCCTCAGAACGTGTTTCTACTGGAAACATTCATTTAGTGTGAAATTACAATAAATTTAGAATTTTTTGTGTTTCGATGTAAGATTGAAAGGTATTTTACTGTGAGAGCAGCAGATGGAATGTTAAGCCACTCATGAAAAATAAAGTTGGATATTTACGAGATGAAATAACTTGATCTTACACTGAAACACACAAATATTCTTTTTATTTCATGTTTAATACTCTTAATTATGTCAAATTTCCCAGTTTTTCGTCTCAATATTTTATATGATGTCATTTATATGACGGATAATAATTCACTGTTATACTGCGGTAAACCACCAGAAAGCATGAAATAATGTTCAATAATTGAATATAAAATATAATCTGGACTGTCACCCAGGGGTCAGGGTATGATTCCGGGCACAGCAGGTGATGTCATGTCCTTACATGTCATTTTGCTACTGTCTTTCGTCCCCCACCTAAGATGTTGGAAGTTGTCAGCTGTTTGCAGAAGGGTAAGTTAGTACTGGTTCATTCCAGGAAAACGGAACAGTCAACTGACCACCATGTATAACTGCAAAGATGTGAACAATGGCGTTGAGCCCAATAAAAATGAATTACAATCTTTCAGTGTTTTGTAACAAACCATCTCCTGGCTTTTGTTGATCATTTTATAGGAAAGTTCGATCAAGCCTGGATTGGTGAAAGTCATTTGTTTGGTTTCTTTTATTCTGTTCAAGTTTTTCCTTACATTGGTCTTTGGTCACTGGGCTCTTGATCCTACATTATTGGGGCTGAATATAAGCTCCATCCCCCCCCCCCACACCAAAATAGTTTCTTTTTTCCACCCATTCAAATTAAATTTCCTCCCTCGGAGCCAAAAAATAAAAACTGGAAAATTACTATTTTGACTAAGAAACAAATGGTTTTCTAACAAGTATACGACGTAATGGCTGATACATTTTCATGTTTTGTTTACTGATGTTAGCAACTGTATGTTTACATCAGTTTGACCTTGACCAGAAGTATGTGGAAAAATTCTCCCAGTTTGCTTGAATTTCCCCCTACCAACGGCTGCAACCCCCTTCCCCCAAAGTAGAGTGAGGCCCTTGGTAAGACCTTCCAATATGCCAAAATGTTTTTAAGACCGTTGGATTTGTTAAAAAATGTTTCTTCAAGACCTTTGGATTTGTTAAAAAATGTTTCTTTAAGACCTTTGAATTTGTTAAAAATGTTTCCTGTAGACCTTTGAATTGGTAAAATAATGTCCACTGTTTCATCAGAGTTTTTCCAAGTTGGAGATTAAATAATTTAGTTCCAGTTTAATTTGTGTGTTAGGTGTCTTAAGGTGTTTAAGACATTATACTAAATTTTTGTAACTTCATGTTCTTTTAATGAGTTACCGTATATGTCTTATTTAATGTGCCTGGCACGCTAGAGAACTCCCAGCTGGTGCATATATTAGGCTCCGAAAAGATGCAAATTGTATTTTTTCAATTGCCCAAACATTGTTTGGTCGCGTCTAATAGAGCAGAAGCGTTAAATAGGACGTACACGTATGTATGAGCTACCTGTCTGAATGTCCCTGGCATCTTGTTTGATTGATGTAAGCATGTTTGCTTAAGTACAAAATAGATCTAAGTTTATGCTTTCGTTGTAACAATGCTGTTAGTATACATGTAGTAGTTTAAGTATACAAATTTATCTATCATTCATGTATGTACTTGATCAACTTCATGTTTTCACGTACCATTTGTGTCTTTTACAATAAGTTTATCAGAAGCAGCATACAAACATTCAATACAGATCAATGTTCAGCTTGACAACAAATATTTACATATTGCCGTTGCTTCGTCTGTCCGTCCAGCATTTGCATGGGCAAAATTTCTTAGCGACCATGGACCAGAATTCAGTGAAACTTAATGGGAAACACCACTATCATTGTCAGCATGTTCTGGTTCGATTTTTTTTTACCAGCTTCAGGGAGCATCCATTTGTTCTTCCAATAATCTTGTTTTTCTAGTCACAAAGTAGTTTTAATTGTTACATTAAACTATACTAGGACCTTTATGTTATAATTCCTTACAATTGCTGTGAATGAAATCATTTGAGTGCCGCTGTATGATTTCCAACCTCTTCTTTTGGTGACGTCATTTCCAGAAAACGTCACATATGATGTCACAATGTACTGACAGTGAGCGATATTTGCCTCATTAGACAATATGAAAACAAAGTGACCACTTGGAGTAAATATTGTTTCCTGCTTGCAAATAGTGACATCACATATTGCGTTTTCTTGAAATGACGTCACTTATAGAAGAGGTTGTATACCCCATAGCAGTGCTCCTTTTATGATTTGTATCAGGAAGTTTTGAAACATATTCTGTTTTATACGTATATATAGTGGAGAAATCTGGAAAAGGAAGAGAAGGAAAGATACGAGGACAAGGCTCGTAGAATAGCCGAGGAACAACAAGCCAAACAAGCTGATGCTGAAAGAGCTTTCAATTTGACCTTACAACAACAGCAGCAACAACAACAACAAACTCCTCAACATCAGCCAACGCCTGGTGAGAGTCCGAGACCCAGCACGCCTGCGCAACAAGGTTTGTTAACTAATAAACTTCCATGGCTTTATAGAGAAATTGTATTGACCTGTTAGATTTATTTTTTGAATGGTGTGTTCCATTCCCTCTTATGGGAGTATTTGTTAATTTCGCACATGTTCGTTGACATTGCACCTCATCGGCTGTATGATATTAATATTTAGAACATGATAATGTGTAAGTGAACAAACAACAGAACCGACGTTTTAGCAAATATCATCAATACCTGTTTCCAAAAGTGGAATACACCAATTAAAATTTAAAACTGACATATCAACCAAATACTCCATTGCACACTCATCATCCCAGGTTCATCCATATTTTTTTAGCAGCCTGGATTGTAGGGAGCAGTTTATTAATGTTAAGCACTTAGTTCCATTCTTTTGTTCAAGTTTCCAATGTGATTTTGTTTGATATGCAGCTTTCCCTATTTATGCAAATTTTCAAAGGTCATGAGGAGATTGCTGTGTGGTGTTGTAACATTATCTTGGTACATATTGAAATAACTGACCAAAGTTCTCCTATGCATGTATATATTCATAATGTGAGTTGGACGTTGTTTTTAATTTGATGTTGTGATAATTATTCACTAATTGGAGTGTGATTGGAAGGCAATATAGAGGTAATTGTCTTCCTAACATGTCGCCTGCTTCTACCAGGTAGTGTATCTGGATTCAAAATGTGATACTGTCACAATATTTTGGTATGGCTGTGATAGTTAAGCTTCAGGTTGAAATTTGAGCAAAAATCACTTTTATACAAATTTATGGTTGTCATAGTTAATGCATTGTTGGATACCCTCATCCTGTTCCATTACTCTCCATTTATCTGATGGTCTTTTTGCCCGAATTTTGTGGTTTTCAGTTTTAACTAGGGATGTCAACGAATATATTTGAATATTCGTTTGAACGTCCAAATATTCGAATACTGATTCAGCTTTCAAATATTCGATAATACATGTATATATAATTATATGTTCAATATAAAAGCTGAATGCATGTGTATTAAATTTCAATGATGGGAATTATCGTATTGAATGACATTTTACGCATGACAATAATATCTACAGGTGTTAATTGACATGTCATGTTGTATATTTGGGGGCAAGAGAGATATAACACTCTGGTGATGACACTTAGAAATTGTTAGTAATTGCGGGGATTTTTACAACTTGATTGATCAGTTTAAAACACAAAATTGATAAGCATAAATTTAAACTTCGAATTCCAAATGCATTATTATTAAATAAGAAGGTAAAATGTTCGAATATTCGTTCGGAAGGTTGACTGCCAAAATGGCCATTCGTTGACATCCCTAGTTTTAAGCAATGCCAGCATTTCATTGGCAACTGTTGAGTATATGAACGTGATGAACAAGGATAGGCTAAAAGATTATGCAGTTTGTTATCATCAATTTGAATTGTCGAAACCTGAAATAAAGTTTCACAACTGTCCTACCCAGAAGTAGAGGTGTGCATTGTTCACACTCGATGAAATTCTTACTGCATGTTAAAATGTGCTGCATGTATGTTGTTGAACTGCTTTTGATATACCCTTGCTTCAGAATGTGAAGTGGGGGCTATATAGGAATCACACATGTTGTCCTGTCTCCATGAAACATCACACAAATTATTTCTTCAAAGCCTTGTTGTGAATTTCTTCGGCACATTGTGTTTGAAAGATTTTTGACAGCCTTTTAATGGTAGAAAATGAGAAATATTTCATTGTCTTGACAGGCATCCATGTTGGATTTTCTCAAAAATATGTCTGACAAAGCGGTATTGCGGGGGTATTAATCCTCTTAACTGATAACTCTACTTTTGTTTGGCCTTAATTGTGTAAATGTTTGATGTCTGAGCTTCTCAGACTTGTGTCTGTAGTAATGAATAAAACCGTGAATTTACAGTACAATGTCCACTTGAGTTGTTGTTGTTGTAGTTGTTGTTGTTGTATCATGAGCATAAATGTTGTTAGTGTGCATCATTCTCGTATGTTTGAAGAAAACGAATGTGTACAGAATGGCATGGTAAAAGTTGAAGATTTTAAGAAATTTGAGTTTGTAATCTGTAACGAGTTCATAGAATGTCCACTGTAAGTCTTAGCCACACTTCTGTGACTGAATATTTTTGTTTCATGTTCGCATGTATGTCCATTGAAATTGGATTGTGAATTGATATGTCATGAATGCGCAACTTATTTAATTTGGAATCTCAGTTAATATGTCATCAGGACTTTGACCAGTTCAAGACAATATTGATCATTTTCATTTGATGAAAATGGTCAGTGAAGGCTGAATTTACAACTTTTACCATGGCAGAAGTAATCCACCATTTTCGTTATGCAGCTAACTTATTTACTATATGTTGTCTATTAATTTATATTTTGTAATGTAATACATAGGATATCCAGGATATTATCCAGCTTATAATGGTACACCTCAGGGGTATGTCCCATCCCCAGGGTCATATCCTGGGCCTCATGCCCCGTCTCCTGGGGGGCAGTTTGCACCTTTACACGCTCATCCAGGTAACCAGGACTATGTATTTAAATGGCCAGATCTTTCAAAGTATCTGATTGGTTAAACATTTTGAAATCAGCCAATCATTGTGGCTTTTACTTTTAGTTTTGTAACTGATTTGAATAAAGTGGTCCAGGACTGGCTGATTCAAAAAT
The DNA here is from genome assembly GCA_032209605.1 of Mactromeris polynyma. Lineage (NCBI taxonomy): Eukaryota > Metazoa > Mollusca > Bivalvia > Venerida > Mactridae > Mactromeris > Mactromeris polynyma. The sequence continues at coordinate 14,236,821 of JASFXZ010000010.1, read as the reverse complement.
TTAAAAGTCAGATATTTGAATTTACAGCCAATAATCGTGCATGATTGTATTCAAATATTAATAAGAAAAAGGTGTACTAACTAACGCATGCAGCTTACTCAGAATACTAACATTATAACACCACTATTCCGTGGACACTGCATTTAGTATAGATATTTATTGATGAACTGCCGAGTGTAGAAAGAAAACCCGTTTTCTTCTGAAATTATATGTATTGAATGATTAAAGTGATTTAGCCAGTACATGTGTCAGATCATTGAAGTTTCCTACAATTATGCGATTGTAGTCAATAATTTAACCATTTCTTCGAACATTCAAGAAAACTGACAGATAGGTCATATAAAAAAAAATTAAAGTACACTTTTTTCAATGATTGGAGAAAGTGTAGTATTACAGCGCAAAATCTTTACAACAAGAAACTTGAATGATCTGACGCTCGTACTGGTTACATCGGTATTGTAGATAATTTAATAGATTTAATAGTCTCACATTTCATTCCAAATAAACAAGGTTTCTGAACACACTCCATCATTTGTATTTAAAAAATCTGCTTTAAATGTCTTCATACTGTAGACAGTGGCCACGGTGTTATTGTATGTTATATATATATATATATAGGGTTCACATGCAGCCTGAAAGTGCTTAGAATTAATACCCATTCCTGAAGAAGTCCTTAAAACATCAGAGAGCCCTTAAAAATTATCTCTCGGTTGAGTTTCGCTTTGATGTTTTATCTTTTTATCTAACAAATGTTTGGAGTCCTGAAAAATTACAGAAAAGTTCTGATAATTGTTTAACACAAGGTGTGTGTTTTTCTCTGTGTGTCTGTATTTTGCTTAGAATTGCATGTGTTTGTGTAACAAACTGTCTAGGGTTTAATATGGTTGGGATGGATTCTACTTTGCAATGTTATCCAATCATTGCGCCTTGAAAAATTACGGATATTTGTTTATTGAGATCACAGTTTGCTATTTACTCATCTTTATCACTTGTTTCCATTTTCTCCCTTGTAACATCTTCAATTGTATGAAAGTCACTTGTTTCCATTTTCTCCCTTGTAACATCTTCAATTGTATGAAAGTCACTTGTTTCCATTTTCTCCCTTGTAACATCTTCAATTGTATGAAGGTCACTTGTTTCCATTTTCTCCCTTGTAACATCTTCAATTGTATGAAAGTCACTTGTTTCCATTTTCTCCCTTGTAACATCTTCAATTGTATGAAAGTCACTTGTTTCCATTTTCTCCCTTGTAACATCTTCAATTGTATGAAAGTCACTTGTTTCCATTTTCTCCCTTGTAACATCTTCAGTTGTATGAAAGTCACTTGTTTCCATTTTCTCCCTTGTAACATCTTCAATTGTATGAAAGTCACTTGTTTCCATTTTCTCCCTTGTAACATCTTCAATTGTATGAAAGTCACTTGTTTCCATTTTCTCCCTTGTAACATCTTCAATTGTATGAAAGTCACTTGTTTCCATTTTCTCCCTTGTAACATCTTCAATTGTATGAAGGTCACTTGTTTCCATTTTCTCCCTTGTAACATCTTCAATTGTATGAAAGTCACTTGTTTCCATTTTCTCCCTTGTAACATCTTCAATTGTATGAAAGTCACTTGTTTCCATTTTCTCCCTTGTAACATCTTCAATTGTATGAAAGTCACTTGTTTCCATTTTCTCCCTTGTAACATCTTCAGTTGTATGAAAGTCACTTGTTTCCATTTTCTCCCTTGTAACATCTTCAATTGTATGAAAGTCACTTGTTTCCATTTTCTCCCTTGTAACATCTTCAATTGTATGAAAGTCACTTGTTTCCATTTTCTCCCTTGTAACATCTTCAATTGTATGAAAGTCACTTGTTTCCATTTTCTCCCTTGTAACATCTTCAATTGTATGAAGGTCACTTGTTTCCATTTTCTCCCTTGTAACATCTTCAATTGTATGAAAGTCACTTGTTTCCATTTTCTCCCTTGTAACATCTTCAATTGTATGAAAGTCGTCTTGTTTCCATTTTCTCCCTTGTAACATCTTCAGTTGTATGAAAGTCACTTGTTTCCATTTTCTCCCTTGTAACATCTTCAATTGTATGAAAGTCACTTGTTTCCATTTTCTCCCTTGTAACATCTTCAATTGTATGAAAGTCACTTGTTTCCATTTTCTCCCTTGTAACATCTTCAATTGTATGAAAGTCACTTGTTTCCATTTTCTCCCTTGTAACATCTTCAATTGTATGAAGGTCACTTGTTTCCATTTTCTCCCTTGTAACATCTTCAATTGTATGAAAGTCACTTGTTTCCATTTTCTCCCTTGTAACATCTTCAATTGTATGAAAGTCACTTGTTTCCATTTTCTCCCTTGTAACATCTTCAATTGTATGAAAGTCACTTGTTTCCATTTTCTCCCTTGTAACATCTTCAATTGTATGAAAGTCACTTGTTTCCATTTTCTCCCTTGTAACATCTTCAATTGTATGAAAGTCACTTGTTTCCATTTTCTCCCTTGTAACATCTTCAGTTGTATGAAAGTCACTTGTTTCCATTTTCTCCCTTGTAACATCTTCAATTGTATGAAAGTCACTTGTTTCCATTTTCTCCCTTGTAACATCTTCAATTGTATGAAAGTCACTTGTTTCCATTTTCTCCCTTGTAACATCTTCAATTGTATGAAAGTCACTTGTTTCCATTTTCTCCCTTGTAACATCTTCAATTGTATGGAAGTCACTTGTTTCCATTTTCTCCCTTGTAACATCTTCAATTGTATGAAAGTCACTTGTTTCCATTTTCTCCCTTGTAACATCTTCAATTGTATGAAGGTCACTTGTTTCCATTTTCTCCCTTGTAACATCTTCAATTGTATGAAGGTCACTTGTTTCCATTTTCTCCCTTGTAACATCTTCAATTGTATGAAAGTCACTTGTTTCCATTTTCTCCCTTGTAACATCTTCAATTGTATGAAAGTCACTTGTTTCCATTTTCTCCCTTGTAACATCTTCAATTGTATGAAAGTCACTTGTTTCCATTTTCTCCCTTGTAACATCTTCAGTTGTATGAAAGTCACTTGTTTCCATTTTCTCCCTTGTAACATCTTCAATTGTATGAAAGTCACTTGTTTCCATTTTCTCCCTTGTAACATCTTCAATTGTATGAAAGTCACTTGTTTCCATTTTCTCCCTTGTAACATCTTCAATTGTATGAAAGTCACTTGTTTCCATTTTCTCCCTTGTAACATCTTCAATTGTATGAAGGTCACTTGTTTCCATTTTCTCCCTTGTAACATCTTCAATTGTATGAAAGTCACTTGTTTCCATTTTCTCCCTTGTAACATCTTCAATTGTATGAAAGTCGTCTTGTTTCCATTTTCTCCCTTGTAACATCTTCAGTTGTATGAAAGTCACTTGTTTCCATTTTCTCCCTTGTAACATCTTCAATTGTATGAAAGTCACTTGTTTCCATTTTCTCCCTTGTAACATCTTCAATTGTATGAAAGTCACTTGTTTCCATTTTCTCCCTTGTAACATCTTCAATTGTATGAAAGTCACTTGTTTCCATTTTCTCCCTTGTAACATCTTCAATTGTATGAAGGTCACTTGTTTCCATTTTCTCCCTTGTAACATCTTCAATTGTATGAAAGTCACTTGTTTCCATTTTCTCCCTTGTAACATCTTCAATTGTATGAAAGTCACTTGTTTCCATTTTCTCCCTTGTAACATCTTCAATTGTATGAAAGTCACTTGTTTCCATTTTCTCCCTTGTAACATCTTCAATTGTATGAAAGTCACTTGTTTCCATTTTCTCCCTTGTAACATCTTCAATTGTATGAAAGTCACTTGTTTCCATTTTCTCCCTTGTAACATCTTCAGTTGTATGAAAGTCACTTGTTTCCATTTTCTCCCTTGTAACATCTTCAATTGTATGAAAGTCACTTGTTTCCATTTTCTCCCTTGTAACATCTTCAATTGTATGAAAGTCACTTGTTTCCATTTTCTCCCTTGTAACATCTTCAATTGTATGAAAGTCACTTGTTTCCATTTTCTCCCTTGTAACATCTTCAATTGTATGGAAGTCACTTGTTTCCATTTTCTCCCTTGTAACATCTTCAATTGTATGAAAGTCACTTGTTTCCATTTTCTCCCTTGTAACATCTTCAATTGTATGAAAGTCACTTGTTTCCATTTTCTCCCTTGTAACATCTTCAATTGTATGAAAGTCACTTGTTTCCATTTTCTCCCTTGTAACATCTTCAATTGTATGAAAGTCACTTGTTTCCATTTTCTCCCTTGTAACATCTTCAATTGTATGAAAGTCACTTGTTTCCATTTTCTCCCTTGTAACATCTTCAATTGTATGAAAGTCACTTGTTTCCATTTTCTCCCTTGTAACATCTTCAATTGTATGAAAGTCACTTGTTTCCATTTTCTCCCTTGTAACATCTTCAATTGTATGAAAGTCACTTGTTTCCATTTTCTCCCTTGTAACATCTTCAATTGTATGAAAGTCACTTGTTTCCATTTTCTCCCTTGTAACATCTTCAATTGTATGAAAGTCACTTGTTTCCATTTTCTCCCTTGTAACATCTTCAATTGTATGAAAGTCACTTGTTTCCATTTTCTCCCTTGTAACATCTTCAATTGTATGAAAGTCGTCTTATCACCATCTTGATCCTCGGGGAAAATCATAAATCTAAACCCTCGCATTTCCTTTTTTCTGATGGTATTTGACATTAAAATGATAGTAATTGATGATTTGATCCATTATTGTCAATATGAGCTCCGGCTTCTCTAGTGATCGTTGGATTTATTATCTGATAAACATTTGTATTCAAAAAAATTATTGCCTATGAATAATACTTGGATGCTGTACATATTTTTATTTTATGGTGTTTTTGAGTGATGATTGTATCTTGTAGTTCTAAATTAGAGCGGTATTGCTGTTTTTAGCAGTATTGTATAGCTGTAAATTGATATGCAAAAAATGAGGCTTAAATTAAGAATAAAATGTGTAAATCTTGAATAGTTGGGACCAAAGCTTAAAGGTAGATACCGTAGTCTTTATTTTCTATAAAAATATTCCAAGTTGTGATTTTTAGAAAATAGCACATTAAAACCTTTATACAGATGTGCTCAGAAAAAATGCATTGAAACAGTTATTTCTTATGCTAGAGCTAACTTGGAGAGATCAGTAAAGAATATACTGGTATCAGACACTTATATTTGTGGTTTTGGGAAACATGTAAGAAAAGTGACAGTGAAGTGTTGTAGAGTACATCTGTATGAAGGCAATTACCACCGATTTTCTCATATTTATGACTAAGAATATTTTGTCCAAAAAGTAAGACTATGTACCTTTAACTCCCTGATGTCATGTGAATCCCTGCATTGCACAAGTTTTGTGTTGTGTCTGTTTCATTTGCTTAATGTTAGTTAGTTGTGTGCCATGTTGCTAATATTGTTTGATTAAGTTTCTTGAGGAGGGTTCAATGTAACAGTCACTTTTTTCAGCTAAAATCATTTGTCATCGGTATTGCTTGCTATCTAAGTGTTACTGTTTTTGTTTGATATTCATATTAACATTAATTCTTGGCTTTTCATTGGTCTGAACTAAGTATTGATTCACCTTTTGTTCTTAGTAACATTGTTTTACTGATCCATACTAAATTCTACATTTCTGGGGGAGGGGAGGGGTAGAATGGAAAACGAGTAGGGATGTCATGATATACAATCAGCATATTGCAATATGTAGCCAAGCTGTAATATAGCTCAAGTTAATGAAGCAATATATTGTGGTACATATTGCATAACGTTGCTAAAATATTGCAATATATCGTGGTATGCCTCGTGTATCATGACACCCCTATAAGACAAGGTATCTGCATATGAACAAGGTACGGGGTACGCCGATTTTGCTTCTACCCCTTGAATTTCTCTTTCATATTCATCTACAGATATCTGCTTTCATCTTCTTTGTTTCATTTTAGAACTGAGATAGAAATATATGATATGTTCATGTAAATTGTGATATTTTGTATCTTGCATTTAATTATTTACTGGTAAGATGTAAAAAGACAATGGATAATTCTATGTGACTACAATGTTTTATGCTACTGTTGAATGCTTAACAATGGTGTGTGTTTGGATAGAACTTTACACAATAATCTACATGTTGTAAGGTGTTATACTGACATTAATTGTGATAGGATTATTTTATCTTCATTATACCAAGTGCTTTATAGTTGCCTTTTACTATGAACTGCTAAAGAGGGTTTCGTGGTCGAGTGGTTATTTTCACTTAATTTAAATCACTAATTCCTCACCACTGAGGGTTCAAATCCCTGTTAGCGAGGAAGCCATGTAGCTGGCTTACAAAAGGTTGACGGTTCTACCCAGGTGTCTGCCTAAGATCGTCCACCACCATAATAGCTGGAAAAGTTGCTATGTGACCCTTGCTGTTAATGTGATTTAAAAACCCTGTTACAACAAAAAAGAAATGCAACTGATTCCTTACTTGCGGAGGTTCTGTTACTACTAAAATGTTACGAAATAACTTGACATTTAGAGGGCATGCTTACAGCATTTTGGTATTTCAGATTGGCTTAATTTTGTGCATGTTGAGAAATTGTGAATTAATTTTGCATGATGTTTTTTGGGGATTTGTTCACACTTAGTCTTTGTTAACCATGTAATTCGTGAATTTTAAATACCGGCATTTTAATTAGAATTTTATACTAGTTCAGAGAATTATTTTGAATGTCATTGATTTTGCAAATGAAATGTGCATGATTCAATCCACTTTTGATTTTTTAGTATGATTTTTCCTGTTTGATTTTGTATGTTGCTTGATTTTGTTTGTAAGGTATGATGAACAACATGGTCGGCCCCTACATGTCGTCCCCGGGAGGAAAGGGAAGCCAAATCATGATGCCAAATGGACAAAGGCAGCCCTTTAAGGGACCTCAGTATCAGTCGCCAGTTGCTCCAGGAATGAGACCTGTGGGGCCGAATAATATGTCCCCATATCCTGGTATGACATCTATCCCATACGGACAGACACCAACAATAGGGTCTCAGCTCCCCACCCCTGGGGCTCAGCTGGGTCCCTATCCTGGCAGTCCCGCTCCCCACCCTGGTCTGACACAGAGTGGTATGCATGTAAACCAGTCACATGTAATCTCCCAGCAGCCAGGTAACCCTGTAGTGTTGTGTAGGCTTTCATGTCAAACATACTCTCATATTGAATCAAAGTACTGTAAGCCTAAAAATGTGCACATAAGCAGTGTTTTGAGTTTATATGCACCGCCAATCGTAGTATGGCAAAGGTGCATTAAGTGTTACCCCTGTCCATCTGTGTGTCCTTCCTTGAGAAAAATTGATTTCCAATCAAAATCTCTTGATAGGATTGATGGATTCAGTACCAAATTTTGGAGGAGTTATGGCCCTTTTCTACTTACAAGCCCATAGCAAGGGCATCCGTTTCCACATCTAGTTCATATCATGAATATTTGGAGATGTACACAAATTTTGCAAATGTCACGAAAATATCAGCCAGTGTAATTTTCCTTGCTCAAAGAAGTGTCTTTTCTTATAAACACTTTTAAACAATAATGATACTCAATTACAAGTCTGAAATTGCCTACAAAAATTTCCTCTTGTATGGAATTACAGACTTATATCAGAAGGCCATATTTTCTGCTATTAATTTCATAGAAAGATATCAACCAAAAAATCTGTTGATTTCAATAGTGTGAAATGTTTTTGAGGTTAATTGTACTTCTCAGGTATTCTCATTATCCTAAAAACAATCTTGGAAACTTTAATTTGATAGTAATGAGTTGATTAATTATTTTACAAATTTATTCGCTACTTATTTTCCGGAATTTAATTAAAAATCTATATTAAAGTCAATATACAGTTAAACCTCACTTAAAACCCACCTTAAAATTAAGACCATTGCATTGGTAAGATCATAGTTCCATCAGTTTTCAATTGTTGTGCCACATGGCTTCCTTCAGAACCCAAGGTGGTTTTATGTTAAAGGTTTCTCTGTACCTCGTTTATATTCGACAACCTTCTATCCAAATATTTGGTTTCATCCGAAATAATATCAGGTCCCATTATATCTTCTTATGCACATGGAATTGAAAATGGGCTATTTAAGACCATGTATTAATTGAAATAAAATTTCGGACACAATGAATTGGAATTAACGAGGCCCCACTGTAATTCTTTTATGAGAGTATGTATGACAAAGCTCTGGTTGTTTCCATGGGTCTTTGGTAACTAACCCACTCTTGCTCAGGTAACCCTAGTTTTATTACTCACTCTATGTGTTTGCTTGTTAGAATTTCTGCCATTGTAATCTTTTCAGGATAATCAAAATATCCTTTCTGGTAATGAATTAATTGTTGGTCCTGTTTGGTTTATCATAATCCAATAATAATATTTTGATATACAAAGATTGGGTCTTCTTGTAATGTCAACAGGCTTCTTCAGATTTTGTGTCATCTATTATATAAGAGCGCGCCCCCTAGCTCAGTTGGTAGAGCGCTAGACTGTCATCCGGCAGATCCAAGTATGATTCCCGGGTTGGGCAGGTTATGTTCTTTCGTGACATTGCCAATACAGTCATGTCCTCCACATGTGGGATAAAGGGCAAGTTAGTACTGGTTGATAATTAATTCCAGGAAAACAGATTAAGTCAACTGGCCGCCTTATATGACTGAAAAATTGTTGAAAAACAGCGTAAAACCCAATGAAACAAACCATTACTTAAAGTAGAGTTTCTGAGGTGATTCACTGCACAGTTGAGACATTATTTCAAACTAATTTCCAAAATTTATTTCCTTTATCATGTCCAAACAACATGGCATCAAATTTCAGTGTGGGGGGGAGGGGAATTAACTATGAAATAAGATTAACAATGGCAGAATGTAGCATCTTGGAATCTTTCCTGCACTGTTAATATGCATAGGCAATATCTTTTGTGTGAAATTATTTATCCTTATTGCACATAGGATTATTTCCTATTTAGCCTATTATATTGACTTGGATCAGTTGAGATCAAACATATATTGTAACTTGTTTAAAAACTGAAAGATTATTTTATGAACACATTTTTGTTCACTTTTTCATTTTCTACTCAAAACAATTGCTTGAGTTTGTCTCTAATATAGCTCATTAAATATGATATTTGCTAAGGATGATGTATTTTACACATGTTGCTTTAACAAACAAGACCTCTTGTTTCATTGTGTAAAGTCTTTGTTATACTCAGTACTTCTATATGATTTTAACGAAATGGCAGGGTCAGGCTTTCAAGGTCAAGCAAGGTGTATTCTTTTCACCACACTAGATACACATTTTAACCAATCACGTTATACATTCTATGCTTCTGCTTTTATATAACATAATTAGGGTTCGTATTTTATATTATTTGCTAGTTTTATTTGCTTTGAATCATATACTTGTGTATTTATCTCAAATTTGATTACACTCGATATGTAAGCTTTGTAGATTTCTGTATAGTGAATACCTACTTTTCTTTGAAGTACTAACATTTGTGAATACTACGTTACGTAATTACAAGGTGAAGGGTTGATTTGAATTAGTTTTATGTCAGTAAAAGTATCAAATTCTTTATTTTTTGTGAAACAAGAATTTCCATGTTTCTATCGAATGAATATTTACGTAGAAATCAGTCCAGACCCGTGTAGACTGGTACTCCTGTGATTGGTTTGTCTAGTTATATTTGTACTTGTAGTTCATAGTGACAGTTGACTGGTTCTTTGATTGTCAGTTTTAAAAAGATCATAGCATAAACAGTAAAAAATTTATAATTTTATTTTTAATAAGTACCCGTAGATTGGTATTTGTCTCAAAGTGATGGTTTGTTGTTACGTATATAGTCGATATCAACACTTTGAATGGTCAGTAAAGTCAATGTTTGTTTGAACCTATTCCGACTTAACTGCATGAATTGATAAAACATTAAGCTTCAACTTACTAAGTTTGCAATTGATTTGCATGAAGTTATTTTATTTTTGTTTCGTATTTTGAAGAAATGCTTGTATGATTAGTATTACTAATTTATTGATTTAAATTATTTCAGCCCAACCCCAACAGATGGCACCACCGCCACCACCACCTCGTCCACCGTCGCCGATGTTTGTCTCTGTTCCACCAAGAACACAAAGATTACTTCACTCAGAAGCTTATCTCAAGTAAGTGCATTACAACCCATTTTGTAATAAAAAAACCATTTTGTAATATAAACCCATTTTATAATAAAAACCTGTTTTGTTACAAAAATTTCGAAACATCCTTTTGAAACTCAACCCGTAATAAAAATTTCAAAATGCACAGAAATGAGTGCTTTCAACATTCTTTTACAAGAAACCTACGAACAAATGTAAAATAAATCTTATATACATTTGTACATTCAATTCCATGTAGTTTAATGTTGAATTAAAAAATTTCTTTCAACTCCATGTATTATATATACATAATGTAGAAGGGATATAGAAGGGCAGAGATCTTGTGACACAATCTCCTTGTATTATATATACATAATGTAGAAGGGATATAGAATGGGAGAGAACTTGTGAGGTGTATGTTCTTTGTGATAATTAGACTATAGATAATACATACAAAAATGATTGTCGTCACCACTGATTAGGTTAGTACTGGTTAGTAACCCAGGAACTCTTGTAAGATCAATTTACTGCAGTGTGTCATTTATAAACAGTTAAAAATGGTGTAAAACACAAACATAACATTTACTATTGCCACAAACATACAGAAAATTGCTGCTAGGTGGGGACGTTGAGAATCAAACCAGTTGTTATCAATTTTATTATGAATCATTTAAATTGAGATGTTGTATTTTGTAGATACATAGAGGGTTTGAATTCAGAAAATCGTAATGTTACTGAATGGGAAAAAACCTTCACAGCCACGCCCGAGAACACACAGGTACCTGACGAATCGAGACTGCCCACTCACTGGCTTGCTCAAGGTGCCGGGTACCATGGTAGTGTGACTGATGCATTATGGGCATTACGTGATCTCATGTTGAAAGATGCTCTGAGTATACAGCGAACATTACCGTTTGAAGCTTTATGTAAGTTAAAATCCTGTCAAACTCTGTAGATTTTTTTTGTTCCAACCATCAATAGGGAGGAAGGGCACTTGGATTACCTTAGCCTGTCCGTCCGTCTGACCATCTGACTTAAATATGTTGCTCAAATTGCAAAGAAACTTCATTATATATTATTCATTAGCTGAAATTACGCTCCTGGGGTCTTTCAATTGGATTCATCTAGTCGTAAATAATTGTTTGCTTCAATTGCTTATCATTGCTTGCAGTAGAACAGGTATATAATGGTGGTTATCCAAGAACCCTTGTTTCTTTCACTGATAGCTAAATTAAATACTGTTGAAAAATGGTATAAAATTCCAACACAACACACATATAACGCCACATATACAGCCTGACCTTGATCATTCTAATTCTTCATGTCCGAAATTTTATTTCGAATAATACATGATTTCAAATAGTCCATTCAATTCGATGTGCCTAAGAAGATACATCGGGACCTGATATTCATTTCAGATGATACCAAGTATTCGGATAGAAGGTTGTCGAATAAACGAGGTCCGACTGTATTATTTTACTGTTTCAAAATGAAATGTGTTCATTAACCAGGCCTTTTTCTGTCCATTTTGGGGAAAATACCCTAGATAAATTGGGAGAACTTGCGTCGTAAAATTTGCCTATTTGGGAAAACTCGCTTCAACTCCAATTTTGGGAATAATCATAGTTAAAAGAACAGGCTTTTCATAATCTAAATTTTATATAAACAAGCATTATAATCTACATTTCTTATGTCACCTGTCAAAAAGACAAACAACATGTCCACCAACATTTAGGACACAAGGGACAATAATGGCCAGAGTTATTCAAAGAGCTTCAAGATATACCAGGTTGCTCCAGCAGACAATTTTTCGTTGGTGCTTCAGATTGGGAATTTTTTTCTGATTGGGAAAACAACCATATATTTGGCTTTGGGAATGGGTCAGATAATCTGACCCATGGAAACTATAGAAAAAGGCCTGATTTACAGACTGTCAGCGCTGCATAGCAGTATTACCCATCTATTCATTTTGAATTATTTGCATAAAATATCACACCAATATTTACTTGAATTTTGTTTTTTTTCATTCACAGAAATAAGACACAAGAAAAAATTCAGGAGTTTTTGTGTGAAATGTGACACAGTGATAGAAACACAGACAAGAGCCTCAAGGAATGTGTATCTAGTTAGAAGATATAGTCTCGTCAATGACCGAAGAAAGCTGTCCCATCAGTGCATGTTTTAGTGTATAGTGTCTATGTTTGCCATATATTGTGTTCAGTGATTGGATAGAGATACATGTATCAATGATGTTTAATGGATAATTCTCTGTCGGAAGCAATATTCTTATCTTCATTTCTATCGTCGAGAATTCATGATTTTTCGAGTTGACTAAGACGGTCAAGGGCGTTGGGTCATAATATTGTCATTACTTCATTAGTCCTATTTACTTATTGTTGTAGGTTAGATTAGTGGTCGGTCATGTTTTTTATGATAAATGTAAATTTTGGGTCACCTATGAATCTCTCAGTTTCATATTCATGAAATTTACGTTGTGAAACATGCTATCATTGTGGGTTCGGTGTGGTGAGTTACATACTTGTACTAATTTGAGATATGATGAAAATATTGCATGTGGCATAAAACAAAGTTTTTTAATACTTCAGCTAGATTTTAGTCTTTTTTTCCATGTATTGTTATACGAGAACATTTTGTGCATCAACGTATAGGACATTGAGAACATAAGAATGTATATCCATTTCAGTATTTATTTACTCGCGGCAATATATCATTAACCAGATGGTAGTTCATTTGTTTTATTGAAGTTAAATGTTGGTATAATGTAAAAGATGGAGAACTGTGAATGGAAGATTTTATTATCATTTCGTTCCATACTATTGAATTATTGGACAATATTCATACAAATACCTTAATAGTCGTTGGCGGAGTATGAAGAGTGACTCTCATCAGGGATTCCATTTTACGCTGGAGTGGATCCTTTGCCCTAGATTTTCCTAAAAATCCACATTTTGGCCTTAAGGATTCTGGCTGAAGGGTCAATTTTTCTCAAAATGATGGTCAATTTGGCTGTAAAATCTGGTAAAAAATGGCCGTTGTGATTGAGCACCTAGTGAAACCCCTGATTGAAGTCATATATAAGAACCACATGCTGGCACGAAGACAAGGGCAATAGGGCTTGTAGAGAGTGGAGAAGAGTAAGCGCCAAATTTATGTTGTCTGATAGAACTATTTCTGTGTACATTGAGTATAATATGCCAATATACACGAGTGAATGTCATTGTATTGATGTATTGATTGTTTGAACAGTATGGTGTTGATTTTCTCAGGCCTTTTTTTAGTTTTGGTTTTACCAATTGTTTTTGAAAAGTGGACGGTAGGAGGAAAAAATAAGATCAAATTTGGATGACTATGTAAGAATGTCAATGGATAATTCTGCCAATTCTTCCTGTACAATCCATTGACTGTGCTTTGACCAATTTGTTTCCCCTCTTGTGGGTTGCTTGCTCTTTTTCCATGGAAAATATCAAACCAAATCGGCATTTTGCCATTTCAGCAAAGCAAATCCTCTGACATGGAAGTTTAAAAGTCGATTGATTTTTTTTAAACACCAAAAATTAGCGTCAGCTCATCAGCAAAACAAAAAATAAAGAAAAACTGGCCTCGGTATAATGTAGGTTTAATGTACAGCACAGGGAATGGTTAATTGTTGTCAGTAGAGTTTTCCTTGTTTGTTTATATAAATATGGCATACTTACATCAATTTGTTGTGTTTAAATAGAGTTTAAGTGTATAAATTTATTGATGTAGTGAATATTGTAAATCTGTAGTTCTGGTAATGTTGTTGTTTATATATACACCATATAGTAGACAAAGGGCTGTCATTCATCCGAAATTTTGATTGATATATCGACATCAAAATGTTGATTATACATCACCTGGAATGATGCTATGAAATGTTAATGGATGCTATTTCCGCCAGTTTTGTTGTTTATCACAACAGTGAGCAAAGAAATTCCGGTACTCAGAATCCAGTTTATAGAATACACCAAGTAGCTGGACTGTATGACCAATCTCCGATGAAATCAAATTGTTCATGTTGTCTTCTGAAGATGTCTTGGTGACATTTCATGTGACTTCAGTTAAACACATGTAATTCTATCACTATGTAATGCATTGAAAGTAAGAAAATGGTTATAACGGAATGTTTCTTATTAGCAACGAATAGTCGCTGTCCTGATCTTACATACCATACAGACTTTAATTTTGATGATGTAATCAAACATGTTTGAAATGTAAATATTAACCAGTTAATTTCAAGAAAATTTTGTTCAGGCCTATTTTTTGTACAGCTAGTCTTTAATTGTCAACTCAACCAAAACTTTGATATATCAATATTACGATTAACAATGACAGCCCTAATTAGACAGATCCCCTTGTAATCAAAGTTCAATTGCTGTGTTTGATTTGTTAACTTTTACTACATGTAAAGATTACTTTTGGATACAAGTTTTGGTACAATCTAAAAACTTGAAACAAGATACACCGACTGATTAAACACAGAAGTTACTGCAGTGTATTATTTTTGAACCATATGTTTTTGGAGTGGTAAAACAAATTTCATTTACCGGTATTTCATTGTATGATGTAATTTATTGTTGTTGGTTTTACAATGGATAAAATGTACATTATACTGAATGGGCATGTGTATGAAAGTGTTAGGGATTTGCGGACTTCCATGTTACTTTGCCAAAAGAGACAAATTATCTGTATAATGACAATATGTTGTAGCAAGCCTTGTACTTGAGATTTGTTTGGATTAAGTGTTCTTCATGTGTCTGAGTTTTCTACACAAAGCAGAATTTTTTTCTAGGAATCAGGTTTAGATTTTCCGGAAAAATATTTTATTTGATAATTGATGCGGAGCTCTTTAAAACTCCTTACAGGGATGAAATTCTTCCTCTTTTATGCTGGTTTCCTCTTTTTTCAACAAAATACAATTGGACCTGGTTTATTTGACAGCCTTCTATCTGAAAACTTGGGTATAATCTGAAATAAATATCGGGTTCTGATGTATCTTCTTAGGCACATCAAATGGAATTGGGCTATTCAAAACCATGTATAATTTGAAATAAAGTTTGGACCCGACAAATTTGAATGAATGAGGTCCTACTGTATTGTGAAATAACAGTTGTCAGATTTCGGCAAAAATGGCATTTCTGTTAAGGTGCAAGGCGATTTCTCAGAATTTTGAAGCTTTCCTCATTTTTTGTGACAAATTATTACAAGACTTGTTTCATTGGAATTGCTACATGTAGTGCAATAGGGATGAACGTTTGATTTATCTGTAGCAGTAATTACTTGAATAGTCTACACACAACTGCCATAGAATTATAAATAATTTCTCAGGGAAGTCATTTCATTTTACTTACGGACTTCATATGTGTTTCTAGATGAGTTTTATTGGAATATTGTCGTCCTAATGCATTTTGTTTCATTAAAATGTATCGATGTACAGTGTAAAAAACATGGATGTTTTACAAACATTTTCCTATTTTGCTGTAACGATTTCGGTATTAAAAGTTCACATCACAATACATGTAGTTGGTGTACTACAGTCAGTATTTGACTTTCATATTTTTCTTCATGCATTATATTAAATCATTTATCAATCACACAATAGTAGCTTTAACATCAGTCGTCAGTTGAGTCAAATTCAGTGCAAGTTTCTTATTAATTAAGTATGTATGGTGTACATGGAATTAACATATTTATTTTTTGCTTGGCTGTCTCGTTTTTGCCCATTCAAATCTTTTTAAGAATTTCTTGAATATTGTGAAGTACTTTGTCCACTTGTCAAATTGTGTCAAAATGTATTTAGATAGCAAAAATGTTCAGAAAATAATTTGTCAATTAGTCACTTTTGATCATACTTCTCATTAATGCTAAACTTTATTGTTTGCCTCTTAAATACCTATAGCTTCTGTACTCTAAACGACTGAATGCAGAATGGTAATAGTGTTTGTTGTAAATATTTATTTATATTATTGTCAGTCAAATGGTCTGATTATGAAAATAAAAATATTTGAAAGATTATATATGTTTGATTCTTACTGTTTTTATACATCATATGATCCTGATTATAATACTAAAAAGAATTGAGATACTGCATTGAGGCATCGGCTCAAAACTATTGTAGCTTAGTTTTAAGTTATTTACAAATAGTAGGGAGTGTGTATGTAGTGTGCAATGGTGTTAGTCTATGTGGAACAAGAGCTGTACATCAATATCCTTCTTCCGTCACTTATATGTATGGTGAAGGGGCCTTGTTCACAAACATGTTTGCCTGAAACTCGGACTTAGACTTAAAAATGTTCATTTTGCTCATACATGTTATTATAGCATAGATTTTAATAAACATTGGCGTGTAGAGAGGTTAATATAAACTACTGGGACAAAATTGCGTCTTGTTTAGATTTAATGAAAACGAAAACCTCGTAATTATGAATTATGCAGATTCTCCAAGTCTCGAAGCCCGAGTTTCAATCTTAAAATGTTGGTAAATAAGGCCCCTGATTTCATACAACTTCTCTTAAGAATTATGAGAAAAAGTGTAAGCCGAGGACCAGTGGGAACCATACAACACGCTAAGTATCGGTCAGCGTGGATAATTAGCACAGTTTCCTCTTGATTAGATGACATACTTTGATAAAGGGCACAATGTCAGACTGGGAAACAGACACATGGCATAAATACACAGCTGAAAGGGGCAGCATGGTAGACGGTAATTGAGGCATGGCGCAGCATAATGCTGACAGGGTCTAGCATAAATACACAGCTGAAAGGGGCAGCATGGTAGACGGTAATTGAGGCATGGCGCGGCATAATGCTGACAGGGTCTAGCATAAATACACAGCTGAAAGGGGCAGCATGGTAGACGGTAATTGAGGCATGGCGTAGCATAATGCTGACAGGGTCTAGCAGAAACATGACGTGGCATAATGCTGAAAGGGTCTAGCAGAAACACAAATTATATCAAGTGTCATTCCAACAAGTTATAAATGTTGTTTTATTAATAAAATTTGAAACTAGGTAATAAGCTAATGTAGCTTTATTATTGATGTCTCATAATATAAAAGTAACGACTACAAACACAATAGTTGCACAAATGGTATACAAAAAAATTGTGGTTAACAATACACATGAAAAAAATGTAAATAAATTATTAATATCATACATATATTAGAACATGTCAAGGGATGGAAGCCAAACCAGTCTATGTACATGAATTCAAAGAAGCAGATAGACTGGTATTACGTTCACTCCTCGATGTGCTGGTATAAATTAGGTCACATGCTTAACTGAGCTCCAAATATATTGTTTACAATACAAGTACAAAGCTATTTGACTCGGGATCTCCAACTACGGAATAAATAATTTTTCATGGGTAATTACATTAAATTTTTTATTAATATGGTAAGAAATCCCTGATTGAATAAAATCCGACAATGTTTCACTGTTCCCGAACCAAGCAACGTATCTAAATCTTCATCAATAACATTACCAAGCTATAGAATGCCTTCATACATAAAGGATGCAAAAAACAACATAAAATGTACTTCTTTTACTGTACTAGCCATAGAGACAAAATGTCAAGCCATACTGATCAGCTCATTTTATTGAAGATGTAAACTGCTGGGAATGTGGAATGATCAAACTCCTTTGTAACAGTGTTGATATATAAATACATACATAAACTGTGATTAGTGCCTTTGTGTGACCTTACTGCATAACAAAGTTTTATTTTATTTTGTTTATAAACCATGAGTGTGGCTATTTAACATTGAATTTGAAATAGATATACATAGTCAGGGGTTCCACAAGGGGCTGAAGGGGTTTCACTAGGGGCTGAATGGGTTCCACTAGGGGCTGAATCTCAAGGGTCATCTTATCATTTTTGACAGGATTTTACTATTTTAAAGCCAAATTACATATACTTTAGAGAAAAGTTGACCCTTCAGGCAAAATCCTGATGATATAATACAAAAAATGCCAAATTTCACAACCAAAAAATCCTAACACACAATATATACTACAAATACAGCCAATCAATGGTTTAATATGAAACATGACAACTATAAGATGCCATCTTTGAGTAGCAATAGTTGTCAATATTTTCTAGCAAAGTTTCACTATTTTTCCATATTCAGACAATTAATTGGAAATGTTGGACACAGTATTGCAACCAGGGACCTCACTAGACTCCTAATTGTGGATTTGAACTAATATTTTCCCCTTAGACTTCTGTTTCTGGCAAAATTTCTTAAATATGGTTTTGGACTCCTGTTTACAAATCCTAGTGAGAATTCTGAACAAACTTAATGAGAGAGTTAGACTCATTAAACATAAATAATTCCTCAAATCTTCTCATGTAAAACAATAATCAACAACCAATCACAGAGGTCCATTGCCAAACCAAGGGTTCCCTAGAGCCCTTAACATATGAATACAATTTGCAAACAACATTCTATAAACGTCCTAGTGGTAAAGGAACACACAAAGCATACATCATCACACAGGGACATTGAGAAATACAATAAGGTCTGAACATATAAATTTCGAAATCCAGAATTCTCTTAAAATGGGATTTTTACCACAGGTACAAACAAACAAACAAAGTGTAACTTTAGATACGTTTAAGTTTAGTTTAAGTTCTGTCAGATGTTAAATCCATTCTTTGTTTTTATTGCAATTCGAGCAAGATTTTAACGGTATATTTTTGTTTGAAATGCAAGATTAACCCCATATGTGTAGCAATCCGAAGTAGATCTATTCACATGTACAGTTCACTAAAATTCTAATCAGCCACAACTTACATATAAATATAATACAAAGATACCACCATGCACATAGATTGGACATTCAAAGTAACCACATTTATAACAGAGCACAGAACTGCATTATTGATAAATATTTTACCATGTTATACAAAAACATGCATATGTGGCAGTTATAAAGAACATAATAAATCATAATGGTGATATACATAAGTATATAGAGTCAATTCTGATGTGACCACATCATACAAAACATTAATGAACTTTGCACATGGATAACAATTATTGCAGTACTGGTTTTATTTCAGTAACAACAGGCTGAAAAATTATCCATGGTCATTAAAGTTTATCTGAAAATGACATTGACTATAAATGAAATAAGACGGTGCTAACTATTGCATTATTTCAGACAAATTAAAACTATATCCAAGAAACATTCATAGCGCCAATCAGGCATTTAGTTACACTGATCACTAAAATCTATAAAGAATTAGAAATGAAAATGTTCAACTATCTAAATATGTGTGATGTAAACAGATGTAGTAATATCTAATACATGATTGTATTTTTTGATTTCTATACAAATATTTACAGCAGATATACAGCAGCAATTTAACACATATATCAAAATGTTGTGGACTTGTGGAATGCAGCATGTCTGCGTGATAGTCATAGAAACATATCCTAGACTTCTTCAAGTGCAAAACTCCGCTATCTATGACGAGAGTTGACCAGGATCTGACCGATTATGTCACTGAGCTCCCATACTGAATCTGCATGGACAATGCTAACCCTTGAGTAGTCATTCCACAGTGCGGTAGAATCATATAGTGATATGGACAGTGCAGACACAAAATGAAAAAGATCTATTTATACAACATTGCACAAAGTTGAATTCCCAGTCCTTCACAGAATTCTTTGGATATCGCTAAATGCTACAATAGTTCTGCCTCTGTCTTCCATATACACTTGGTTATCACAGAAACATCCATGTCACTGTGTGCAAGTAGGAATGATAACTCAGACTAGTCATACACTAAAGTACCTAACACAGACGAGGATCAACTGTACGGAGCACGGCATATCACAGTAGGAAAGTCAACACTAAAACGAGCATGAGACAACTCAACATCGCCCTGAAATTTTAACAATAACATTACAGTGTCACTGTGAATCAAAAATGTCACAGCAAAACTTCTGCAATAGAGATAATATATATATCATGTACAACTTTTGATAACTTTACAGTGAACTAAAGTACAGACTATCAGGGGTTTCAATAAGAGCCAGGAGCTGGTAAAATTACCCAGTAACTTAAGCATCATCACCCGGCTACTTTTCTTGTGGGAATGATCATACTGAAGGGGAGTACCCCACAGACCACACCTACTTTTTGGTGATTTTCCTGCTACTTCAAGAATTAGAGACACCCCTGGACTACAGGACACAAATTAATTTTTAGAGATCAGATCAGTTCTTCCAACATATAGAACCACAGAGCTCTGTGTTGTTATGCCAACAGTAAACAAGCTTGCATGTAACCATGTATTAATAAAAATAAACCTTTATTAAGTCAGTGCTACTGGTTAAACCCCAATAAGCAGTATAAATATAGCACTAAGTATTCACCGAGTATAACACAATACAAATTGGGAGTCCAGATAAAATAATACACACCTGTGGAATGAGATTTTCAGTTGAGCGCTTCATTATGTACCTTTTTCCATCCTTCACTTCAATATAAAACTCATGAGCAAGATCTCCATCTTCGTCAAAGAACATTGACCTTGAAAGAGAAAAATGTACTTGTATAGCTTATCTTGAAAAGTGTATTGGTGCAAGGATCAATGGTCCCCTGTTAGAGTAGTCAGCAGAGCAACATGCTAGTAAAGTACGTAGTATTAAAAAGTTAGTGGGTTTGTCATCCATATCAGTTGCATGTCTTCCTTTAAATTTACTTCCCATCGAAAATGCCCATCAACTAACATTAACAAGCGAAGCCCAGCTTTCATAGTACAACAGTTATTGCCTTCTTAGCTTAGTCAGTAGAGCACTGTGCAGTTGTTGAGGGATTGTTCAAGTCCCACATCAGGTACACCAATCCCATACATGAGAAGTCTCCCGATTTCCGCGGGAGACTCCCGGTTTTGACAGCCAACTCACGCTCTCCCGGCCGGGAGTTGCAATCTCCTGATTTTCAAAGTAATCATCGTGAATTTTTATTATGGGCTATTTTTTAGTTCATTCCCGACTGGTTGGCTGAAATTACTTGTCAAACTGACAACCGAAATTGTAAAATCAGGATACCAGTCCGAAAACCATTTTTGGGGCTATATAGACGCTCTAAATGATGGAATCATGCGCTTGGTTACACTGATCAAAATACGACGCGACCCTCGCTTGTCATCTTGTTTATTCAAGTTTCACACTTTTCTGTTGTATTCAGATATGACAATTGGCAATAAAAATTAAAATTGTTAATTGGCGACTCTATTAAACGGATAACCCCCAAATTACGAGTTAATTCGCAGAATATTGCTATTAACAGCTTATGATACGGATGAAGGCATGATGCAATTGACAAAATTTCAGCCACACAAAAAAAATCTCCCGTTTTGAGTCTCAATCTCCCGCTTTTCAAGGTGGAATCTCCGGATTTGCCTTCAGAAAAGGTTCACATGTATGCAATCCCTCTTGATAAACTACAACAGCTGCAGCTATGTTTGATGGCCCAGGGTTAGCCTCAAATACTGGAAGGGGAGAAGTGTAGTGGAGAGGGATTTGACAGCTGCCCAATTAGCTCAGTCAGTAATGCCATGCTACCGCTATTCAGTCTAGTATTTATATAGTTTTACCCCAAAATTATGGGGGCTGCATCTGATGCACTTTTCTCCCTTGATTTAGTTAAATTTCTACCCCACAGCCATTTAGCAAAACAAGTCACAACAACGGGTATTTAATTGATTCCGCGTAGGAACAGACTAAATTCATGACATCATAACATGTATAATGAATGACTCAATGAGTGTCAATGTTTACCCACCCTGTTCTTTTGAACACATAGGGCGAGACAGCGAATCGACCTACACCGTCTGTTTCGTTCTGCTCAGATGAAGAATTAAATAACGAAGAAACAGATTTGGACACTTTCCTGGCAACATTAGATGACGTTTGTCCCATGATTATTCTTGAGTCCTAAACGATATTTCTCTAATCATGGTAGCATTGATTAAATACACCGTTACATATAAGAGAATAATGTTCTCGAACTTGTTCTGAATTTAATCGAATTGAAGTCGCGGCGTGAACTTGCATCATAGAGATACAAGTGTCTTGTTCACACTAGAAGTACCATTGCCATTACAATTCGACGTTACCCATTGAGTTCAGAATGATCCGGTGAAGTATATATAACATTTAAGCCCACAAATCTGCCTCCGAAATATGACAAATAAATAATTTGATAATGATAAATGAGTTGACCGCATTTTTAAAATGCCGTGCTAGCTGATACGTGTATCAGTCCATTCCAGTTATACTTTATAAACCTTATATATTTCTCTAAGATGTACAACATAGGCTATATGTTGGCCATCCGCCATTTAATAAAGAAAATTACAATATAACCACAGGTGCTTGACTAAGTTTCCCCATAATAGCGTCTTTATCACTGAACTAATTAATAATATATTATTAATTTATCTATTAGACAACTCTTTTTATTCTAGAAAATTACGATTTTTATCGTCTAAAAGTAATTTTTAATCATTTCTTTTTATAAAAATTGCCTTACATAGTTTTCAGCACTATTTTATAAGCTTTTTTAAATCCTACTCCCGAACATCGCCTAATTTTTTCATCAATATGTTTCTATACAAATTTCAAAATCTCTGCTTTCAACGCGTTTTGTGCATCACCGTCTGCAAAGACAAAAGAGGATAGGCTGTCAACTATAAATTAGATGTATGTGGAATATTTATTGGTCACGAGATAATCTCTGAGAATCCCGACTTTAAACCTCCATGATTGCCGGTTTTTCCCCTAAGTCGAAAACCCAACTTCGCCGTTTTTCCTTGAATTGTTTATGATCACTTAATTATATACAATTATCTATACACAATGACAATCTGTTCTGTGTGTTTTATTCACAAACATTATAAGACTGAAACTCAGACTTAGACTTAAGTTTGCAAAAGTCCATTTAACTGTTTCGCTAATTAATCAACCTCGATATTAAGTCCAGTTTTCAAGTGTGGTCTTATGATTGAGGTTTTACTGTTACTGATTCTGTGTGTGATAACAGCAAATTTTGTAGGAAAACAAAATCAGGCATTACCGTAAACAATGCAACATTTACTCGTAACCAGACTGTTTCATTATTATAATTTTCCTGGCTCACGTATTTTGTATTGAACAGTTTTGACAGTAACATCGCAATTGTAATTTGCCGAACGATTTTTTAAGCGTGTAAAAAGTTGGGCTCGTCCGGGAATTGAACCCGGGACCTCTCGCACCCGAAGCGAGAATCATACCCCTAGACCAACGAGCCGTACGAGATAAATCTGGTATCACAATTGAATAACATTAATGTAAAGTGTACATGACACAGCTGTTGTCAACTTGTCAACGTAAAACATCAATATCATTATTAACGTCACATATATTTGTATGTAGGTAAAGATAACAGTCACGTGTTTAAAATTAAGGTTTATTTGTAATGGGTTAAATAAACAAACTACCGGTGTATAGTTTTCACGTTAGTATAATATATAGTGCATACTTTATTCCAATGAGGAAATAATTTGTAATTTACGTTAAACGTTAAAGGCGTTTATAAAATCTATATTACCACATGGACTGGCACAATATTTTCATGTGGCTCGTTGGTCTAGGGGTATGATTCTCGCTTTGGGTGCGAGAGGTCCCGGGTTCAAATCCCGGACGAGCCCTGCTTTTTAGTATTTTAATTTATATATACACGTTCAATTATACATGTACAATGCGCTCACGCTGTTTTCACGTTGTTGACATACAATAAAGGTTAAATTTTGGTTAGGGAATGAAATTATGGACCGTGACATCTGCCCATGGACTCAATCAGGCATCCAGCACAATATCTGCAGTTAGGATCGAGCTTAGTCTACACAAAACAAGTAGAGATACAAGATCCGTATTCGAATTTAAGTTTATTGTGTAATGGATCACTAAATAAATACAGTCCAACCTAACTTAACGACCAACTCAATATTAAGACCACTTCAAACTTAAGACCACACGTTTCAAGTCCATTTTGACTTTTTCGATCTTTATTCAGCCTCTTTATAAAGAACACCCCAATAAGAAGACCAATTTTCAAAGGTCCCAAAGGTGGTCTTATTATTGGTTTTATTGTATCTATACTTTTGTGGAGACATTGAACATTTTCTGTCAAATGATGTAATTTTCATTCATTTATGTGTGATGTATGTGTATATTACTGCATGGGCATTAAAATCTTCATGTGGCTCGTTGGTCTAGGGGTATGATTCTCGCTTTGGGTGCGAGAGGTCCCGGGTTCAAATCCCGGACGAGCCCTGTTTTTTAGTATTTTAATTCGTGTTTTAACATTTATATAATGACTAGGACGCAAAATTTCACCAAACACGGTAAGAGTGAGTTTGTATGAATGGTAATGATACCATATGAACAGCGGCTGTTATAAGCAAGAATCTCGCCCGTATTCCGAGCTTTGCCGACGAGCAGTTACGACTGTACGAGTATGAACTGTTGTAACATCTTCTGATCTGTATGTTCAATTTATTGCCTGTTTCGACACGACACAGCATAGTGATTTTATGCTATTTTACAGCTACCATGGTTCCGACTGCTACCAATTACATGAATGAGATTTGTGCATACAACCGCTGATGATATCACCCCCTCCGCTCCCAAATATCACTGAAATCACCACCCCCCCCCCCCCCTCCCAAATATCACTGAAATCAACCCCAACCCCCAAAAGCGTGTAAACAGTGGGGAATTGGAAATAAATATTCGAAACCGTTTTAAAGATGTTACAAATGTCCGCGTATTTTATCATCCCTTTGCAGTTTTTAGACTGTCGGCCGCAGGCATCGAAAGATCTACTTTATTGACACGTCCAATTTCACCGTTCATACGCGTTTTAGTGCCTACGCGGTTTAAGGTTTAAATTGCGGTGATCACTAATTTCTGACGGAAGTCAAACAGGGCTTTTAATCGTAAACACTTGACGAGATTTATTCTGCTTTCGACATTGTGGTTTCAGACGACAAAATGACACCAGACTTCAAGAAAGCAGACAAAAATTTACATTATCAAAAAAAAAATTCTTAATTGATCACGGAGATTAATAAAACAACATTTGGCTTTGTGTAGAAAAGAAGATCCGTAAAAGTCATCAACTTCCCAGATACTGCTTGTTTATAACATTTCTGTAGTTTTCCGATAAATCACACACGTTGCACGGCGTCGTTATCTTTTAAGCTCAGGTTGCCAACGATACTTCACGTGCGAAAATAATATTCTATGAATTATTGGATTCAATGTGTAAACATTTGATTCAGTATCTAGCCTTTCATTACATTTTCAAGATAACTATGAGCAATTGTAACTTGGTCGTTAACGGAGAACATGTACAGCGAAATTTCCATAATAAGATCATGATTGGTCAGAAATTCGGTCTTATTTGTGAAGATTGTTCATATTGACATAGCAACTAGGAATAAGGGTCATTATCGTCAAATACACCAATTTGCTACTAGTATTTGGACTGTATTTTTTTTATTTAAGCCAATTAAAAAGAACAAAGGTAAAGTAGTATGTTTTCTTGTATATTGTCATCCGCTTTACAGTTAAATCGTTTCCTTTTTTCACGAAGGAATTTTGAACTCACTTCACACAAATGGTACTCATAATGATACGACATGTAGAGCGCTGTATACCGCCTCCGTGGTCGAGTGGTCACTCAACTCCCTCGCCAATAGTAACTGATGCACATGGGTTCTAGCGCCGTTACCAACCGGACGGTTTATGTGAGAAAGGAGAAAGAAATGATGTTAGGATACAAAGTTATTTTAAAATCAACAATATATTATATACTCTATGAACATCTTCAGTACTAAACCACTTTACAACGTCCAAGAATAGTGCAAATGCCACATTGTCTAGCGGAAACTTTCCGGCAGCTATACGTTTAAGAAATGCAACAAATTCACTTTTCATCTAATTTTTCTCAAAAGAAGCAATTACGGTTTTAAAGAGACTGTTGATATCGTTATCTTCGTTGAACTTTTCTGTACCTTTATTGCTGCACACAGTACTGTCCAAATCACTAAAATTACTACCTCGGACTGCTCCAAAAGAATACAAAAATGTGTGATTTTCCTCCACCTCATATAAAGTTTCGCATTCAATGTCTGGAACACTGAATGTCAGAGCCCGCTTCGGCTGAACTGTCTTCTAAGGCGATATATACTGTTATTTTGTCTATATCCTAGGCCTTTTATACAGTGGAGGCTTCCCTGGAGAACGCTTTAAAATACTGTTTCTAGTCGTTTTCCTACGTTCTGTTACTAGTGTAGTTGTGAATGTAGGATTGAATAAAACATGTGATTTGGTTCCGCAAGATTTTCTGTAGGTCAAGAACAATCCTTTCTTTCTTTTTCCTTTGAAATAAAAAAATGAGTTAGTTAAATAATTCAGATAGATAATTTAATGAATGTCAAGTTGTTGCCCATTCTACAGATAGATGAAATATATGAAAACATTTATGTGTGTTTTTGGTTGTTTAAAGTTTTATTTACCGTATCTGAAAACTGTTAGCTTTATATAATTCTTCATTTGTCATAAACATTAAAATCGCATGGTATATATGTTTGAAGTGATCAAATGCTGTTCAGGTATATTAGGTTAAGGTGTCATTTTTAATTGTCATGATCTCGGCGGATATTGGAAACATTGAAATTTGAGAAGGTTTATATAACTGGAAACCGATTATTCCTTACGTGCAATATATATTTAAATATAATACATCTTTGCGAAATTCATAACAATTTCCCGAAGCGAGAATACAGAAAGGCTTGGGAGATTTAAGACGACAATTATCATCCAATAACCTCGCGAGGATTATTGTATATATATGTAACTATTTAATAACTGAAGGCGTTTGGAGAGAAAGAGATTGAATATGGCATGAAAAGGATCCAGTACCAAGCGGCCGCTTTTTTAATGGAATACGTTAACAAGTTAGATTCAATGAACAGGCAAATATAATTTGAAGCCTGTCGAACTAGACTAGACAAAATACGATAATGGACATGAGGGTGAAAACATTCTCCGACATTGGACAGCATTGCACATTGCCAATAAAACGCCTGCGTCTCATTGGAACAACAACATTTTGTTATGTGTTGAAAATGTTCCAATGATTTTTACGTCGTCGCGCCATTGAGTTCAAAATGGACGTGAACGGTGATTGTGGTCTTATTTTGTCCCTTTTAGAGGTTTATGTTTACTAAAACCAACAACCAGGGAAAACTGAATTAAGTAGTTTAAACACATTAAATGAATATTAATTTTGAAACGCCATTGCCCTTCCACAACATGCCTGGCGATGTAGTGTTTCCACGCGTCAGTTTTCCATGGTTGTTGGTTTTAGTAAACGATACATGAGAACCACCACTGCTCATTGGAGCAAGCACTTGCTTTTTGGAACCACAATCGGCATAACATCGAGTTTAGTGAATCCTAACGTGAACAAATGATAACGACAACCTTTTGACAATATAAAGCTATATATGTGCCGTTGAAGTGGTAAAATACAGGAAGCGATACCACTTTCCATAAAAAAACAAGATTTCGCCGATGTCAACAATAAGCTTTGGAAAGTTATGCAAGTTATAGACGATCGGGTTTTGGTATTTGATCCCAACTTTTACATTTAACATAAGGCATAAGCAATCCTATGTGGAACCACATTCCCCGATTTTTTTAATTTTACACGTATAAACCTCTAAAAGGGGAAAATAAGACCACACTCACCGTTCACGTCCATTTTGGACTCATTGGCGGGACAACGGAAGAATCATTGGAACACTTTCAACGCATTTGTATAACAAAATGTTGTTGTCCCAATGAGACGCAGGCGTGAATAATATACTAAACGTTATCACGTTGAATTTAAAATGAACAATTAATAACGGAACTCACAAGTATGAAATCTGTAAAAGTATGCTTATTTTGATTTGAATAACAGAGAGTCTTTATCTAATGCGTGCGCTGCACCTCCATTCGATCGCTTGTTCTCCTGCAAAACTCACTGCTCTTACCGACGTATCCAACAAATTGAGTGAAAGAGTACCGAAACGACATAGTTTGAGTTATAGGCACCGTATCTTTGGCTATTTTGGTGGCATTTTATAAAATATGTACCGAGAATGACATTCTCTAAATTTCTGGCACTGACCTGCAAAAGTTGTAAAAGTTCTAGCACCACCCAGAAATAAAATTACAAACTGAGACTGGGTTCTGTATCAAAAACAAGCATTTAAAAATGGTATAGCATTGCCCGATTTTTTAAAAACAATTACTGCTTTTTGTACAAACAAAAAATACACGACAGCACTCACCTTTGACTAAACGAAGCTACTTCCGCGCTGCATATCGGAAAACTCGTTCGCTTCGTTTACGCTGTTCTCAATTTGGAGGACAAGCGCGTGTTTGGAGGGCGTGTGCCAGGTATCTTTTTCTTTGATATTCAGCTAGAACGTGCCCATGGGTTCAGTATTGTGTCTGGGTGGGGTTCCTTTACCTGGTTATGGGAAGGGGGTTGAATGACACATGCAGTCAAGCTCCCATTGCTGTAAGTTTGTCTGGGTCTTTATGCAGCCACCAGCTGGACTGCGTTTCATCAAAAATCCTAAGTATGAAAAGATAGGAGCGAAACTTTCTGGAAGGAATAAGTCACGTTTGCTCAATATGTTTCAAACATTTTGAAGTGTAAATATCTTTAATATTTCATATTCTTTAAGAATAAACTAAAATTTGGTTGAACCTTGTTTTTTAAATTCATGTAACAAAACATGCTTTAATTGGCTTAGGTGCGAAAAGTGTACTTAGGAGTGAAAAGCATTATACATGTATTACTATGTATTATTGTCTCAACTTGATAAGCAGTCGTTCATGGCGGACTTTGTCAAAAACCTTGGCATTAGATAGTGTTTAACGCCAAATTTGATTTTTTCACTTTATTACAGACAGAATATGTTTTTGTCTGTAATTGAAGACTAATATAATAGGTGAAACAACGTTGGTTTTGGTGTTTACCTTTTTGTTGGGTACCGCTTTTTGTTAAATACTTTTCGTTTCAATACTATCTTTAGGTTCATTAAATAGAATTGTGGGTAGAATTCCTCCTCACTTCCGTTGATTTGTGTCTTGGCAAAATTGACGTGGCAAACGCTTGTTTTTCTCGAATAATTGTACAATCGGAGTGATATATTAATTTTTCTACCACGTAGCTGTGATATATACTTTATATATTGTATCTTTTAACTGAACTTCAAACGTCGAAGCCATGGGATTGACCATATCCTCACTTTTCAATAGACTCTTCGGCAAGAAGGCTATGAGAATACTTATGGGTAAATGATAATTTTCCATTTCATAATACTGTTACTGATGTTAATGAACTGCATACCATTGTATAAGAATAATTTGTAATAAAAGTTCACATTTCAGGTTTAAAGATGAAATGCAAATGTTTTTTTCCAGCTTCAAAGGTGATCAAACAACTTCCTTCATTGAACTTGAAGTGAAACCACCTTCTGTGGTATTGGGTAAGGGGCCTATAGAATGAGAGTCGGCCAGTACTGTTGTGTACTCATTCCTGAAGATGGTTTACCGATGAGAAGTTAGACAGCTGCCCACTTAGCTCAGTCAGTAGAGAGCTGTAATAGTGTCGAGGGTCATGGGTTTGAGCCTCACCTAAGAGACACTTTTCTCCTTCATTTATCTCAATACATCTGTTAATAGTTTCAACGCTGTACAACATCACAGACATACATACTATGGATTTGAAACAGGCTGATATCGGTGAAACAATAATAAGAAAGAATTTACCCAAAATCCTTAGCGCGCTGAGATCAAACAAGTCTTAATACGTATACCAGCCTGTTTCAAATCCATGGTGTATTTGTCCGTGCCAACGTAAATATTCAAAGCATTTTGA
This sequence comes from Mactromeris polynyma, assembly GCA_032209605.1. Classification (NCBI taxonomy): domain Eukaryota; kingdom Metazoa; phylum Mollusca; class Bivalvia; order Venerida; family Mactridae; genus Mactromeris; species Mactromeris polynyma. The sequence continues at coordinate 14,206,596 of JASFXZ010000010.1, read as the reverse complement.
GTAAAACAAGGAGTAACATAACCCGAATTGCAAGTAAAACTGATATGCTATGCTTACAATTTATAGATGATCAGGGATTTCCCTGACGCAGAAATCTTGAGTCCCTCACTCCAATTTTCAACTTACTGTGCGTTCTTGGGACACCTAAAATAAACTTTTGTCAAGTAAAAACTGCATATCTTGGACCCTACAAATTTACTAAGGACCCGACATGGATTCTCTTTCAATTTTCTTAACTTCTAAATCTAAAGCAATATACCATTGGAAAGTTTACAATATAACTTTACCAAAAATATACATTTAGTTTATTTGATATAACCACAAAAATTGAATAAATTGTTAAACCTTACCACATATCAGGAACTTTCGATACAAGTTACATGAAGAGATAAGCAGTCAGTAATACATGTATTAACTTGCTAAAATTCAATAAAATGGGTAGAATGTAGAGCTTTTTGAAACTGTTAATCGGTGAATTGTGGCAGAGATGTCCAGCGGTAGTCGGTTGCTGTGTTAGCTATGTAAGTCACTCAATAGAGCACTGTGCTAGTGTTGAACTTTGAAGGGGTCTGTTAATTCTAATCCATTTTATTCATGATAAGAAATATTTGTCAATTTTATTTCATCTATCTGTATATTAATATTTCAGTTGGTTTGGATGCTGCAGGAAAAACAACTATTTTGTACAAGCTGAAACTCGGAGAAATTGTTACAACCATTCCAACTATAGGTAAATACCCTAATTTATCTGTGGCAATTTACACTGTGGTGCAGATATCTTAACCTAATGTGAGTGTGACATTGACACTGTCTGTTGCATGAAGCATTTATGTCTATGAATTCAAATCTTTATCAAACCATTGCTGGTGTAACCAGCAGTTAATATTGGCTAGTTTGTGCTCAAAAGAATGAAGTATTGTGACTGTATAGTGTCCAAGAATTGATGCTTTATTTTTAGCCATTTTATTGATCTTTGTAACTGAAGTCTAGCTCCAAATCATTGAATTTGAATGATCATTCATGCATGATTCTGTTTTCTAGTGATATTTACTCTTATTTCCATATTTATTTTATCTGCCTAATGTGTGAGCACTGCTGATTGTCAATTTGTTTGTTTGGCATAACTCGGTGTATCAATGAGTTTTTGAGGGGTCTGAATGTGAATTGTTTTACCAGTTAACGCTAGTATGACCATAGCAAATAATATATAAAACATTGATTGCATTCCTGCTTACCCACCTAAATTTATCTGGGTAAGGTTATAACAAACAATTTTATTTATATGTTATTTATAACTTGACTTTAAACTTGCCTTCAAAATTATTTCAGGATTCAATGTCGAAACAGTAGAATACAAAAACATAAGTTTCACAGTGTGGGATGTCGGTGGTCAAGATAAAATCAGACCATTATGGAGGCATTATTTTCAAAACACACAGGTACATTGTTTTGTCCTTGATATCAAGTGGTCCATTACTTTTTATGTGTTTTCCTGGAAAATAGTTAAAATGATGAGACAGTCTAGTGTATGTCACTATGTGTAGCGTCTCACCCAAAAATTTATATAAGGGATATTCCAGGAAAACCTCCATGTGTGTTAGGAATGACGACCAATTAAAATTACTTTGGTTGGGGTCAAAATCTGTAAACCAATTAAAATTCTGTTGATGGTTCCGTTATTTTCGACTGTCGTTCCTATCCTCCCCAGGGAGATTTTCCTGGAATAGTACAGACTGCATTAAAGCTACTAGGAATTGCCACTTACGTGTGTTACCAGTGATCAGGTTTGATTTTTATTGTGATGCATCTTTCCTTGACCAATTTATAGCTCACCCGGTTATCTCCATTGGCAGAGATCTAGACACATCGTGTCCTACCATGACATTTGGTTACAGTCATTTGTCCTCCATTTCTGATTCATGTAGAGAAGTTGTCCGCTACTTGCAGAAAGAGAAAGTTAGTACTGGTTGATAATTAATTCCAGGAAAACTGGTAAGGTCAACTGACTACCGTGTATTATTAAAAATATGTTAAAAAACGACATTGAACTCGCGAAAATCAAAACAATGAATAATTTATATTGATATTTCAACGTATTAATACCGCTTTTGGTGTATATCAACATAAACTGATCATCAGGCCGACGTATTGATAAAGTTGTACCATTTTCTTTGTTGATTGAAATGTTTTTGATTGTAAGCATTAAACATTCTTACGAACAGAACAGAACTTGAAGTTTATTATCGGCTTAAGCAATTACAGATCATCATCACTTAAGGCAGTGCAATTATTTTTGTTAAAGATATCATTTTAATTTACTGCATTCTGCACTTTATTCTGGTGTGTACCTTATGTCATGTGTTTGATGTGACAACTTTGGTTTTTCTTGCAGGGTTTAATATTTGTTGTTGACAGCAATGATAGAGAAAGAGCAGATGAGGCTAGAGATGAATTAAGCAAAATGGTAAATAATATAATTCTTCAAATCATCGAGAATACAATATTTGTGTACACTATGTCTATTGGTTAATATGTTCTTAAACATGTTTTCATTGGCTGACCACCTCACAATTTGTTTGCAACTCTTCTCGTAAATAAAACTTGGACTGTACGAGGTTGCCACTTCAGGAGAAACGAATGACTGAAAAGAACATGCATTATTTTGATAGGATAGCAGGGATCCGTTTTAATGGGGAGCTGACCCTTTGACCCCTGGAATTTCCAAAAAGCCACATTTTGACCCTCAGGATTCTGGCTGAAGGGTCAGTTTTTCTCTAAATAGGTAATTTGGCTGTAAAATAGTAAAATCTGGTCTACACTTATCAAAATGACCCTCGAGATTCAGCACCTAGTGTATCCCTTGCTTTTATATTGACTCTGAGATATTGTAAGCTCAAGATGACAAATGACATCAGTCTCTTATTACTCTTGTACATTATCTGAACCAATTATTGTATTTGTAGCTTCAAGAAGACGAATTGAGAGAGGCTAGCTTGTTGGTGTTTGCTAACAAACAGGATTTACCTAATGCTATGAGTGGATCGGAAATAACAGAAAAATTGGGATTAAACTCGGTTAAAAATAGAACAGTAAGTGAGACATGATCCTAGGGTGATGTCTTTGAATATCTTGTAAAGTTTCCCTCTTTTCAAACAGGCAGTATTACATCTGATAGACACTTTTATTATATTAAGCTCACCTGCCCCATGTTCACAAAGGATCATAGTTGATCCATAAGAATATTTGCCATTTTCTTGAAGTAGTTAAACCCTTTTTCTAGTATTTCTCATAAACTTGCCCAAAAAATACCTAAAATCTTCTAATTAACATTGTGAAACCTTACAAAAGTTCACCATGTTGTTGAATAATTAATTTATCATAATTAATAATTAATCATTAATAAACTGATCTAGATCAAATCAGGATCTTTTTCTAAATAAGCATAAAATCTGAATTTATTGCCTGAACATTTTTTGCAAAATGTTCATATCCGTCACATTTTCGAAAAGGATTAATCTTTGCATAGCAAATTGTTCAAAGTTTGAATGAAACTATAATTATTTGATTTTTATCCGGATCCTGAAAATAACTTTTTTGTGAACGCGGGGCATAAGTTCATGTAATGATGTGGTCGCAATCCTTATTATCAACATTTATGTATGTTTTGGCAACAGTGTCTGTCAGTAAATTGAGATCTTGGAAATATTATATATGAAGATCATGGTCAATTTTGGCCGTTTTCTCTGTGATTTTTTTTTAAATATTCATGAGATTCCAATACACGAAGAAATAAATATTAGGTCATGTAGAAGAGATAATTTTAATGGTCTGTATTTTAAAATAACAGTTTCATTGTCAAATTCCTGTTGAAATAGATTTATTTTATTTCAAACGTTGGATTTAATTGCAACTTAAACTCTAGAGAGTGAATATTTCAATGTTTAGCGCAACAAAAAACCCAAGTTTTGTCTGTAGAACTGTTGATAACTTACATACATTGCAGTACATGAATGCTCTTATATTTGATATTCTGATATTTGTATTTTCAGTGGTACATTCAGTCAACCTGTGCTACTCAAGGTCAAGGTCTTTACGAAGGGCTGGACTGGTTATCAAATGAATTGTCTAAGCGATGAAATCTTATAACTGACTGTAAAAGTGGGACATCTTTGTGGGGAATAAAAAAAACTAACTTACCAAGAATTTACAAATTTCTTTCAAATGTTTTAAACTAAGCATGGGGATTTATATGGACTCTATAATGTAATAAAGGAAATATATTTGTACATTGTCATTTCAGTGTTAAGTTTTAATACTTGTGTTCAATTCATTTCTGCATGAAATTCGTAAATTATCAGAGTTTTTTAGCGACCAAAAATGCTAGAAAGTGCCGTGCCCTCGGTGTTAGTTCTCTAGTATGAGTGGAATATGTCATATATTTTACATGTATGCTTATTGTCGTAACTTTGAACATCTTAATTTATTTAGTTTAGCCATCTTTCCTCTATTGTACAGTGTTTGATACACAGTGTTTGCTCTTCATATTAATATATTCATTTTTGTTCGACCGTATTTATTAATAATCAAGACATATTGAATTTTAGAAGGCTTTATTCTTGTGACAATTATAATAGTTGGTGATCAAGAAGTATGAATTAAGAAAAGTTCTTTTCCATTCAAACTCATATCTTAAGACATTCTGATGTTGATTGTTGAAATGATTTCTTGTAGCTAGGTAATGATATTGTAATAGTAACACTTGGTTGTGTATTATGTCTTGAAGTCTTGCTAGTCATTTATACGATGGCTGCATTTTTGATCCATCGAAAATCTATAATTGTGTTAGATGTATTAATAGATCTACCTGTCATTGTCATCACTATGTGGTGTTATGGCCGCACATGATGCAAATCATTATAGTTAAACATTGTCAGCAATAAAAGAATTTTCTTGTTCATTGAGATAATTTCGTCATTAAAAATGACTAATTTTAAAACATTAGCTGTTATTTTGTATATAGAGCAAGCAAGAGCATTTTTTAATTAGCTTGTCATTAATTCAATTAATTCATGTATTGTTGTCTGTTTTATGCTTGTGGGTTTGGTTACTGGTTGGATACATAATCAAAATTTAAAAGAATTTGAAGTTGAATCTATTTCCAAGATTTCATCGATTTTCTCTGAATTTGCTGCGAATATCTTCTATCAAAATCTAGTCATTCGTTACATACATGTCAAAGATTGCTGTTTCAGGCTTCGATGTTTTTGCCTTTATTACGAAAATTTAGGATTCGGTCATTTTGCATGTAATTTTTAGGTATTTAACATTTAGATAGTTGAAGCTTAGCTTTTTTGCATTATTTTTCGTGACTTGATTGTACATTCACAATACAATGGAAAAAAAACTTGATCAATTTTATCAGTGGTCATGGTTAAAATTATGGAGAAAAAAACCAGCAATTAATGTAATTAAACTCATCAAAAGCAATTGACTTTGCCAACATTCACTGGAATAAAATTTAACCGGAAATATTTTTTATAATAATCCATTGAGAATGTTGATGTACCAGTATTGGATATTGAACGTTTGTTGTTGAATCTACTCTTGTACAGTAGTATGCTATGTTGTATATATTTGTATGTTGTGTTCATGATGGTATACCGGTCCAGACCAGTGTTTACAAATAAAGGGCACTTAGACAGACTACGCTATATGTCGCTGATTTACTATATCTTTCTTCTTGTTCCATGGACTTTGTGCTTAAGGTTCCTCATTATGTTGAATTCTGTTGGTAGTAAGAAATGTTATAGATGCTTCCACGACACATCTGTATCAGTGACGGTGGTTATGACATCAGTGACAGTGGTTATGACATAGAGTATTTCCCCAATGAAATTTGACGTCTCCAAGCAATTGTTTGAAGTGTCTTTGATTGCTTTATTTTGATTTATAGAATTAAATAAACATGAAAATTGGTTATGCATGTTACATAAACAAAATTCCAGTTGAAAAACAGAAAAATTTCTAAGATTTAATGTATATTTGAAGTAAGTGTTATAGAAACATTATCATTTTGTTGTTTACTTGGAGATTTATTCCTAATATTTGAATTGCTATAAAAAGAAAGTAGATATCCAATTTTAATATTTTTGGAATGAAACTAGAAAAATATCTTGTTAGAAAATGTAAAAACATGAAAATGGGAGTTTTATGTCACTAATACAGATTTTGTTGCGGAACAGCTCTTGGGTATTAAAGATAAATGTCCTATTGTATTGAAAAAAATGTGATATACTAAGTGTTCAGTGACTCGGTTGTTTGTACGCGTCGTGGTCTAGGGTCTGTGCATGAAATATGACTTCCATGAAAAATGAAACACATTATGTAAGATTAAATGTGAAATATGGAGAGTGTATGTCATTATTATGTGTACTGGGAAGTGATGAGTATGTATATTTGTACAGTGAAATATATGGAGGAAGTAACATGTATGCGTTTTTTTAACTTCAATCAACTTGAATTTTAATTTAATGAGCCCAATTATTGCGCACCTGGGGTCTCTAGATGGGATTTATTTAGTAAGAGATGAGTTAATGTGCACCTTTTTTCACCCCAACTGGATTAAGTAAAACAGAGTTATGCCCCTTGAAGGCTTGTTTTTGTAATTTGGGGGATCTTCTAGTGAAGTATTGGTCAGATCTGTTCTACCGCTGTCCATCAACTTGAATTGCTTCATATACAGCAACTTACTCAATAGACCATACTTGCCACAGATAAAGTGTGAACCGACTTCAAAACATTAAAAACTAGAATATTTCGTTTATTCATATCTGAGTAAAAAATAGAATTATAACATAAACACATTCAATACAACACCATAACAATATGATGTAGTGATGTAACATTCTGTTAATTACCTAGGACAATTTTCACACGACTAGAGTTACATGTAGGCAGATTGCATGAGTTTAGCAATAGGGCTAAAATAAAAGTCCGAATCCATCTGATCACAATCATCTCAATAAACACTTCACATGAGGATATGGAGACAAGCAGTTAGAGGTCCCATTCAGTGACATTTCCATTAACCAATCTATGCTTTGTTTTCATGGTGTGAAAGTAGATGAAAACACACAAAGAAGTGCTTTTCTGCTTTTATTCAGTTTGAAATTAAATGTGAATTACTGTGAACTTAAATAGATAGAAAGAGAAAGTATTTTCAATGCTTAGAATTTTTGATCAAGCCAGAAATCAATTTAAACACATGCTATTTCTGACTGAGCTAAAATAGCTACAGTTGAAAATCCCATTTTTATGTTAAAGATTTGAAAAGGTCATTAGGTCTAACTTTTAGGAAGATCATGGACTTGAGTCAGACCGAGCTAAAAATGTTAAGTTATCTTGTTGCTAGGCAACTCTTGATATAAGAATGATAGAATTCAAAATAAATTTGAATAATAATGAACAACCAAATATAGTTCGAAAAAAGTGATTACTATACATTGTTTAAGTCTTTCATAGTGAAATATTAATGATTCAAGAATAAATATAACAGTAATGTGTCTTAAAAATACAAAAAATCTAATCAAAATATGTACATGATCTTTGGTGATACATGTAGTTAATATGATTCCAGTTATAATCATTGAAACTATTAAAACACTCAAACCATTTTCAAACTAGACGTGTCAATAGAACACTAATGACCCATGTATGGGGTTTTCAAGTGTTATTGATCAGAAACCAACTTTTTATATCGAAAAAGGGCCATAACTCCTCCAAATATTTGTGGATTGTAACTTAAATCGAACTTGACCTGTATTTTATTATCCTGTGCCAATGTGCCCAATATGAATTGAATCCATCCATCCTTTCAAAAGTTAAAAATCGGAAACCAATTTTTTGCACAGACAGATGCACTGACAGACGGGGGTTACTCTTTATGCCCTTTTGCCATTCTTCGAATGGTTGGGTGGTGCGGGCATAACAAACATTCAAGAGGTTACACATCGGAGATTTAAAAGGCTCATACCAAAACGTTTAACAGCCAACACTACATCTTGTCATACCAAGTGTTATTTTTATTAGATTTCCATTAACTACCATTGTAGTGACTCTCAGAATTACCATATGAAAAACACATACATTACATTGTATAATACATCGACTATTTAAAACAATACTACATGTACATGTGATAGGCAGTGTGCTAAGAATTAGTCATCAGTACTTTAAGTAATGGAATCGTTCTGTTTTATTTTTATCAATATGAAGGAATTTCGGAGCAGAATAAATTTTACAGAACACAGAATTTGTATGACAAACATTGCACCTTCATAACAAAAGGGCACTTGACACCCTTAGGGGACTGATTTCTCTACAAAAAATAAGGGAATTTTGCTTCATAAAATATGAAAAGGGGAATTTGAGCCAAACTCAAATGACCATATTTATATACTTTTTTACACCGGTTTTAATCAACTATGTAAAATATACTGACTTCTGTCCAGTATCTTGATACCGTTAAAGCAGTGGGAATTAACCCAAACTAATTATGAGGGATCATTGTGAATGGCTATCATATAGGGGAAAACATAATATATTAGTACACATAAATGGACCCAAATATTGCCTAAGCCTAACAAGAGCCCAGGGGCATTATTCACAAACACTTTAAGTCTGAATACCCCAAGTCTGAAATCAAGACTTAGACTTTTCAAAATCTATATTTAGCACACATGAAATTCCGTCTGAATTATTATTGTTTCACTCCCTACACTTTTACCAATTTTTATTAAAATCTTTATTGTTATAACAACTAGGAGCAGAAAGAAGATTGAACAGTCTAACTTTCAGACTTAAAATAAATATGAATAAGACCCCTGTACCATAACATGTTATAGAACAATAGTAAAAACAGGGTTGCAATAACATACAAGGGAAATACACATATCCTTCACTCTGTAATGTCAGCAACATTCAATAACAACATTGTTCGTAACAACACATCCATTTATTAAGTCAACAACATTATCATATCCTACATTCCTCCAATACAAAGATATTTCACTTCTAAATATTCTTCAATTCCAAAACCAATTCCTCCTTCCCTACCAAGTCCAGATTCCTTGTATCCACCGAACGGTGCTTCTGGCGTAGAGAATAGTCCTTCATTTACTCCCACAATTCCATACTCTAAAGCCTCGCCTACACGCCATTGTTGCGCAGCATCACTTGTGTACAAATATGCTGAAATTTAAAAGTTACCGTGACAATACACCTCAAAATTAAGAACACAATTAGCAAGTCCATTTTCACTGTTTTGCCTTTTATTCAACCTCAATAAACAGACCACCAATTTTCAAGGGTGCAAGGGGTGGTCACATTATTGAGGTTTTACTGTACTTATGCAAAATCTAACGAATGTGAAGTAGGTAATCACATGTCAAAACAAACATACCACAACACAATTCAAATAACATTCTTAGATTAAAGACATTGAAGTCTTTTGACATTTTAATGTAATTATGAAGTCAAATGATTTGTAGTGTTCAAACAATTTCCTTAAAGCTACAAAGGAATTGCAGCAATGTTTTATATACATAAGTCAAAAAGATAAAGATAACAATATTCAATGTATAAGCAAACATTAACTTGTCGTTATCTAGGTTCAAACAGTACTAGCACATACAGTCGGACCTCGCTTATTCGACAACCTTTTATCTGCATACTTGGTATCATCCCGAATAAATATCAGGACCCCATGTATCTTCTTACACAAGTTGAATTGAAATGGGCTAATGAAAACCATGTATTATTCGAAATAAAATGTTGGACCCGATGAATTGGCATGAACGAGGTGCAGCTGTGGTAGGCTACAGAGATGCAGTCACATGAACGAGGTGCAGCTGTGGTAGGCTACAGAGATGCAGTCACATGAACGAGGTGCAGCTGTGGTAGGCTACAGAGATGCAGTCACATGAACGAGGTGCAGCTGTGGTAGGCTACAGAGATGCAGTCACATGAACGAGGTGCAGCTGTGGTAGGCTACAGAGATGCAGTCACATGAACGAGGTGCAGATGTGGTAGGCTACAGAGATGCAGTCACATGAACGAGGTGCAGCTGTGGTAGGCTACAAAGATGCAGTCACATGAACAAGGACCAGCTGTGGTAGGCTACAGAGAAGCAGTCACATGAACAAGGACCAGCTGTGGTAGGCTACAGAGAAGCAGTCACATGAACAAGGACCAGCTGTGGTAGGCTACAGAGAAGCAGTCACATGAACAAGGACCAGCTGTGGTAGGCTACAGAGAAGCAGTCACATGAACAAGGACCAGCTGTGGTAGGCTACAGAGATGCAGTCACATGAACGAGGACCAGCTGTGGTAGGCTACAGAGAAGCAGTCACATGAACAAGGACCAGCTGTGGTAGGCTACAGAGAAGCAGTCACATGAACAAGGACCAGCTGTGGTAGGCTACAGAGAAGCAGTCACATGAACGAGGACCAGCTGTGGTAGGCTACAGAGATGCAGTCACATGTACGAGGACCAGCTGTGGTAGGCTACAGAGATGCAGTCACATGAACGAGGACCAGCTGTGGTAGGCTACAGAGATGCAGTCACATGAACGAGGTGCAGCTGTAGATGGCTACAGAGATGCAGTCACATGAACGAGGTGCAGCTGTAGATGGCTACAGAGATGCAGTCTGTACTTGCTAGTATTATTCTACTCACCTGCCAATCCAGCAGAAGTTCCGTTAGCCAACACAATTGCTTCTTCTTCTGTTTTAAACCTGTTAAAATATTGAAGAGTCACATTAATCCAGTCTGATGTAAATCAATAACAAATGATATTGGTAGGGTTAAAATATGCCACATTATGTCAAGTTTGATAATGTAACATACATGAATGTGTGATTCCTACTCCTTTGTCATGCTTTCAATCAAGATATGTTGATACCTAAATCAACTGATATTAGGTGCAGTAAAATGAAAATCACTGTACTAAAATGTCTGACCTTTCTTTTTTTAGTAGTGTGAAACACTTTTCCCTATCAACACAAGCATCAGCAAATAAGAACATACCCACAATGGCATCAGCAAATTAGAACATACCCACAATGGCATCAGCAAATTAGAACATACCCACAATGGCATCAGCAAATTAGAACATACCCACAATGGCATCAGCAAATTAGAACATACCCACAATGGCATCAGCAAATTAGAACATACCCACAATGGCATCAGCAAATTAGAACATACCCACAATGGCATCAGCAAATTAGAACATACCCACAATGGCATCAGCAAATTAGAACATACCCACAATGGCATCAGCAAATTAGAACATACCCACAATGGCATAATAAAATTAGAACACATCCCAATAGCATGTTTAGTATGCAAGTGAATTAGATACTATAAAACTGGTTTCAGTAATTTAAGCATTAATTTATGAATTCATTATCTCCCGAATTTATTATCAGCATGAACGTTTTTATGCTTTCATAACGAGAGCGTAAATATCGCAAATACTTCTTGTTGCAAATCACTTCAGAGTCCGACTTGTTAAAAGTTCCCAATAATAAGCAAGCAAGTGTTGGTAAGTTGGTAAGTACAGTTAACTTAGCTAATAACTATATTGAGGGGACCGTTGGAATAATATCATTGAATCAGAATAGTGTTATATCCAAGATTGACTGTTTCTGCAGACGAAATTGGAAGTTTGAATGTAGCATAATATGCTGGATTAAGAATGTGGAGTTTACTGTACACTATAGCGATATTGTTATAAGTGGAGTTTACTGTTCACTATAGCGATATCGTTATTTAGTGGAGTTACTGTACGCTATAGCGATATCGTTATTTAGTGGAGTTTACTGTACACTATAGCGATATTGTTACATGTGGAGTTTACTGTACACTTTTAACAGAGGTTACTCACTTCTGTATACCAGCTACAGGTCCAAATATTTCTTCTTTAACACACAACATATTTGAATTTACATCTTGTAGTAAGGTTGGTTCATAGAATGCTTCTCCTGCAGAGCTTCTCTGTCCGCCTCTAACTACCTTGGCCCCTTGTTTCACTGCATCTTGTACAAAACTATCCACCTGTCAAATAAAATTTAAACCTTATATAAACAATACAAGACATTAAATCCCATCCAAAAACTAAATCAGGGGTTTGAAATACACTCTCACACCAAAAAGCAACATTCTTTTGTGGAGACAGATTGTCATGAGTTCTCTCCCTTTATCCCTTCTAGATTTCCCCCCTTTATCCCTTCTAAATGGAGACTCTATAAGGGATAAAGGGAGACAACTTGTGACAATTTCCTGTGGTTGTGGACGAAGTCATGGATAGAAGGGTCTTCATGATTTTTCAGGAGTGGGCAATTTTACTCCTTATTTCTCAGAACACTACCGAACATCCACAATTAATGTTAACTATCTTAAGGCACACTTTAGGTTATTAGAAAAGCCAGTGCTTTTGTACACACGAACATGACAAATGTTGACCTCACATTTCAGCAAAGTCTTTTACTAGGCAATTATCTTGCTATTAACTATGAGTTTTTATGATTTTTGAAGAAGAAATGGTGCAAATTACCTAAGTAACACAAATCTGTCATTTTGTAGTCCATCTATTGCAGCAATTACTTAGGGAGAAGCCAGACCAACTCCTTATCTATATGTAGTCACTATCCTCATGTTGTCGATTGTTGTCATTGCCAACAGAGAGTGACTAATTACCAGGCAGGTTGGCATTTACAAATACGAATCCTTCTGTTCAAGGATTATGAATATGTACATTAAAACTTTCAATAGTTTTTTCCTACCTTATCAACAGCTCTAGAATTGATTTGTGGACCCTGTGTAATCCCCTTGGCCATACCATCTCCGACTCTGATCTGACTGTCCATAGCTGCAGCAAATTTAGCAACAAATGCTTCATATAGTCCTTCTTGTACCATAAATCTGTTTGCACAAACACACGTCTGAAATAGACCAGAACTTCTTACTTAAACTTTTGTTCTGGAGTCAATCACAAAAATCTACAGTAGTGAATGGTGCAAAGGGTTTTAAGATCATACCGCACAAGGACTCAGGCTTGAACTACAGATCTCCCAAAGCATCTCAATCTCAGCTAAATCTCAGCTCAAATATTGCCTCAAATCGTTGAGAATTTCCTCTTCGGAGACCGTATTCAAAATTGGTATTACATAACGAAAAACAATGAGATGATCATTTCAAAGAAGATTTTCAAGCAATCCATAATGAGATTTGTCTTAAACTCAGACTCTGATTTGAGCAAAATCTCAATATAGATTTCTATTTGAGATGCTTTGGGAGATTGTGGTCAGGCTGCATTGTACAGATAGGTTCAAGAAACTTTATAAAGATTGATGCAATCATTCAACAGACATATAAAGGTTGGGAATAAATTTACCAAATGAAACAAAAGATTATAATTGGTAGAACTGACAGATGCTCCCTTAGTTTGTGAAAAATCATCCAACAGGATCAATTTGCCAACAAACCCTTCTTGGAAATGAAGCTTTCCGTTAAGTTTCACTGAATTCCGGTAGGTGGTTGCTGGGAAAGACACAAATGCGGGACCTACGTATACAACTTTGACAGAGACACATACCTGACCGGCACATCTAAACTTGGAGGCCATAGCACCTACTACAGCAGCATCTAGATCAGCACTGTCGAATACAATAAATGGAGCATTTCCTCCAAGTTCCATGCTGCATTTCTTCACTGTGCTAGCTGATTGCTGCAGTAAAATCTACAACACAACAAAATGCTATGAATATATCATGTGTCAAAATTGTGAGGACAGAAAAAACTAGATGGTAGTTTTTGTAACAAAAAGGTATGTCTTCCCCATGGCAGGTTGTCAGTACTTGTAATACAGATACAGGATGTTTGAATAAAATGGGTATGCAAAAGAAGTCAAATGAAATAATGCAACATATGAAATAAACAAGAAATATAGTAATATGACCTTTTAACTGTAAAAGTGACCTTGACCTTGAAACAAGCTGGTTGAAACATGTGCTCTGCATATCTTCTCGATATCATGAACATTTGTTACAAAAGTTATTTCAAACTCCTTAAAGATCTTCAAGAGATATGGAGCGGACACAAAATATAGTTATTTGACCTCAAAGTCTGAACATGACCCTCAACTGAGCTGCAGAAACGGGCTTTCTGTACATTGTCTCAATAAGGTAAACCTTTGTGGCAGGTTATTTCAAAATCCTTCCAGCAGTTTAAAAGTCATGGAGTGGTCACCATTTGTGACAGACTGATGGACAGATGGATGGCTAGACAAAAGAAGCAAAAACAGTCTCAATAATCAGACCACCTCACAAGTAAGCCTGACGTTCGTATGAACCAATGGTGGTTTTATTATTGAGGTCAACTGGAGAAGTGGAGAAGGACCCTGGAAGCAGAGTTGTGACCCGTCCATTTACAAATGTATTGTGGGGAGAAACTAGTGAAGACCCATTCCCAACCATGGGTGAAAAGGACTCAGTTAATCCGAGACTTCTCTGACCCTATAGCCTTTTTTTCTTCTTTTTTTTTTTTGCGGCGTAGGGTCAGAGGAACTCCTATAGTAAAAACCCGGGGATTACTGAAAACCACACAGTCGTGTAGTCGTATACTTTCAACGGTGTGTGTGGCGTTTTGTCTCATTTTAACGAGAAGTTAGCCGAACAAATCGGTAAATTGATATTTAATTTACCAATCTGCATCGATCACGTGACAGCCAGGTGCTTTGACCCAAATACATATTTACATGAAGAAAATTATTTTTTTAGCTTACTCTGAAAAGGATTGACCGTTACAACGTATTAAAGGTTTTCAAAACAAATGTTACGGTTCAGATAGGTTAATTAATATATTGATAACAGATGTATATGCTTGAAATGTTAATCCAATGAATGTTTACATAGATGTATTGATTTAAAGTTCCTCTCCCGCGCGGGAGAGGAAATCCCCGGGTTTTTACTATATGAGTTCCTCTGACCCTAACCAGCAACATGAAATATAAAAAATCGTAAAAGGGGCTGGTTTAGGGACAGAGAAGGCTCGGATTAGGACTCAGTAAATAAGTACATAAAATAGCCGTTACCTTGCCAACAGCTGACGAGCCAGTAAAAGATATCAGTGAGACAAGTGGACTTTCACACAACATTTTCCCGACCTCGGATACATTTCCTCTATCACATGTAACTACATTGAACACACCTGGAGGAATTCCTGCCTCTGTGAAAATCTGAAACATGCAGAAAAACACATTTATTACCAGTAGGTATTTATATCAGATAAACATTTGCAGCAATAATTAACACAATTCATCACAGACTTTGAGAAGTAATATGTGTGTTGGGTTTGCATTTCACCAACAATGTTTTTACTACCTGGACATAGAGTTTACCAACTTTACCAACTGAAATGTCAAATCTGAAAAAATAATTGATATGTACTATAAGATAATAGGAATAGATAATAGGAACAAGAAATGGGCAATGCCCACAAACCAGGATTTAAACCTAATTATATAATATATGCACCCACACTTAGATATATTATATGTATATGCAACAACACTACACCAAGTTTGATGTCAATACACCCACGCACAGGGAAGATATTAAGTGGAAACTGATTTTTAAATTTTAAGTGACCTTGACCTTAGACGGAACAAACCCAAAAGCAATGCCAAGCGAGCTGTCCACATTTTCTAACTATACACCATGTTTGGTTACAATAGGATCAACAGAACTCAAGTTATTCGCCGGAAACCAAATAGCTATTTTTAGTAACGGTGACCTTGACCTTAGACGGAACGAGTCTGAAAGCAATCCCAAGCGAGTTCTCTACATGTGCTTTCTATACATTAAGTTTGATGTCAATATGATCAACGAAACAAAAGTTATTCGCCAGAAACCAAATTTCTATTTTTAGTAACGGTTTTAGCGACCTTTGGCGGACCGAACCCAAAAGCAATCCCATGTGAGCTCTCCACATGTTCTTACTGTACACCAAATTTATGATCAACAGAACTCAAGTAATTTGCCGGAAACCCCCAGTTTGACGCCTACCCGCTCGCCCGTCCACCCGCCCAACGACACACGCCATTCTAATAACCTCGTTTTCTTTGAAAACCTGGTTAAAAATTGAATTTTCTATCATCAAACCATGATAAACCCATTCTCCAACACAACATAAGCTTCATCAGTGCTTCTTTGTCAATAGAACATATTGAGGCATACATATAGATCCCTCAATGGAAATTAACTGATAAATACATCAGGAATGGCTTAATTTTCAGGATAAATAACAATATATTTGTCTTCTTACCTCAAATAGAGCAAGACCAGATAATGTATTTCGACTACTTACCTCACAGAGACCAAGACCAGATAATGTATTTTGACTACTTACCTCACAGAGACCAAGACCAGATAATGTATTTTTGACTACTTACCTCACAGAGAGCAAGGGCAGATAATGTATTTCGACAACTTACCTCACAGAGAGCAAGGGCAGATAATGTATTTTGACTACTTACCTCACAGAGAGCAAGGGCAGATAATGTATTTTGACTACTTACCTCACAGAGAGCAAGGGCAGATAATGTATTTTGACTACTTACCTCACAAAGAGCAAGGGCAGATAATGTGTTTCGACTACTTACCTCAAATAGAGCAAGACCAGATAATGTATTTCGACTACTTACCTCACAGAGAGCAAGGGCAGATAATATATTTCGACAACTTACCTCACATAGGTAAGGGCATATAATGGAGTAATTCACTACTTACCTCACCTAGGGCAAGGGCAGATAATGGAGTATTTGACTACTTACCTCACATAGGGCAAGGGCAGATAATGGAGTATTTGACTACTTACCTCACATAGGGCAAGGGCAGATAATGGAGTAATTCACTACTTACCTCACCTAGGGCAAGGGCAGATAATGGAGTATCTTCTCCAGGTTTTACAACAACTGTACATCCTGCAGCAAGGGCAGCACATGCTTTCCTTGTTATCATTGCATTAGGAAAATTCCACTGAAAATATGAAATATAATTCAAAATTTATAAATAATAGCAATAATGATTATGTGGATAAAAACATAAATTCAGTATATCATTACAAGTAGACAAAATAAAAATGCATAAATGCACACCCTCATTTTTAAAAAGTAAACATTTCAATTTTTAGAATGCTTCAGACATAAACTTGCTAAAAATGCTTTTTATAAAAAAACAATCACAAATTGTGTGAATTGACGGTTCTATCAGCAGGAAGTGGAATTCCAAAAACCCAACAGAGCCAGGTACCATAGAATACACATGAACATTCTAAATTGGTAGAGCATTAAGAGGAAGCCATTTATCAAATTGTAATAACAATTACAGTGGAATTTCAATGGCTTGAACTGCTGAGGACTGACGAGATTAGTTCAAATAAAACATAGTCCTAGGCAACCAAAGTTGTGTTGAATACGTGGCATGTACAACAGCTTACAAATAAACTTACGGATATTATAATTAGATAGAGAATTTAAATAGGACTGCATTAAGTGTGTTTGACACAACAGAGTTCCAGCCAATGGGAGTCCACTGTATTGTACTATAAAAACAGATGACAAGAAACATATTACATACTGGGGTTATCATACCACAGACACCAATTGGTTGTTTCAATGTGAAAATTTTCTTTGTAGGGAATGGACTGCTGACAATATTGCCCTGTACACGCCTTCCTTCCTCAGCAAACCATTCACAGAACCCCGCACCATAGTTTACCTCACCCATGGCTTCAGCTGTTGGCTTTCCCTGTTATACGAACATTGCAGATACAAGTTAAACTCCACATCTCAGCACAGGGTTATAAAGAATACTTTCATTCAGCACTCATATCTCAAATCATATTGAGACATGATATTGAATATGCAAAATGTAAGATTGTGTTAAATTGAATGTACTGAATAGGCTTTGTGGCCCATTTCCTTACAGATCTGGAAGTAATTACTAAGTCCGAGTGTAGTGTGTGGCACTCACACCCAATAATTACTCCTATATCTCATAATTTTATTAAAATCTCACAGAAAATGTATCAAAAAGGATTTTTTTATGCATGTTCCACACTCAAATATCCGACTAATAAGAGTAAGTTTTGTGACTTGAGATACGAGTGCCGAATGTAAGCATCCATTATAATCCTGGGATTTAGACTTATCTGCCATACAAGTCAGACCACTCGTGGGATTTAGACTTATCTGCCATACAAGTCAGACTCTCCTGTGATTTAGACTTATCTGCCATACAAGTCAGACTCTCCTGGGATTTAGACTTATCTGCCATACAAGTCAGACCACTCCTGGGATTTAGAATTATCTGCCATACAAGTCACACCACTCCTGGGATTTAGACTTATCTGCCATACAAGTCACACCACTCCTGGGATTTAGACTTATCTGCCATACAAGTCACACCACTCCTGGGATTTAGACTTATCTGCCATACAAGTCACACCACTCCTGGGATTTAGACTTATCTGCCATACAAGTCACACCACTCCTGGGATTTAGACTTATCTGCCATACAAGTCAGACTCTCCTGTGATTTAGACTTATCTGCCATACAAGTCAGACTCTCCTGTGATTTAGACTTATCTGCCATACAAGTCACACCACTCCTGGGATTTAGACTTATCTGCCATACAAGTCAGACCACTCCTGGGATTTAGACTTATCTGCCATACAAGTCAGACCACTCCTGGGATTTAGAATTATCTGCCATACAAGTCAGACCACTCCTGGGATTTAGAATTATCTGCCATACAAGTCAGACCACTCCTGGGATTTAGAATTATCTGCCATACAAGTCAGACCACTCCTGGGATTTAGAATTATCTGCCATACAAGTCAGACCACTCCTGGGATTTAGACTTATCTGCCATACAAGTCACACCACTCCTGGGATTTAGACTTATCTGCCATACAAGTCACACCACACCTGGGATTTAGACTTATCTGCCATACAAGTCAGACAACAAGACTACAATACATTTGAGATCATTAGAAAAAGGAAGTCCCCACTTGAATGTCATGATATGTCCAAAGCATACATGTATCACGATATATTGGAATATATTAGCAAACATATTGCAATAATATTATGCACCACAACATATTGCTTCATATACCCAAGATATGACTCTAGCTTTTTCTTACATGAACACATTCAGTCCACTAAAAACTCTCATTTCAGTGTTTGACTAGTTATTAAATATGTTTTCATGACTATAAAGAAATACACAAAAACTTAACAATTATCATTCTCATTTCAGTTTTGGACTTACATGAGGTTTCATGAAAACACTATGTCATCAAATTTCATATAATCTTTCGCTGCATATTGCAATATACCAATATACCATTATATCATGACACCCCAAGGCTATTGATTCCTCAAGGGGACAATTGGGTCTCTCTTCTATTTAAGTTGGGTTTACATAACAGTCAAACAATAGACATCAGCAAGTTTGCATGTCAAATACGTCAAAGCCCACTGATTATCAAACTCATTCAAATCTCAGTGAACATACATATTTATCCTAGCATTCAATACAATCATGTTATAAGCGTTGCATGATATTATCGTATCTTATAATGTTAACATGTGACGTAAACAAACAATACTTATAATGAAAAGTATTTGTTTTATAAAACAATAATTTTAGCACTGTAATCAATTCCTCATTTGTATGTTAAATCCACAGGATATTGCCATGAGTTCTCTCCCTTTATCCCTTCTAGAGTAACTATACACAATGTATATGCATATACTGTAGAAGGGACAAAGGGAGAGAACTCTAGATGTGAAAAAGGGGAAATAACTCATGACAATCTCCTATGGCCCTCAGTAAATTACATTTTCCAAAGTAATAATCTTAGCCAGCTCTCCTTTCTTCTCCAGCATGATTCTATACGCCCTCTTCAAGGCTTCACCTCGTTCCTGAAATAGAAAGTGAATACATGGGTGTTTATAACTCAGAAATCCAGTTCTGCTCCTTCAGTAATTCGTTTGACCATTTTGGGGGCCATTTATGGGTACAATTCCCCTACTCAAATTTTCACCTATTTCCGTTTAAAACTTCCCTCACAAAAAAAAGAAATTTGGAATAAAATGAGTTGGGATTTATCCACATTTCTTTAAACATTTGTCAGAAAATACGGTACATGTATAAATGTCATAATTGATTAAAAACAGTACACAGTTTTAAAAATTGACAATCAAGGCTTTGGCTGAACGTCCTCTTTTCACCTTCTCAAGATTCTAAATTACCACATTTGAGGGACGAGTTTCAGTCCCCAAGAAAAACATATTATGATAAAATAAATGTTTTAAAATCAAGATCAATCACACATGTTGCCAGGAAAACGTCTCAATAACTCTATAGGTAAAGTGTCTGCTTGAGTGTGGTCAATCTCTGACCACATTATTCCAAAGACAAGCAATGTGATACTGGTAGCTTCCTTGTTAGGCACTCAGCACAGGAGATTGGCATGCATGGCATAGACTTTATCTCCTAACTTTACCTTTCATAAACTGAGTGCCACAAGAGAGTGTCATGAGTTCTCTTCCTTTATCCCTTCCAGAGTGAGAGAACTTGTGACAATCTCCTGTGGTACTTAGTATATGAAAGGTAAAGTCAGGAGATAACTATGTCAGAGCATGTAATAGCTAGTGACCATTTTGTTGGTTACACTAGAGTACCTAATGTTACCTGTTGACCATATGAGACATCAATAAAGCTTTTTTTTACCTTTAGACCATTTAAAATCCTTGTGACATCTAAACTACTACAGTATCAGGAATGATAAATATGTATGACTAATCTACAGGAGACTGTCAAGAATTCTCTCCCTTTAGCCCTATGTACTGTATAATATATACATATACTATAGAAGGGATAAAGGGAGATAACTCTAGAAGGGATGAAGGGACAGAACTCATGACAATCTACTGTAGACTAAACACTTTAAACATTTGCTATAAAATCAGACAAAATACTGATTCATGTACATTTCCAGTAGTGATGAGTGTTGATGTTTTACCTTGGCTGTTGTTTTCTTCCATGTTTGAAAGGCTTTGTATGCAGATTGGATGGCAGCTTCTGTATCTTTAGCTGTCATGTCAGGTACTGCACCTATCACTGATCCATCAGACGGATTTGTAACTGAAGATATGCATCAAAGTGATCAAATTACGACATAATTATGTACATTATTTCTAAATAAACAATAAATCTTAGCATCTTGAACATTAAAGAGAACTTCTTGTTTGGATAAAAAAGATAAAAACTCTTTAATATTGAGATATAACTATCATTATGCATGGAAGATTTTACCAGATTGCTAGGCACCACTCTGTCCTTAGAAGACACTAGTCCTAGTATGAAGCCAAAGAGCCACTGGCAATTAAAACTCAAATTTTGCAACTAAAAAAAAGTTTGCCCTAATAGAGGAAATCCAGAATTAACTAAAATGGGTTCTTACCAGTGGTAAAAACAAAAGTTAAGTTTAGATCTATTGAAGTTCAATCAGACTTGAAATCCCATCTTCGTTTCACTGAGACTCGAGCATTATATTAACTGAATATTGTTATGTATTGTTGTTTGTACTGCAGGATTACAGGCCAATCACCATATTTATATCAATCTGGTGCATATCTATTGTCACACTATAGCCAATTGTATACCAATTACTTAGTTTATCAAATTAATTACATATTTTTCAAATATGGCTATCAACCTCTGAAAACTAGTGCCCAGCCCATCAAGATTCTCCAGGTAAATACATAGCTACACATTGCAGTAAATTGCATTTCATTCCCCAGAAAACATACCATTGTAGGTAGCTCCATTTTTGGCAGAGACCCATTCTCCGTTCACAAAAGCTTTGTCTTTGATCAGAGTTGACATACTGGAACCTTGTACAAATAATCTGTTTATAACACCTTTGGAAAAAAGCTGACGAGACGTATCGAAGACGATGAACAAACTTCTTGGCATCTGTAAGAAACAATTTTGTTAGGAAATAATGTATGGATTAAGAATAAGAGCATAGGAGATATCATTTATCCTTTCTAGAGTTCTCTCCCTTTATCCCTTCTATAGTATATGTTTATATAGTACTATTTTTTTTGTATTTGTATTACTGTGTTTATGAGGTCGCCTGTCGCCGCGCACATTTTATAATGCACTTTATGGTATTTTGGTCGACCCGGTATGTCCCCCGCACACCATAAATAGACTTTTTGAAACCGACTGGGGAAATTTACCTGCCAGTAGATCAGTATAGGTCAAACAGACAATTTTTGAAGCCAAATAAGGTCACTGCACAGTGCCAATGAGACCCATCGTACAGTCACCATTTTCCTGGGATCTAACCAGTACTTTCCTGGAATCTACCCCGTACTTTCCTGGTTACATGCCAATACTATGTTAGGTGGGAAACACTGAAAAGCATTTCTGATTTATCCGGCGAGACGAGGGATTGAACCCACGACCTTCAGATTAGTAGTCAGCAGTGTTAACCACTGAGCCACAGGGCCACCTTATATAGTACTATAAATACAGACAGTACTATATATACATATGCTCTAGAAGAGATAAAGGGAGAGAACTCCAGGAGGGATAAACAGAAAGAACTTGTGACAATCTCCTGTGAATAAGAGGAGGGAGAAATATCATTACTTCATTGATACATTTACTTGTGATATATTGGAGAGCATTAAACATACATGTATACACTTCATGTCCATGTTTAAAAACTAGGGTATCAATAATATAGAGAATTTGTTAGCAAGCAAGTGAAATGTGCACAGAGCCAGTTCCAAATTACATTGGGGGAAATAGGGCCATTATATACCACAGGACGCAACAGATTGTCACTAGTCTCCCCCTTCTATTTCAATTCTATAGCATATGTATATTGACTACAATACCATATACATGAACTATACAAGGGTTAAAGGGAGAACAACTGGCCCCTGTGGAAGTGAGCTGATTTTAGCTTTCAATGTAATAGAATATACAAGTTTGCCAAATCTAACAAGGGGCCCACACACAGGTCCGACCAAGTCATCCACTGACATTTATTTCTGTTCCAACTTTTGGTTAAGTAAAAAGTTTTAACATTAATTGAAATAAATAAATTATGTAATATTGTTGTATACATGTATAACGTTGATTGGACAACAAAAGAGATTATGGTGACAGTCAAGTCATATTGTCGTTATTCAACGTATACTGTTGGCAAAACCAACTAAACACGATATTCATGCAACGCAAGGCTTTTTCTCAGAATATCAAGATATGGACGTCCTAGAAAATGGTCCCGCAGCCGGTGCACAACCAAACGTTCAGAAAGTGGAGTTCTAACAAGATATGCACGCTATAGTTTACATGAAAATGTAAAGTTAAATACAATAAACAAAGAGGAAAACACTTGCCTCGATGACAAACTACGATTTCCAACAAAACAAGCTTTTGATGTGAGCAATTATTTTGACATTTCGTTGTAAGAGTAGTCGCCCTTTACATACTAAGTACAGACAAGTTTAAAGCCCGTTCCGATACGTTATGCGAAAGTGAAAGAATATTGGATTTTTTTACAGCCCGTTTCAAGATCATTGTACAACGCATATTGCTAAACTTTCAAATAATGAAGGCGCATTGACTCATTTACAAAGTTATTTTTATATAGACATACACACGGAATTGATCTTATTCCTAACTACACACTTTATAGTTCAGTTATCAGAAATGGTGGTAAATAACGCCCGGTCGACCGAACGTGCACATCATTTTCCCAGGGCTGTTTTGGTTTTAAAATTGATAATAAGATATTACACATGTATTGTGAAATTCAGACCACAGAACTAGTCCATGCCAGCACATCATCTTGGACAAGCTACGCTAGATGCCATTAGAGTTAAAACAATTAACACTGCAATAATCTAATGGATTGAAAAAACAGAATCTAGTCATGCTCTTTAAGTTGACTCAAGAGAAAATATTTCTGGTTAAAATTTAGTACATACGAGAACAAATTGAGCAGATCCAGATTTGCCTATTGAAATGTACAATTTCGAAACAAAATGGGATAAGTTTTACCCACGATATGAAGCAATTTATGTAAATGACTTACCCGATAAAATGGACGTATGTCTTCACATCTAACTCACGTTTAATGTCTAAGATAAAATCCCCTCACTTAAGATATGCACGAGATAATCTCTGTTCAAAATGGGGACACACAGTTTGGCATATAAACTGATAAAGGTATCTACTGCGCTTCAATGCTATCTCAGCTCAGTTTTAAACTAGTAAAGATGCAACGTACACATATATTAACTGTGTAAACATCGAATTATGAACTACAGGTCATAATTATGTAATCCATGTATATACTTGTATAGGACACGTGTCGGTACAGCAGTACAGACTTCTCCATGCCACATAATTCAATTTCTATACAGAAAATAGCACAGGTATTCGACTCGTCTGTTTTGTCAATAAATACATAAGTATTATATAAGGAACAGGGTAATATAGGCTGTTAGATTGACCGTGATCAGCAGTGTATGAACTTTCAGGACCGATCCATGTCAATTTAGGTAAGGAAATACTCGCGGGCTTACAAGGCAATAACTGTTGTTTGAATTACTTTTCTATCAATTAAAGCACATCCGCGACTTTTTCTCCGTCAAGCTTACAGACAAACACGAACATTTCAAAGCACATAGGTGATATATTCATACGTTCCCGGTTGATATAACAACACTATACATTCGCAGAATGAATTCATATCACCCAGGTTGATTCATTGGCAAAGCAGATGAGCCAAACACCTGTGAACAATAGGCTCAATGCAAAAACCAATCTACCTTTTTCTCGGGGTATGGATGTACATGTAATTCTAACCAGGCACAATTTTAAATGCATTTAATCCCCGAAAATTGATGTTTTTCCATATGTTTGTGACAAAAATATAATACAAAGATCTATGTAAACAGCGAAACATGCTTGAAACCACCAATACCTTAGTTTTATGTACTTATAGTCCGGATTCACAATGTTTCTCTCCTCACTCACTGTATAGGACACAAATGATAATTTGACCGTCGAGTTTGACCCTTTCGTTCACGGTGGGTATATTTAATTTGACTCAGCAGATAAACCTGATGTAATACAAATTGAGATTGATCTTAAAGCTCAAACATCGTTCTGTTTCAAAAATCTCATTGTTTACCTGTCATCAAGTTAATATAGTGGTAAGATTATTAAACCAGTGGTACGGTGTTCTGCATGCCGAGACATAAATAATCTGCTAATCTACTTAGATATATGTCCATGCGGCATATACGGCAACTATGATACGGTACATTTGTACAAGAGGAGATTGTCACGAGTTCTTTCCCTTTGTCCCTTCTGTAGTGTACTTATGTATAATATAGTACTATTACAGCTACTATAGAATAGACAAAGGGAGATAACTCTAGATAGGAAATAACTCATATCAATCTGAGTATTGTACGCTCCTAATTCATGTAGATTGTGTAACACACGATGCTGTGTGGTAAATCAATGTGTTTATTTTTAACACTAAGTTGAGAACGATAACGAGATTTGATCATGGAATGTATAACCTTAAACCCAGGACTCAATGTGGCAGATCATGGAGTGTGTATAACCTTAAACCCAGGACTCAATGTGGCAGATCATGGAGTGTGTATAACCTTAAACCCAGGACTCAATGTGGCAGATCATGGAGTGTGTATAACCTTAAACCCAGGACTCAATGTGGCAGTTCATGGAGTGTGTATAACCTTAATAAACCCAGGACTCAATGTGGCAGATCATGGAGTGTGTATAACCTTAATAAACCCAGGACTCAATGTGGCAGTTCATGGAGTGTGTATAACCTTAAACTCAGGACTCAATGTGGCAGATCATGGAGTGTGTATAACCTTAAACTCAGGACTCAATGTGGCAGATCATGGAGTGTGTATAACCTTAAACTCAGGACTCAATGTGGCAGATCATGGAGTGTGTATAACCTTAAACCCAGGACTCAATGTGGCAGATCATGGAGTGTGTATAACCTTAAACTCAGGACTCAATGTGGCAGATCATGGAGTGTGTATAACCTTAAACTCAGGACTCAATGTGGCAGTTCCACTGTGACATCGATTGGCACAAACACATCCAATAAAAAAATATAAAAAAAGTCATCTACATTCCTCAAACCTCGGTAACACCGACGTACAAATTATAAGCGCAATCTGCTGCACATAGTTTCCAGTTTCATCACATTTTCCGTTTAGAAATACTATTCTCCATTCATCGTCAATCGATACGGTGTATATTGGCTCCTTCTCATATAGATACGGTGTATATTGGCACCTGCTCATATAGATACGTGTATATTGGCCCCTGCTCATGTAGATACGGTGTATATTGGCCCCTGCTCATATAGATACGTGTATATTGGCCCCTGCTCATGTAGATACGGTGTATATTGGCACCTGCTCATATAGATACGTGTATATTGGCCCCTGCTCATGTAGATACGGTGTATATTGGCTCCTGCTCATGTAGATACGGTGTATATTGGCACCTGCTCATGTAGATACGGTGTATATTGGCCCCTGCTCATGTAGATACGGTGTATATTGGCCCCTGCTCATATAGATACGTGTATATTGGCCCCTGCTCATGTAGATACGGTGTATATTGGCCCCTGCTCATGTAGATACGGTGTATATTGGCCCCTGCTCATATAGATACGTGTATATTGGCCCCTGCTCATGTAGATACGGTGTATATTGGCCCCTGCTCATGTAGATACGGTGTATATTGGCCCCTGCTCATGTAGATACGGTGTATATTGGCCCCTGCTCATGTAGATACGGTGTATATTGGCTCCTGCTCATGTAGATACGGTGTATATTGGCACCTGCTCATATAGATACGTGTATATTGGCCCCTGCTCATGTAGATACGGTGTATATTGGCCCCTGCTCATGTAGATACGGTGTATATTGGCCCCTGCTCATATAGATACGTGTATATTGGCCCCTGCTCATGTAGATACGGTGTATATTGGCACCTGCTCATGTAGATACGGTGTATATTGGCCCCTGCTCATGTAGATACGGTGTATATTGGCCCCTGCTCATATAGATACGTGTATATTGGCCCCTGCTCATGTAGATACGGTGTATATTGGCACCTGCTCATGTAGATACGGTGTATATTGGCTCCTGCTCATATAGATACGTGTATATTGGCTCCGGCTCATGCAGATACGGTGTATATTGGCTCCTGCTCATATAGATACGGTGAATATTGGCTCCTGCTCATAAGGATACGGTGTATATTGGCTCCTGCTCATATAGATACGGTGTATATTGGCCCCTGCTCATGTAGATACGATGTATATTGGCACCTGCTCATGTAGATACGGTGTATATTGGCTCCTGCTCATGTAGATACGGTGTATATTGGCTCATGCTCATGTAGATACGGTGTATATTGGCACCTGCTCATGTAGATACGGTGTATATTGGCCCCTGCTCATGTAGATACGGTGTATATTGGCACCTGCTCATGTAGATACGATGTATATTGGCTCCTGCTCATATAGATACGTGTATATTGGCACCTGCTCATATAGATACGTGTATATTGGCTCCTGCTCATGTAGATACGGTGTATATTGGCACCTGCTCATGTAGATACGGTGTATATTGGCACCTGCTCATGTAGATACGGTGTATATTGGCTCCTGCTCATGTAGATACGGTGTATATTGGCACCTGCTCATATAGATACTTGTATATTGGCACCTGCTCATATAGATACGGTGCATATTGGCTCCTGCTCATATAGATACGGCGTATATTGGCTCCTGCTCATATAGATACGGTGTATATTGGCACCTGCTCATATAGATACGGTGTATATTGGCTCCTGCTCATATAGATACGGTGTATATTGGCTCCTGCTCATATAGATACGGTGTATATTGGCACCTGCTCATATAGATACGGTGTATATTGGCTCCTGCTCATATAGATACGTGTATATTGGCACCTGCTCATGTAGATTCGGTGTATATTGGCACCTGCTCATATAGATACGGTGTATATTGGCACCTGCTCATATAGATACGTGTATATTGGCTCCTGCTCATGTAGATACGTGTATATTGGCTCCTGCTCATGTAGATACGGTGTATATTGGCACCTGCTCATGTAGATACGGTGTATATTGGCTCCTGCTCATATGGATACGGTGTATATTGGCTCCTGCTCATATAGATACGTGTATATTGGCACCTGCTCATGTAGATACGTGTATATTGGCACCTGCTCTTATAGATACGGTGTATATTGGCACCTGCTCATATAGATACGTGTATATTGGCTCCTGCTCATGTAGATACGTGTATATTGGCTCCTGCTCATGTAGATACAGTGTATATTGGCACCTGCTCATGTAGATACGGTGTATATTGGCCCCTGCTCATATGGATACGGTGTATATTGGCTCCTGCTCATATAGATACGGTGTATATTGGCTCCTGCTGATATAGATACGGTGTATATTGGCTCCGGCTCATATAGATACGGTGCATATTGGCTCCTGCTCATAAAGACACGGTGTATATTGGCTCCTGCTTATATATATACGGTGTATATTGGCTCATGCTCATATGGATACGGTGTATATTGGCTCCTGCTCATATAGATACGGTGTATATTGGCTCTTGCTCATATAGATACGTGTATTTTGGCGCCTGCTCATATAGATACGGTGTATATTGGCTCCTGCTCATATAGATACGGTGTATATGTATATTGGCTCTTGCTCATATAGATACGTGTATATTGGCGCCTGCTCATATAGATATGTGTATATTGGCCCCTGCTCATATATTTACGGTGTATATTGGCTCCTGCTCATATAGATACGTGTATTCATTTCATACTCAAGACTGGCGGAACAATACCGTGCATATATTATTGTTATAATCAATGTTTTCGATACGAATGATGAACAAATAGACAAACCAGTGATTGGTGTATTTAATGTTTGATTATTATAGCATGTACATGACGACAACGTAAGTTCAGTTATTCATCCGTGTATAAACTAGACCTTGTAGTGTACTATCTCAATAGCCAAATGCAGTAAGGATAGCAGGAGATTATCTCCAACTCTCCCTGTTTCTCTTCTAGAGTTATCTCCCTTTATCCCTTGTATAGTCTATATATAGTACAATGAGTCTAACGCTATATATACAATTACTATAAAACAGATAAAGAGAGAGAACTCGTGACAATCTCCTGTGGTTCGGATATATACTCGAATATTGTGTTAGCTGAATGGAAAGTAAATTATGTCGCCTCATAAACACAGTACGATAAATCCTCTCTTAAAGACTACCTCTAAATAAAGACCATCTGATTAATAAGATCGTATTTTCTTGGTATTTCAAGTTAAATCTCCTTCCATATTTCAACTCATTAATCAGACCACCTCTCAACTAAGACCACCTTTCTTCAGAACCAAGGATGGTCGTATTATTGAGGTTTCGCTGTATGTTTATTCAAAGTAATAATGTGGTAGAGTTTAACACATGGCACTCAATCGTTACATCGCATATTAAAGTGCACATATTTATACCAAGCCATGTTGACAACAGAGGACTCTGATTATAATGCAAATTGATTTTGATTTGAGAGGGTCATGGCAACATAGTCCGGTGGATTGCGCTGGTTCCTGGTTACTATTTGATGTTTCCTCAATTTTCCGAACAACTAATGTGGAAATAGTGATAAGATACCACAGACTCGTGCCAACTTTGAGACAAAACGACAACGGCGCCAGGAAGAGGAATTATTAGATGGCAGGTCAAAAATCGTTCTTTATCGACGTTCTGTAAACCCTCACTTTAAGACTACCTCAACATTAAGGACACGATTTTCGAAGCCATCTTCACTGTCTTGCTATTTATTCAACATCAATATCAAGAACACCTCAATAACAAGACCTGTTTTCAAGGGTCCCAAGGGCGGTCTTTTTATGGAGGTTTTAATGTAGTTAAAGCTTAATTCCTCGCCGCTGGAGGTGAACATATGGACCGATAAATGTTGCCTCCATGGTTGCTGATTGTTGTATTAACCGAGTATAGTAGTCAGTCTGTTTCACAAGAGATTGTCGCCAATTCTCTCCATTTGTCCCTTCTAGAGTTCCCTCCCTTTATCCTGTCTATATAGTACTATATATACACTTACAGTAAACCCTCAATAATAAGACCACCATTGGGACCCTTGAAAACAGATCTTAATATTGTGGATTGATTAAAGAACAAACCAGTGAAAATGGACTTGAAAATGTGTTTTAATTTTGAGGTGGCCTTACTATTGAGGTGGTTTTAAAGTGGAGTTTAACTGTATACACATACTATATATAGGATAGAGGGAGATAACTCTAGAAGGGATATTGATGGAGAGAACTTGTGACAATCTCCTCTCGTCAGTTTTTGTTACAGTACGCATGATCCAGAACAGATCCTGAAATATCGTTGAGAAACGGCGTTAAACCCGATAAAAACAAACAAACCAAACCAGAACAGATCCGTATTTATGTTTATTTTTGAAATGGTAATTTTCAATCTAAAATTTAAAACTTAAAACGCTGTGTTGCATTGTATGAGTGAAAAAGAGCGCGTATCGGCGATTTCAGACCTTTCGCGATTAGAAATGTTAGCGAAGCGCCGAAATGAGTATTGATAAATGAATATTTAGTATTGTAAACAAAACTATTCGTCTCTGAACGATGAAATTACGCTGGCTGATATTTTCGCGACTTTCTGATATTCGCAAACATTTCCATGTCGCAAACTTTACCATATACCGTTTAGATACGGCGCGTATATATAATGTAGCAATGTTTTCAGAACGATGAACTGTCATTATCTTTTTAATTCCGCCTGTACATTTTGAGTGTTTTCAAGCAGGGTCTTCAGATTAAAAGTTAAATGAGACGACTCCACATTTGTTCGGACGAATTACACTATAGTTTAATGTTACTGTGAGTGGTTAAATATAAATGCAAATTCACCCGTCAAAATTCTAAAATAATTCAAAAAAAGTTTTAATAAATGTACGTCGAAAGGTAACAAATGACAGTTTGTTATTCTACCTGTATATTCACGATCATTTGAAAAATAAAAAAGTTATAGCCAAGAATGTCATCTCTTCCCTCTATTTTCTATAGTGTCGACTGAAGCCATTGTGAGCGCTTTCGCCCTTATCGGAAAAGCGAAATTGTTGTACATGTTTTTATATCGTTTAGTTTTGTCAACGTGATGGGAATAAAACAAGAAAAAGTCGCGATAACACGTGTATCACTGATATTAATTGTATTACTATACAAATATCATATATCTGAAAATGATTCGACAATGATAGATATTTTGTACAAATTATGTTATCAATGTCTGTGATTCAAAGTTTCCAGCGGCGAATGGTTGTGTGTGAATACGGACATACGGCTTGGAGCACTCCCTAGCTTATCTCTGAGTTTGTCCAAATATACCGACCTTCTGGGGCGTTTAATTCAAACGTTTCGCCACATTAGAGCGTTAATTGACTGACAAGCAGTTATACTGAAGATAGCGGACCTTGATTAATTTTTGAAAAGCTTTAGTTTGAAAAAATACTCGGGTATGACGTCAGTTGGGCACTAATCAGCAGGGTAGGAGACTGGTGCGTCACTAGAGAAGATAACTCGGCAAATTGAGAATTGAACTTACAGAAACAAGAACAGTGGTCAACAGGTCGATCTAAAATCATAAACTATTTCTAATCATAAAAAATCAGTGTTTTTTTTCTTCATATTAGACGCATAACATAATTGTTTAAGGAAACTTGATCAAAATCAACACTATGAGAAACGTGTGTGAATCTTTGGGATTATTGTTCATAATAATTGATGGAATTTTATCGATGTATATAAGTGATAATAAAACAATTCCGGAAAAAGTCTGTGACACTATGGTGAGTAGCATTGTCTTCTTCTCTTTTCTTTCCTTGCCAGGACTCAATCTGGACTTTCATCGCAAATTATTAGAAACACTAATCAAAATAGCTAACTAGACTGCGTTTGTTTGAATAATTTCGTAACGCAAATAAATATATATGCAGTGAACCAATAAAATAACGTCAGACGAAACAAATTGTGCTCAAAGTTTCTGAATTGTTTTTCTGGATTTTGCCAAAATAATCGAAATGAATCTTTTTTTTTTCGTTAAACCCTTACTAGATTTATAAAATCTTACAGTAAAACCTCAATAATAAGACCAGTCATGGAACCCTTGAAAACTGGCCTTTTTATTGAGGTGGTCCTAATATTCAGGTTGAAGAAATAATAATACAGTGTAAATGGACTTTAACATTGTGTTCATAATTTAGAGGTGCTCCTATTATTTTGAGGTGGTCTTTGAAGTGAGTGTTTACTGTAGAATTTCTGATTCAAATGGTCCAGTCTAAAATAACAACGATTTCTTGTAATGAAATGATACTCAATTGAAACATGCAGTTCTTCCAATGACCTGTGTTTTTATTTACAACCACACACTTTTCTAATTAGTCATGTTTTTACTGTCATTTTTTCTAAATTAAATACGCCGGAACAATATGAATTAGCTGAATTTGTTTAGCTTCCCTAACTAAAAAAACGCGATTGTACAAAATTACGAAATACCAATAGTGACATTCGTACTTCATTATTTCTCTCCTACGAAATATAGAATTCGTGAAGTTGAAATCGGGAATTCGTGAACTTCACGAATGCAATATTTCATACGAGAGAAATAATGAAGTGTGTATGTGACCACTGGTCTGAACACATTATGTTCAACATAGGACGGAACAAGAATTGAATGTCATCGTAAAAAATGGTAAGAGTTGTCCGAATTTCGATTACAATATGTAATATGGCTGCAAAATACCGGATTTGTGATGTTTTTTTGTTCTCTATTTCAGCCAGCAAATACTAGCATATCTTGTACGGAATTCATCATACCAGATCAAAGTTGTAAGTACAAGTATTCTAGTAGCTTATCGTGGCATTGTTTTGCACATAGGACCACATTTTATTCCATATTTGTGTTTATGTTTATTACAGAGCGAGTCCTCACGCCAGATGCGACTGTTCTCATGAATGACTATGCTGGTCAAAGGTGCTAACCCCGCCGTGTTATTTTCACACAGTTTCTAAACAACTCCTGGAGGCACCATCTGCTGATTCTGATAGCAATAAGCTACAGTAAAACCTCAATAATATGACCACCTAAGGGACCCTTGTAAACTGGTCTTCTTATTGAGGTGGTCTTAATATAGAGTAAAACCGCGAAAACAGACCTGAGAATTGTGTTCTTAACATCGACGTGTTCTTAATATTGAGGTGGTCTTTAAGTGATGTTTTAGTGTACACTATTTTAATGAGGTTTGAGTGTACACTATTTAAGTGAGGTTTTAGTGTACACTATTTAAGTGAGGTTTTAGTGTACACTATTTAAAATAGGTTTTAGTGTACACTATTTAAGTGAGGTTTTAGTGTACACTATTTAAGTGAGGTTTTAGTGTACACTATTTAAAATAGGTTTTAGTGTACACTATTTATGATTCAAACGAATTGAACTATCGAAAAGGTCTATGTTAACATGAGGAAATTACAGTCATCATTTCAGAATACCTTATTCTTATGTTGTGTAGATTAATAAAATACAAAATGGCGGGTTGGCTCTTTTGACCAGTATATTTGCTTTACTGCGCGTTTTTTACATACTTGACTGGTCAGGATACACTGCCGAAAAAATAAACAGTTGATATAATAACTGATCCCCGTCTCTTTCGAATTTCCATGACGTCATAGGGATGGTCATATCGCTTTTTGCGATTCACAATACAATAATATTGTGTTTTTGCCAAGTTTCAACCAATGTCGTGGCTTTTAATGATGAAACCCATGTGAATAATAAAGATCCGTCATTTTTTCTGGGTCAAATGAAACTTCATATTTTGGTCATGTTTGGCCTGTATCAGTCCTTTTTTTGGTCTGAGGCTGTAAGCCCAAGGCTTCGTATCTATGCTACATTTCAGATGCTATGCAGTCACTCAATTTCCCAAAAGTGTAATTTACGCGACTAGTAGTCCAGAACGGGCCACATTAACTGCGTCTAACAAAAAATTAACAATTTATTAGAAATGCCTACATATTGTCTATGCTCCAAGAAATATTTTATTCTTTATAGCTTAATAACTTATAACTTTCATTCCAAAACAATACAATTAATACGCCGGTGGACTAACGTTCATAAAAATTTCTCGCACGGAAGATAAATTTCGGCGCAGCCGTACTAACATGGTTTTGCTATTCGCATATCAGTGTTGTGTTAACCAATCAAATCTTACGTTAACCATCAAGGCAATTTCACTTCAACCGAACAACGTTTGTAACCAAGACGCGGTTTCATTAACTTTTCGATAAAGGCTACGTTTACCTTACCGAAATGCACTGAATTACGATGAATTTACCGAAATCCAATTTGGATCTGGATTGACCAGCAATCGTAACAGTTCGGCATTTTTTATGTTGCACAACAAATCTTAACCTTCAAATTGCACCGACTGTCTTTTTGCAAGATATTTCTTGTTATTATTTACTTGGGATTGGTTGTAAAAAAACTGTAAAGTAGTCCGCCAATTACGGATCAGATGTTTTGTAAAATATTGACCAGCGGACATCGTGTTCATGGTGTCATTATTCTCAACTAATTTTGAAGCAGCTATATGTGTCAATGTCACAGGAGTTATCTCCCTTTATTCCGTCTATTGTAATTTGTCTCCTTGTATATCTCACCTAACGGCCACCTCAATAATAAGACCACCTCAATATTGAGACCACAATTTTCGAGTTCATTTTAACTGTTTTTCTCTATATTCAACCTCAATATTAAGGCCAGCTCATTAAGACGACCAGTTTTCATTTACATAAAGTGATCACAGTACTTGTTATTTTGCGAGTTTCTTAAAATTGTCAAACTACTTTTGTTAATAAGCGCACACTCTGCATAATACGCTGTCTTTGAAAATGACATGAGGTCGTAAACTGATGGCATATGTTGATTACGTTGAAATGTCCGCAAGTTATTCAAAACGTCTAAGAGTCTGCAACATATATTTCATAAAAAGTTATTTGCATAATAAATGTTCGTGCATTCGAGAGAATTCGTCTCGTTTTTGGTAACTTTGACAAAACCCCTCCCGTTATTTCATCAAAATCTCTCAATGGCGACTGATCTTTGCTAGCTAAAATAAAACTGTCGAAATACCAACTTCCGGTATTTATCAGGGTCTGTCAATAATAAAATATAAATACATTACTTTCCATGTATCGACGTCTCGTATCTCGTACAATCACGTTATTTCTGGTAGTGTTTAGATAGTTGAACAAATCTTACAAACTCACACACCTATTGTCAACGGTGAAATACATAAACATCGTGATTATGGCATCACGACATGACGGTTTGTTTGCTTCGCTAACCGGAAGCTCGGGTCAAGTTTTGGCTTAGGTCATCCCTTAAATGTCCGAGCAGTAGCTAATGTTTTCAAGTGATGAAATAGACTAGTGTCTTCCAATCACAATCGCTTAATTGAATAGACAGTCGCCTTCCACTGTGCATGCAAAGTTTGAGACCTTTAAAAGCCTGTTATGAATTTTGTGAATCTGGCGTTCCCTGTTCCAAATTTAATCATTCCAATAATATAAATGGATTCGTGTCACGTATGTTAGCAACTCAAGTACGCGCTATCAAAATTGACACATTTTCTAATTAATTATTAAGACGACTTACAACTAATATTGACACTATTATCGGTTTATGACGTTGATTACAGATTAAACAACAATAAAATAACATCCAAATCTGTGCAAATATGCCGTTCATATTCTGGTTAAATAAATAATCGAATAGAAAAAGCAAATATAACGGAATGGACAGCAAGGTATGTGAGGTCTTAAAGTAAACAAATCACCCATTAAGGATATGATGACGTAAAACAGGCACTCGGTGAAACAAATCGTTAGTGTGTACGTCATTCGCATCATCTCGGGAATTCCGTAACAGGTTGGAAAGAAAGAAATAGCCGAGGTGATCCGATTGTTACTCCACAACAGCATACATAACGAACGCGTTACTCCACAATTGCGTACAAGAAGAACGCGTTAGTCCACAACAGCATACATGACGAACGCGTTACTCCACAACAGCGTACAAGAAGAACGCGTTACTCCACAACAGCGTACAAGACGAACACGTTACTCCTCAACAGCATACATGACGAACGCGTTACTCCACAACAGCATACATGACGAACGCGTTACTCCACAACAGACACGACGAACACGTTTACAGAGAGAATAAGTTGTACATTTTTACATATGGAACATTTTTCATCCAGACTCAAGATGTATTGGGCTTTTATTCAACATTTTTCTAATTATACATGGCGTTTCTTTGACCAATTTTCCTAGAATTAAATTTTCTTTTGACTTCCGCTAGCAGCTGACAACGTCCCTTCATGAATGAAAAGTGGTGGACAAATAACTGTAACCAAATGTCACAGAAAGACCTGCCCCGCCTAGGAATCGCTCCTGGACCTCCCGGGTGACCGCCCGTCGCTCTATATACCAAATGAGCTAACCGGTCGGGCGAGCCTCTTTAGAATACTTTGTTCTCCATGAATACCCGGGGTTACATGCATTGTTTCCAAATTATCTCAGCAATGCTTCATAATCTCATGGTAAAATACCACAGGGGTGTGTGACCTTTAAAAGGTTCACAAATCAGGTTCCACCATTGATAAAAACACCTTGATTTATGTCCGGATATAAGGTTACAATATTGTCGACACTGATAAAAATAATCAATGACCCAATATCAGGCGATTGGCTGACTTTTTAATTAAATTTTTGTAGAAGTGGTGACTTTACAATAGGAAACATTCCGATCATGTGACCAAGGTACGATTCGATTTCATATCTGTGTACTCGGGTATGACTAGCGAATATTTATGGCGACTACGCATTTATAGGAACATACAGTAAAACTCTCGATAATAAGACTACCCTTGTGACCCATGAAAACTGGTCTTCTTATTGATGTGGTCTTAATATTTAGGTTTAATAAAGAGCAGTAAAAATGGACTTGAAAATTGTGTTCTTAATTTTTAGATGGTCCTAAAATTGAGGTGGTCTTTAAGTGAGGTTATACTGTACAATATATTGTTACTGCCGGAGACAGACGAGACAACCTTCGCGCAGAAATTTGACTGGTTCCGAGCACAGGTTGCTTCAGAAAGCAAAGAGAAGAAACTGCTGCGGAGAGTTTGCCGGACGAGGCACCAGTCTAACAAATCCCACCCCTTGGTCTGTTTGTTATAGGGGATGAAACCACGCGCACTCTTTCAATGGTGGGACAAACATCTTCCGCCGAAAGTGTGAAGTTGAACAAAGCCCTCCCGTTAAGTAAAGAAGTACACTGCTTATCTTATACAACTACCAGGCATGACATGAAATACATTTGCAAACCTTTCGTAGCCTTTTCTCCTCCATATTTTCCAAATTAATGTATATTGGTGGTGTTACTTTATTAAGTCGCCATCAGGGGCGTAGCTTGGATGAAACGAAAGTGTAGGCCAAGATGTAGGGGGGTCTGGGGGCACGCTCCCCCAGAAAAAAAGTTGACCCTAGAATGTCAGAGGTGCGTTTTGGCGTATATTTTCTGGGGAAATGTGTAGGCCGCGGCCTACACGGCCTATAGGAAGCTACGCCCCTGGTCATTTTAAACTTCTAGCAACGGGTCATCATTTACGAAAATATGACGTCATCGTAATCCGGAAAAATGAATGTATATCTACTCAAAACCCGCCCGGCTAGCTCAGTTGGTAGATCGCTAGTCTGTCATCCGGTTTTGACTCCGTGACATTGGCTACGGTCATGTCCTACATACGTGCAGAAGTTGCTGGCGAAAGAGCAAGTTAGTGCTGGTTGATAAATAAATCGAGAAAAATTGGGTAAACATATACAGTAAAACCTCATTTAAAGACCACCTCAAAAATAAGACCACTTAAAGAATAAGACCACCTCAATTTTTTTCCATTTTCACTGTTTTGCTCTGTATTCA
The DNA here is from genome assembly GCA_032209605.1 of Mactromeris polynyma. Taxonomy (NCBI): domain Eukaryota; kingdom Metazoa; phylum Mollusca; class Bivalvia; order Venerida; family Mactridae; genus Mactromeris; species Mactromeris polynyma. The sequence goes on along the minus strand of JASFXZ010000010.1, from coordinate 14,168,224 downwards.
TCTTCTTTAAGATTATTGAGGTTTTACTGTACTCAATTACATGTACGAGTATTTTTCCTGGTGTTCTGAAATCTTTATTACTGGACAGCAATAAAAGCGTTGTTACGGGTTTGATGATTTCTTGGCCCGAGTTATGCTTAGACTTCATTTTAATGATTGTTCACGTTTGTGATACGCTCATACATTTTATGACTCGTATTTATCATCTAGTAATAAAGATTTCACCTGAAGCACTTTTCTGGGTATTTTTCGAACACCTCTCGTACCTTTCTAGATGGCCACAAGAACTATAATATATTATTATTTAGGTTCATATTGACCCATACGTCAAACCAAAATCGCATGATAGCACTAAAAGTGTGTTTGTGTCTTTATTGTGACATAAATGAACTGCATTGCCAGGGGAACACAAATATAAATATCCACATACGTGTACTGTGATTACGATAAACAAGAATTATCTCGAAAATAGATGGTCGATGCAATTTGAAGGTTAAGTTTTGTTGTGCAACATAAAACATTGCCGAGATGTTACGAGTGCTGGTCACTCCAGATCCAAAATGGATTTCGGTAAATTCACCGAAATTCAGTGGATTTTGGTAAGGTAACGTACCCTTTATCGAAAGGTTAACCAATCCGCGTCAAGTTTACAAACGTTGTTCGGTTGAAGAGAAATTGCCTTAGTGGTTAACGTAAGATTTGATTGGTTTTACACAACACTGATATGCAAAAAGCCAAACCATGTTAGTACGGCCGTGCCGAAAAAATAAACAGCAGAAACATGAGATGACCAATTGGAAAAGTGGCTTAGTGTATACATGTACCATACATCTACAGGGTATTGGCACGAGTTCCCTCCCCTCACTATATATATATAGTACAATATGTACATATAACTTTAGAAGGAATAAAGGGAGGGAACTCGAAACAATTTCCTGTGGCATATATCACGTGGTATGTTTTGTTCCGATTTATTTTGATCATTATCAACCAGTGTATTACATTGTAGATTGCACAGAAGGAAAACTAGCGAAGTTATTTCCAAACTTATATAATATAAACAATCCATCAGGGACAGACTGGCCTGGCCCGATACAAAACCATAAACGAAATGGTTCTGCTCAGACGTGGGGTGCTACAAAAGACGGTAAGGTTTTCACTGAGCAACTGAGCGTAGGGCTAAATATGTTTCTCACACCATAGTTACTATTTGAAAAACCCTTGATGTTTAAATTTGAGTTGATTAGTCAACTCATTTAATTGTATAACTATCCAATCAATACATACAAAAGGGTTGAGTCCACGGTAAATCGTCACGAGTTTTCTCCCTTTATCCATTCTAGAGTTCTCACCCTTTATCCCTTCTGTAGTATATATACGAGTATAGTACTAATTAATAGTATGCATTTACTATAGAAGGGAGAGAACTTTATAAGATATAAAGGTAAGAATTAACTCTAGAAGGGATAAAGGGAGAGAACTCGTGATAAAATCCTGTAGTTTTCACAACATTATCTAGGGCTTATAATTCTGTTAACTCCGGAAAGAGGAAGTATTCACGTTATTTAAGCCACATCTTGTGTCTGTATCTGCTACACATATCGGACTTATTTAACATTATTAGAAAATAATCGATTTAAAAAAAAAAGAATTGGCCATAGTGTTCCATTTATGATTTAGAAAATGATCGTTGCTTAAATTATATCAAATCTTATATTAAAACTCAGATCTCCTATAGAAATGTCATCATCAACTTGTCAATTTTTACTGGTCAAAAGTGCTAACTCACCAGTACTACTACTTAAGCTTCTCCATCATTGATTTTACTGGTCAAATGTGCTAACTCACCAGTACTACTACTTAAGCTTCTCCATCATTGATTTTACTGGTCAAAAGTGCTAACTCACCAGTACTACTACTTAAGCTTCTCCATCATTGATTTTACTGGTCAAAAGTGCTAACTCACCAGTACTACTACTTAAGCTTCTCCATCATTGATTTTACTGGTCAAAAGTGCTAACTCACCAGTACTACTACTTAAGCTTCTCCATCATTGATTTTACTGGTCAAATGTGCTAACTCACCAGTACTACTACTAAAGCTTCTCCATCATTGATTTTACTGGTCAAAAGGGCTTATCACCAGTACTACTACTTAAGCTTCTAGATCATTGATTTTACTGGTCAAATGTGCTAACTCACCAGTACTACTACTTAAGCTTCTCCATCATTGATTTTACTGGTCAAATGTGCTAACTCACCAGTACTACTACTTAAGCTTCTAGATCATTGATTTTACTGGTCAAATGTGCTAACTCACCAGTACTACTACTTAAGCTTCTCCATCATTGATTTTACTGACCAAATGTGCTAACTCACCAGTACTACTACTAAAGCTTCTCCATCATTAATTTTACTGGTCAAAAGTGCTAACTCACCAGTACTACTACTAAAGCTTCTAGATCATTGATTTTACTGGTCAAATGTGCTAACTCACCAGTACTACTACTTAAGCTTCTAGATCATTGATTTTACTTGACAAATGTGCTAACTCACCAGTACTACTACTAAAGCTTCTCCATCATTGATTTTACTGGTCAAATGTGCTAACTCACCAGTACTACTACTTAAGCTTCTAGATCATTGATTTTACTGGTCAAACGCGCTAACTTACCAGTACTACTACTTAAGCTTCTCCATCATTGATTTTACTGGACAAATGTGCTAACTCACCAGTACTACTACTAAAGCTTCTAGATCATTGATTTTACTGGTCAAATGTGCTAACTCACCAGTACTACTACTTAAGCTTCTCCATCATTGATTTTACTGGTCAAAAGTGCTAACTCACCAGTACTACTACTAAAGCTTCTAGATCATTGATTTTACTGGTCAAATGTGCTAACTCACCAGTACTACTACTAAAGTTTCTAGATCATTGATTTTACTGGTCAAATGTGCTAACTTACCAGTACTACTACTAAAGCTTCTCCATCATTGATTTTACTGGTCAAAAGTGCTAACTCACCAGTACCACTACTAAAGCTTCTCCATCATTGATTTTACTGGTCAAATGTGCTAACTCACCAGTACGACTACTTAAGCTTCTAGATCATTGATTTTACTGGTCAAAAGTGCTAACTCACCAGTACTACTACTTAAGCTTCTCCATCATTGATTTTACTGGTCAAAAAGAGCTAACTCACCAGTACTACTACTAAAGCTTCTAGATCATTGATTTTACTGGTCAAAAGGGCTAACTCACCAGTACTACTACTTGAGCTTCTCCATCATTGATTTTACTGGTCAAAAGGGCTAACTCACCAGTACTACTACTTAAGCTTCTCCATCATTGATTTTACTGACCAAAAGTGCTAACTCACCAGTACTACTACTTAAGCTTCTCCATCATTGATTTTACTGACCAAAAGTGCTAACTCACCAGTACTACTACTAAAGCTTCTCCATCATTGATTTTACTGACCAAAAGGGCTAACTCACCAGTACTACTACTTAAGCTTCTCCATCATTGATTTTACTGACCAAAAGTGCTAACTCACCAGTACTACTACTTAAGCTTCTAGATCATTGATTTTACTGGTCAAAAGTGCTAACTCACCAGTACTACTACTTAAGCTTCTCCATCATTGATTTTACTGACCAAAAGGGCTAACTCACCAGTACTACTACTTAAGCTTCTCCATCATTGATTTTACTGACCAAAAGTGCTAACTCACCAGTACTACTACTTAAGCTTCTAGATCATTGATTTTACTGGTCAAAAGTGCTAACTCACCAGTACTACTACTTAAGCTTCTCCATCATTGATTTTACTGGTCAAAAGTGCTAACTCACCAGTACTACTACTAAAGCTTCTCCATCATTGATTTTACTGGTCAAAAGTGCTAACTCACCAGTACTACTACTAAAGCTTCTAGATCATTGATTCTACTGGTCAAATGTGCTAACTCACCAGTACTACTACTTAAGCTTCTCCATCATTGATTTTACTGGTCAAATGTGCTAACTCACCAGTACTACTACTTAAGCTTCTAGATCATTGATTTTACTGGTCAAATGTGCTAACTCACCAGTACTACTACTTAAGCTTCTCCATCATTGATTTTACTGACCAAATGTGCTAACTCACCAGTACTACTACTAAAGCTTCTCCATCATTAATTTTACTGGTCAAAAGTGCTAACTCACCAGTACTACTACTAAAGCTTCTAGATCATTGATTTTACTGGTCAAATGTGCTAACTCACCAGTACTACTACTTAAGCTTCTAGATCATTGATTTTACTTGACAAATGTGCTAACTCACCAGTACTACTACTAAAGCTTCTCCATCATTGATTTTACTGGTCAAATGTGCTAACTCACCAGTACTACTACTTAAGCTTCTAGATCATTGATTTTACTGGTCAAACGCGCTAACTTACCAGTACTACTACTTAAGCTTCTCCATCATTGATTTTACTGGACAAATGTGCTAACTCACCAGTACTACTACTAAAGCTTCTAGATCATTGATTTTACTGGTCAAATGTGCTAACTCACCAGTACTACTACTTAAGCTTCTCCATCATTGATTTTACTGGTCAAAAGTGCTAACTCACCAGTACTACTACTAAAGCTTCTAGATCATTGATTTTACTGGTCAAATGTGCTAACTCACCAGTACTACTACTAAAGTTTCTAGATCATTGATTTTACTGGTCAAATGTGCTAACTTACCAGTACTACTACTAAAGCTTCTCCATCATTGATTTTACTGGTCAAAAGTGCTAACTCACCAGTACTGCTACTAAAGCTTCTCCATCATTGATTTTACTGGTCAAATGTGCTAACTCACCAGTACGACTACTTAAGCTTCTAGATCATTGATTTTACTGGTCAAAAGGGCTAACTCACCAGTACTACTACTTAAGCTTCTCCATCATTGATTTTACTGGTCAAAAGGGCTAACTCACCAGTACTACTACTTAAGCTTCTCCATCATTGATTTTACTGACCAAAAGTGCTAACTCACCAGTACTACTACTTAAGCTTCTCCATCATTGATTTTACTGGTCAAAAGTGCTAACTCACCAGTACTACTACTAAAGCTTCTAGATCATTGATTTTACTGGTCAAATGTGCTAACTCACCAGTACTACTACTAAAGCTTCTAGATCATTGATTTTACTGGTCAAATGTGCTAACTCACCAGTACTACTACTTAAGCTTCTAGATCATTGATTTTACTGGTCAAATGTGCTAACTCACCAGTACTACTACTTAAGCTTCTCCATCATTGATTTTACTGACCAAAAGTGCTAACTCACCAGTACTACTACTAAAGCTTCTCCATCATTGATTTTACTGACCAAAAGTGCTAACTCACCAGTACTACTACTAAAGCTTCTCCATCATTGATTTTACTGACCAAAAGGGCTAACTCACCAGTACTACTACTTAAGCTTCTCCATCATTGATTTTACTGGTCAAAAGTGCTAACTCACCAGTACTACTACTAAAGCTTCTCCATCATTGATTTTACTGGTCAAAAGTGCTAACTCACCAGTACTACTACTAAAGCTTCTAGATCATTGATTTTACTGGTCAAATGTGCTAACTCACCAGTACTACTACTTAAGCTTCTAGATCATTGATTTTACTGGTCAAAAGGGCTAACTCACCAGTACTACTACTTAAGCTTCTCCATCATGGATTTTACTGACCAAAAGTGCTAACTCACCAGTACTACTACTTAAGCTTCTCCATCAATGATTTTACTGACCAAAAGTGCTAACTCACCAGTACTACTACTTAAGCTTCTCCATCATTGATTTTACTGGTCAAAAGTGCTAACTCACCAGTACTACTACTAAAGCTTCTCCATCATTGATTTTACTGACCAAAAGGGCTAACTCACCAGTACTACTACTTAAGCTTCTCCATCATTGATTTTACTGGTCAAAAGTGCTAACTCACCAGTACTACTACTTAAGCTTCTCCATCATTGATTTTACTGGTCAAAAGTGCTAACTCACCAGAACTACTACTAAAGCTTCTCCATCATTGATTTTACTGGTCAAAAGTGCTAACTCACCAGTACTACTACTAAAGCTTCTAGATCATTGATTTTACTGGTCAAATGTGCTAACTCACCAGTACTACTACTAAAGCTTCTAGATCATTGATTTTACTGGTCAAATGTGCTAACTCACCAGTACTACTACTTAAGCTTCTCCATCATTGATTTTACTGGTCAAATGTGCTAACTCACCAGTACTACTACTTAAGTTTCTTCATCATTGATTTTACTGGTCAAATGTGCTAACTCACCAGTACTACTACTAAAGCTTCTAGATCATTGATTTTACTGACCAAAAGTGCTAACTCACCAGTACTACTACTTAAGCTTCTAGATCATTAATTTTACTGGTCAAATGTGCTAACTCACCAGTACTACTACTTAAGTTTCTTCATCATTGATTTTACTGGTCAAATGTGCTAACTCACCAGTACTACTACTAAAGCTTCTAGATCATTGATTTTACTGGTCAAATGTGCTAACTCACCAGTACTACTACTAAAGCTTCTAGAACATTGATTTTACTGGTCAAAAGGGCTAACTCACCAGTACTACTACTTAAGCTTCTCCATCATTGATTTTACTGACCAAAAGTGCTAACTCACCAGTACTACTACTAAAGCTTCTAGATCATTGATTTTACTGGTCAAATGTGCTAACTCACCAGTATTACTACTTAAGCTTCTAGATCATTGATTTTACTGGTCAAATGTGCTAACTCGCCAGTACTACTACTAAAGCTTCTAGATCATTGATTTTACTGGTCAAGAGTGCTAACTCACCAGTACTACTACTTAAGCTTCTCCATCATTGATTTTACTGGTCAAAAGTGCTAACTCACCAGTACTACTACTTAAGCTTCTAGATCATTGATTTTACTGGTCAAATGTGCTACCTCACCAGTACTACTACTAAAGCTTCTAGATCATTGATTTTACTGGTCAAAAGTGCTAACTCACCAGTACTACTACTAAAGCTTCTCCATCATTGATTTTACTGGTCAAAAGTGCTAACTCACCAGTACTACTACTAAAGCTTCTAGATCATTGATTTTACTGGTCAAATGTGCTAACTCACCAGTACTACTACTAAAGCTTCTAGATCATTGATTTTACTGACCAAAAGGGCTAACTCACCAGTACTACTACTTAAGCTTCTAGATCATTGATTTTACTGGTCAAAAGTGCTAACTCACCAGTACTACTACTAAAGCTTCTAGATCATTGATTTTACTGGTCAAATGTGCTAACTCACCAGTACTACTACTAAAGCTTCTAGATCATTGATTTTACTGGTCAAAAGTGCTAACTCACCAGTACTACTACTAAAGCTTCTCCATCATTGATTTTACTGGTCAAAAGTGCTAACTCACCAGTACGACTACTTAAGCTTCTAGATCATTGATTTTACTGGTCAAAAGTGCTAACTCACCAGTACTACTACTAAAGCTTCTCCATCATTGATTTTACTGGTCAAAAGTGCTAACTCACCAGTACGACTACTTAAGCTTCTAGATCATTGATTTTACTGGTCAAAAGTGCTAACTCACCAGTACTACTACTAAAGCTTCTCCATCATTGATTTTACTGACCAAAAGGGCTAACTCACCAGTACTACTACTTAAGCTTCTAGATCATTGATTTTACTGACCAAAAGTGCTAACTCACCAGTACTACTACTTAAGCTTCTCCATCATTGATTTTACTGACCAAAAGGGCTAACTCACCAGTACTACTACTTAAGCTTCTTCATCATTGATTTTACTGGTCAAAAGGGCTAACTCACCAGTACTACTACTAAAGCTTCTCCATCATTGATTTTACTGGTCAAAAGTGCTAACTCACCAGTACTACTACTTAAGCTTCTCCATCATTGATTTTACTGGTCAAAAGTGCTAACTCACCAGTACTACTACTAAAGCTTCTCCATCATTGATTTTACTGGTCAAAAGGGCTAACTCACCAGTACTACTACTTAAGCTTCTCCATCATTGATTTTACTGGTCAAATGTGCTAACTCACCAGTACTACTACTAAAGCTTCTCCATCATTGATTTTACTGGTCAAAAGTGCTAACTCACCAGTACTACTACTAAAGCTTCTCCATCATTGATTTTACTGGTCAAATGTGCTAACTCACCAGTACTACTACTAAAGCTTCTTCATCATTGATTTTACTGGTCAAAAGGGCTAACTCACCAGTACTACTACTAAAGCTTCTAGATCATTGATTTTACTGGTCAAAAGGGCTAACTCACCAGTACTACTACTAAAGCTTCTCCATCATTGATTTTACTGGTCAAATGTGCTAACTCACCAGTACTACTACTAAAGCTTCTCCATCATTGATTTTACTGGTCAAATGTGCTAACTCACCAGTACTACTACTAAAGCTTCTCCATCATTGATTTTACTGGTCAAAAGGGCTAACTCACCAGTACTACTACTTAAGCTTCTCCATCATTGATTTTACTGGTCAAATGTGCTAACTCACCAGTACTACTACTAAAGCTTCTCCATCATTGATTTTACTGGTCAAATGTGCTAACTCACCAGTACTACTACTAAAGCTTCTCCATCATTGATTTTACTTGACAAAAGTGCTAACTCACCAGTACTACTACTAAAGCTTCTAGATCATTGATTTTACTGGTCAAATGTGCTAACTCACCAGTACTACTACTAAAGCTTCTAGATCATTGATTTTACTGGTCAAATGTGCTAACTCACCAGTACTACTACTAAAGCTTCTAGATCATTGATTTTACTGGTCAAATGTGCTAACTCACCAGTACTACTACTAAAGCTTCTAGATACTTCTTTTCTTGATTTTGATTGCAGTAATCTTAACATTTATTATTCATGAATTGAACTATCGAAAACAGTCAATGTGAACTTGTCAGAATTATATCCATCGCTTCGGAGCACGTGGTCATAAAGTAGTGGAGATTCTCAAAATGGCGGGTCAGCTCTTTTGACTATTTTATATAGCTCTTTATTCTTTATTTCGATGATTCAGACCACCAACCCATAGCCATCTTCATATGTAACTACCCATTGATGTATTTCAATCTTAGAGTTAGACGAATACATTTCAATTTTAGGTAGCATTAAAGATCTACGAGGATTTCAAGTAATCCAACGAGGTATGGGCATGTTTACACTTGGGCTAAAGAAATGTTCTGTGTTTGATATCTCCGACACAAAAGAGGAGGACCTCAGACACCTAATGGAGGTACACCGTTTTTTTTTCAAACTTATTTATTCTACATCAATTGTGAAACAAATTATTACCACGACCATGTATATGCACCGCTCTTGGTGTCGGTTTCCCGGGTTACTAACCAGTATTCGTGCCTAGTTCAGAGCAACGAGAGATTGTCTCGAGTTCTCTACCGTAATCCCTCATAGAGTTCTCTGCCATCATCTCTTCTATAGTAAATGTATTTATAATACATGTATATACATTTACAATATATACATATATACTATATAATGAATTAAGGGAGATAACTCTAGAAGGGATGAAGGGGAAGAACTACTAGAATTGAATAAGACACTTTGTCATCAACAGTTCCAAGCGTTTCGTGGCGATGTCAGGTTCTGGTAGTATTGTTTTATATAAGACGTGTTTGTGTGTGTCTTCTTTGTTGAATAAGTTGTGTCTTTTATATTTACAGACGACTTTTGTCATTGAACTATCTGGTAAATTCGCCGTAGAAATCAAATCCTTACCCATTGCACCTGTCGAAGTTGCCAGCAAGAAACCAGATATTGTCGTTCAGCCAAATCAAGGCCAATCAGGTAACCTAAGGCACTCTACGTTAATACAAAATGATGTATAAACGAAGCAAGTTCTTCTACTTGTATTGACTCACTGTTACCATCGGTAGCAAAGTAACATGTTGAGTTTTTAAATCGGGTTTAATCACATATTCAACATTGTTTCAGTTACATATGGCGGTCAATCGACCTAAGCCCTTCCGCAAACAGCTGAAAACTTCTGCATAAATTAGAGGTGGAGATCAAATGACCGTGGTCAAATGTCACGGAAGGACATACCGTGATCCGCCCGGGAATGCGAACCGGCTACGATCATTTGTCTAAGGTCATTTTTAAATTACAAAATGGCTAACTTTTCTCCACCTCTAATTCATGTTTGGTGTCGGCTGTTTGTGGAAGGGCAAGTTGTTCTGGTTGGTTGTTATATGTAATTCCAGGTTAGGTCAAGTTGTTCAGGTCAACTGACCACCATGTATAATTGAAACAAGAAATATCTTGAAAAAAGAAGGTCGGCGCAATCTAAAGATAGCAAATTAGTTACAATATGAAGGTTAAGATTTGTTGTGCAACATAAAAATGCCGAAATGTTACGATTGCTGCTCACTTGATGATGCTACACTATAGTAACTCCGATACTTGTAAGGGGAGATGACTTCGTAGGAGATTGGATAAAAATAACTCGGTAGTGAAATTGGTCATCGGAAGACAAAATACATAACAATAAACAAGTTACTGCTTTAGGTTTGGTAAACACACACATGTATATAGGCCTTATCAAACGGTACGATATCTCACAGAAATCCATTGGAGACGTAATCGTCTATATTTTTCTTAATATACATGTACAATATTTTCCTTAGATGTATACATTTTAATCAACCTTATATTTAATATTATAACAAGGAAGTAACACTATATAGTGGAGATGTTGTATTAAAAGTTGATTTCGGTAATGGAAAATGGATTTCGGTATGGTAACGTATCCCTTATCGAAAGGTTAACCAATTCGCGTCAAGGTTACAAACGTTGTTCTGTTGAAGACAAGTTGGTTTAGTGGTTAACGTAAGATTTGATTGGTTTAAATACCAAAGATATCTTAGTACGACTGCGCCGAAAAAGTTGAACAATTGTGCTAATTTAAATCCAATACAAACAAAATATCTTTTCTGGAGTTGTCGTCGTAACTACGTACGCGTAAAACTACTTTTTGCAAAGACTTTATATTTATAAATTTTTCTATACATGTAATTTTTCTTTTTTCAGTTTACCAGCCCGAATTAAGCGTACTTGTACAGTATTACCAATTAAACGATTCGACAGTAAATATATCCGTGGAAGTTTCACCAGAAATTAAAAATCTCACTTCTATGTACATAGATATTTTTTGTTCAAATGGTTCATTTCTACAAAATAAACCAGATTCTTTTGAGATATCTCAAGTAAGTACTTATTTCATTATCCACTTAAAACTTCGTGTCACTTAATGTTGTACTCGAGTCTTGTTCTGTCATACAACACTGTTGTTGTTTTTAAATCTCTGAATGTTTTACGGTAATATCTTTGATCGTATGTCTCACAGACAGCCACGCCAATTGGTTTATATGACTGCCTTGGGACAGCAGCAACTTACCCACAGGACGCCAAAGCCTAGCACTGAAGTAACAATGACCATACCCACTGCGTCACCAAGACAACCTCAATTAAGGTTGTTCAAATGACGTTGATATGGTCGTCGTTACTTTAGTACACAGAATATAGGGTGTGTGCAAACTCTTGTGATAATTTTAGCTACTTAAATGTTCCACAGACAGGACTTGGCTTATGTGACTTCCTCGGATAGCAGCTTTTGGAAATTTAGTAGTGAACCCGGTGGGATTCGAGGCAATGACGGAATGAATCTTTAAAAGTGCGATTTTGGGCAAATCATGTATTATTTTTGTTATTTCCGAACATCAACGTCATTTCCGAACATCAACGTCATTTCCGACATCAACGTCATTTCCGAACATCAACGTCATTAAATTCGGACAACTGAAACCTATTATGCAACACTGGGATATTTGTATTTCTTGTTCTTGAAAAAAGGTTTTCCCCCCAAATATGCATATTGTCACTGTGACCTTATTGTGTTTTAAACAGCTTATCATAGTTGTCTTTGTCATACACTCAATTGATTGGTTTTATATTTCAGAAATCATTTATACTCAATGGATTCAGCGCCGGAAGTTATATCCTAAAGGTAATTGTCGGATCACGTATTTTAACTGATGTTGTGTTTCGTGTAACTCTGAAAACAAAATTTCGAAAACAGATATTCAGATGCTACGAAACTTTGATTGGTTATAATATTTTTTGTTTAAGCGATCAAAGCAATATAGGGAACTACTATTTTCCAATCGTCCTACGTTCCTCGAAACGTCTGAATTCCATGTCGCGGACTTAGTGATCCGGTGTAGGGATTTCAGACACGTCCCACCGGTATTTTAAAACTGCGTTCAGATTACTGGGACGTAGGATGAAATCGGATTTAAATTATCCCGGGAGTAATTTGAAGGTGATTTCAAGCTTCTTTAATCAATTTCAGGTTACTTCCCTCATTCTCTTATCTATGTTTATCTACATACATTTTCCATGTCTACATTTAAAAGAACAACAGCAAATGATATAAAAAATAACAATGTTAAGCATAAAAACAAGAAAACAACATCAGCAGTAGGAACGACAACGGTAGCAGCAGCACCAACAACCATAACAGCAGTGTAATTTACACTTTATTGATTTTTGAAACAATTTCTTACAACTTATACTAATCACTCTCGATGACTACTTCCTGGCTACCAACCAGTACTCACACCAAATTTAGGGATTGTGAGATTCGTGATAAAATCCCGCTCAAAACGGGGCTTGAACTCAAGACCTTCGAATCAGGAGTCGGGCGCTCGACCACTGGGCCTCCCTGGAACTGGTTAATGATAAATTCTAGGAAAACTGGTTAAGCCAATGAACCGCCATGTATAACTGGAAAAATGTTAAAAAAGCGCAATTAGTCGGGATGGAAAATGTTCGCTTTGTAAAAAGTATACAACTTATTTTCTCTGTAAATGCGTTCGTCATGTATGCTTTTGTGGAGAGTAACTGAACCTCCCTTGATTTACCCAGTGATATGTCGCAGATTTTAATACCAATCCCTGTATGCATCGATTGACAATTTCAAATATAAATGATTTTCTTTATTTCAGCTTACACCAGTGGATCCTTATATAATTACTGCCGATTATGACGAAACTTGTATATGTTTCTATGACGACCGATTTTGTACACCGTGTGAAGGATACTCTACAAACATTAATGTGACACACAGAGACCACGTCAGTCCGAGTAAGCCATCATTTACCAACAAAGATTTTCCACCCCAACCTCAAATGGCTTTCGGATAAATGAGTTTTTATCCAAGTATTTGTCATCTGTAGCTTCCCTACTTCCACCTTACTGGCTGTGGCCCTCGGTGTACCCGAGCTGGTTTGCTTGTTTTCATTGGTTCAGTATACATGTGTGTGTTTGAACGTGTTTTTTGTTGTTGCTTAAAGCGGCATTATCTCTTCTCAGACGGCTTTATGTTAGTTTCAAACCACCAAAATTGCATTTTGTTCAAAAAAGACTTGCTGTTAGTTTGATAGTAACGTGTTTTAACCGAAGTTGGCCGATTTTAGACATCAAAAGGACCAGGTATTTTCTGAGACCTTAATTAGATAGTCTTACAAATCGGAGTGGATTTTATCATTTATCAATATAATTACGAACAGGGAAGGGCATTAGGTGTCATAGCATGAACAATGTTTTAGATCTATACGCGTTTTCATGTCAGAAAGAGTCGCATCCTGAGGTTCTTCAATAAGCGCAAAGTTTCTTAGACGAAAATTAAGATTTAAATGTCTGATTTATTTTAAATTATGACACATTCAATGAAATAAAAACGTTTTCGTCGGAAAAAGTGCAATTCGTTACCAAATATGTAAAAGAGACGACATATATTAGTTGCATGAAACAAAGTTATGCCGCCTTAAACTGTTGTTAACTGTTGTTGTTGTAGAATTCCTGTGTTTCTCTTCAGCCCGCATTTTTACGACTATTATTTTTTTTTTTGTGAATTCCTCTTTTTGATTTATACTTGTTTTGTTGTTTGTACTTTAAATTGTTTACCTATCTTTCTGTCACATTTTAGTGACTGTTTCGCATTTTGCATTTTTACATAAATGAACAAAGTTGATGGAACAATTCATTTGTCATTTTATACCGATTCTCATCAAATTTACGTGTATTTTAATATTTTACTTTTAAATGGTAATGCATAAACATGTATAGATTTAAATTCTTTGCTAACAGCTTAATTGTTATGCTTTTTACCTGATTTAGTGAATATACATTTGTGTTTGATATACATGGTTTAGATAAATGTTTGTGTTACCGTTATATTGGTATTTACCCGCATATATATCGGTCAAATGAGCCAATTCGCCATTTTGTTTTTTTAGAATATTCACTTCCTCTTGCCCACAGGAGATTTCATGAGTTATCTCCGGCCTTTTTTAATTCTAGAGTTCTCTCCCTCTACCCCTTCTATGGTACATGTATTGCTATGTTACTATGTACCTGACTGACCCTGTGTCAATGCATGCACACCTTCGTATATGTGATAAGGTAGACTATGATTACCAGATACTATTATTACATGTAGGCCTATATATTGCGTTAGACTCCTTACTATATACACGATAACTATAGAAGGGATAAAGGGAGATAACTCAAGAATTGATAAAGGGAAAGAACTCGAAACAATCTTCTGTGATTTTGACCAAGCGATATGAAACTATGTACGTGAATTTAGCTGTGGTTTACATCGAGTTTTCGATATACATAAACATCTGACTGCAATGAAAATCCGCATAAATACCCCGTAGCTATGAAGAATCCATTTGAATTAGTACTGACGGGTAGGCACTTTTGGTCAATATATGTTTACCAGTTTGTATAACCATTTGAGCTTTTTTACACTGTATTGTGACTTATCTTTTCATTTACTTCACTGTATATACCAATAAATTATTTTAAAATTGTTTGTGTGATGTCTGTTCCTGCTTATCTTGCAATTAATTCAAATGACCTTGAAAATCGTCCACAAATAAAACAGCATTTTATATACGTAATCATCTCCAAGGTCCTGTATATATATTGCCCTGTACCGGAAAGAAATTCGTCAGAATGTTTACTTTTATTCAAGTCACTATTTTAAGTAATGCGTGGGCGATGATTAAAGATTATTTTAATTAACTTGTAACCTTTCGTGTTATTTTGCTTTCTTCTATGTTTAACTTTATCATGTTTACTTTGGGTTGTTACAAATAACTCCTGTAATCTATTACCTAGATGTACATATCTGTCAACTGTATCAGTTCCCAAAGACTGGCGGCCTCTTTGTATGCTTGTTGTCGTGTGGTTATAAACAAATAAAAGACAACGATGAAGCTATATAAATAGAAAGGTCACGATTCATTACTAAATTAAGTGGGATAATTGTAACAAAATTGAAAGTTGCGGGGTTTTGGAATTTGCGACAAACATTTATCACAAAAAGTCATATTGCGAAAATGTACCACCATGCAGCCATCAGTAATGTTTTAATGGAAGTGTATGCTGTACGTTAGTTGATAGTCCTAACAGATTTTAAAATAAATAATATATTGTGGGACGCAACAAACTTGTAGGAAACTTGTAAAAGATAATATATTACTGTAAAATATACACGATAGAAACGTAGCGTGACCAATTAGAAAAGTGGTACATGTATATGTTTTATGGAAAAGTAGCAGGCCAAGGCAATAAAGCGAGGCACACCATTAATGTTACATTACATACTAGCTGTAGCTAAGTCTTTATGTTTGTTATTTGATTTACATCGACAGTGAAACAACCTATAACAACATATAATATATAAAATACTCTCAATGAATGAGTCCCGGGTTACCAACCAGTACGTGCCCCTAATTCAGGGATTGAGCGGTTCAACCTCGACCAAGGCGCAGTTCGAACCCGTGTCCATGGGATGAGGAGTTAGGGGCTTAACAACTCGTCCACTATGCCTCCCTGATTCATGTACAGTAAAACCTCACTTAAAGACCACCTCAATAATAAAACCACCTCGAAATAAAGAACAAAAATTCAAGTTCATTAGCACTGTTGCTTTTTATTCAACCTCTATATTTAGACCAACTCAAAAAGAAAACCAGTTTTCAAGGGTCCCAGGGTGGTCTTATTATTGAGGTGTTACTGTAATTATCACTACTATATTTCTGTTCTTTACTTCACTTTGTTCCTTCGTGTATGTTTGAAGTTGAAAGGTAGATAGTCGTATTTTTATCAAAATATGCTGAGTAATAATTTGTTAATGTCTTAATACAAAAGATCTTTAAGTTACTGCATTACAACTTACATGAAAAGTTTTTGAAACGCACTCAGATACAGACCTGTATTTCCTATTCTATAGCTAGTTCCAACATTTACAATATTTACCTCCCTGAAAAGAGTACGTGATAATCGGAGCAACTCGGCATCTTCCGATGCACCATTGTATATTCTATTAAAGAGCAAGGTGATCCGTCTGCAAAACATGGCTAATTTAAACGTAACGTTGAGATTATGCATGAATAGATAAAAACATGTGCGTAAATTATGGTATATTACAATATAAATTATTGAATGCAGTAAGCTATGACAACCATGTTCATCATTAAAGATCACAGGAGACTGTCAAGAGTTCTCCCCCTTTATCCCATCTAGAGTTACCTCCTATTAGACTTCTATAGTATATGTCCATTCTAGAGCTCTCCTTTTAGCCCTTCTATAGTATATATGTAGTAAAACTAAAGGAAAGCTAATGGGAGAGAACTCTAGATGGGATATAGGGAGATAACTCTATAAGGGATAAAGGGAGAGAACTCATTACAATCTGCTGTGTATTTGGTCACTTAGTCATAATGTAGCGAGTATTCTCAAAATATAAAATGGGGTCAGCTCTCTTGACCAGTACATGATACACTTATTTGTCATACAGATTTTACCTACATGAACAGAAGATAATTATATCCAAAATTATACATTTGTATTTGTTTAGAGATTCTGCCAAGTGCAGTAAGTTCATTACTAAATTGCGTCTTAGACCCCGTGAATTTAAAACTTTACAAAAATGGTAATTTTATCATCAACAGCTGGGGATGGAAACACGTTCATACTGACCATTGTTCTGGCGCCAGTTATCGTCATAGGCTTAGCAATGACTGTCCTGATTGTAGTTTACCGTGTGTTTGTCAGAAACAATAAATTACCGACATGTATCAACAATACCAGATTTTTCAACAGAGCAGGTACGTACAAGTTTTGTTATGATGTTTGCAAAATCTGTTTTAAACCTGTCTACGTCACAGGATATTATTCTCTCCCTTTATCCCTTCTACAATTTACATTGATGTACTATTTGTAAATAAATTGTATATTATATACTACAGGAGGGATAAAGGGAGAGCACTTTAGAAGGGATAAAGGGAGAGCACTTTAGAAGGGATAAAGGGAGAGCACTTTAGAAGGGATAAATAAAGAGTACTATAGGAGGGATAAAGGGAGAGCACTTTAGAAGGGATAAAGGGAGAGCACTTTAGAAGGGATAAATAAAGAGCACTTTAGGAGGGATAAAGGGAGAGCACTTTAGAAGGGATAAATAAAGAGCACTTTAGAAGGGATAAAGGGAGAGCACTTTAGAAGGGATAAATAAAGAGCACTCTAGGAGGGATAAAGGGAGAGCACTTTAGTAGGGATAAAGGGAGTGCACTTTAGGAGGGATAAAGGGAGAAAAATGTGGCAATCTCCTGAGGTCTACATAGCCCAAAAAATCGTCATGAATTGAATAAACAAAACATTGGCTACAGAAGGACGAGTCCACTTCATGTAAAATGACAAAACAGCATTTGGGCCTTTCTCATTTGTCCAGCAAACATGGTGAACATTTATAGATTTTAAACTGGAATAGCTCACACTTCAACCATGTATTCAGTACTGCAAAGTACAGAGGTTATCTGGTTAATACAGATATGAGCTGTGCCGCGATAAAACCTGTATTAGTGACCAAAAAGTCCATTTTCAGGTTTTTATATTTTCAGATATATTTTTCAACTTTCATTTAGTACCAAAAGTATTAAAATCGGACGTCAACTTTTCTTTTTATAGCAATTCCAATATCGAGTACAAGATTCAAAAGTAACAAGCTACATATGGTGGCATATTTCTGCCTCCTGTTAACAACTTAATTAACTAGATAGTTATGTGTTTATCACGTTAAAGAAACTAGATAACTGCTTAATTAACTAGATAATTATGTGGTTAACTAGATAAGTATCGTGATAAATGTTCATACAGATAAATATCTTAACACGAAAAATTGTCTGAAAGTGCCCACAACTGCCATCACTTACCCACTTAAACCCAGTACGGACAATTTATTTTAGATACGTGTATAGTAGTTAACGTGATAAATATCTAGTTAACTACATAATTATCTAGTTGATTGTCTAGTTAACTAAATAGGTAACACATTAGCTACATAATGTTAAGATAACTGTTAAGTAGTTAACGCGATAAGTATTTAGATAACTACATAATTTTCTAGTTAATTAAGTGGTTAACGAGTTAAGTATCTAGATATCTAATTAACGTGATATTTAACTAGATAATTGTGTCGTAAATTAGATACTTAACTCGTTAACCACTTAATTAACTATATCATTATGTAGTCAACGAGGTATTTAGATATTTATAGCGTTAACTATTTAACACTTATCTAAAATATTTCTTTTGGAAATACTCGGATGTCATATGTAACCAACGTCACTTATACATGTTTGTCGTGGCAGCACTCACATATTTGGAAGAAATCTTTCACACACCCCAAGTTCAGTTTTGGCTCATTTGAAATATTTTATAATCGTTCATTGGAGAGCAGTAGTTATACTGTAGAAGGGATATTGCAAGGGAGATAACTTGTGAAGATATCCTGTGGTAGACATTATGTTGTGGTTGATCAATGCTTGTTTGTTCTATACCTAAGCAATCATTCATTCAGCACATGTCAGTGATGCAAATGTGTATCTGTAGGATTAATGATTACATGCAAGTCATTTGCAAGAACAAACATACGCTCCCAATACGCTCCCATACAGACCTTTGATTCCACATTATAATCAAAACCTCATTACTTGTCAGAACTATCTGTACATAGACTGTGTATGTTGCTTGTTGTTGAGAGGTTGTTAAAATCAATTGTAAATTATTTGGGTATTTGGTCAAGAAAGGCTGCCGCTCTTGAGAGGTTGCATTGTATAAATATAGGCCATCTGTATGAGTGTATATTATTTTACAGGAACAAGTTTCACTGATGAAAGTGAGGACAAACGCCCAATCCTACAAATCGTGTACACCAACGATCATATTCATCATAAGACCGTTATAGGTAACTTGGCAACTCTTCTGAAGA
This sequence comes from Mactromeris polynyma, assembly GCA_032209605.1. Taxonomy (NCBI): domain Eukaryota; kingdom Metazoa; phylum Mollusca; class Bivalvia; order Venerida; family Mactridae; genus Mactromeris; species Mactromeris polynyma. The sequence continues at coordinate 14,148,784 of JASFXZ010000010.1, read as the reverse complement.
ATTCCACGGAGTATGAAGTTATAATTGACTGTTCGCCAATCAGAGAAATTAACAACATATCTGACGGATCTTTATACACACCAGAAATGGTCAGTTTTCAGGGAAGACAATGTAACAACGCAGATGTGATTATTCTTGTACACTCCGAATGGGCCTATAAACTAAAGTCAGTAATTGAATCTGGAGATGTGAGCATTATTGATGTTATTGATGCGGAAGACAGGAGTTTTCTGTTGTGTATCAATGAAATATTCCAGAGACCAACTGTAACATCAAAGCTTGTGTCGATAAGGTTTGAATACACACCAGAATCATCAGTCATCAAAGAACCATTTCTTGGGCCACATTTCACTCTACCAAGCAACATTGAGGCCTTGGTGAAACATTTGAACTCAAAGGTAGGTAAACAACAGCAAGCCGCAGACATATTGAGTATGAGTTCAGATGATAAAATGTCCATGTTTACAGCAATAAATGCCACGTTCACGTATCACAGCAAACATAAAACTTGGCTATTCACAAAATTATTTAATCTTAAAAATTCATCAAGTGATGACTCCGGGGTGGTTTTGCAAAGACCCAGATATTTGCGATCAAGAAGTATTCGTTCAAGAAGTGCCGACACAATACCACAACCGGTATGTACGTGCGACACAAACAGCGGGCAACGGTCATGTCTTCAACACTTCCAGAAACCAAGTGTACGCCAGAGAACATATTCCTGTGACCTTAGTTTCTATCCACCTGAATCGATCACAGATGAAATCAGTGAAAGATATAGTTTGTTGGAAAGAAATTTCTCGAGAATCAACAGTCGATACAAGAAAATCTTAAACAACGAGATTGATGACTCAGATGAATATATTACATTAGACGAATTTAGCGTGTAACAGAAATTGCATAAATTTAAAAAACGACATGTACAAGACACATACTATCATTTCACTCATAACAGTTAGACAGTAGACATTTCACCTCTGTTGCTTGTGAAAATCAGAAAAAAGTGTTGGCTTTTCGTAAGAAATTGTGCAAGCGTAGTCAAATGTATCTTATGTGAAATTATTTTAGACTGTATAATTCATTTAATGTTATAATATGACTGTGTATGTATACAATGTTAGTAAAGTAATGTGTAAAAGCCTGTCAGATATTTACAATGCAATCTCCCCCGTGCAACATCCCCAGAGCAACATCCCCCGAGCAACATCCCCAGAGCAACATCCCCCGTGCAACATCCCCAGAGCAACATCCCCCGTGCAACATCCCCAGAGCAACATCCCCCGTGCAACATCCCCAGAGCAACATCCCCCGTGCAACATCCCCAGAGCAACATCCTTTGGGGGATGCAAATTTTGACTGTTGTTGAGATTAAATTGGTAATAAATTCTTTCAACAGGAATCATTTATATTGATTTTGAAGAGACGATGTTGCTCAAGCAAGGGTTTCACTGTATTTAGTTTAGGTTCCATTGTTTAGCACAACCATTACAACCAAATACTGTGTGATGGTTGTTGCACATAATATCAGGGCATCTCTTGACGACTGGGTGCAACTGATACCTTGAAGTAGTAAGATGTAACAATATGAACAAATGTATATAATAAATCTTTTATACTTCAGTCGCCTTGTTTCCATGTATCAGAGTCAGTGTGAATATTCTGGAATATCTGAAGATATTGTTTAATTGGTCGTAATTTAAAACTAGAAATGTGTCACAGACATGGATGCCTCCACTTTGTGATATGTGACACAGAAATTGGTGATTATTTGAGATATTTCTTTGATAATATACAAATATATTTTTGACATAGACAATAAACTCCGGAAACAAAATTGATGTTTTTAGTAGCAGTGACCTGGAGGGTAAGATGACCCAAGAGGCTGGGTGTTGCGCACATAGTCTTGTTATGGTCATCACATGTGCCAAGTTATTTTGAAATCCCTCCATCCATAAGTTATAGCCTGGACAAGAACTCAAATAATATAAACAAACCTTTGGCAAGTGTTAAATCACAAGAACTTAATGCATTCAGGAATGTTCTGAATTTATTAAATGAGACTTCTAAAAACATTTTTATCGATTTATGATGAGGAGTTTAATAAATTCAATTAAAATGACCACGAATGCAAGATTCTATTTATGACACAACAACAGAAAAACAGCTGACTTTTGTCAGACATTACCTTGACCTCCTGTATGCAAGAAAAGTATGACATGTGTAATTGGGTCTTTGGTAAACAAAAGCTGACATAACAAAGAAGTATTTCCAACAATTTTAATTTTAGTTTTCAACTACACGAGTCAAATGAAAATATCACAGACCATATTCAAATTAATAAAACATGTTCAATGAAATAAAAAGTTGTACTTTGTACAAAAAGATTGAACAATGTCGACATCATTTGAGCCCATCTACGTCACGCATGTTTTGTTGTGACGTCAAGCACGTGAGTATTGTCAAAAACAATACATGGGTGTTATAACAATTCTACACCATATTGTATGCATCTCAAATTGTACATACACATTTCTTGAGTATTTAAAAAAAAATGTTCACCAATAACAACAACAACACTAAACAAACGTGGTATCACACCATATATTATTTCACAAGTGGATAAGTAAAAATAATGCACAAGTGTTATTGTAATGACCAGATGAATAATATAGTTAATGCCTTCATACAGACGTGCTATAAAAAATTGCGTTATAACTTTTCTTAAAAGTTTCCTGGAACTGCAAAACACAAGTCCGATACACGTATTTCCCATGCTAGCACTAACTTGGCGCACAGATCATGATAGAAAATAATTGTATCATACACTTGTAATTATGGTTTTTTGGAAATATGCAAGGAAAGTAACCATGCAGTGTTGCAGAGAACATCTGTATGAAGATAATTACCACATCTTTTCTCTCAGCATATATTGTCCAAAAAAATAAGACTATGTGTACCTTTAATACTGATAAAAGATTGTAATAAACTAGAATGCGTCCGTAGGACACAGATACCCCCACTTGCAGCCTTTGTCACAAAAGCAAATGCTATTATTGTGCTCATAGTTTGTGAATGGATATCAAAAATACCAAGTGAACAACTGTACTGATTATGGTGATAAGTCAAGGGCCATTACTTTGCACTTACTGTGCGTAACCATACATGAAAGCCCAGGTTTACAACTACACAGGTTGGTGAACATTCATGTAAAGTCTTATGACACTGGCTCATATATTTTTGGAGATATGAGTGATGCAAGATTGCATAGTCTGTAGGCTATGTTTTAACTAAGTCAAGGGCCATAACTGTGCATTTACTGGACACAGCGAAACATGAAACCCCAGGTGCACAACAACACATGCTGGTGAACATTCTTGTAAAGTTTTATGACTCTGGCTCATATACTTTTGGAGATATAAGTGACACAATATTGCATACTCTGTAGGTTATGTTTTAACTAAGTCAAGGGCCATAACTTTGCACTAACTGGGCACAGCCAAACATGAAACCCCAGGTGCACAACTTCACATGCTGGTGAACATTCCTGTAAAGTTTAATGACTCTGGCTCATATAGTTTTGGAGATATGAGTGACACAAGATTGCATACTCTGTAGGCTATGTTTTAACTAAGTCAAGGGCCATAACTTTGCACTTACTGGGCACAGCCAAACAAGAAACCCCAGGTGCAAAACTACATAGACTGGTGAACATTCCTGTAAAGTGTTATGACTCTGGCTCATATTCTTTTGGAGATATGAGTGACACAAGATTTTGTGACGGACGGAAAGACAGACGGACAAGGGCAAATCTATATGCCCCCCCCCCCTTTTCAGAGTGGGGGCATAAAAATAGTAAAATAACATTGCACTCTATGAAAATAAAACAATAAATTACATTTGTCAACCATAAGTTGACACACTGAATAAAACTACCATTCTGTCAGTCAACTTTCACCTTATCTCCATAATACCACTGTGCTAACTTGTTGGGATGGACACCAAGATGGTAGGCAGTAAAAATTATCTGACTCAAACCTGTGACCTGTAATATATAATATATTAAGTAAGTTTACATTTCATCAATAAAAATGTAAGAAGAAATGCTATATGCCAATCATTACTTTTCTCAACAACAGCAAACAACTACTTCATTTCTTCAAATAAAACTAAAAGCACAGTAAAACCTCAACAATAAGACCACCATTGGGAACCTTGAAAACTGGTCTTAATAAAATTATTGAGGTGGTCTTAATATTGAGGTTGAATAAAGAGCAACACAGTGAAAATGGACTTGAAAATTGATTTTTTAATTCTGAGGAGGTCTTAATATTGAGATGGTCATAAACTGAGTTTACTTTACTCTTTAATTACCATGTTCATACAAATTAAAGGACAAAAACACCTAACATCAATGTCTTAAGTGTCAAACATCAAGTTATGAGAGACAAACCTTCATTACATCTGAATTAAATTAAGCAGTGTCTGGACAATTAAAATGAACTGAAATTTCTAGTGATGGGCCTATTTAATAATCATCAGTTTTGCAATCGCGATCGATAACTCCAATTTTTGCAATTAGATACTTGAGGCTGAATAGTAAAATTATGAGTAAAACTTGAAACTGTAATATGGATATCTTGAAAGATTTAAAAATTACAATTTTAAATTTAGATAATTTTTTCCTTTATTAAGGTAACCAGTCAGATTCATTTGTACATTGTAAAAAGCAACAGTTACATTAAGTATTTTGCCAGCTGAAGACACACTTCTAAATCTTCACTGGACATAATTGATTGTCAGATTATGCCGTTTATTGGCATTGATTGGGTTATTCAATTATGCCAATTAATAAATTGGCAAATCTCACTAATTTGCCCATCATCACTATTTATCAGTATACCTTGATATATCCATACTTCCGCCAGCGTCTGTATGAGGTCACTACGGGCGGACCATCGACAATCTTTATATGACCAACTGTCCGAAGTTTCTCATTCTGAAAGTATAGCAATCCTATAAACTTTTCATATCTAAAATAGGAAAACTCAGTGCACCATGTATCGTATTTCATTAAATACACACCAATGTAACAATCAAATGAATAAACAAATCCCGCCATCGACAAGGTTCAAATGTGAACTTCACAATCCCTATACTAGGTGCTAGTGCTTGTAAGTAACCCAGGAAGCTAGTGCTTGTAAGTAACCCAGGAAGCTAGTGCTTGTAAGTAACCCAGGAAGCTAGTGCTTGTAAGTAACCCAGGAAGCTAGTGTTTGTAAGTAACCCAGGAAGCAGTGATCAAGAGAGACTCATATAAGTTGTAACATCTTGTTCCAAAATCAATGGAAAATAAAGTTTTATAATATTATAATGAATCCATGATTCTGCAATTACCATATCTGTCTCTGACAGCATTAGGGGTGTTGATCAATATTCGATACACTTACAAATATCAATATTATGTTGGGAAAATACAGGAGAATGGGTACAGTCTAAAATTAGTCAAAATGGCGTCACATCGCTCATAGTCAGCCACTTGATAAACAGTGCTCTAATGGATAGTGTCGACAACATAATATAAAACTGAAATTTATGGATTAATTATTCAATAGTATCTTGTTATCATAACAATACAAGTTGAACATTTAAATAGTAGGGAATACACGCATAAACATACGGAAAAATAGTTAATAGTCTATTAAAGGAATTTATAAACATAATCGATTTATAGACGTATCATCGATATTTGTGCTTTGATACATCAATATCGTCGATATGCAAAATTTTGAATCAAAGATAGATAGATCCCTAGATAGAATACTAAATATGCAGTTAAAGTGTGACATTGCCATTTACAATTATAAGTTAACCGAAAAATTAACACAAAAAAATACCGCAGAATATAAGGGAAATGAAAAGTTCAAGGAAGAAAGGGACACTACATACCATTACGTAATCTTCCATGAGAAAATATGGAGGAAAACCTCCAACTGTTCTATATGCTTTCTTTGTCATAAACATTGTCTGGTCACCATACGGTTTCTCTGGATGAAACAAATACAACTCTTTCAAACCTTTAAGATTTATATAACAAGATTGAATAACAAGAGGGCCATGATGGCCCTATATCGCTCACCTGAATACACTGCCATTCTGACTGAATCAGACTAATGTGGCAATAAATTGCTATAGGTTCAATAAAAATCCATTCAGCAGTTTAGAAGGAGATATCGTTAATAGTTACCACTATATACATATACCGAATATACGCTTATAAACGCTGCTCCCCTAATTAAAGACCCCCGCCTATTTTGAATAATAAAACCCCCCCGAAAATTCCTACTTTGATCCATCATTTATATCATCATGCATATAATTATCCAATGTATCAAAGAATCAAAATGACACTATAAAAAGCAATGTTCGCACAATAAAAGCATTAACTGTAACTAAAGAATGTTAAACTTTTAGCACTCTAACTGTAAAACAGTCCACTGTTGGTATTTACAACTTAAAAACTCTGTGAACTGAGACAAAGGTCACAAAGGCACATGTAAGATATTTCTTTTTTTTAAAATAATAATTCGTAAAATCGAAATAGGAATTCGTAAAAATGAAATAAAAAATCGTTTTTACAAAATAATAAATGCTTTTTTACGAAACAATATGAAGAAATAAATTGTTTTACGAAATAATGATTCGTTTTTACAAAATAATATTTCTTTTTTATGAAATAATATTTCGTTTTTATATAAATGTCACTCAAAAAAGGAGTTTGGAATGTCATTTTAGGAGCTCTGTCAGCGCTGGATATTTCTATCTGTACACGAAGCCAGTGAAAGATTGTTACATGCTTTCTAGTGCAGAGATAAAAAATACATGTATTAACTAAAATAATTAAATTTCTCATCTAAAATTGATGTGTGAGGTACGATATGTTTATGTTATGTTTTGAACAGAAAATATATTAGATTTAGAATACAATAATCAAACAAAATAAAGAATCCACACACAATAAGTTAGAGTCAAAAACAAATTATCATTTCTGTTTCACAGTCAATACAAAATAATACCTCCAACTATCTCAAACACAATTCTCGACATTTTTTTTTCCAGAAAAAATATCAATATATATTACTCCTCTAGTTGGCGCCACTCACCATGTTTTGATGCTCGAACATTTGCACCCCAAACTAATGCTTTCATCTGTAGAATAAACCACCAAGGTTCTGTGCCTTGTCTGAAATAATCAATTAATAATAGAAGTACACGAACTGCGATTCATAAAGTTTCACAAGCAGAATTGTTGGCAAAATCACCGATCTTCATATTGTCATTGTTCTGAGGAGGAAAATTATGCAGGCCGACATCTTCGGAGACATTGTTACGACCATTACCATATAAAATAATAGCACCTCTTTGTTTGGTCTTTATCAGCCATTTTCAAGAGAACATACTCTTCTTATTGTCAAGAAATGTTTATGCATATTATTTTTAAGTGACTAAACCTGTATTTCAGTGGTCAAAACTGAATGAACACAAGCAATGCAATCGAAAATTAGCATTTAAAATACCATTCATGAAAGAGATATCAATGACTGGAGTGGTTTGATCAACATTTGTAAACAAATAAGATGACAGTACTAAAATAGTAAACCAATAAGAAGACAGTACTAAAATAGTAAACCAATAAGATGACAGTACTAAAATAGTAAACCAATAAGATGACAGTACTAAAATAGTAAACCAATAAGATGACAGTACTAAAACAGTAAACCAATAAGATGACAGTACTAAAATAGTAAACCAATAAGCAGACAGTACTAAAATAGTAAACCAATAAGATGACAGTACTAAAACAGTAAACCAATAAGATGACAGTACTAAAACAGTAAACCAATAAGATGACAGTACTAAAACAGTAAACCAATAAGATGACAGTACTAAAACAGTAAACCAATAAGATGACAGTACTAAAATAGTAAACCAATAAGATGACAGTACTAAAACAGTAAACCAATAAGATGACAGTACTAAAATAGTAAACCAATAAGATGACAGTACTAAAACAGTAAACCAATAAGATGACAGTACTAAAACAGTAAACCAATAAGATTACAGTACTAAAACAGTAAACCAATAATGTGACAGTACTAAAATAGAAAACCGATAAGATGACAGTACTAAAACAGTAAATCAATAAGATGACAGTACTAAAATAGTAAACCAATAAGATGACAGTACTAAAACAGTAAACCAATAAGATGACAGTACTAAAACAGTAAACCAATAAGAGGACAGTACTAAAACAGTAAACCAATAAGAAGACGGTACTAAAATAGTAAACCAATAAGATGACAGTACTAAAATAGTAAATCAATAAGATTACAGTACTAAAATAGTGAACCAATAAGAAGACGGTACTAAAATAGTAGTTATCTTTCCACACACCATATATACTAAGAAGGGTCACTGGTGTATAAAGCATAAACTCACACAAACTGAATATTTCATGCTCATGTAAACTCAGAACAAACAATGTATTAGTTCAATATAGAATGATCTATACAACTTATGAGATAAGTTATACTGACTTTTTTCCTTAGATGGTATTTACTCGAGGAATTTATTCCAAAATTACTGTTTAAAATATGCTGATTTTGTTGAGAAGCCAGTTTATATTCTTTAAATAAGAATTATTTAATATAGCTAAAAGATACAAAAACTCAACTTAATGAACATGCTTTATGATTTGACATATTCAAAAAGCCTAACACATAATTTTTGCCAGTTTCATTTTCATTTAAAATCTGTTCACCTAAACTTACTCACAAATCAGAATTTTGAAGAACATCAAGTTGAAATCTGAATGCCCCAGCAACAACTCCTTGTGTCGACAAGCAATCAGAAGCAAGAACATCGAAGTTTTGTGGTAATTTCGAGTCAGCATGCAGAAACATATAGTTGTTGCCAGTAGAAGCTGCAACACCTGCAATCAGCTGTCTGCCTCTCCCTGTAGGTGTAAACAAAACAATGTTTAATTTATACAATCAACAAATAATATGTGCCACATTAGTTGAGCGACCAAGAGTGTATCCACAATCAGATACTTACCTGGGCTAACTTATTTCCTGGTGGTACCTTTTATACACCAAGAACCTAGTACACTGGTGAAACTACAAAGTTACCTCTATGAGTCGTATATGGCAAAATGCTCTGTCATGACCTCCAAGCTAATTCAGTTGCAAAGAAATTGTCAACAAAGGTGAGTGTCATCATATGTTTTTTGCCATTTTCCAACAAATGTCATCGAATACCAGTACGACTTTTTACATCTTTTGTATGATGCAGCCAGGGACCTACCACATTCAAAGGTCACACTCTTCGAATTGAGCTATCAAGGTAGATATGTCTCAGTTTTATGTGTATGTGTTGAAGGTTCATTCCAACTTCAAACTTCACACTGGTCTTCTGGCACTGCATAAAGTCATTAGAATTTCAGACAAAAACAACAGTGCCAAATTATCATTTATATGCCTGTCATTGTTATTGAAGGCCTGAAAATGAAAAAAATTGCAGAGCAAACTCTGCTCAGCAACCCTCTCTTGAACAAGATAATAAATGTTCCCCAAAGGTAAAATCATACAGTTAAACCTCACATAAAGACCACCTTATTTAAAAGACCATCTCAATACTTTAACCACAGTTTTCAGGTCTATTTTCCACTGTTTTGATCTTTATTCAACCTCAATATTTAAGATCACCTCAATAACAAGATCAATTTTTTTTAAGGTCCCAAGTGTGGTCTTATAATGGAGGTTTTACAGTACCTCTCTAGAGCAATAACCTCCAAACAATGCCAAAATTTACATCTTCCAAGAGGTGTTGCTCTTGAGAGGTTGCGCTGTTATAGAAGTTGTAAGTTTCTGTCCACTACCTGGCTGACTATCTATCATTCTGACGGAGATATTGGAATGTTTACTGAACTCTTCAACAAGAAGTCTTGTTTTGTCTGAGCTTCCTCCATCACTGACTACCACTTCCTTCACATGTTTGAGATCACTGCAAGCCTGTGGAAGCACAAAGTGACACATCAAAGTAAAATCTAGAACATGGTACAGTAAAGCATATAATTCAGACTTCAGTGTGGCCGTATTTTAAAATTCATCTAACATAACTTTTGACATATCCTGTTTTCCTTTCAATGTACATTGTCCTATTATGAACATTAATTGCCATATGTTGTAAACAGACAGTAAAAATCAAAGTAACCTCTTCTGTAGTAGTTAAACTGATAGAAAAATCATACAACAAGAAAAACTGTTACTATTGTACAAGAGGGGTTGTTGCTCAAGAGAGGACTGCTTTGGAGAGGTGGCATTGTACAAGTCTGAGGCACCATTAGGTGCTGAATCTCAAGGGTTATTTTGATAATGTTTTACTGGATTATAACATTTTATAATCCAAATATCTATAATTCAGACAGAATCCTGAGGGTCAAAATGTGGCCTTTTGGAAATTCAAGGGGTATGGGGTCAACCCAAAGGTCAAATGAAATCCGTGCAAGCATATTACTTAGTTAAGAAGACATTTAAAATGCATCAAGATGTTTTGACAGTTAAGCTTTGCATCGTACTCATCAAATGTCCGCATCTTGAATAATTTACATAAACAGATATTTAAGTAACAATATAAAAGACAAAATAAATAACTACTTCAGCGAATATTTGTGAAGAAATTTGCTCAAAAGAGGATGAACAAAACATACATACATTTTGTATATTGTTAAGTGTATTTTGTATATTCTTCTCCTCATTCAAAGTTGGAACAATTATACTCCATGAATCATCACATAACTCTTCACGTGACACACCCACTTCTCTCTCAAACACACAGATATCTTCTTCTGTGTCCTATAAACAATGGAAGTTGATTATATCATAAATGACATTGCAAAGACATATTTTATTCAATAATTTACTCAGGAAATAACAAATAACATTACGTTACAATTTTGTACTACAGGGATTGCTGCTTCTATTATGTGCGAAAAAGTTACTGTTTACCAATGAAATGTTGGTTTGCAATGAATGATATAAACAAAATATTTTATTCATGTGCATAAATTGTAAAATTCATACAAGTAGTTTTCAGATAGATGTGTCCATGGGACACAGGTGACCTCGCTAATGGTTCTAAAGTTAAAAAAGACCATAATGCCTCCAAACGTTGTTGGATTGTTACCAAAACATGAATTGAATCCATCAAACAAGAGTTATGGATTACACACCAAGAGATTGATCACAGGATTCATAATCCCAAATGCTTGAAAACAGTTAAACTTCTACAATTTTTCGTAATATTTAATTATTTTATAAACCATTTAGAACCCTAAAAAAGCTTAACTTTTCCATTTGTCATAATAGCTTTTTAATGTGATTAAAGGCATAAATCATAATGTTACATGGTACCTCCCTTACGTTAACAAAATAATGATTTTGATTGCAATTGTGAAATCAAAAATAAACGTTCACCACATCTTGCAGTACAGTAGGTAACACTTTGATGGATGCTCCAAGATTCTCAGCAATGTTCATTTGTTGAAGAAATACTCTATCTGTCCCCCAGTCAATATTGTCAAAAACCTCATCTGAAACATTGTGAAAAATTTGAATATTATCAGAAAAGTGGCAAAACATTCAAAGTATCATAAAACTGCAATGATATTTAGTAATACATGTACCGACAATGTCTATTCATATCTTACAGCAAGATGTAAATCCTTCTTGATCCTTTACAGCAATGGAACCTTTTAAGATAACCAAGCACATCATACTGATAAAATAAATAATGTCATAAATCTAAAATGCTTGTCAAAAGAAGATGGGTTAGATTAACATGTTATACCGATGTACAAACAGTCACAGAAATACAAATATTATTTGTCTACAGACCTATATATCTCTGTGCCTGTGATGAGAATCCAACAAGAAAGTAACCACCATCTTCTGCCTTCCCAATTACCATATCTTTGTCAGAATGTCTGAGAGCATCAAATGCCATCTGTATCACTGTTTCTGAGATGCCAGGAATATCTGCGCCTGTGTATGTATATAAGTACAGTAAATAGGGAAATAGTCCGAGTTCTGTACACAAATACAGTGAACAGGGAATCAGTCTAACAGAAATATTTTGTACATCTCATGACCACAATCTATTTTTACTTAAAAAAAAATTAAAAAATTGGAAATAAACTATTTAACTAGAAAAATATGATTTTCCAACATGTAGACATACTATCTCAGATACATTTCGTGTTTTGTTTACTGATACATATAAATAAATGAGGATTATTGTATGTCAGCCTCGGTCTGACCTTGACCAGAAAGATGTCAAAAACATTCTCCCAGTTTGCTTGAAATTACCAAAACCAAGGGCTGCGACCCCCTTCCCCCAAAGTAGAGTGAGACTCCTTGTCTTCATACAATACAAACCCCAGTAAACATAATTTATAATTACCAATGACTACAACAGATTTGTTGCCTCTTCCAAAGCCATCTTGAATTGCGTTTTTCAATTTATCACCAAGTGAATTTCCATTCTGTGGTCTAAAGATGCATGGTAGACCGCATAACTTCCTTTGCAGCCAGTAATTCATTTCTGATGATGTTCCTCCATTATATTGCAGGGTCACTGATATAGATTTCCCCATGCCCATGTAAACCCTTTGAAGCATCTGTAAGATGTGTTCTGTCTAAAATTGTAGGGTTAGGTAGGTTAAAAAACTCTATTTATTACATGTTTGGTAAAATAATTTAGTCATTCAGTTAACAATGGGTAATTCAATATTAGAGACATAAATATATAATTGTTTGATCTAGTACAATCTGTGATGAGTGTTGAACATATAACAGAGACAGTACTGTTTAATATGTTAATTCACTAGTGTGTATACTAATCATCTCACTACATGTAACACATTCCCGGACTCAAAGTGCGGTGCAATAGAGCATATGTTACAGGCTTGTAATGTGATACACGATTTGACATGCCAGTACACTACACAATCCATCTTAAGCAGACTCTATTATCTATCCATCTAAATATACTGACAGGACTCGCCTTACATGTATTAATGACAGATGCACGTCAGTGCAAAAACAGAAGATAAAAGAGGTGAAAGAAGACAACACAGTAAGATAGTAGAAGATACAAATATGAGACAAGTGTGAAGTTCAAAGCAAAAACAGATAAATACATTTCACAATTGGTTCAATGATAAGGGGGGGCTGCACAACGATTGCTTGAACCTCTCTAAAATTGGTTACGTTACTGTTGTGAAAGGAAGGTTGTTCCATATCATGGCATATGATATCATTATATATTACCTAGTTCTTGGTTTCATGACTGAAATAGCGCCATAGAGTTTTCAAATTGGTTCAATTTTGTTTCTGGTTCATCTCTGCCACTTTTATAAACTTAGTTATGGACTGGTTCTGTACTTTAACCAAACCCAAATTGAAAAGGGTGATCACTGAATGATAAACTTAAATGCTTATCTCTACTTCAAATGGTACAAAAAAAACTTAAATGCTTATCTCTACTTCAAATCATGTACAAACATTGTTGGCAAGCATAACAAATTTAGTCAATTGTTGATAATTCCAAGAAACGACGTCTACAGTGCATTTAATGCAGTTTTGGGTAATTTTTCCCTAGACTGGAATATGTCTAAGACTTATAACATCGCCTTTGGAAAGATGTATTGGCTACTCAGAATGTAGAAACAGTATATAGGTTAGTCCTACAAATATAACTCCTAGCATTTGTATTATTCACGTTTTACCTTCATTTTGATGATATTTTACATTTTACGTTTTCTGTCAAATGCAGAGTCATATGGGATATCGTCATTTTCCCATAGCACTTTTTATATAGGGGCCGATCGAAATTTGGTCGGGACGATTTTATCCATATAAAATCAAATATTTCACCAATAAAACTTATGACACATTAATAAATAATCAATTATGGTACAGTTGCAACAAAAACTATGAATGAAACACTTGCCTTGATAATGCAAATTGAGTTTAAATCCGATGGGTAGTCGAGTAAACAGCTCTATGTAATGGCGGACGGTGACGTACAGCGTGTTGTTTACATTGTGATAATTACCATTTTTTGTGTTTTTCGTTGGTGTTATGCATGCAACTTAGTCAGATTTTGGCAGCATTTGACATATCTTATTATCTATCCGAAAAACATGTGGTAAAACAATATAATCCAAGTGTTAAATTTGTGCTGAGACTGACTTTGCTATGCGTTTTTGATGAGATGCTTTTAGACCCCATGCTTGACAATGAAAGTAAAATATGAAAAATAAAAAAAACAAATATTGAAAAATGAAGGTAAACGTGGGCCAGGTTTAAAACGCGGCCAAGCCGTAAATTGCGGCCAAAAGGGAAAGGAAATTGCGGCCACCCCCCTTAACTTCTTTATTATTTAAGATATGTTAAAAATTATTATTGCATATTATAATGCACCCTCGTAGCTTTCCTAAACATGTTTTTAATTCAAATTATTTTAATTGGAAGTTTATAAAATTTTGGTCTAAAAGTCGGACAATTTTTTTATCAAAATTACGGCCAAAATGGAATTTGCGGCCACCCCCCTTAACTTCTTTATTATTTTAGATATCTTAAAAATTATTATTGCATATTAGAATGCACCCTCGTAGCTTTCATAAACATGTTTTTAATCTAAATTATTTTAATTAGAAGTTTATAAATATTTGGTCTAAAAAATGGCCGTTTTTTATCAAAATTACGGCCAAAATGGAAATTGCGGCCACCCCCCTTAACTTCTTTATTATTTAAGATATGTTAAAAATTATTATTGCATATTAGAATGCACCCTCGTAGCTTTCTTAAACATGTTTTTATATCCACAAACATTATCCCATATTTCATTAATCCTATATCCAGAGTACGAAGGTACTGAAATATCACTATCCGTAATATAATACCTGAGGTATTTTGCCTGACTATGTCCGACTATCAAAGACATGATGAAATTAATAAACAGCGGAACACAATATTGAAAAACAACGAAATGATTGATCCTTTGCAAATGGAAATACAAGACACTTATATGAAGCAATTCAAATGAATGATAGTAAAACAATATTTCCAGGTTCGTTGTTTTCAAATTTCATTTTCTTACATTACTTTAATACAATGGCCTTTATAATTAGACGATAATTGGCGTTAAATTTAAAGTGTGCTATCAACAATTGTGTATTTCAAAAGATATTATATATGTCGGCTAAATAACCGATTTGATTGAACATCAAAATCGTTAAAATAAATGGATAATCAAATTAGTTTATCACGTCCAGAGGTGTGATAATCCAATTATAGGGGTGATGCAATTAATCATGATTAAAGATGATTACGGCTCCAAATGTTTTCCTTTTCCGTAATTTTGATAAAAAACGGCCATTTTTTAGACCAAAAATTTATAAACTTCTAATTAAAATAATTTAGATTAAAAACATGTTTATGAAAGCTACGAGGGTGCATTCTAATATGCAATAATAATTTTTAAGATATCTAAAATAATAAAGAAGTTATGGGGGGTGGCCGCAAATTCCATTTTGGCCGTAATTTTGATAAAAAAATTGTCCGACTTTTAGACCAAAATTTTATAAACTTCCAATTAAAATAATTTAAATTAAAAACATGTTTAGGAAAGCTACGAGGGTGCATTATAATATGCAATAATAGTTTTTAACATATCTTAAATAATAAAGAAGTTAAGGGGGGTGGCCGCAATTTCCTTTCCCTTTTGGCCGCAATTTACAGCTTGGCCGCGTTTTAAACCTGTCCGTAAACGTGAAGGATCTAGCATGGTTGTCTAATTGTTTGGACTATATATAGGTTAGCTTCCTTCTTAAGAATGGAATTCTGCCATGGAAACAAGTAAAACATATTGAACAGTCTAAATAGAGCATTCTTGCATAATACATACCATATATACTTGTAGTCTCGCAGCGGCAAGCGCACCCACGGCTGGGATCAGTCGAGTCTTTGATTTTCCGGGAACTGGATAACGAGTAAAAACAATAACTTCGCCATTTCTCCTGTTTGAAAATTTGCAAAAAAATATGGAAAACAATGCAATAACAAACGCAGAGCATGACAACGCAATTAAAGTAAATTGTTTCGTGAAACCGGTGAAGTCAGAATCGTTCGTGTTGTTGTCGTCTGCCATTTTGAGATCATGTGACTTATGGGCTGCTGGCAACATTGAACAAAACAAAATTACATTTTGTTTATCCCTCCAGAAAATTTACATATTCTATTTTTTATCTTCATTTAATCTTTTAATGATAGAAAATCGAGTGATTGGAATTTAAACATATATTTTAGTTAATTGCAATATTTTTCTCAAGATATAAGCGACTAAAAGAAAAATGTAAACAAACCTTTTCTAATTTCTGCAAGTTATTTGGCAGTTACTACGCTGTATTATGGATCAGCACGAGCTTTTGCTGTGTTGTAGACGAGGAGATCTTGTGAAAATAAAGTAAGTTTTAAGTTGACAATGATATCTTGCGTTTTATCTGTTGACTGTTGTGCAATATTTGCAACAAAATTGTGACCCACTTATTTTGACACTTCTGCTCTGGTTACTTCATACCTGGTATTTTTTTGTGTCGCTTCGTGACGCTTCGGGTCGCTTCGTGATGCTTTTTAGTGAGACCGCATACCTGTGACCCTGGTCCATAACCATAAGCCTATTATGATATGTGTTCTCCTTTATAAAGTGGAGCTCAGATGGAAAATGAACCCACTAAGCTAGAACTAATGATCCCATTATCAACACGAGTCTGGTGCACAGTATCGGGGGTTCCACTAGGTCACAGTAGGTGCTGAATGTCAATTTGTAGACTGGGGCATTAGCCCCATGTCTTTAGTAACAGTAATTTTGGAAACAGTCGTCGCCGAGTTAGACACATTTGATCTATGTATCACTGCGCATGATTTGTATACGACCAATGAACATGTCGCATTGATCGTGACATCACTAACCGCCGTTCTACTTTCCTTCGTCCTTAATAAATTGTTCGGAAGGTAAAATAAATCTTTGTTTTATTTTAAAGTGAATTATCTGCTTCAAGAATTATTGTTGAATTATTGTGTAAGTGTTTGAGGTTAAAATTTCTTTGGTAAGAGCAGCTTTTGTGTACGTAAAAAGAGAAATCGATGAATTGAGGGAGGACTAATTTTTATCGGAAACAAGTGCTCCATTCGGATACATTTCTTCTTGTTGTTGACTCCATGTTTGACTCCAGCCCAGGATACTATATATATCGTCGATACGATTCATTCACAAACAATTTCAGCTATCATTAATAAAATTTCCCACTTTCAGAAGTTACGAATTCGCAATTTATAGACAACAAAGGAAATACCTTGTACCTGGACGCGCTCGGCAGACGAGTTGGAACAATATTCTGGAATAAGATTCTGACCATTATTTTACTGCACACTGAACACTGTAGCAAATCGTTAAATAAAAGCTGCAGTTACTCTATATTGTATGGTTTAAAAACAATTCATTCTGTCGCTGAATTATAAACTGTGCGTGATTCCGTATTGTTGGGAATGAGGTAGAGCAATCGGATCACATCGTCTATAGTCTGATTTCCGAACTGTCGCAATTGAACGTAGAGTTCAAGGTCAGGCTAGAAGTAAACATGTGTGCTGAGAATGAATGGGATGCAATTCTCACTATTAAACCGCGATGAATAGAGATATCAAATGGAAACAGGAATACATAAACTGACAACCATACCGGATTTCATACAAACTTGGAAAAAACTTTTTCTAAGAGGATATTGTTCACTCTCTTTTACCCGATACATATGGCGTTCTGTGACACGGGAGGAAATGGTCGCGATGTATATGATTATGACCATGAGCCGTGTCTTCAAACTAAGATTAGATTAAATGCTAGCTTAATTACGTCTTTTTGAGTGTTGACCTGTGGTATAAGTCAGGTCATCAACAAAGTTAATGTACTGACGCTTTGATATCGGAGGGACGAATTTCGATCGTCTGTCATGTGAGTCTGTTAGTTTTTCCCACCAACTTCTGACATTATTATAATTTGCATTTTACAAAAATAGGAAGCCAGTCGGGCTAGCTCAGTTGGTATAGCGATATACTATCACCCAGCAGATCCGGGCTCGATTCCCAGTTTGGGCAGGTTATGTTCTTCAGTGACACTGGCTACGATAATGTCTTGCATATGTGGAGAAGTTGGCAGTACTGGTTGATAATTACTTCCTGGAAAACTGGTTAGGTCAATTGACTGCTGTATATGACTGAAAAAATGTTGAAAACCTGCGTAAAACCTCATGAAACTCACAAAGAAAGGTTTTATGGAAACGTATACCTTTTAGGGCTAAACTCATGATCAAGCAAATGCCTGGGTATCTGTTTGATAGACCTGAACAGTATGCCGACACTACTAGTACACAATTCCTGGTTTTTAACTGGATGACAAGCAGACAAAGTCATTTTGTGAAAGTAAAACATTGTTGTCACTCTCAACATGTATTACATGTAGGGCATGAGACGATACGGTCATCACATGATACTATATGAATCGAGAAAACTGCATGCTGATACGTTATTTTCCGATACGATACATATACTTGAATTCAATCACCAAAAAAAAGAATGTATATATAATTATAATTTTTATAGCCATTTTGTTTCCAACATTTATTATTAATAATTGAAGTATTTTTGTATCCCTACTGCATTCCCTCCCAGAACGACACCTTTCATGAGGCACTCCCTCCTTTGGGCGATTTTTAAAATTCCTCTCATGCAATTTAACGTAAAATTTCCTCCCCGGAACGACAACTCTTGACAACGATAAAAGGCACTTGAAACAATTTTATTTTCATCTGCCCTTTTTTTTCAAACTGAACGCTGCTCTAGTACAATATAAACTATTGGTTACTCAAAACAAATCGACCAATAAGAAGTCGTAGAACAAATGATAGCGGTTCTATATAAGATTTGTGCTATATAACGGAATTATTTTGTTGCAACATTTGACCAGCTCATACTGATATGGTGTGGGTTTATGTACTGATATTCACTGTATCGCCTCATCCCTCATTACATGTTGCTATTTAAAATCAAATCTCAACAGTGTAAGCTGGTAAAATAGAACAAATTCTTCTGGACTTGACTGTACCACATTTTGGAGCCAAACTGCGTATGCGCAGTGTGTTGTTTACAATCACAACTTCCCATAAATTTTAGAGCAAGGATTTTTCTGAAAAACTACAAAGACTAGGTGAACTGAAACACAGCATCTGCGTAAAAAAGCATCTGCGTAAAAAAGCATCTGCATAATGTTATGGTCTGTCTATAGAGGGGTACCTAATAGCAGATGCAAGATGTTGGATGGTCTTTTCTATGTTTCCGGGTTGTCTCCCTTGTGAGTACATGTATTGGTAAATAAACATGTTAATCATGGGGTAAATTCAATACATAGTCATCTATTGACCTGGTATGTATATATACCTAGTCAATACATTTCTATAACGGATTTCTACTGACCAAGTATCAACCTGTACCAGGTCACTAGGTGAAAAATTGATGTATTGATCTGCCATGTTTATGGATTAAAAAATAAAGGTAACATGTCCGAAATGTGTTTTGTCCGAAAACACATCTGACACATCGTTGGCAATAATTTCAGATTGTTTCAAATTGTTCAAACATAACTCAGAAAAACTGTTTGTTTCAAATAAACCGCTTATATGTAATGCTTGCTTGCAAGCCTGTTCAGCTGGCAATCAAATAATTTATAACAAGGTTAGTTTAAAAACAAGAAACGTTAAGACTGTGCGAGTACTCGCCCGCACACTAATTGTTTCAAAGTGAAAACCTGTCTTATCAATGGTCCAGTTTAAACTAGTCATACATGCACGCTTTGAAATTAACATTGCTTGAAAGTGAACCAGTCCCTATTTCCATCTCCGAATGAGACTGTGCAATGCTTCTACAATCTCTGGTTGACAAGTCTTTACAGAACACAAGAAACTTGTCTGCTCCAGTCTTTTTGCGCTTTCAGTGCTTTGATTTTACTGCAGTTTAACACTTTATACCTAAATTTGACCCTTCAGCAAGAATCCTTAGGGTCAAAATGTGACTTTTTGGAAATTCTATGGATCAAAGGGTCAACTCAATTAAGGGTCAAATGGTATAGTGGCCAGGATCATGGGTACGGACTCAAAGCCACCAGTCCTAGTATATGTAACAGCTTTATATACTTTTACCAGTAGATTTGAATCCGAACATTGAGGCAAAGCTTGGTGTGACAAATACTTCACCTTCCCTGAGGTTGTCAGAGTTAACAATGTCTGTATTTCGATGTAGATACTGCAATCTGTAACATAGTTGATGCAGCAGTATGGGGCTTGAATCCAAGACCCCTTCAACACTTCTTCTTGCTGTCCTAGTTTTATCTTTGAATACTGGTATATACAGTCAGTATCAGGTCCAGATGTATCTTCTTATAAATGTCAAATAGAAATGGGCTATTCGAAACCATGTATTATTCCAAATACAATTTTGTACCCGATGAATTTGAATGAACGAGGTCCGACTGTATCATATAACATAGACCATCCATGTTCTGATCCAAGACACGCATGATATTTCAGGTACTTAGTAGAACAGAAAGAGGTTGGTGTAAACATAAGAGACAAATGGGACAGTACACCATTGTGAGTATAACAAATATGTATTCCCCACAGTATGTTATCAGTTCAATGCTGTGTGTTATATTACAGGCCTTTTTCTGTGGTTCCCACCGGTCAGACTATCTGACCCATTCCCAAAGCCAAATATATGGGTTTTTTCCCAATCGGAAAAAAAAATCCCAATCAGAAGCACCAACAAGAAATCGTCTGCTGGAGCGACCTGATATATCTGGAAGCTCTTTGATTAACTCTGGCCATTATGGTCCCTTGTTTCATAAATGTTGACATTTTGTGTGTCTTTTTGACATTTAATATAAGAAATGTAGATTAGAATGCTTATTTATATAAAATTAAGATATGAAAAGCCTGTTCTTTTAACTACGAAAATTCCCAAAATTGGAGTTCAAGAGATTATAGCTTCCCAAATTGGCTAATTTAAGATGCAAATTTTCCCAATTTATATAGGGTCTTTTTCCCAAAATGGACTGAAAAAGGCCTGTATTACTAGTATTCCCAAATAATGCCTTATCAACATATTTTCTGAAAAGTAGAACTTCTTATTGCTCTATGTTAATCAAACTAACAAAGTATGTATCAGTACAAAGATCTTGAATTGATGTAGTAATACATTTAGGTAATTGGCTTAAACCCTGATTAAAAACATAGATTACAATGTTATATTTCTGCTTATTGTTGTAACATACTGTTTATACAATTGTATTCGTCATGGACATAATAAACCATGGATTGGAAACTAGCTGATATCGGTGAAACAATAACAAGAAATAATTTACCCACAATCCTTAGTGTGTGCTCGGTACGGATCATGAATTTCTGTCTCTTTATCCATCGCGAAAGTTGGCAATCTCCATTAGCCTTACAACTCATTATTGAACCAAAATATACAAACAAACAACAAGGTAAACACAATATATATACATACCAACCAAGAAATAAATAAAGCTGTTGTTAATATGACTTCTACTGATTATAAAAATGTCAACTTCTCTCGATTCAGAAACAAAAAGCCGACATAGAAAAAATTTCATTGTAGGTTAATCTCGAAAGAAATCTCGCTGCTCGCGATAGTCCAAACAAATCTATATAGACAAAGTAGGAAGTTTCCAATCCATGGTTTATATGTCCATCTATACTGTATTTTGTAGAATGTTTTATTTAAATCTTCAATGTACATGAGGTTTATTGATAGTTTTATCTTCTTCTGTAGATAATGAGCAAATGATCATACCCAATTATTTCATACTGCAGGTACTATGCTTGTCTGTGTGGGCATGAGGAGGTGGTTAAGTACTTACTTGATACAGGTAAGTCAACAAAAATCTCCAGTGCAGCTTGTTATAGCAACTACAGTAAACCCTCACTTAACAAACACCTCAATATCAAGACCACCCCAATAAGAAGACCAGTTTACAAGGGTTCCAATGGTGGTCTTATTATTGAGGTTTTACTGTATTATCAAGATCAGAATCAGCATTGATAGGTTGTGGCATTGCTTGCCGATTATTGAAGACTACACATTTTGAGAGATAAAGCAAGACAAATCTATCACTTTCTTCATTGCAGATAGACCAGTTTCACTCTCTCTCTTTCCTGAATGTGCTCAGAGAAATTAACAATATCTTTAAGTCATGCAGAAGCAGTAAATAATAGGGTGAAGTGGCATTTAAATCCTGATAGCATTTTTTTCTTATTAGTCAAAGTGACAATTCAGCTCAGCAATGTTTAGAAAATTGATGGTCAAATGCAAATAATTTTGTAGTGTCACTGTAAAGACATGATTAGAATGACAGTTGGACCTCAAATAATACATACAGTCAAACCTGTTTGTAAAGACCACCCGTGGGAACAGCAAAATGTGGTCTTTGTTTACAGGACTGGTGGTCTCTATTAACAGATTAAATATCATTGAAAATGGTCTGATGGGAGATGAAATTGGTAGTCTTTGCAGACAGGTGTTGCAATAGTGGTCTTTGTTCACAGGTGGTCTTTAACACAGGTTTGACTGTAGTTTCAAATAGCCCATTATAATTCAGCATTCCTGAGAATATACAATGGGACCTGATATTTATTCGTGATCGTACGGAAGGTTGTCAAATAAACGAGGTCTGACTGTATATATATTAGATGTAGTTATTGCTATAAACACTCAGTTAATTGAACATAGTTATGGTGTATAGTTCTAACAGTTATCATTTATTTGATTTACATTGTTAAACTTGTTTGCCAAGGATGCAGAGGATACAGAACCCATCTTTTCAACTTTTAATTGAAAAAGATAGAATATTTGTTTGTGTTTTACTGTTTTAGGAGCCAGATGTGAAGCCAACACATTTGATGGGGAACGTTGCTTGTATGGGGCATTAACTGATTCCATAAAAAAACTTCTCTTGTCATACAATATGGTCTCATCCAAAGTTATGCGGAGAGATCTGTATGAAGAATTCTTAAGAAGGTAGGGTAGTTTAGTTACAACATCAAAAATCACAAAAATATGGCTTTTTATTGTGAGCTACACTGTAGTAAACATATTTTGAATGAAAATTCCAGAAACTTCACTCAGGAACTTACCTCAATTTGGTTTTCTGCTTTAGAACAAGTTACTTGGATTGTTCAGTTTGCATAGAAATCATAAACTGACCAGGAATAACTATTCAGTTTTGTATAATAAAGATTGTGTTTTATTATAATGTTATTTTAAGGAAACATTGTAATAGTATTAAGTGTCATGAATAAGGACATTATGTAGATATTTAAATGCTTAGAAGAAGTAGAGGAACTTTCAACGATATTGACAAATATCAAAATGTTTTGTGAACATGTACTGATTAATAAGTAACTTGTAGGTATATACACTCCTTGGGCCATGACATTGACTATTTGGGCACCGTATGTTAATGCTATAAAAAAAAATGTTTTTTTTTCATCAAAACTGTACTAGTTGATTATTATGCAGTCATACATTTGACCATTAAAATTCTATAGATTGTTATATGTGCAAATTGCTGTACATTTTGTTGAGTTTATACAGCCGACTGTCATTTAACATAACAACAATTTTTGGCTATTATTTTAAATTCACATGAATAATTATAAGTCTTCATTTGATAATCAGTGTAATTGTTTAAGGTTGCAAGAGCCAGGAATGTATCAAGATGTAACCTTTCATATTCATGGCCGGAGCATTCCTGTACATAGATGTATCCTCAGTGCCAGAAGCTCGTACTTCGCTGACTTGTTCCGAACTAGATGGATAAGTAGGAAGGATATTGTGCTTAAACATAAAATGGTTTGTAGCTCAGGAGATTGTCACGAGTTCTCTCCCTTTATCCCTTCTAGAGTTCTTTCCCTTTATCCTGTATGTAGTATACTCATTAAGTAGTTTTCATATCTAGTGTAAGCTTTTAAATATGTATAAGGGAGATAACTCTAGAAGAGATAAAGGAAGATAACTCTTGACATTTCTCCCTTGTAAAGGACTAATCTATGTCAACATTGCATTGTACTATAGATATGGATTGTTTTCCTTATTTCTTTACAACTAGACACCCATATTCTGCTTTTGTCAATCAACTGGTTTCCTTAACATTCTCAAGAGGTAGCTATATCCACGTCCTTAACCTATATTTCATACAATTAAGTTTGATTTTTTAAAACAAAAGGGTATTCTGTTCTAACTAGTTCGTTATCAAAGTTCATTTGTATTGTGGAGCATTGTGGTGTAGTGGTAAGGGTGTTTGCTTTCAAAGCGAATCGTTTTGGGTTCAATCTCCAGTCTTGCCAATAACCAGGGGGGGGGGTGGCCTTAGTCAAGACCTTTCACTGTGTATTGCTACTGGCACTAGTTATTGAGAAGGTAGGAAAATGTCTGTAACTGTTGATATGTTTGTATTTTTCTTATCTTGTACAAGTGCACAAGTTCTCTCCCTTCTATATCCCTCCTATAGTATATGTATATAGAAGAGATATAGAAGGGGAGAGAACTCATGACGATCACCGGTGCTTGTACATATGTTCATCACTGAAAAGCACTTAAGAGCTTATGTTACTTCGTTCTCAGATGCAAAATAACATAAACCTTCATAATTTCTTTCAGATACAGCCAGATTCATTTGAACAGATTGTACAATATTTATATACAGGTATGATAAAACAGTCAATGTTTTTACAACAGTTATGATTTTTATTCCGTCATATGATCTTTTTTCTTGGAAAATATTTAGAGATAGGTCACTGTCTTTGATTATTCATTTGTACACAGTCACAGTATATTTGATGCCTACGTTGAGTCCATTCTTCTGACTGTATATTTAGGATCAATATTCCAAGGTGGATGAACACCACAGTATAGGAAGCAAACACAAACATATTTTATCAAATATTAGAAGAAAATAGCAAACATTACTGCTCATGTAAAATTTTTAATGCAAGAGTTTTCTCAAGCCTTTTTGATCAATTCAGTGATCAGAATTATACTAGAAGATTAGAAGTTGCTGAATTGCAAGAAATTTTCTCGCAAACTCAGCAAAAGGTGAATTTTTTGAAACCTTTATACATAGGGAAGTAATAAAAGAAATTTCACCAACAAACCCAACCAAAAAAATATTGCCAATAACGATGCATTAGTTGTTTCGGTAAATCACGGTTGTGTAAGTGTCACTGCTTTTTTTTGTGAAAAACAAATCCATTTGTAAATTAGAATAATTTATATTTACAGGTACAATGGAATTACCTGTTGGTGAAATTGAACCTTGTATCACTCTGGCTAAGCAATGTAAGTTAGACAAACTGATTACATTGATAGAAGATCGATGTAAAAAGCTGGCTTCCTTTGGTAAGTCCAGGTTTAAATTACTATCATTCTATGTGCATTTCACTCCAACTTGTTTGTCTCAATGGACCACTTTTGCCTTAAAGTGATATTGCATTTCTGTCTTTTCTTCTTTAATAGCTATCTGGTTGTTGTATTTCGTTTCACAAAACAACTTTCTGTCAGTTTGATATTCAGTGTTTCTTAACCAAAAGTGGCCGATGAAGATGTCAAAATGAAAGTAAGGATTTTCTGCGTCCTTAATTCTAAATCATGTCAAATTTGAGATAATTTTTCTCATTCTTTGGTTGGATTGCGAACAGGGGTCTGATCAGTGAACAAAAAATAAAACCATTTTTGTCACATGTTTCATTGTCAGACACAGGAAAGAGAGTTCTTCGCTGACAGGAAAGTATCTTGCAGCAGACAGATTGGAGTAAAATATCTTATATCTTTCAAAATATGTAAAATTCAGCGAAATATAATTTTTTTCATTTGGCAAGAACGTCAGTCCTTAACAGATATGTGAAGAACAGGTACTGAGCGAATTCTAAAAATTAATTGTAAGAAGTGGACTACTACGGCAAGTCTAGGGAATATTTAGAGCTTTTTAATTTAACAGAAGATAAATAGTGTAGCAATGAAAAACTGGCCTTCTTGATATAATATGTTACAGTTGATACAATAACTCGAATATAAAAGCTGCAGAAATGTCATTGTTATGAATAAAGAAAAATGGGAACTATTGCAAACATTTCTAGATTTACAGTAGTTCCGTTTACAGGAGATTGTCACAAGTCCTCTCCCTTTATCCCTTGTAGAGTTCTCTCCCTTTATCCCTTCTTGAGTATATTTATCTATAATACATATTTACTATAGAAGGCGATAAAGGGAGAGAACTCTAGAAGGGATAAAGGGAGAGAACTTGTGACTATCTCCTGTGGTTTACAGTAGTTCCGCTGTTTTACTCATCAATGATTTCAGCAGATCTCAATCTCTGATGATTATGTTATTCAGAATCTACAAAACCAGGTGTAAATATAACCAGTGTCCTTGTTGAGCAGACGGACAATGGGCAGTTACAGATGGACTTTGGTTCCCTAGCTGATCTTGCTCTTCCTCAGGAACTCTGCTCAATAGTAAGTATCTGGTACCACCTTCATGTTGTTGTAGCTTATTGTACGCTAGGTACCAGCTGTTGTACCATAAAAAGTTATCTATGTAATTGATACAGACTGGTACCATCTTCATGTAGAAAACCTCACGAAAAAAAGGACTTTTACAGTACTGTGTATTTCCTTTGTTATGTAAAATATTCGGCATCTTTCACGTCCAATAGCATAGCTCTCACCTCCTGAACCAGCTTGTAAACAATAGTTGCTTTCATATAAAGGTTAACTGTTTCTAAATAAGTAAAACCTCACTTAAAGACCATCTCAATAATAAGACCACCTCAGAATTAAGAACACAATTTTCAAGTATACTTTAACTGTTTTGCTCTTGATTCAACCTTAATATTAAGATCACCTCAATATTAAGACCAATGTCTAGGGTCCCAAGGGTGGTCTTAATATTGTGGTTTTACTGTATGCTCCTACATATAAATCACTCATAGGGTTATATGGACAATAAATGAACCAATGATACAAATGCTCTTTCGACAGAGAATTTATGTCTGTTAATTTTCAGGCATCAGGAGAATTGCCATTTGAACCAGAATATGCCTCACTTTATGCAGATATTGAATTCCGAGTGGAAAATCACAGGTTCTACTGTCATAAGGTAACTTATTATTTTTTAGGGTATTAAGAGTTATATATTTTTAGTTGCTTGTTCTATGGCAATTTTCGACAGTTGCATCGCCTTAATACGGAATTGGAGCAAGAGTAACAGGTGAGTGAATCAGTTAAAAAAAGTGCAACATCTGAGGGTAACCTGCATAACATACTCAATACTGGTAGTAATCTTTACTGCGCAATTCATTTTAACAGTTCAACAATGGACAATAATGATTTCTGTGAATCTGGAAATGTTGAATACAAAAGCAGTGTTCAATACCAAACAACTTCAGTGCTTTGATAAGTTTGTACAAATCTTTTCAAAAACAAAATGTGTTTAAATACTATGGTGTAATTAAAAAAAATTGTATTACCATGGCCAACATCTACGGAAAAGTATACCCAATTTATTTGATTGAAAAGTATACATGTCAGTGATAGAGCAAGGGGCAGATCATTCATTTGAATATAGCCTGAGGTGCGTTTTTTAGAGGTAGGGGAAGTAAGCGAGAAAATTTAGCCAATGTAGAAAAGCTGTCTAACAACTGCTTGAACGCTTAGCTAGCTACTAAATGGCGGGCGCCAGACCAGATAACACTGTTCCGCATGCATGGCATTTTGTTAAGCAAAGCTAGCACTGTCAAAAGATAGGGGCTACTTTTCATAGTTTAAGAACACCACCGCTACTTTTCCTACGTAGAGCTAGGTATAATTCTTTTATCCTACCTCTAATAGACGCACCTCAGTACCACTGTGGTACTTAAAGCTTTCAAAACAACAACAGAGATTTCTTTCAGTATCAGTAATGTATACGTATAGAACGCTATTGTCATTCCAGTAATGTATACATATAGAACGCTATTGTCATTCCAGTAATGTATACGTATAGAACGCTATTGTCATTCCAGTAATGTGTACATATAGAACGCTATTGTCATTCCAGTAATGTATACGTATAGAACGCTATTGTCATTCCAGTAATGTATACGTATAGAACGCTATTGTCATTCCAGTAATGTATACGTATAGAACGCTATTGTCATTCCAGTAATGTATACGTATAGAATGCTATTGTCATTCCAGTAATGTATACGTATAGAACGCTATTGTCATTCCAGTAATGTATACGTATAGAACGCTATTGTCATTCCAGTAATGTATACGTATAGAACGCTATTGTCATTCCAGTAATGTATACGTATAGAACGCTATTGTCATTCTAGTAATGTATACGTATAGAACGCTATTGTCATTCCAGTAATGTATACGTATAGAATGCTATTGTCATTCCAGTAATGTATACGTATAGAACGCTATTGTCATTCCAGTAATGTATACGTATAGAACGCTATTGTCATTCCAGTAATGTATACGTATAGAACGCTATTGTCATTCCAGTAATGTATACGTATAGAACGCTATTGTCATTCCAGTAATGTATACGTATACAATGCTATTGTCATTCCAGTAATGTATACGTATACAATGCTATTGTCATTCCAGTAATGTATACGTATACAATGCTATTGTCATTCCAGTAATGTATACGTATACAATGCTATTGTCATTCCAGTAATGTATACGTATACAATGCTATTGTCATTCCAGTAATGTATACGTATACAATGCTATTGTCATTCCAGTAATGTATACGTATACAATGCTATTGTCATTCCAGTAATGTATACGTATACAATGCTATTGTCATTCCAGTAATGTATACGTATACAATGCTATTGTCATTCCAGTAATGTATACGTATAGAACGCTATTGTCATTCCAGTAATGTATACGTATAGAACGCTATTGTCATTCCAGTAATGTATACGTATACAACGCTATTGTCATTCCAGTAATGTATACGTATAGAACGCTATTGTCATTCCAGGGATTTTTCTGTGGAAGAAGTGATTATTTCCGAGCTTTAATCCTTGATCATTTTGGAGAAGGATGGACATCTGAAGACAAGTTACCAGTGCTAGAACTACATGATATCAGTGTGGAAATATTCGTGAAAGTGTTGTATTATCTATATCAGGAATCTTGTGAGGTATTGGCTGGGTGTTTTGTAGTCCAATGTACATGTACAGTAAAACTTCACATTAGAATCACCTTGAAGTTAAAACCACCTCATTAATAAGACCAATTTTCATGAATCATTTTGTAAATAATTAAATTTTGTATTTTAACTGGATAATTCGACCACCTTCTTACTAAGACTGCCCTTATTCAGAACCTGGAGTGGTCATTTTATTGAGCTTCCACTGTAATAAAATTCAGATAAAAAAAAATATTTGAAAATTTGTGTTGTATATAATCATTGCTACGTAACAGTGTATAAGGTGCGAAATCAGATTCAAATTTATAATATATATTGTCTTATTAATATAGAATCGCTGTTTTTACGGCCATGTTGTCCTTTTTCATTCAAAACCTGTCAGGTGTACCACTAGGGGCTGTATCTCAAGGGTAATTTTGATCATTTTTGATAGGATTTTATAGCCAAAATACCTATACTTTAGAGAAAAATTGACCCTTCAGCAAGAATCCTTAGGGTCAAAATGTGGCCTTTTGGAAAATCCAGGGGTCAAAGGGTCAACTCAAGGGTAAAAATTTAATGTTTGTTTGCTGTGTCCCTAGTCTACCCGTCGGAAATGCTGCGCTCCAAAATATTTTATTGGCCTAAGGTAAAAATTGTTTTATTTGATCTAATATTTACATAAAATGGTGTTTAAGAAGTATTCCTACCAACCTCACAAAGTAGGCTATGGAGATAGCAAATGGAGATTTTTTTACTGGTAATATGGTCTGATGTTTATTAAGTGCGCCACTTTAATCTACAAGAACACATAGATGTTTATTGTATGTTGACAGCTCACGGAAGACAATGTGTACGATGTTCTGTGTGCGGCTGATATGTACTTACTTCCTGGATTGAAGCGTGTATGTGCCAATGCAATGGCTAAATTCCTCACTGTTGCTGATGTTGTTATGGTATTGAGAACTGCCAGGCTGTTCAATCTACCGAGACTTGAAGATCAGTGTGCAGAATTTATGGCGCAGAATTTAGAACAGGTCAGTGTCATCTTGCACAGGTTTTTTTTTGCTACAGATTTTTCCAGCATCTAATTCAAGACATTCCATAGCCATTTTCTTACTTTAAACTTATTTATTTTACATTGAATTATGTCTGTCATTGATTCAGATTTTTGCATATTGACAATACATGCATTGATATATCGAAAGACAAATATCAACGATGTATTGATTATATTTTTAAATTCCTTTAACAGACTGTTTAACTCCTATATTTCTGTATGTTTATGTGTGTATGCCCTACGTAATTTTATGTTCAACTTGTATTTTTATGATAACAAGAGTGCTGTTTAACAAGAGCTGACTACCAACTATGTTATGCTACTTTGTCACGTATTTAGACCGTATCCGTATTCCTGTACATTTTCCCACACTTTAGTTAGAGTATTTTTTGACAAAAAAGTTGTTGATATATTGATATTGATCGAAATATGTAACAAGTTATTTCCGCTTATAATAGTTACTCTCGATTACTGTGTCCTAGGTTACTAACTAATATAAGCGCCCTGTGTAGTATGTGGTTCAACCTTGCCCAAGGCAGGATTTCGTACTCGTAACCTTGGAGTCTCTTTTCCCCTCGACCACCGTGTCTTCCACAGCCATCTTCCTACGTTGACAATTTTTTTCAAGAAGTTATTCCCTTAAAAATCTGATAGAATCATTTAAAGTAGAATTGATGTATTGGTTACCAAAATACTTTCAAGTCAGTAGAAGAAAAGCACAGTAAGTATATCTATTTATTTGTGATATTTCTAGGTACTACAACTGAAAGACTTTGAAGCTTTAGTGAAAGCTGATGCAGCTGATGTCCATGATAGACAGGAGACAGACTCTATCGATATTATAGACAGTATTAGATTCCATCTGACCAGCTTTATTCAGACTTATAGTGAAATGCAAGAGGCGGAAGTTGATCTCAAACTGATTGACGATTTCCTGATGTCTCTCGGACTGGAATGTTAAATTTGTAAAGAACTTTGTGATATTATGTGAGTGACTTCACATTATGTGATTTATTACCATGCTGTTTTATATAATGCAATAATGTTTTACACAATGATTTGAATTGTTTTCTGATATGTTATTGGCTGCTTAGTGTTGTAAGTTTGTATTGTTACGTTTTATAGTATTGTATCATAGTTTTGGTGGCTTTCTTTGAAGTTTGTAGCGCTACTGTTGACAAAAGCAACATTTCTTATCAGTATCCTGGGGTTCATAATCATGATGCTTGCACTATTTATTTGATTGGTTAATCTTCTGGGGGAATCAATTTCACGATCACAGTGCATGCCATGTCTGCTTATTTGCATATGTTAGTGATGTCACATGATTAAGAGAAACGCTTTTTTGTACACACACATTTTTTGTGATCGCACTCTGCAGATGGAGTGAAAACACTATGATACCTAATTTACTCTCGGGGCTATGCCTTCTGGACGAAATTAAATATCCTCGTGTTTTCATACTCAATCTATTACTTAGACAATATTAAACTTGCATTCAATAATCTTGGCCTCTCTTTTGATGCACAGTTGCTTTTTTTATCGTGTGGGCATGCATGTGATAATTATACATGTATTGAAAGTTTCTCTTTGTACTTTGTGTATGATACAAGGAATTGTTCAAGTACTCATGAGTTCCAAGTATTGTCAGACTATACTTTGTTCTTCTTGAAAGTATTCAGTTTTAATTGATAGATAACAATGGTAGGCATAGCTTAACTTTTCAGAGCCAAGGTTTTGGGGCTGTTTTATTAATTAATATTGTTTAAAATTAAGGGTAAAACCTGATGATAGGTGTGTTTATTCAATGAATGCTCTTTGGGTGTCTGGCTTGGTTACACGAAGCTTATATTATTTAATGACATGCCCCAGTAATTTAAGGCCACTTTTTGTCGAACATTTGAAGATTTGCGAAATAAACAATGGTCGGCAACTTCTTCAACCAAGTCGCCTAGAAATGTGTCCCCTGTAGATTACAACGGTTGTGAAACTCACCTTTCCTTCACTTCGTGGGTCACTTTCCATGTCAGTGTAACACAAATTGGAAGAATGATCTAATGATGTGATAATTACATCATACTATACATAATGCCATTAAAATGCAAGTTTAATAATTTGCTACCTTTGAAATATCTTGAATATTCACAAGATAAAATTAATATACTGTAAAACACCTTATTTTCCATCGTGAAATTTGCATGGATCTGATTTTGAAATAAATTGTGACATTTTTGTTCTCGTTATGCAGTTATGTTAGCATTAAGCTTTCATGTTAAATTCAAATTCCCAAGATAATGGATTTGTGAATTAAGACAATTGTACTACAAGAGTCTAACATGTACAATACGAAACAGTGTATGTTTATTATTAAAAATTAGAAGAATTTAAGAATTGTTTTAGAAACTTTTTTGATGTAACCTGCATTTTCAATGGCATTAAGTATAAAGTTTCCAGCATCATGTTCTAGGCATTGTGAGAAGCATTGGTCATTGTACAGTTCAATTGTAATGTTACGAAAGTATGTTTGTTTTTATTCAAAACAGTTCAGTGAAAGCAAAACAAGTTTATCTGCTTCTTTATTTACATTCAGATACTTCAGTTTGGCTTTAACTCCACAAGTTGTTTGTCAGATTTTTATTTCAATTCTAATAAGATTGTCGGCCTGTGTTATCTATGGTGTAGACCTAAATTGTAGGAGTAGGGTTTGTAAGCAATTATCAATAAAATGGTTTGAAAAAATGGTTTGATTTTAGATAAAAGTACATATTGTATCTTAAATCTAACTTGTGTTGGACATGCACATGAATTTATATGTACATGAATTATATGTTAATGAATTTATATGTACATGCATTTGTATGTACATTAATCATATGTACATGAATTTATATGTACATGAATTTGTATGTACATTAATCATATGTACATGAATTTATATGTACATTAATCATATGTACATGAATTTATATGTACATGAATTATATGTACATGAATTTATCATGAATTATATGTACATGAATTTGTATGTACATGACTTTATATGAATGTTATTGTGATTTACAGACTTATGTGTTATTGATGCTGTTAGTGTTACTGGTACTTTTATGGAGTTTGGTTACTGTTGGTATTGTATATGTGTACAATTAGTGCTATAGATTGCCATTAATATCTTACGGCAATTCTTTGAATGTTTTGTTGAATTTATTGCCTCCTTGTGCTACATCAGATTTAGGCCATCTATGAAATATTGCAGTGCATTAATCACTGTGAGGGATATCTCCTATGATGAACATTTTTACCATAAATTTTATGTACCTACTTTGAAATGAATTTGTATTTTTGTTTATATCTAGAAGTTGTATACAGTGAATCCTCACTTAAAGACCACCTCAAAATTAAAAACACAATTGAGTCCATTTCCACTGTTTTGCTCTTATTTCAACCTCAATATTGAAACCACCTCAATAAGAAGACCAGTTTTCAAGGGTCCTAAGGGTGGTTTTATTTTTTTGAGGTTTTACTGTACTTGGGTGTGGTTTCAATCTTCTTTAGTTATAGTATTTATAGACCCAACGCCGGTGTGTTCTGCAAAACATTTTTTAGTATTATTTGTCCATTTCTGTTAGAACTTAAAATAACTGCCAGATACAAGTGTAACGTAACTGCTGCCATATTTGTTCAAAAACAAATTGCATTTACATATCTTTATAACGTCATTCATTACCATAGCAACTTTCCCAGCATTACATGCTAACTTGTCACGTTGTTTTGATTTCGGGTTCTGATTTTCACTATCAAACTTCGTGAGATTTTAAATACAGTCGGACCTCGTTCATTCAAATTCCTCAGGTCTGAACTTTTATTTTGAATAATGCGTGGTTTCGGATAGCCCATTGCAGTTCGATGTGCATAAGGAGATACATTAGGACCTGATATTTATTTAGGCTTATGTCAATGTCATTTACCAATTATGCATTAAAACTTCTACGAGGACACATGAAACAAACTGTCAGACCTTGTTTATTTGACAACCTTCTATCCGAATACTCTGTATCATCTGTCCTCTTAGAAGTTTTAATGCATAATTGGTAAATGACATTGACATAAGCCTACTGGTATGTTTTACTAAACACTTCCATGTTTTTTCATCATTTTTACATAAAAGGGGCATTTATTTACAACGAATTGGTAACTTAGAGGAGGTGAAACTTAGTATGTGTAAGAATTTTAACTGCAGCAATGTGTTAGAATATTGATGTGTTTATAATTTTCATTATGTGTGTGTTACATCTTATTAAATAATGATTTTATGATAAATTGTTAATACCATATTTATTGTTAGAAGATGTCAACACCATTACATCATTAAGATTTTATCTTGATTTTAGGTAGTTAAAATTGCTTCGAGCAAAGAATCCTTTGATGAAGTATCTTAATTATTATAAAGTGGCCTTCAAGATTTTAGCCTGTAGGCCTGTAAACATAATCATTTATTTTAACAGAAATTTAAAAACTTATTTGACAGGCATTTTGTTTGATATACTGTTTTGGAGGATATAATGCCCAGGTCCCATGTTGACAGGATCAACTTATCTGGATCAATTGATCTTGAAAAATAATTGCCATTTTCTTTAAGCAATTGAAACCTTTATACAGTACTTATCATAAATGCCTACAATTCTTCTAATGAACATCATCAAAACATTTTAAACTTCTCATTTTTGTTGAGGAATTAATCAATTATACTTTAAGACTACAACTGACCTATATAAAATCAGAATCAGTTTCAATAATTGGTCTTAACTAAGCAATTACCATCTTTTTCTAAAGAAATCTGAATTAAAGAAATTTTCAAAAACGTTCATTTTAAATCACAGGATGTTTTAAGAATAAGCTTTCATAACAAACTTTTTCAAAGATAGAAATATTTGATCTTGTTCCTGAAAACTCATTCTTTGTGGACATGGGGCCGGGGTAAGTCCCTGGGTTTTGTTTCATTTTGAATGAAGACATGCTCAGTAACTTAGAGACACGTTGTTAATTTCTGGATATTAATCTCCAGTATTTACTTGTATTTGGTTTGATATCATAAATGATGACATAGAATTGTGATAACACCTACGCTAAATCCCTTATTCCGTTACCTTGAAGGCTGCTGCAGTTATGGGTGAATTGTTAATTTTTAATGGATGAAATGTGTATTAATAATTTATGTACTGATTTATGTATAGGATAGACAACAAGTGGCATTGTCAATACGACATTACACCAAAGTTAGCCAGTGTATGTGTCAAATAGCAAATGCCACAAGATTGTCTATTCGACTTAGACCAGGTGAACTTCATCAACATTGTATACACAATATAGACAGTTGATATTGAGGTTGCCGCTTGGACAGATTGTGGTGAGCATGGTCTAAGGAGTATTTTATGTGTGTTCATGTAGAACTGACAATATAACCTCTCTTGCAATACATGTACACAGAAATACTTCACTAATTGGTCATCCAACCTTTCTGCGATGTTTTCCAAAGTCTTGCCAATTTAGGGGTCTAAGATTTAGGTAGAGGACAGAATAAAGTAAAAAGTCTTATTTGTATTAATTTTGAATATAATGACATACAAGTGACCAATTAGTGAAGTATTTTAGTGTATTTTATTTCCTGTGAAATTCAATATTTCAAGGAAAGTATGCAATTAGTTTGGTGTGTATCTTTAAATGTATTTGTTAAGTTTGATTTGTATGTGCTAATAATAACTTTGCAATTTATTACAAGCTTTTATTTTTGATATTCTCTGTCCAAACATCCATGCACAATTGTGCGGATTTTTAACCTATTATAATACATGTTTGTACAACAGTTACTTGCATATTTCATTGGACAAGTTGGGTCTTTACTTCAGATGTTGACAGGTGTCTACTTACTGCAGTTCTCCATACAAAATTCTGACTGTAATATATAGTCAAACCTCACTTAAAAGACAACCTCAAAATTAAGAACAAATTTTTGAAGTCAATTTTCAGTTCTGTTCTTTATTAGGACCATCAAATACCAGTTTTCATGGATTCCAAAGTTGTCTTATTATGGAGGTTTTGCTGTGCACTATGTTAACAATAATGTACCATGCATAAACAGTCATGCAGTCCAAACTTCATACAAACAACAGTTCATATTAAATTGTGTATAAAAGCATATTACCGTAAGTCAACTTTTTGTTATCAAGCTTGGGAATCTTAACTAGTGCTTATGACACCAGCCCTGCATTCAGCTACGGCCAACAATAAACTGTTGCTCACATTACGAAACTGCTGTTTTGCATGCCTAGCCCATCGTATCACATTCATTGCAGATGGGAAACCAAATTGCAAATATTACGAAACTTTAGCCATAAACACGTTTACTGAACGCAGGGCTGATATACTAGTCTTTCCATCTCAGTAGTATTACAGAAACCCCAATAGGTTCCCAAAATTGATTCTTGATCACAACACAACTATCTACACCTTTTCGACTAGAAAAAACCCGAACAATGGACATTTATTTAACAATATTTATTATCATTTTCATATAAAACCACTACCTTTTCAAAAGACTATCATTGACAAATAAAATAATGTTTAACTCATTCACAATGAAACTTATACTCGTGGTTAAGAAATGAATGTCTTTATTTGTTATATATCCGTCTACACAATAACAGTGAAACCAAGGACATTGACCACTTTAGATATACACTGGCCTGTCAACAGAGATCATTGTGACAGATCAATAGGACATGAATTCTATTGATGTCTATAACTTCGGACAGAATTGCCAGTGGACAAAATACCATACAGATAAGTTGTTAGAAGTGATCACAGTTCAAAGATTTTGCTGTATAAACTACATCAATCACTTAATGGGTCCATCCTGCAGGCTAGAAACATCACAACTGACAAGTCAAGTATTCATACACCTGTCAAAATGTGAATTGTTCTCTATAATGCCTGGAGCTGTATTTAAAACACTAATTAAAACAAATACTTCCTGATTTGAGCATCTGATAATGAATTAAGTAACTTGAGACAAAACATTTGTAAAATAATGGCAAAAATATTCCTTTAACAATATGAACACATATTGAAACGAAATCAAAGTCTGTTCCCAATAAATAGTTGAATTCTTGATTTTGAAATTAAAATAATTATTTTTTTACTTAATTTTCTGAAAAATGCAAGTTTTGTAATGTAATACAAATAGCACACAAAGAAATGGAATGAAAACATGAATCAATGCTATTTTTATCTTGCAGACCATAGAAATGCAACATAATAAATATATCAATCTCTCTCGCACAATGCCCATCTTGATCTTAATCTAATCTCCATATTAAGAAATCAAGAACTTGGCTCAAGAGAATCTGAACAAATGATAAAGGACATGTTACGATAATTTTGACCCAAGTTCTTGATATTCTTACAAACTGCTTCCTAATTTGGCAACAAGCTACAATAATATCTACACAATCTATGTACACTTGTAACAGTATAGTATTGAAATCTTTCATGATGAAACCTTTTCCCAATCAAATCCAGACATGAGAATGAATATACAGTAGTGACACAAGTATTCCAATTGATATCAGTAATCTATTGAGAATTAGATAATCTATAATATCTTATTTATACTTCAAGCGATTCTCCATCAATGCAGCTGCCGCAGACTAGAGATTTACACTCAATGTGTACAATCAAAGATTGTAATAAAACAAACATGGGAAACTATGGTACGGGCAGGTAAGGCCCACACAGTTATCAACTCGCACGCTTACCTGAAAATTCATTGAAATGAGATATATATCCTAAATCTTAACAATTATTGATTAAAAACACTAACATAAGACATCTGATATTTTTCAAAACCGTACACAGTCTGTGGAACATCCATTCTAGTTTCATACACTTTAGTACACTGTCAGTCACATTTACTGCACATAACCCACATCTGCATTCAACATTCGTACTATAACTGTCATGTTTAGAATAGAAGAGTACTCATTCCTCCCATTTCACTCTGTTCTTTCACGAAAATTTCAAAATATTGGTAGATAATGGTTACAGCTAAGAGTATACCAGTTCCGCTTCCAATGGCACCTGAAAAACACAGAGAATGTTGATTATAATATTGCAACCTTATCTATACTAGCACAAGTATGTTACCAAATATTTATTTCCAATTTGGCCACTAAAATAGGCCAAATTGTCTGTAAATAAGTCAATTTTATCATAAAAAAATTGCTCAAATTTATCAAATTAATTTCTTGTTAAACAAATTTGGCCACCTACATCTGAAAACTAGCCCCAGCCTAGCCAATGTTTATTTCAATAACTAAGTACCGTAGGCATCTTGGAATTCTTTTACATTGTTTGAGGACTGGCAACATAAGCTTTTAGGAAATACTTAATTTCAATGTTAATTTTCAGCTAATTAAGCAGACATAAGAAAGCAAACCAATTTTATAATTAATGCAGCTGAAACGAAAATATTGACGCCCTGTCTTATCAAAACTGACATACAATTGACACCTGGTAGCCTTAAATTTATAATCATTGAAGAATAAAAAGTCCAGTAAGCATTGTAAACAGGTAAATTTCAAAGCAATATAACATGTAAACATACCCATGAAGTCAGCCATCACAGAGAGAGCTCCTATACACAAACCACCAAAAGCTGCAGCAGTAGGGATGTAACGATTTAATTCTTTAATCATAGATGTTTCTCTGTGTCCTCTCATTACCATCTGTTGCTCTTTAAGTTGTTTAGCAACCTATTCAATAATACAATAATATAAGAACAAATCCATACAAAATCTTGATCAAGACAATTATTCATGCTGTGACATTTATCAAACACAGTTTGCCGAATACATTAGATCGACGCACAAGTTAGGACATTTTTGATTGGTCAGGTAAAAATGTGAAAATTTCACAATATTTTTTAGTCAAATTTTACAATATACAAAAGGAAATCTGTTTTCAGTCAGTTTAAAGGCTACATTTGTCGAACTCAGCAAATATCCTTCAAATTTCATCAGAATTTAACATGATTTTCATATATTGAAAAATAATAATATATAGTATTCAGAAAAAAAAGTTTCTCATTAATGGGAAAAGAACTTTGACTTTACTTACATCCTTAGCACTAGATCCAGATACTTCAATCCAAGTCTTTGAGAAGAAAGCACAGGATCCCAACATAAAGAAAATATAAAGCACAGCGTGGATAGGGTCTTCACCAACATGTGATAACGTTTCCGGCGGCGACAGATAGTAACATAAACCTCCAACAGGGTATGATCTAGCAGGACCTCCACTTGTCATATCCTGAAATGTAACAAAAACATATTGAATACATTGACTTCCCTAGACCAGTTCCATAGCGCCTAAAATTCATCATGAAAGACACCACAGCACTTGAAAATTCTGCAAGAGCTAAAATTTAAACCCCAGTCTGCATAATTACCCCGTCAAGTCCCTTTTTATGTGCAATAAATGTAATGTATTCACCCGCAACGATGTTTTCAATAAGTAAAATTAAGATATATTATGGATTGATTTCCAACCTAAACCAGATGTGAAACTCATCCCAAAACCCTCCTTTTGTAAGGTTAGAATTAAAAACCTCTGAATGCAAGCAGGACCCCTCCCATAATCTAACACCTCTGCATGTTCCTACTCTAACACTTGGACAAATTCTGGGGAAGACTGGAGAATATGTATACATGCTTAACCAAACTTCCCTCATTCTTATTACAATACTTATAATAACTGTCAGGCTTGGGTATTAAATGAAGTATTATTTGGAATACAGAATAAATTATGTGAATGTTCAAGGCAAAACAAACTTCATCAGGCACTGACTCATAGACACTCTAACAGGCAGTCTGACTATAGAGTAGTAAAACTCATATAGACTTACTGAACACAAATTGAATCAAAACAGTACATTTTAATACAGTATGTGACGTTTAATCACTTGTTATATAAAACACAAATACTTACAGCCCAAACTCCCAACAAGTTTATAAAGAAGTTTCCATGAAATTTGGTGGCTAACATCTGAAAATAGTAAAAACAATCATGTAAATAAATGCATCATTTGCTATATATACACAAAGTGTCTACATTAGTTCACAGACAAGTTGATTAACATTAAAGTCACAATAATACCAGATTCTTAAAACTCCCGACAAGTAATCAAGACTGAAGAACAGAAAAGTGATAAACAGAAAAAAGGGACGTGCATGACTGACTCTAGCATTCACTTCAAGCATTGACTTTGTTTGAACTCAATTCTCCATGGCTTTTTCAGAACTAATGTAGTTACAACATTCAAGGCCGACTTATACAATTTTTGTAAAATATTATGATGAACTTTGAAGTCAATATATAATTGTGCAACATACCTGTGAAATAACATACAAATTTGAAACCAGGGCACTCTGAAGAATGATTGGTATGTTTGAAGTGTAGAACAATTTGATTGGGTAAGAGCTGTACTGGCCACGATAACGAGCAGACTTGATAGGAAGATCGACACGGAATCCCTGAAATAATAAACATTACTCATCAGAACATGTTCAGCAAACATAATATCAGCAAAAAAGCTGCAAGTATATCATGATCAAGCAGGAAATAATGTCTTAAATATTTTGGTTTCTTCAACAATCTAGTAGACAATCAGCGTTTCCAATTAAAATCCTCATCAGTAGTATATTTATGCTTTACAATGATGGTACATCAAAATATATTAGTTTAAACTCACAAAGTAATGTCTTTAATACCTTCTAATAAGAAACAATTTAAACTATATGATATATGCACTTTACCTGGAAGTATATGACCACACCAAACACGAACACTGTGGCCAACAGATTCATCAAGTTTGGTAGATTCTGTCTGTAGAAAGCTTCTCTCAATGCTCGGACTTTGTCTTGCTTTGTAGCCAATAAATGGAATAAAGCAATAATGGCACCCTCAAATTCGGTTCCTGAAACAACAAACAAGTTAATTTAATATTGCAGAAAAAAAGGAACAGATAAGAAGTTTGTAGTGTTTTTGGTACAATTCCCAACTATTCAATTTTTGCAAGGACTATAATTCTTTTACACTCTTTCAAACAAATTACTACAACATATAATCACTCTCGATGACTGCTTCCTGGGTTACTAACCAGTACTTACGCAAAATTTAGAGGTTGTGAAGTTTATATCACAAAAAGTTAGTAAATTTACCAAACACGAGTATGTAATATTGAAATATGTGTAGTTATTTCAACGCAAATAGCTGATTTATACATATATTAAGTGAAACATACCTCTTCCAGTGTTGACTGTCGCAGGACTAAACGCCTTCCAGACAATGTTCTCACAGATATTGGTTGCAATAAACAGTGAGATACCAGAGCCTAGACCATAGCCTTTCTGTAACAGTTCATCTAACAGTAACACAATCAGTCCAGCCACGAACAACTGAAATCAATATATTACATCATATTATAACACTTGTCTTTTTCACATATTTGCCATTATTAATGATTCTTATTTGATATTAGTATTAAAAATGAAACATTTTGGTATTCTAATTCAGGGTTTCCACTTGGCCCTGAATCGCAAGGGTCATTTCGATAATTTTTGAATACATTATAGAATTTTATATTACATAGAACTTAGGCAAACTACAGACAGAATCCTAGGGTCAAAATATGGCTTTTTGGAATTTCCAGGGGTCAATGTTATCAATTTGTTCCAGAAAAATTGCAAGGAATGCCTGTTTCAAATAAATTCCTTTCAAGCACGATACAAATTTAGATACAATAACATACCTGAATGATGATAAGGAGACAGACACCAGCTCCAACTTCAGCTGGGTCTCCGTACATGCCAGTCATTACATACACAATAGATTGACCAACAGTGATTACCATACCAAACACTGAAATATGGAAAAACAATTGAACATTAACAGCTGATGGTACATTCAACATAGTATGCAGGCTGTGAAGTATTTTAGGTTTTGTCTATCACATATCAGATGGACAAAAACATAATACCGACACTTAAATATTTTTCTCAAATGTTAAGCGAAAATTCTTATGTAGAATAGATACCAATTGGCAAGTTAAATATAACTTAGTTGCAAATTGGAATGAACCTGCAAAAAAGACAGAATCAACAGGTGAACCTAAGTCAAGTGCTTTGATTTAGTCTTAACAGTATCATAAAATGAATCCACAGATGACTTACATTTTTGAGCACCATTGAAGAGAGCTCGGTCTTTTGGGGTATCACCAACTTCAATGATTTTTGCTCCAGCAAGCAATTGCATGATAAGGCCTGATGTGACAATTGGAGAAATACCCAGTTCCATCAGTGTTCCTGAAAAGGTGAGACATTTGAATATTAGAAAAAATATCACTTATATAAATAAGTTGTACATTAACACAAATAGAGACTGGGAGAATTTAATTGGATCGTAGTTCATAAAAGTTCACAAAGAATGAGACTTTCATAAAATGTTTAAACCAAACTTGTAAAATTTATGAATATAGACAAACAAGATATCCACGAGTTCATATTTCTGACATAATAGGTAAAATTGACGAACAAATGAACTAACAGATTATTGATGAAAGATCTAGTAAAGTTATGTATTGTAAACCAATGTTTACCTCTACTTGAAGCTAAAATAACTCTCTGCCAGTAAAATGGATCTGCAGAGTCTGAGGACATTATACCAAACAATGGTATCTGACAGCATACCAGAAAGATGAATAACGTAATGGCTGTCCATAATACTTTTTCTCTAAATTGAATCTGAAATAGAAAATTTGCATTGTCAATATTGTGTTATATAATCAGGTGTGTCAATAAGAGCCAGTAAAATTACCCAGTAACTTATGCCTCATCACCGACTACTTTTCTTGTAGGAGTGATTATAATTAAGGGGAGCAACCCCAGACCCCCGCCTACTTCTGATGATTTTCCTGCTAGTTCAAATATTATACTCCTGTATAATAAATACTGAGGATTATTAATATAATGAACAATTGTTGGGCAAGGATTCACACTTCGCTCAACACAGAAGTATATATCTAAAACTGTGGTTATCTATGAAATATCTTAATAGTACAACAACCATTTCACCATATCAAATTATGATTAATCATTTTCATAATTGGGATAACACTGAACCGAGTTACTAAACAGCAAGGAGGTTTCATTTTAATAACCAGAAACATGTGAATTCTACTCACTTTTCTA
This sequence comes from Mactromeris polynyma, assembly GCA_032209605.1. NCBI lineage: Eukaryota > Metazoa > Mollusca > Bivalvia > Venerida > Mactridae > Mactromeris > Mactromeris polynyma. Next base: position 14,104,985 of record JASFXZ010000010.1, on the reverse strand, counting down.
TCTGGTTTGGCAATTTCTGGCAGAACAGCACAGAAAGGCTTGATAAACTCTAAAAATTTGACTGAAAATAAAAAGGACAATGAAATATAACATGTGATTGCAACAAAAGGTTTACTACATAATTAATATTAAATTATCCAGCATGCTGCAATGCTTATTTATTTATAAGTGAAACATCTATGTTAATATTATATAATTTACAACAGCATCGCAACAGTTTATTGAGCCTAATACTTTAACTAAAAAATCATTGAGCTACCTATGCTCCACGAAGAGGTAAATAATTTAATAAATCAAAATTTGAATTGTTTTACTTTTTTATTAATTTTAAATACAAATGTTCACCAAATTCATTTTATACAATAATACATATATTTAAGTGTATTTAGTGTGATTAAATAGTATAGTATATTGTTAATCAAGAATAATTATTCAACCAACACATGATCTATGAATGAATGCATTTGTAAGGCCCATTTGTAAATGGAACGAAAGTCGCGAACACAATTTCCATTTGGCACACAACAATTTTACATTAGATTATCACAATTCTACCGTGTTCATGCAATATTCCTGGGTGAATAATCAAGATTGCTGTTAAGAATCACTTAACAGTCGATTTCGTCAATTTACAAGAAAAATAACGACATATGTCAATATTACCCCACCCTCTATTATCCTATGTAAATGGCCGACGTGGCAGCCGGTCGACTTACAAACACGATATTTTGCACAAAGTAAAACAATGAAAACTAAAATACGAATAAAAACAGTAGATGTACTTACTACCCATATTGTCTGAAGGGGTCTACCCCTTAACAATGTCTGATTTCTGTCACAACTGGAGACTAACTGCCTCCTTAACTTGATACACAGCAGTGTAGACGGAAGTGACAGTTTGAAGGAAAGATCACGTGATCAGAAGACGTGTAAGCCACGAAACAAAGTATTTTTAAATATTGACAAAATCAGTCGATATTCTACAAAATCTATATTAATTTTATATCCAGAGGTTCAGTGGTATAATAGTCAAAATATGATGTATTTGAGAAAAAAATAATAAAAGCAAGTCGAACTGGCAACTGTACACGTAGATGTAGAATTTTATTTAAACGAATTTACAGTAACTACAGTTCTCTCCCTTTATAGTCTCAACTTCCCCCCAGGCCTATCATGAATATTCTGTCCGTAACACGCCGATTGTATGCTTAACATTTTGAGTATAAATGTGACATTTTAAACCGATAAAATACCTTATCATCAGATCTCTTTTAATTACAATTTCCGACATTGATATAGATCTTATCATATACAGTCCGCGATCAAGATCGATATATCTCAAAATAAATTATCAGAATTTTGTACATTATGGATCGGATTGTCTGTGTTTTTCTTTTTAACTTTTTGCACAAAGTTGACTACTGTAACTTATTATCCAATATAGCCTCTATTAGATATTATGTTTAAAGGACAAACAAAGAAATCCCTTTTAGGACCCCTACTGATGAGACATGTAGACTAAAGTCATTCAATATAATATATTATAAGGTTAGCAGGGGAAAGACTGGGCTTGCCCAACTGTGTTGCCTCTTTAAATAAAGTCGTTATTAATTAAAACATATTTTATTTACATACTACAACATAATAATACAATACAATATACAACATTTTGCATAAAATGAGTTTGTTCAAAAGTTAATGTAAAAAGGATAAGACCGAAATTTAAGCCAATCGGACTTCTTATATAAGTCTTCTCCTTAATATTATACATTTCCAACAGGTACGTGATTGATTCAAGTGTTTATAATGTGTACATATTAATACGAACTCCAAAATGTTTAAACTCAATTGTATTTTTTTTAAGGTAAACGTTTTTAAGAAAGAACAAGGAGAATAGAAAAGAGAGGGGGAGAGAGTCGTTATTATTATTATAATAACTAAATTTTGCTGATCATCTTAATAAAATATTGTTACCTCAACTCATACATCAATTATCAGCCACGAACATCAAAGAACATTTCGGGCTTAAGACTGAGTAGTTCAATAATCATGTTAAAGCACGGACATATATATATGTCCTTGTTTAAAGTAAGGCTTTTGTATTAATAGTTTACACCCACTGAAACTGTAAAAGTGTATATATGAATAAATACAATACATCGTTGGTTCGTGGCTTAACATGTTTAACTTTTTCCATATTTATTGAGTTTATTATTCGTATAGATCTACTTTTAATAGTTTACGTATTTTAGTACATTTTGTAATCTGTTTACGTAGTTGGTATCTTGAGATGAGATATAGGTCACGAAGCATTTTCGCATTATCATAATCACGGACATAGTATAAACCGTTTATATGTCCGTGTCATAATATAGTGGATATTTTTAAACCTATGCGTATGGTGACGGTCCAATTTTCGCGTGTAATGTATTAAAATACCATATTTTAATTAATGTCATTCAATTTACTACAAAAAGTGTGTTTCGTTCTGATCATTAATAAGTCGTGGATGCAAAATTCACTATAGACACAGCAATCTATCAACACGGATTCGTAAATCATTCTAGAGCTATTTCATGTAAAATCCAAATTTAGCATACAGTTTGAGCCGATAATTGACAACAAACCACATCTCTGACACCAGATATGCATATCTATCTGGCACGGAGCCCAGAGCTTTTAAGTCTAGAAACCCAGCATTATTTAACACAAGTTTGTATTCCAGGCACGTACGTAACGTGCCATATGGGCCTACTAATACTCATTTACTCACGCGAGTAAACTTTAAAAGAATGAATTAAAGGGTTAAAAAATGAAAGGCTTAAAAGTCGGGAACCCTCCTTAACCCATTCCCTATGAGTAACTCTCAATCTGTTCACGCTATACCACTGTATTCCATATATGTCCCTGGATACATGTAGCTATTTAGGGCAAGGCTTAGTTAACTAAACACAACAGACTTGAACAGGGCTTTGAAAAATCGGACCCTGGCCTATTTGTCTCCAATGTAACGAACTATGCAAAATAGTGCGTTTGTGCTATATTTATCTCACCGACTAAAAATGAAAAAATTAAGTAACAGTACCAAAGACCAAAATATTATAGGTTTTTGACATGACGAACAAGAATCTAGTCATCGTGAGCGGTCTTCAAATAAAAATCATGGCTACTATGTTTCATGTCCAAATATCGCCTTCTATAATTTATCAGTCATAAGCATGTGTGTATCATTTTCATTATATAGTCATATCTCAGACAGTTTGTACAGAGTAAATACTGTTGCCGTTTCAAAAGCCATTATCATACGGCTTCATGTAACGCACCTGCCAGTTTAAATTTACCGCTCGAAGCGTAAAATTAACCAGGTCAGTACGCATGCGCTGTTCATTTTTTAACCGTAAGAACAGAAAATGGCTGAAAGCTGACATAACAGGAAAGTTCTTGAATATAAGAGGCAGGTGAACTACATTTTTGGTTTCGTGTAGAATTATGTCCCAGTAATTTTTTCTTAAATTATACTGAATCACTACACACGTCATACTCGGAGATCCGGTTGAGTTAGCCTTCCACTGCGCAGGTCCCTGGCAGGTGGGGATGCGCGCAGGTCCAAGCGCAGTCGCAAAACCCTACGACGCCTTTGCGCATGTATGCGCAAGTTGCGCCTGCTAATTGTCGCGCGCAACTGTCATTTAACAAATTTAAGCAGCGCTTTTAATGAATCGGATAACTACGCATAACTTGTTTTTGAATTGTAACTTATTAATCCAAAATGGCGATATATAATTATGTTATGTGTGTCGCGGAGTTGCGTACCCTGTCTCTGCTATATAACGATACCGGTAGACATATAGAACTTTCTAATACGTTAATTAAGCGGGCCGTTCATGTAACAACCATTTAATGTTATATTTATTATTTGAAATATATATATTTATAAAATTTTCAATAAAATAATTGCAAAGATATATAAAAAGTTGTTGTCACATGGACATTCTCATGGGATTATCTCAATTATAACATATTTGGAAATTAATTACTCTTATCTGGAACACACGATAACGTTCATATACGGTCCCTGCTCTTATATATGTGCTAATATATCAGTTTTGCCTATCAAAATGGCTTATGATTAAGAACAGGGGAGGTCAATATTGTAGATATTAAGGGAACTATCTATTCTGAACAATAATATAATTATAAGACAAATTACCTGCATATCCAAAAAGTCATGCCAGTAATTTAATTATTGAATGTTTTCTTGTCTTTCGTCAACTCAGACTGCCAATCTAATGGTCCTATAGGTTTGACTAGGGGTGGGGGTGAGGCCTGTGTTGTCAGTGACATTTGACTGTAGATAATATATCCTAAGTCATTTAATTGTCTTCTACTTATTGAAGTTGTCAGTTGATTGCGGAAGAACAGGTTTGTACTGTTTGATAACCCAGGTACACTAGTTAGGTCAACTGGCTGGCATACATTGAAACTGATACTGTTCAAAAAGCTGCACAAAAGTTAGGTTTGTCAATGATACAATTTTTATCTACAATTTTTTTCAATACACAAGTATAAAAACATGCCAAAATAGCATAATGTTGCTATGTAAACATAATCAATATGTCGTCGATATTTGTCTTTCGATATGCAAATATCAATGACAGCCCTAGTAAAACTGCTCTCATTTGATATATTACAGATGATGGAGACACCGGTACCAGTGACGGTCACCGAGGCTCAGATTGCCCATGACATCATGAGTGATCTAAGTGAGCCTAGTTCACCAGAAAGTGAGATGTATGATGCTGCTGAACTTCTGGGTAGTGTCGGTGATGACGTCACGAATCAGCTTGCAGCTGCAGGTACAGTTACCCTCAATAATGCGACCACCCTTGGGACCCTAAAATACTGGTCTTCTTGTTGAAGTGGTCTTAACATTGAGGTTGAATATAGAGCAAAACAGTGACAATTGGCTTGAAAACTGTGTTCTTAATTTTGAGGTGGTCTTAAAGTGAAGTTTTACAGTATATTAAAAATAGTTGAATTTACAGTAAAGTAATTAATTATCAGTTTATATAATAATTGTGTAATGTTTTTACTTAAATATTACTTTCAATGGTAAAGTTTTAAGTTAGGCCCTCTGAAAAAGATAGTGTTTGTTTGGCATAACTTTACCGACAAAATTTAGTTGGGAAGATATCATTAATTTGCTTTATATGTTTGCAAAAATCAGTTTTGCTTTATTTCGGTTATTATTACTTACATGTGTGCAATGTTATTTATTTAATTGTAATGCATAAGGTAATAAATAGTCTATGTATATTCGGATATGGATATATTGTATATTCATTACACAGGAGATTGACATTGAGTTCTCTCCCTTTATCCCTTCTAGAGTTCTCTCCCTTTGTCCCTCCTGTAGTATATGTATATATAGTACATAATTATAAAGAGAGGGGTCTCTAGAAGGGATAAAGGGAGAGAACTCATGACAATCTCCTGTGATTTATTACTCCTGTTTTTGTGCAAAGTTATTGTGTTGTGGTATTGCATGGTTCTCATAACTGTAAAACTTCACCATACACCGCATGTTTTGTATCATGTCTGAAATTCTACCTTGCTTATTCATGGCAGTTATGTAATACTTACATGCAAGTTTTTGTTATTGCTGTAATACATGTATATTACAATTTGCATTTAGGTCCTGTTGGAGTCGCAGCCGCAGCGGCTGTTTTGTCCACACGTAAAAGAAAACATCCACATCATTTTGAAACAAATCCAGCAAGAAGAAAACGTCAGCAAACACGATTATTGAGGTAACTGAACAAATAAACTTTCTTGTATGCAACATGCTTGGACTTTTTCTACAGATCATATTTAATAGATAAACATACTGATCAAACTATCAAGGCTTGATAATGAATTTTACATTATTTCGTACAATTTCAAGATTCCTATATGAAAATATGAATATGGGTTAATTTTACATGATTTCTCATTTGGTTTAACATGGATTGTCAGGATATAGTATGTCAGGATATTGCATTATGCAGCCAAACTCTATTGTACCACAATATGAAATGAACATACGAGTTTTTACAATAAATTTTTCCCTTCTGTCTGTTACTGACTACAAACTCTAAGACTATATAATTCGCTAGTCATGGAAGACTCAACTTAGTCAAAAACTGATAATAGAATAACAACTGTTTAGTTTTAGCTTATTACTTCAAGTCGTGAAAATCTCATATTTTATTACAAAGTCAAACACTGAAATGTGAAGGATAACTGTTTTGTCTGGGATTATGCATTTTACTAAGCGACATATTTGAGTTTGGATTTGAATAAAAGTGTTATAATAAATAAAATATCTACACTCATAGCTTAGGTTGATTGTGATCATTGATATATCATGGTACATATTGCGATAGGTTGCATTATATCATAGTATGCTTCAGGTGTATTGTGACACCCCATGTTTAAACAATACTTTATCTGGAAGACATAATCTGACAGTTTTGAAATGTTTTTTCAAGCATTCACTATTCTTTTCTGCATAAGATCTTCTCTGTAGACTACCTTGGTAACGTCTTGTTTGTTGTGAGAAATATGAACTTGCCGCAGTTCTGGATAATCTTTTCTTGGTTTAATTCTTGAGGCGGGCAAACAATGATATGAGCGCTGCCATGACAAAACCTTATTAGTGACGTTGGTTATGGCGTTGAGTATTTACCAATTAAAGTTCATCACAAACAAAGTGACAAACTAAGCTCTTTGTCCCAAGATGTTAAGAAGGCTTAATTGTGTTTCATAGAATTCAACAAATGAGGAAATATTTATAAGTGTTGCATAATTTGTTCTTTCCATTTGAAAAGCAGACATTTTTTATTAGAAATATGTTCATTCCGACAGGACGTCGTCATTTTGTACCTTACTTTTTGCGTCTTGTTCTTAATATTGGAAATGCTACAAAACTATTTTGGTATTTAATGAAAATTAGAAATATTTATCTGTTAGAAAATGTAAAAACCTGAAAATGGACTTTTTGGTCACTAATACAGGTTTGTTATGTCGCAAGCTCATATTTGTTTGAAAATGGTAGTCTCTTTAACAATTTGTGAATATTCAGTGTCTTTTGGATAACTTGCTGTGAATAATAATCTTGTTTATTATTAATACAGAACTTTTAATCATTTATACTGAATGAACAAAACTAACGATTTATTTTTTACCAGGAAGTTACGTCATACAATTGAAGAGTACTCATCTCGGGTTGGTCAGCAAGCTGTTGTACTTTGTTGTACACCGAATGTCAGTCAAAGTATGCAGATGTATAAAGTATTTGGTTCTCAACCGCTGGAAAGTGTGGTAAGTCCAAGGGCCTCATTCTTCTTCTGGGGTTTCAAGCAAACTGCTGCGATTTTTTGACATCTTTCTGGTCAAGTTAAACTGGTGCAGACATAAAATAATCCGTGTATAGTTGCATGTATCGGTAAAAATATCAGAAATTATGTCTGCTTGTCAGAAAATCTTTTTTTTTCTGGTTAAAGTAGTATTTTTCCAGGTTTTTTCGCTCCGAGTGTTAAAATTTAATTGGAATGGGGTAAAAAGACACAATTTTAGTGGGGGAATGAGGCCGTTATTCAGCGCCAATAACGCAGGATCGAGGGCCCAGAAGTCATCTGTCATTCACCATAGCTAGAACAAATTTTCATTGTACTTGTCTTGACAAGTGCTAGTAGGTAGCCAAAGAGCCAATGCCAATCCCTCTATTAAATTTGCCAAAATTGTCTCAAACTAGCCAATTTTGTAATATGGTATCAGTTTATCAAATTATCTGGCTACCAACTTTTGAAAACTAGCGCAACCGTAGCTTTGGCTTTATTGCTTCAATTGATTTATGTGCTAACAGTTTCAGAAGGCCCCACATTCTACCTATTTTTATAGATTTTTAGTATCGAAAATTACCAATATGTGGTCAGGTTTAACAATTGGTTCAATGTTTTTGGTTACATCAAACATATTAAATTGTTAAGATTTAGATTGTAAACTTTCCAATTGCTTCAGAATATCGAACAAGATACCCTGTCAGATGGACAGTTTATAAAACAGCATTTTCTATTAATTGTTAATGTAGCTCATCGACTTTACTGGCAATTTAGGTTAGGTAACTGTGTCTCTAGATACGCTTCTGATATTTATGTTGTACCGTGTCGTAACTGTTAACAGGTGTATTATCTGCTGTTTTAATAAAAAGCAAGTCTTTTTGTTACTCCAAATCACAGAAGATTCTCAGGTGTTCTCTCCTTTTATCCCTTCTATAGTATATGTATATTTAGCATTAAGACTCCTTGTACTTTATATACATATACTGTAAAAGGGAAAAAGGGAGATAAATCTAGAAGGGATAAAGGGGAAGAACTCGTGACTAACTCCTGTGCTCCAAATAATATCTTAAGATTTTTTTTTATTCAGATACGAAGTAACAAACCACAAATTATACAAGATCTCGAACAAGCCTTGCAGGAACAAACCCCACCCTCCCAACAAGACAACAGTGGATTACATGAATTACCTCCCCTTGTCATTGATGGAATACCAACACAAGTTGATAAAATGACACAAGTATGTACATTTCTGTACTGCTGGTCTCATGTCTGAATTTATTGTAAAGAAGCTCAAAGGTCAAGGTCACACTTTTGATTTTGTCTGGACCATTACTCTTACATGTATTGGGGAATTTTAAAAAAACTTCGCACAAATGTTCACCATGATGAGACGGTGTGTTGCACATAAGTCTTGTGTCCGTAACTCAAATGTGAAGGTCACACTTGGAGGTCAAACTTTAAAGAATTGGTCTAAAACATCTTGTGACCCGATGAATTCGAATCAACGAGATCCGACTGTACTTCGAAAAAAATCCATTAAGCTGATTCTTTAATAATTTTTTATTTGCATTCAAACTACATGTTTATTTTGTTTAGTTGTTTAAAAATGTTTCAATACTTGCTATAGGCACAGCTGAGGAATTTTATACCTGAAATGTTAAAATATTCCACCGGAAGAAGTAAACCAGGCTGGGGAAGACCTGAATGTCGCCCAATTTGGTGGCCTAGTGATCTCCCTTGGGCAAATGTACGAAGTGATGCTCGGTCTGATGAAGATAAGAAAAGGGTTCGTATGTTTTCTAATCCTGTGATGCTTTTGTATGATTACTATAGTCTTAAGCTTCAGTCTTTGTACAGAGTGAAAGCTGGCTTAGTAGACAGTTACAATGTTGTTCAAAAGCTTTACCGATACAATTAATTGTCTACATATTAAGCACATGTATATGTATCATGATGTTTTAGTTAGTTGCAATTTATTTGTGTCAATCTTTCATATTCGTCTTAGTTTATTGATTCATTTACTAGGAAGCTTATTTCATTTGATTGCAGTATGTACACTTGTTTAAATGCAGTTTCACTCGTCTCAATATCGGGCATTTTGTTTCAATCCCTAAATAGTGTGCTGTGGATGGTCGGGCCAACTGACATCTTGTCTGGTAAAAAAATGGATCCTTTCAACAAACAAAGTGAAAGTAATAAGTAATGTTTAATACGGATGTTAACTATTACCAGGTTAAGGGTTCGAACATGTGGTTATCGGTTAGTAAAATCACTAACCGATTAATCGCTTATTTTTTATGAAAACTCATATTTTTCATTTTGGACAAAAAAGAAAATATCTTGCAAGATATCCATTTTCACAAATCTCAATACTTCATCCCTGAAAGGTGTGAAAATGCGGTACGTAAGGAGGCAAATTCTATAATCTGAACTAACAGTTTGACATATATGCATTTGCTACAATTATTTAACGAAAAGGTCAGTTAATTGTCTTTTATGACAGTCGTAAAACTCGTTTGTGTGTTCAAGAATTTAGGTTTATCTAAATAGACTAATTAATTATACTATTATTGTACTAAAGTTAAAGTTTATCATTGTTGTATTCGAATAGAGTGTAACTGTCTGTTAACTGTCCGAACAGTTAACGGGTTAGCAAAATAACTGAATATAGTCCTCCCTAGTTTTTACAATTTTTTAGCGCCTAACACCTGATCAGAAGGTTGTAGGTTCGAATCCTATCTGAGGTTGAAGAATGAACATCTTAATCCCTGAATTATGCACGGGATACTGATTAGTTACCGTGGGAGTGAATTATTTATATAAGTTGTATCGCTTGTTCCGCAATTTATGTAAAATAAACAAGTTTAAACAAAAACTTATTACATCTTACAGGTCCCATGGACTGAAGCATTACGACAGATTGTGAAAAATTGCTACATGCACCACGGACGTAGTGACCTACTACAAGTGTTCAAGGATGAACAACCATCAGGTGTGACTGTGCAGCACCAGCAGCCGTTCTCCGGTACAATGATGCAGACTATCAACAATCCAGACGGTTCTGTGTCTATTATACAGATAGATCCCGGACCTACACGCGTTCTAAATCTTCCAGATATGGCACATAACCAAGTTGTTACATTACCTGATGGTACTCAAGCTACCGTAGTTCACGCAGTGAGTATACACCGTAAAACCGTGTTTAAAGACCACCTCAATAATAAGACCACCTCAAAATTAGGAACACAATTTTCAAGTCCTTTTTCACTTTTTTGCCTTTTATTTAACCTCAATATTAAGATCACCTCAATAAGAAGACTAGTTTTTAATGGTCCAAAGGATGTTCTTATTATTGAGGTTTAACTGTACTGCAGATATTGTTGCAGAATTATATTTGCTTGCCATACAGAAAAATGGTTGACTTGAGAATCGGTCAGCTGTGTTGATGCTTTACATCATTTTTCCACAGTATTTGAGGTCTGTCTGGTTAGCTCTGTCAGAAGAGGGCTTGACCTTTGATCTAGAGGCCATGTGTTCGCAAGGCATATACTCTTCCAAGACGAGATGACTGAAGATAATGTATCCAAAATCATTATCCTCCATCTCTGAACTTTGATTTATGTGGAGATGTTGTCAGTTGTTAGTGGAGGAGCAGGTTAGTATTGGTTTGTAACCTAGGTGCACTGGTTAGGTCAACTGACCATCATGTATGACTGAAATACTGTGGAGACACATTGTAAAGCCCCAAACAAACCAAGCAAAAAATCCACAGTATTTGACCATACCAGTGTTCCCTTGTGACTAGCCAGTACTAACCTTTTCTTCTGCAGGCCAATGACAACTTCTCCACATAAATCAGAGTTAAGAAATGGAGGACAAATGACCTTTGATCTGTTATCTTCTGTTAAAATGCTTGACATAAAATGTTAACAATAGGTGTGCTATTCTCATCTTTAAACAATAAAAAAAAATACTGTTTTTTTACAATACATTTTTCTTGCTTAACTAAACAAAAATGGAGTCAGAAGCTGATATGAGAATGAGAACTATTTAGTATTAGCTTACTGCTGCAAGTCGTTGAAACCTCATTATTACTTTAAAACTGAAATGGATCGATAAATGTTTTGTCTAAGAATATGCATGTTTATTTTCCAACATATTTGAAAAGTTTTGAGTTGAATAAAAGTATTCAAGAAACAAAAATATCTACAGTCATAGCCTAGGTTGATGAAGTAATATATCGTTGTGTATATTGCAATACATTGCTTTTAAGTATTGCAATACAGCTTGGTACATATTGCAATACATTGCTTAAGTATTGCAATATATCGTGGTACACTTAATGCGTAATATGACACCCCTATAAAAGCAATATATTGTGGTACATATTGCGATACATTGCTAAAGTATTGCAATATATTGTGGTACACTTGATGTGTATCGTGTCACCCCTATATAAGCAATATATTGTGGTACATATAGCTATATATTGCAATATATCGTGGTACACTTGATGCGTATTGTGTAACGTAACCCCTATAGACTATTACGCTTATTAATTCTTTATTTTAGATTCAAGATACAAGCATTCCTCAGCATCATTCTCATGAAACGTCGCAGCAATTAACACACTTTGCTGAAATGTCTACCCACAACAGTCATGGAGCCAACACACAAGAGTTAAGTGTAGTTGCTGGTTCCCAGCAAGCTGCAATCACAGCTTTACAAGCATCTATAAATAATGGTGGTCATATTATACTTACTGGAGCCGACGCGTCACAACTTAGTGGTCAGTTTTTATACTATTTCTGATAAGTGGATGTTTTCATGAGTCGAAATCGGGGATTTCAGATGTTTCGCGAGGGGAAATCAGCAATCTTTTTTTTTTGGTGCTTAGTAGTTAAAATATTAAAATGTTCTTCTTGAACCTTATCATTTGTACAGTATATTGTGACAAATATTTGTTCATTCATCATTTAGATCGGTTCTGAGTCATCTAGGTCACTAGGTTAAATACAGTATATTGTGACAAATATTTGTTCATTCATCATTGAGTCATATAGGTCACTAGGTCAAATACAGTACATTGTGACAAATATTTGTTCATTCATCCTTTAGTCATCTAGGTCACTGGGTCAAATACAGTATATTTTGACAAATATTTGTTCATTCATCCTTTAGTCATCAAGGTCACTAGGTCAAATTCAGTATATTGTGACAAATATTTGTTCATTCATCCTTAAGTCATCTAGGTCACTAGGTCAAATACAGTATATTGTGACAAATATTTGTTCATTCATCATTGAGTCATCTAGGTCACTAAGTCAAATCATAGGAAAACATTGTCTGACTTATGCTTGGTGACATAGGTGTGCAATCTAAGGATACCTTGGCCCTTTTTTCATTTGATTAACATAGTGATTTGTTCTTGTTTATTTTTCATCGACCAGGTATTATGACAGTATTACCGGTGTCTATGTGCCATCCAGTACAGACAGTTCAACAAATACCGGCAAACTTAAACTTTCAACTACAACAACAACAAACCAATCAAACAGTTGAGATTCCCATGGTTACAGTAGGCGCTGGTGATTCCGCAAATGCTTTACAACAAGGTGACAATACAAGTATGAATACAAAACCGGAATCTAGTGCTGAAGAATGTTCTGGTGATGAAAGTGGGCAGTTAAATATACAAGATACTGTTGATGGTAATGACAATGACATAAGGATACTCTCATGAAAGTATTATATTATTGATGAATGGCACTCATGTCCTTTTTTAATCTCTTTAAATCCATACATTTTTACATTTTAGCTATTTAATATTGTACAAATTAGTTTATTTTACCTTTTATTTCTATAGACAGATGTTCTATGTCGTTAGTCTTGTGTTGTTTGTCAGTGTAAGACTGAAGTAATTGTTGCCAGGTAACTGCTACTAAGGTAATTGTTGGCAATGTAAATGTTTCCAAGGTAGATGTTACCAAGGTAATTGTTACCTAGGCAATTGTTGCCAAAGTAAATGTTGTCCATTGTGAGTCAGTATTCAACTGACAGATAAAAATTAGGTACACATGTTATTATACAATATCTGCGACTTTAGCATGAGTTAGCTCTATTTTGAACTTTGTAATGAAGTATACATAGCCTTAAGTTGGCTTATTATCTGAAAAGGAAGTTGATATTTATCTTAGTAACACACAGGAAGGCTATTGTACCGCAGCACATGGGTTGCACTATATGTATGTATATTGCAATATGCAGTCAGACTGTTTTGTACCACAATATGTAGGTATATTGGTATATTGAAATATGCAGTCAAACTGTTTTGTACCACAATATGTAGGTATATTGGTATATTGCAATATGCAGTCAAACTGTTTTTTACCACAATATGTAGGTATATTGGTATATTGCAATATGCAGTCAAACTGTTTTGTACCACAATATGTAGGTATATTGGTATATTGCAGTATGCAGTCAAACTGTTTTGTACCACAATATGTAGGTATATTGGTATATTGCAATATGCATCCAGACTGTTTTGTACCACAATATGTAGGTATATTGCAATATGCAGCCAAACTGTTTAGTACCACAATATGTAGGTATATTGGTATATTGCAATATGCATCCAGACTGTTTTGTACCACAATGTGAAATGAACATATTGGTCAGGCTAGTCAAAAACTGAAATAAGAATAGTAACTGTTTAGTTTTAGCTGATTTATTTTTTGTCATGAAAATATTTGGTTTAGCTTACGCACTTTTATTATTGAAACACCTTTGTAAGATTTTGGAGTTGAATAATCTCATCCATAGCTTCGATTAATGAAGCAATATATATTGGTGCATATTGAAATACATGGTTAAAGTATTGCAATATATTGTGGTACGCTTAATTCATGCATATCGTGACCCTAGATTTTAGTATTAGTCTAGCAACCTTTACCTGGCATTCATGAATATATGTACATATCTGTAAATGATCTTGGGTGAAAAATGAAGAGTGAATAATTAGCACGTCCTTGCTTGATTTCAAAGGCGATTGTGCACAGGGAAGCCAAGATTAACGAATGCCATTTTCATGTCTTTTAATTAAGCAAACAGTCGGACCTCATTTATTCGACAAATTTCTATCCAAATACTTGGTATTATTCAAAATAAATATCACGTCTCAATGTAACTTCTTAGGCACATGAAATGTGCTATTTGAAACTATGTTTTATTCGAAATGAAATTTTGGAACCGATTAATTCGCATGAACAAGGTCTGACTGTATTTGAATAAGTCAATTTCTTTTGAATTTTTTTTGTTCTACATGTATTATTTATTTATACAGATACATATAATATGTTTATATCTGAGTGAATATCTTTCTCTCTTACTGTGACGTCAAAATATTAAAAATATTGGACATTTGTCTTCTTTTTGTAATCCCACAATTGTATCCGGGGCCACTTGGATTTACCCTTGATTGTCAGTCCATCTGTCCATCCATCCTTTGGTCTAACACAGCTTGTGAGATTCATACCTTCTTGAACCATTGGACATAGAGGGGCGTAGCTAGCCATCTATTCATGTGGATTCATAATTGTGCGATATGCCCCACGGAAAATTTTGAAAAAAATGGTGCGTTCTGAGGTGCTTTACAAATATCCCCCTTAGAAGTCATGATGACAGCATGTTCGATTTCTGAGGATTTTTAATGCGGAGGGGGGGGGTCCTCAAGGGCTATTTAGTATAGAAACGGCAAGGAACGTTTGATATGAGCATGTAGACTAGTCAAGTACGCATACTGCAACTTTGGCTGAATTTTTAAAAATTCTTTTGGTCGGAATCATGTGGATTCAGCCGCGTACTCGCGTATAGGCAGCTATGGGCCTGACATATATGTATAGGAATGTACATCAGCATATGAAGTTGTGCACCTTGTGGTACCATGTCTTTCTCTACCGAGTGATAATAGAGTTATGGGACTTGATGCTCCCTGATTGAGTCAAGTGGCGAATATTACTCGAACAATTTAACCTGAGCCTTCTGACCTCCGTAAGCATAATTTTGAATTCATCGGGTCCGAAATTTCATTTCAATTTAATACATGGTTTCAAATAGCCCATTTCAATTTGAAGTGCCTAAGAAGATACATTGGTACCTGATATTTATTTCTGATGATACCAAGAATACCGAATTAACGAAAAATCGAGGTCTGACTGTAAACATAGTTCCCACATCTACAATATTTACCTTCCTTGTTCTTAACTGTCGGCCATTTTGATAGGCAAAACTGATGAGCCCTTATAGGAGTAATTTCTAAATATGTGATAATTGAGAAAATACCAGGAGAATTTTCATGTGACAACCACCTTTTTCAACTTACTGAGCCAAATGCCCACATGAGCATAATGAATGGGTTATTTTTTATATACATGTATCGGATTAGTTTATCATCGTTTACATTATATTCCCCATAAACTTGAAGGAAATTTGCCTATCAAAAAATCAGAAGACTGAAACATGTGAATCTTAGTGCTGTAACACCTGGTAAACCACATCCTCGACTACAAACTCCATCCAGTTCATCCTATGATGCAAATAGACAATTGGTGAAGTTGGCATTCATGAGTGGAACATACATCTTGCAGAGCAACCGTGCTGCCTTCAATCAAAATCTAGTTGACGAGACTTGTAGACTCTGTGACGAAAATCCAGAGACATTAGGTTATTTTGTTCTTGACTGTCCGTTACTGGCTGGTGTACGAGATTCAATCATAGGTGATATTAAAATCGAGGTCGAAAATATCCAGATGTTAACCTTGGAGGAATTAACCCAAGAAAGAAAAATAGACATTATTGTGGACTGTACATGCTTGACACGTTAAGAAGACAGAGATTATGAGGCTTCAGTTTGTTGAGTTCCATTGTAAAAGGCTGCTTTTTGCTTTGCACACTTAGGGTATAGGCACTTAAATTTTCTAAGTAATAGTAAATATAAAGCTTCATCTACTGTGGGCACTGATAATAAAGTTTTTGTGGGTAGCGTAGAAAAGAACAGTCATAGTGGACTGGTGTTGGGACAGTTTTGAAACTGACGTGATTCACGGTTCACCTACGAAGGTGGAAAAGAATTCCATACAGAATGGCCGACAATTCAGAACAAGGGAGGTAAATATTGTAGATGTGAGAACTATGAAATGTCATCATGGCTGTTTATTATATCCACGGATAAAGGTCAGGTTCTGGTTGATTTGTTAAAACTAAATCAAACTGACCAGGTTTAAACCACTATAGATTGTTAAAGAGTTCTCTCCCTTTATCCCTTCTATTTGATTTGATTGTATGCGATATCGGTCACCTATATCTCTTAGCTACTTTTGAATTGATTATAATTGTTTAGATACTGGTCTAAAACGCTTGCCCGCCTTAAAAAATTGAGATTCTTCAACTGATTTTGACAAGTTGATCTGAATTTGGCAGATTTACATTGGTGTTATCTTTTGTTTAATTTCCTTGGTTCATTAATTGTATAGCAAACTGCGATCACAATCAACAGAAGTCGTATCCAATAGCTTTTAAAAACTCGCAATGACCAGTATAGTTGCATTGCATTGTATTGTTTATATCATTAAATCAATATTTCCTGGTGCTGTCAGGGCTGGTGGTGCTGTAAGGTTGTGAATATGCTAAAGATAAAAATACACTATTTGTAAGGCAAATAAAAATCATGTTCATGGGTTTATTATGCTCAGTGGCTGGCGTGCATGGGGCCACAGGAGATTATTTCCCTTTATCCTGCCTAGAGTTCTACATATTCTATAGAAGGTGCAACGGGAGAGAACTCTAGATGGGAGGAAGGAAAATAACTCTTGACAATCTCGTGCGCATTGGGCCGACACCCTCTATTCTATTTGTAATTAAACGAGACTGGAACTTGGTAATGAAAATTCACTGTCTTTGGGAATTGTGCATTTTCTTTTCATCAGAATACAATAAAAACGTAAATACTGATGGAAGTATGACCATTTTCCCCGCGTACGTGTGTGCTCAATTATTTGTTGGTCGTTAGTTCGAGCCCTACAATCACAATCCCTGATTTCGGCGCGAGTTGCGACTAATTAACCCAGGAACCCGTCATTTACAGTGATTAGTATACGCAGGGGCATATAAAACATCGCCGATTTGAAAACTTCCTACTATGCGTGTTTAAATTTGTTTGAACTCTCGCGAGCGGCGAGATTTTCTTCTGAGATCAACCCCACGATAACAAATTTGCGACGTCCTCCATCTTGTTTCTGAATCGAAAGAAGATGACATTTGATCCGCCGTAATAGTCATATTTATAAATGGTTTATATGTCCGTGGTTTACGTTGTAAGATCTTATTTCACAATCGATGGAAATTATTTTTGACGGAATAATGCAGTTTCTTTCTAAAACGATGAAGACATATTTACGAACGTTACGAATGCCTATATGACTTCGTAGCGCCCAGGGCCGTAGCTAGTCCTCTATTCATGTGGATTCATAATTGTGCTAGGGGGGTCCGGGTGCATGCATTTTGAAAACAATGGTGCATTCTGGGCGTTCTGAGGTGCTTTATTTAGTACTGGAAAATGGACAGTTTAAGGATCATAAATCAACAAATAAACCCTTTACTCGGCAGATTTTTTCCTCTAAAATAGAGCTAAAATAGCAAACAAATACAAGCCCCGATTATGTTAATAATACTCAGATTGTCTAACAGAAGTCTAATTATCTGTCCTTTTTGCCAGCGAACTGTATTACGCATGCTGCAACTTTGGCTGATTCTTTTGGATCAGAATCATGTGGATTCAGCCGCGTACTCGCGTATAGGCAGCTACGCGCCTGGCGTCTGCATGCTTTCGAAATTATTGATAACACAGAACGCAGTACGAAAATCTTACGAGACGAACATTTCGTGCGTTATCTTGAATGGCGTTTCCCTGTCAATGTAGTTCATTTATGTCAACGAGCGTGGATTGGAAATGTCTGGTATCTAACCAATGTCAGACATTTCATTAAATATATAACATAGTTAAGTAAACAAACTATAAAGTTGTGAAATTGATAAAATTATTATCAGTGAAACCACGGACATATAAACCAGGGTGTTATGTGTCCTTGGTGAAACGGACCCTTTATCTTCTGTAAGTTGATATTATGCGCACACGTATATTTTGAAATCTTTAAAACGAGAAATAGGAATGGGAGGAGTTTCATATAATGTAAACAAAAGACCGCTGTAAACAATACTTGACAAAAACCTTTCAGCCTAGCCAAACCTGTATTGCTGATCAAACATCGTAAAACTTCTTTAATAATGACATCGATTTGTTATTAAATTGAAGTGAACCCGTTGAAGACGTACTTAACATTAATACTTAGAGGAATACTATACAAGCAGAAACTGGACAGCGTTACGTTCTCAATAATGCATAACTTATAAGCCCCAAAGGATGTGCATGTTTAAACGCTACCAAAAATGCTGTTTAGAAATAAATGTATATCGGTTTGAACTGAACAAGAATCGTTTTTCAAAACTCTCTTGAATTTGTGAAATCTTTTAAAACGAGAGTCCGTGATGGAGCTTAAACTAGCGCTACGGCGTAAGGGGTGTTTAATAGTAAATTACACATTTTAACAGAATTGTTGTAGCGATTTCGCGGTATGGATATTTTTGTGTGATCCAAGGCCTTCATAACTTTATGCGCATACTTTATACAGCCCCACTCGGTCTTTCTATTTCCATATTGATTAGGAACCGATATGTTTAATAACTTAGACTATTTGAATAGCCAACAAGCGATCGAATAGTTTTAGTTAAAACAAATATTCATAATGTCATGTATTTTCTGTTATCGTCTGTTGGCAAATATCACTATCTTCGATCCGTTTCAGACGGTCGAATTTTAGGTCATAATTAAAGTTATACGCGGCTTTCAGCATCTGTGTTGTGTATTTAACCGGCAAACATGTTGTGCTTGGTCAGTCGATTTCGTAATCAGCAGATGAACATTGTTACAATATCCTATGATTGGTTACAGCTGTCAGGATAGTTCAGTTGGTCGAGCGCTGAGCTATTAACCGGGAGGTCCGGGTTCGATTTCCTGGCGGCATTATTTGCGGCATTTGGCCTACGTGTCATGTGGGGTAGCTGTCGGCTGCTTGAGAAAGGGCAAGTTGTTACTGGTTGCTAAATAATTGCATAAAAACTCGTTAGGTCAACTGGCCGCCATATATAAGTGAACAAAAATGGTATTATACCTAACGAAAACAAATGTGTATATCGAGGGTTCAGTGCAAGACTAAACTAACTCATATATAAATGCATAGGAGTTAGTATAGTCTTGCACTGAACCCTCGATATGGTCGATAACAACAGTAAGGCGTAAACAAATATGTTTGTTTCAGGTTTCACGACCTACCCTTTTTTTTGGCCGCGACCCTAGAACATTTTCTCGCGGGTTTACATTTTTTTTCTTTTTGGTAAAATTTCTTCTTTTTGTAAAATTTCTTTGTGCGAAATTTTCTTTAGGTTCATATTTCTGCCCAGTTATAAGACGCTTTACTACGAGTATTCCAGCTATAGAGCGTTATATTCCTCTTGATTAAACATTATCCACGTTAAAAGGAAAAGGGAATTTGTCTTTTAACATACAAAAATGTATATTCATTTAAATATTTGTTAAATTTTCTTCGGTTGAAAATATAAAATATCTCCCAAAAACAAATTCCGACTTACCTACCCTATTCTTTTGGGGCATGAATCTTGAAACAAACATATTTTAGGCCTAAAACAAAAGTGATGTTTTATTAGATAACGGTTCAATAAATATGTAAAGACGTAACCAAGTGTAGTAACAAATATATGAGCTGCGACATGACAAAACCTGGATTAGTGACCAAATGTCAATTTCTGTATTTTACATTTTCATACAGATGTATTGTTCAACTTTCATTTTAATACCAAAACGTATTAAAATCGGACATCCTATTTTTCTTTTTATATCAATTCAAATATTAAGAACAAGATGCAAAAGTAAGATACAAAATGACGACGTCACGTCTGCATGTACATGTTCTTAATTAAACAATCTTCTGCTCTTCAAATGGAAACAAAACACATTATGCAATACAAGAACTTCAATAGGGAAAATTCGCCGCCATTACCAACATTAATAATACAGGTTTTGGCATGGCGGCTCTTATATATATAATAGAATAATTAATCAACTAAATAAACAAATAAAGGCCAGATGCCGATTTCACAGGAAAGCCTAAGTGTTTAGTACATGTAACTGTCTTAAATATATCATTTATCAATTGTGTCAGCATATTCAAATGAGATATATTGATATTTTACAAAATTTGATATATTGGAATAATCAAGGGATATGTTCGACTTTAAGAGCCATTCAAACATATCTTCAAGTGTTTGTCGTAGTCGGGAAACTTTAAGTAGGCCTACAATATTTTGCATATACTTGAGTGAAACATTTTAACGTATACAGTAAAACCCCAACAATACGACCACCCTAGGGACCCTTGAAAACTGGTCTTATTATTGAAGTGGTCTTAATATTGAGATTGAATTAACAAGCAAAATATGGAAAATGGACTTGAAAATTGCGTTCTTAATTTGAGGTGGTCTAATTATTGAGGTTGTCTTTAAGTGAGATTTTACTGTATTTGCCATGCGGTAAACTATGATGTCGGTTAACCAGACAGAGACGACACTAGTTCGGTCGGTGTTCGAAAATCAATCAACATCTGTCACAATGATATTTACTCTTTGCTCCACTGATGCATGTACATGCTGATGCAAAATGACCTCAAACTTTTCCGTCAATTTAATTGTTAGACCTGCTACTACAGAATTCTTCCAGCAACATTCGTTGTTAACTGCATATACTTTCTTTCATGCGTAAAACCTTTTTAGCTATAACATCTACGTCTACCACGGTAGAATCATATGGCAATTCCTTGTCCGTGTCCATATTTTGCCAGGCTATATATTTCAGCTTTCTCCACCTGGCAATAGCACGAAAATGTTTGTCATACCAATAGTATGGAAATAATTCGACTATACCAGCATGGCGAGGTAAAAACATGACGTGAGTTAGGCCAGCTCCGTGCATACCGATAAGTATGTCCGTACTAGAAATTAATTTCAGTTGTTCATGCATACTCCGTAATTCAAAATGAAGCCCTCGTAAATTATGACCAGGCAATAAGGAATTTATTGCATCCACGAGCTCATTTTCGTTTTTAATCTTACGTGAAACTTTTCCTGTGGGGTTTCTCGGATGCGCGACGTAATCACGCCGGAAAATAATTAAGATGTTTAACTGATTGCAATTTAAGGCTTTTTCTTGCATGATTTGATGCCGACGAAGAAAAAAACGTTTGAAATCTTCTATGAACGGCAGCTCATGTCGATAGTGGTCATTCATATCGCTGTCATAGCCGGAAATTCCCCACAGGAGATTTTTGAACCTCACCGACTCTTTGAAGACACCGACACGAATAACATTTCCAAATAACACTGACCATGTCTTGTCTAAAATGCCAGCCGGATGTGCGTCAATGAATAGAACGGTGAAGTTTGACAGGGATATATCGAACATTTTCATCAGCCTAAAAGTGTTGTAGTAATCAGTTATTGTATGATAAAAATTAGCATACTCGAAACGTGTCACCGCAATGGTCCAACCATTTATTGTACGGCTATGTGGTGGCAATTTTCCAGTAGCCCTTAACACGTTTATCCATTTCGACAAGTGAATGTCTGAACGAAAATTATAACGGACAGTTTCATTGCACTGAAACTTAAAATATCCATATGAAAATTTGAAAAATTCTGAAGATTCCGATTGATTTAAAACTTCAGAAATGTTTTCCCCACCCACCTTTCCGCTACCTTTTGTCGGATCTATCACAGTGTTCACAAGTTTCGCGAATTTGTTCTCATATCCGGTGAAGTTTCCACCACAGAAACGCACATAATTCCTTTTTGATTGGAACCAGTAACCAAACACGTGTATGAAATAGCGAATTATTAAATAACTCACAAATGCACAACAAACATACTTTAATAGCCGTCTTTTTCTAATCATTCTCTCTGTAATATGCTTTCACGTAAGCAAACAATTGTAGCTCGTTATATTTTAAAGGCAATGAATGCTTCTCTCTTATGTGCTTCAATGCACTGGCTAACTGGTGATAACATAAATGCGATATGTCCATATATCATTTACATACAACCCATATCTGCTAGCCCCAATACCCAAAGACGATTGTTAACTCATTAATGAAACCAGTGAACAGTTAAACACAATCAGTAGTCGGCTCCTGAATTGTGATTAATAGCCTAGTTTAAATAATATTGTTGCCGATTGTCGGCAGTTGTGAATCATGTGACGGTTAAAATTACCAAACAACTCGGGGCGAATTTGTTTTGCAAAACCTGGTTCAGGTTTGAGGTTTCAGTTTTGTTGTAGTTTGGTTGAAAAACTTAAACTAGTTAAGATTAAGATTGGTCTGCAAACAAACAGATGGTTTAGTCAATGAAAAATGGCCCACGTGATTTTGATTGTGCGAGATTGCAGATTGGTGCGTGATAAGAAAATCAGAGTTAAGAACTTTAGAACGTCTATTTTGCAACGTAACAGAGTGAACAATTTTAAAGCCAGGTTACCATGTAGCAAAGGAACATTTATGTTTAAACATTGCCCACATATGAGTGGCACGGTCACCCGCCATAAAATCAGTCCACCATTTTGTTTAACTAGTATACGATTATTCGGATAAATCAAACCCGACAAACCACACTTGGAGGTAGTTCGGTCAGTTTGATTAACCAGTTTAAGATTTGTTATTAACAAATACAGAAACTTGTTTTAGTTTGAAACCAGTTAGTTAAACAAATGAAAGATTTGGCAAACCAGTTTTAGATTCAAACCGGTTTGGTACAAACAAATTCGCCCTCAATAGACATGATCTAAAATGCAAACCGGGATGTCCGTCAATATGTAGAACGGTAAAGTTTGACGGGGATTAATCGAACTGAGATCAGTAAGTTGAAATGTCATGGTTATTATGCTTGATTATATTCGTTATATCACGTAACTCAATATTATATGCAGTAAAACCTCACTTAAAGACCACCTCAATAATAAAACCACCTCAAAATTAAGAACAATTTTCAAGTCCATTTCCCCTATTTTGCTCTATATTCACCCTCAATATTAAGACCACCTCAATAATAAGACCAGGTTTCAAGAGTCCCAGTTGTTGTCGTATTATTGAGGTTTTACTGTAGATCTACATAAATATAAAAACGAACTATTGAAATACAATCGGACCTCGTTTATTCGGATCGGATCCGAATCGAATAATACATGGTTTCGGAAACCCATTTCAATTCGACGTTCATATACATCGGGGCCTGATATGTATTTCGGATGATACCAAGTTAGAAGGTTGTCGAATAAACGAAGTCTGACTGCCAATACAAGTCGCTATAGTATCCGATTTCCTTACGTAGTGTCCAAACCTTGAGAATGACAATAGCTGTGGGGACGAATAATGACAGTTATGTTTGGTGTACACTTCCACAGGAGGATTGTCACGAGTTATCTCCCTTTATTCCTTCTATGGTTATCTCCCTTTATCTTTTTTATAGTTCTCCCCCTTTATCCTTTCTTACTATGTACGATTCACTCTCAAATCTCACAGAAAGTGTATAAAAAGAATACTTAGCACTCGGTGAGTTATGTTACTTACTCAAATCTACAGGATACATATTTACTGTATAATTATTAGGGATGTCAACGAATAGCAAATCAGGTATTCGAATATTCGTTTTTCATTTCGAACGAATATTCGAATATTCGATCGACACAACTTAGACAAAATTATTAATAATTATTAATTATACTATATAAGGGATAAAGGGAGAGAACTTTGGAAGGGATAAAGGGAGAGAACCATAGAAAGAATAAAGGGAGATAATTCATGACAATCTCCTGTGTACATTTCTTTGTTTTTGACCGTTCTTCATTGAAACAAAACGGTAGATATCCAAGTTACACTATATCAACATGATTTGAAGTAAAATGAGTTCATGGAAAGAAATAAAATAATCATGAAATCGCTGATATTTTCCTTACCCCGTGTCAAGTTGAACCCAACCAAAAAACAGACACAAAGAAGCACTTTAATCAAAAATAAGAAAAAAACGAACAATTTTCATGTACAGTAAAACCTCAATAATACGACCACCTTTGGGATCCTCGAAAACTGATCTTCTTAAATTATTGACATTGTGCTAATATTAACGTTGAATAAAGAGCAAAACGGTAAAAAAATAACCTTGAAAATTGTGTTCTTAATTTTGAGGTGGTCCTATTATTCAGGTTATCTTTAAGTAAGGTTTTACTGTATAGTAAACTGTTCACTTTAAAGTCCATTGAACAAAGTGCATGGTCACCTACTTCTTGGTTATCGATTATCGGCCTTGTGTCTGATTCTGACTATACTTGGTATTCAAAAGAAACTAATTTATGAAGATATCATATTGTTCTTATGTTTACTCAAAAATTGATTTCAATATTGACTTAGTGTGGCGGCGTGACTTGCCTTGTTCAGTAAGTTTGTAACACACTGCATGTTTCGATCATATCTGAACAAAAACGTCAAGAAAAATTGTGAAAAGGTGTCGGTGCCTCAATAATTTCCGAATAAAAGAGAGAAAAAGTTGCTACAGGGAACGCCAGATACATAAGACAGTGCCTCCCTTCACAGACCTCCGGGAAAACAACATTCCATAAAACATAAGGCGCCTGAGGAGATAGGTTAAAGGGTTAATACTGTAGGGAACAGATGCGCAAGGAATGGCCTGGCAGACCATAAGGAATAACTAGGAGAATCAAAGAGGACAATCAGTGAAGTGATGGAAAAGATCACAGGACAAGTCAAAACAGCTGGCAATAATAGGCCGAAACTGGGCAGAAAATAACATGAACACTATATAAAGAGAAAGAATTACACAGGGGAAAGGGAAATATAACATACATTAAAAACACAAAAAGAACTAATAACCATACGGCGACTTACAGCCTTGGAAATGTCAGTAAAATACCTCGTATGGCTAGCTTTCGAGGCTCAGAATCATTACTCATATCACTACTTAACACTCAGTTGTAAAACAATCTCGACTGAGTCTGAGTTTAGAGATTCGAGTAACCTATGGGACTAACATTGATTGTTGTGTGCCGAGTATTCTATGTGGACCTTAGGTATGGGATAGGTATTAACTGTAATACTTACACTCAGAACCATTTATCTGACACTCGATCTACGGTTCACACTCAAATATATCTGAAAGTATATGTATATGAAAAGAATACTCAGCATTCAGTGATTGCTGTAATCCAGTTTACTCACTCAAATCCACAGGAGAGTGTCACGAGTTCTCACCCTTTATCCCTTCTATAGTATAATGGATACATGTACATGTATATAGAAATGATAAAGGGAGGGAACTCTAGACGGGATAAAGGGAGAGAACTTGAGACAATCTCATGTGCTGAAATTTGCAATCACTGCAGGTATCTGAGTGGTGAGTATTGGTTTAATTCAGAGTCCTGAGGACAATATCGTGCTTTGTACAGGAACATTACGTCTATGTGGAAATTGTTATGGTCTTAATAGAAATGTGCATGAATAACACTGCTGGAAACAAATGTACGAAAGTGCGGGGGGGGGGAACATTCACACTTCATAATTTCTTCCCTCGGAAATTCACAATTTCAAGATTTCAACTCCAGCAATTCGTAATCTTCAATTCGTACTTTCATGATTTAAACTTCACGAATTCGCGATTCCAAATTCCCGAAATAAATTATGAATTCGTGCAGTTGAAATGATGAATTCGTTCAGTTGAAATATCAATATCAATTGACTTCGTGAAGTTGAAATCTTGAAATCGAGACTTTCCTAGGAGAGAACTGATGAAGTGCGAATGTCACCATCGGTCTTCCGTAAAATTGTGAAGACGTCATTCAAATATTGACAAGTTTGAAAAGTTTTATTTTATCAATATCGAGAAGGTCAAACATGTATATACAATGTAAGTGTTTATAAAATATAGAAGACAAATTTACAACTGGTCCTTGAAAACCCGGTCTTATCAAAAGTGGGTCTCAATTTTAAGGGGGTCTTGAAGTGAGTTTCTACTGTGCTAAATACTGCGCACGCATATGCGGATACAATATGCAAATTTGTTGGACAATATTTAACAACTAGGTTGATAGTGACTCAGAGGCGTAGCTAGCGATACGCACATAAGACCGTGCGTAGCATCAGTTGGAAACATGAACAATTGTTATGGATAAAAATGTATAAAGTCGGAGGGTAAGGGGGTGAGCTTTCAAATGTTTCAGCATGACAAAAACAGCTAAACTTTGTACTTTATTATAAGGATTATATGCTTTAAAATGCCACAGAATGCAGCTGCGAAGATATATAGAACTTCAAAAATGTCGGCGGGGAGCATGCCCTCGCCCTCTCCCATAGAAAGCCGTGCGTATACTGAAATATTGTCCAACTACGCCACAGCGTGTACAATAGCGCTACATTGCTTTGTTGGCCGACTCATTTGATTTCTTTTCTGTATACCAATGTATCATTCCGGAAGAAGAAACTGAATTATTTTCCTGATGACTTGACGATTTGAGATTTTGAGAGAGTTACGTACAAGGATTTTCAATTCTTATCGACCAGTGAGTATGAATACAACTTTGTTGGTCCCAGGTATAATCTGACTTCTTTTGTTTCGTTTGTTAAGCTTATCAGATATATACAAACATACCGTTGTTGATAGTTTACAACATTTTCATATAAATCAGCTTAGGCAGGATAATATATTGTACATAAAGAATGCTCGATATCAATTGCAGTTGAAAATTGAGTACTACAAATATTTTCTCCTACAACTAGCGTCCCTTTGTAGGTCATGTATATACAGTAAAACCTCACTTAAAGACCACCTCATAGAGTCTTTAGAACCATTTTCATTGTTGTGTTCTTTATTTAACCTCATTATTAAGACCAACTCAATAAGAAAACAGCTTTCAAGGGTCCCAATTAAATGGTGGTCTTATTATTGAGGTATATAAATCGTGTATTCAGTCTATTTTAGTGTATTTGCATATACCCATGGATTGTGCAAATAAAAGTTTGATTTTTTTTCTCATGAGAACCACTTGACTTATTGTAAGTGATGATTCACCGTCACTTGACTTATTGATGATTTCATCAACTTTTATCAAGTTGGAATGGATTTTTTTTCTAGTTTCATTAAATACCCAAACAATTAATATCAGACTTCTATTATTTATCATTTTTTACGAACAAAAGTCTATTAAAGTAAGCTACAAAAATGACGCCGAATCAGAAATGCTTCTCTTGAACGTACATAAATTTGTTAAAAATGTCTATATTTCAAATGGAAAACACAAATTACACAATACATGTACTTACAAATATTTTCAGGTTCATCTAATACTGTAATTTAAACGGTCACATCTTCTTTGTTATACTTGAAACCCCTATGTATGTATGCTATGTATGGTAAATAGTATGATACATGCTGCATTCACGAACATTTTTCTCATACTATGCTATTCAAGTCGCGGAATCAAATACATGTTCTGTTCAAGTCAATACATTTTTGTACTTTGCAAAGAGAGAGTTTCCTGAATGCACTACCGACGTCTCATTATGTGTGACGACAACGACATCTTGTATCATTCGTTCAAAAAGCTCGTTCAATCTTGGTAACAACACATTAAGTTATAGGAAAAATGAAAGAAAACTATGGCTTAGATCTAAATAGAACTACATGTACATATATTTACTTACTGACAAGATGGAATGTATACAAGAGGTATATGGTAGTGTTGGGAACAGATCATGTGTTGGAGATGAAGACAGGAAGACATTCAGTGCTGTCAATCAACTCATCAGTGGTCACACAATACACGACCATTGGTCAAAGATTGATCCAACACAGGATGGTAGCTGTATGGACTGTGGAGTGCCTGAGACGGTTAACATCACAGAGAACAGAAATGCTAAGATCAATTGAAGAGATACTCCACAACCACAGGATTGACTGTTCCAATACCAATTGATCAGTTTTGGTTGGTGAAATGATAGACATTGACAATTCTGCATAAAAAGAGCTAGTAGGCCTATCCGTTTTCCAAAATTACATAAAGCAAAACTATTTATTTAGATTAATTTTAATACTTTCCTTGAAAAACGTCCTATCAACTAGTAACACGTATGAGTGAGAAGTACATAGAGAGATCACAACGATTATTTTCGTAGTCATGCACAACAAGACCATTAGCTTCTACAAATAGTCGGCATTAATTCTCCCCTGTTGAATGTACGCACATTGAACGTACGATAAATAATACATGACGGGGCGGTGATTGTAGTATGGAGGCGTGGCCTATGCACAATCGTTGATTCTCCCCCATTGAATTTAAACGGGAACAGTGCGTTATAGGGTAACTTATTCTCTCTCTTTTATTCCAGATTTAAACAAAAGTGTTCTCTCATTTTATCTACTTTTATATAAACTCTTATAATGAATGTTAACACGTGGTTTTATATATGGTATTAAAAATGAATAACAAAGATATGTTGTAATAAATAACTACAGGCACTGCATGGGTACTTTATAATTGTATGTGGCATTTTCTGCTTGACTTCTTTAGTCGTTTTGAATATCCTAGGTTATTGCACCAATAGCAGCACGCATCGTATGTATTTCTTTGTATTTCTAGAATGAAAGCTGTATGAGAAATTACTAAATCGCCATGTCTTTATTTAAATCAAAGCACTGAAAGTGCTGACAGCCAGGGGCTCACTGCGGATATACTAGCCCTGCTTTGACATAGATTTATATCCTGATCTCAACTCAATCGAGAACGTCTGGGATATTCTGGACAGACGAGCGAGGCATCGTCCCAACCCACCTGCTAACGTCGTCAAGCGCTCATTCAGGAATGGAACAGGCAAAAATCAACACCTTAGTCAATTATAGTCAACTCAAGAGGTGGTCATACCAGTTATTAAGTGTTATTTTAGGTTTTAACCCTACCTCACTTGGTCAAAATTTCCCCCATTTTCTGTTCACCTTTGGTGATCATTTTTGCACCAAACGATTGGAACACTCTTTAAATGCATATACATATATAACAATGATTCCGCCGATTTATTTTCATCCAGCTATGTTCAAGAACATTTGGTGGAAGTTTCTTATTTTGTTTAGTACACTCAACAAAATTCCTAATTGGTCAGTTTATATTGTATTTTTATTTTTCTAACTCATTTACGACATGTGGGTTTTATTTTTTGAAAGTTCATAAGAATATTGACATTATTTGTTTGTAGCCATTATATTGGTGGTTATTTCCGTTTTCAACTTATTTCAGGTGGCAAGAACCTTCAATCTGCGGCTACAAACAAATAATGTCAATATTCTTATTAAATTTCAAAAAATAAAACCCACCTGTCGTAAATGAGTTCCGGCCTGTATCATTCCGACGGCTCGGGCGCGTTCTTCTACAGTCATTCTCACCATGTTTTGTGTTTTTCAAAAAGGATTTTCATCAGCAATGACAAAAGTGTACACGAACACGTGCAAATATGTGTCCATGCCCCGCACGTGCAAAACGTGCTATAAACGTCAATACGCCTAATACGATTAATTTCATAGCGAGCCGGCTAAAAAAAATCAATAATATGCTGCATTACCTGTTCAAATATCAGTATGTGAAATTTTGTGTGAATACATGCATTATTAGAAAAATAATCATACAATATAAACTGACCGATTAGGAATTTTGTTGAGTGTACATGTATATATATTGTTCACATTCAAACACAGTTTTGAATTTTATATAGTATTGCATTTTAGTTTGCGCACTTAATGTATGATGCCATGATTGGATATATTGATCTCTTAGTCGTTGTTTCAAGCTTGGTAAATAATTGGTATTTATATCAAAATTATCCAAAATATATCCAAAACCTAAGCGTTCTACTTTGGATAGCACTAATTTAGCCAGCCCATGTCTGGTTATTTCTGCTGTGCATCTTACATTGTTCATTAAAAATACGAAACCTCATTGAATATGGAGATTTCATGATTTTTAACCAATAATCCCAAGCAGGTGTGCCATGCTTCCATACTCATTGTGATGATGGAAAATAATACAAAGAAGAGTAAATAATTATACAATTATACAAAAGATTAATGTCTGGAAAGTTCATACATGCATTGTTATGCTAGCGGTGATGAGTTCGAACACGTACATCAAATACAGGTGCTGTTATAATCATGTACAATGTAGGTCTAGTGCTAGCATTGATTTGTTTGTTGACACTGAGCCTGTAAACGTTATCATACAGGATGTCCCTGTCACTTACGAGGAGGTGGATGGAGCTACGTCGAAGGGCGGGAAAATGTTGCTGGTCAACTTGGGATATGGATTCACACAAAAAGTATGTATCTGACATGCATTAATTTTTATAATTGCTCTGAAATTCGTCAAGTTTTTAAATGTAATGCTGCCAGTACATAAGTACATTAGTATTAATAATTTCAATGAAATTAGTCCAGTATTTGTTTTTTTTTGTTTTTAATGATTGTATGTTCTTTTCTCATCTTTCAGAGAAGTAGTGTGAAGTTCACATACTGGTGGTGTAGCCATAGAAGTATGGCCAGGAGATGTCCAGCCACAGTGGTTCAGGGAGCTGATCAATACAGAGCAGGTCTACACCAGCACACCCACCCAGCTGAACCTGGTATGAAGCATCGGGTGAAGATTGCTAACAATATTACATATAATTATCATATGCCAGAAAATCTGCCAAACTGACACAAAATACGCCCATCAAATTTGTGGTCATTTTCGATTTTGGTTATCGAATTTGACTGAGATATTATTCCCCTAAGCATTGTCACCAATTTTTTCAATATAAATATTAGCAATGATATGTATCCATACCTGTTCGTTTGTAATAAATTGTAATAATATTTAAAATTGTTAATTGTGTATTTTCCTTAATTTCAACTGTACAATGTATATTGATGTTTCAGGTTAAATCTGCTGCACAATCAAACATCTTCACCTCAGCTAAAAGCCTTGTTGAGACGGCGTTCGAGGAACTGTCACCCAATTCTTTTAACCTCCCAGACCAGGACCTGCTGGCCAGGAGGGCCAACAGGAGTCGCCAGAGGCTTCGTCCAGCAGAGCCTCGTGGTGAAGATTTTGAACTGGTTGGACAATCATTACCAGAGGGCTAACTCCGCCATGATATAACAGTTGATGGAGCCCGTCATTTAATCTTCGCTACTATCACACAGGTTGAAGTCCTACAGAAGGCCAAACGCTGGTATGTGGATGGTACTTTCAAGGTACTCAGAAAGAATGACCCGTTCACCCAACTATATAGTGTTCACGCATTTGTGAAAAATGATGATGGAGAGGCCAAGCAGTTCCCGCTTGTGTTCATCTTCATGAGTCGTAGGAGAAAACAAGATTATAAGAAAGTATTCAAGGTAAATATGATTAAATGAAATATCATGCTTATTTCGGTGAAATGTGATTTTGTCTTACATTATTAAAAATACAAATCTAAATGTATTTGCTATGGCAGCTATTTTAGTTGTACAAAACCAGTGTCAATTTTTTTTCGCTATATGTAACTACAATTATCATGCACTTGTCCCTATATATATTGTGTAACATGCACACTTAATTTGTAAAATTTTATATCTCCAGAAAATGGAGACAATAAAGCAATATAAAGTGTTTTAATTTTTAATTTTATTATTTTCAGAAGGTGAATGCTCTGACAGCCCCTGCCTCAGTCCAGGGCTTCGTCATGGACTTCGAGGCTGCAGCATGGTCAGCCATCAGAAGGGTATTCCCCCAGGCACAGATCAGTGGATGTGCCTTCCATTGGACTCAGGCAGTATGGCGTAAAGTTCAGGTAAGCATATAATTCAGCCATTAAAAGGGAAATAAACAAAAGATAAAACATTATTTTATTACAACATTCTACTTGAACTTGACATCATATTAAGTGCTTTTGTTAACTGCTGTTTACCATTTGTTTTAAAAGGAATTTGTAAGAACATGTAACACTTGTATTTAATTGTATATATTTTTTCTTTTTTTTTAGAATCTGGGATTGTCCGGTGCCTACCAGCAGGATGAGGGCACCCATGTCTTTGTCCGGAAGTTGCTGGCTCTTCCTCTACTTCCAGCTGAACATATAGAGCCTGCTTTTGACTACATTCAGCAGCAAGCAAGTGAACCACTTCAACCACTGATGGAATATGTGGAATCCACATGGATAAGTGGTGCTTGGACACCACCAGACTGGTCTGTCTATGGACATTCCATTCGGACCAATAATGACTGTGAAGGTAATTATAATTCACAGTTTATTACATTATGATATTTATATGTTTTAAAGTTTAAATAAACAAAACAATGTAGCCTAAAATATGTAGAAGTAAATGGTAACTGATGTATATATTATTGATGTACAAATAACTATGTTTCATTTCCTTTTTTTCAGGATGGCACCGTCGACTGAATTTTCGATCAAACGGGCCAACCGCATTCTACAGTCTGGTGGACCAACTTCATAAGGAAGCTATCCCGTGTATACGGACCTGTAGAATAGACTTATTCTGATAAATTGATCTTAAATGATATGTGCTACATATTGATGTATAATGTTGTATGTTTTATGTTGTAAATATTAGTGTAAAAAGTTTTCATCGCAGTGATAAATGTATATGTTTTGTATTCCTATACTGAAAAACATGGTATCAGACTTATTCTGATAACTTACAGTCTGAAGTGATATGTGCTATTATACATATGTATTTGTACAAGTCTGATAAATTGATCTTAAATGATGTGTGCTATTTATTGATGTATAATGTTGTATGTTTAATGTTGTAAATATTAGTGTAAATTACAGTCTGAAGTGATATACATGTATACTGAGCCAAACAAGTAACGATACATACTTAGATCATTTGTAAAATCTTAAAGCTTGAACTTGTGTTATATGTACTGTGATTACATGATTGCTTAAACGTATGACTGTTTTCACAGACCATTATCGATTATTGTAGAATATCGTGTTACTGGCAATAGGGATTATTTATTTTTGCACGCACTGCACGGGAAACCCATGATGATGAACATGTATCGACATAAAAATATACGCATTGCAAAGATATTGTACCTGTATTGTGAAAACATAGGCAAAATTCAATATTTCTCTGCTGTAATTATGCCGAGACTGAATGCAAATCAACGCCTTATAGCCATTGGTATGCTACAAGCAAACTTACGTCACGCTGACGTCGCTGCTCACTTTGGAGTGTCTAGGTTGACTATAAGAGCGTGGTATAAGAGCCAGACGTCCGTATCATGGGCCTATATTTACCCAACGTCATCGCGTCTTGAGACGTCAGTGGGCCACTGGACAGAGTATACCGTAGGGTCGGTGAACGTTATGCTGACTGTGTGCACGAGGTGGACCGTTACGGTGGTGGAAGTATCATGGTTTGGGGCGGAATATCCTACCAGAATCGCACTCCATTGGTTATTGTGCGTGGGAATCTAACGGGACAACGTTATCGAGACGAAATTTTAACATCAGTTGTCGTACCATTTCTTAACGCTAACGTGAACGTCACGTTGTTCCAGCAAGACAATGCTAGGTGCCATACAGCACATGTATGCCGCAATTTTCTTACCCAACAAAACATTAATGTTCTAGATTGGCCTGCTTGTTCTCCAGATTTTTCCCCAATAGAACATCTTTGGGATGCCCTGGACCGTCGGATTAGACGTCGCAATCCCCAAACATTAGCGCAGTTGGAGGTTTTTTTATATTCAAGAATGGAATGCCATTCCACAGCGAGATATTCAAACACTTTTCAATTCTATGCTGTAATGAATGCACAGGGAGGTCACACCCGGTATTAACACATTCCAGAACTTAACATTTTCATCAGTCCATTTTCTTATTGATTTTCAAAAAGTTTAAATGAAATTGAAGCATAATAGTCAATTTAAATTATGTATCAAAGACCATATTTTCAAAATGCTTAAAAACATATTAATTTTATATTACTGACCCACGATTAAATTGTATCCAATTGATTTCATGTATCGTAACTTGTTTGGCTCAGTATATATATGTATTTGTACAAGTCTATAATAAATCTGTTCTGTTCTGCTATTTATTGATTTATAATGATGTTTAAAATGTGTAAAATAAAGTTTGATTCTAGCTTGTGTTCTTGTTTCCATCACAGTAATGAAAGAATAAAATTCCTGATATTGGAGAAGTGGTCATATACTTAGTCATTACCCAAAGCAGCTTAGGAATTTCACAGGAGTTTAAATTTCCAATTCATTTGGGTACATTTTGACTTAAAAATATTGGGTACATTTTGACTTGAGTACATTTTGACCTGCTCCCGGGAAGTCAACTCATCTCACTCAGCCTCCATTTTTAAAGAAAGGGATATAACTCGTGTTGATAATGGCGGATTTTTGAATACAGGGGGATCACTTTACCTTTCTTAGTAGATAATCCCGACAAGAGTAACCTCCTCTGCTTTCAAGTGGCGGAAATTTGCAAAGAAAGTGACCTCCCCTTCTTAACAATGCAACAATAGAATAGTAGCAGTATATTTCCTGACGAATTCGCACAAGAACATAACTATGATTATACCTAATCAACAAATGATCCTCCACTAGCAGACCTCCAAATTTCTTGACTGGCTCACAGAAAAAAATAACACTGCCCCACTGAACTTCCAAATAAATAATCCCCCAAATCTGCAACACACTATATACGGTCCCTGCCCAAATGAACAAATGAAGCACTTAAAGTCCAAATCAAACATAATTTCAAGCCCAAGCATGTCCATTAAATCCAGTCCAAAATATGGTAAAACAAAACAAAATTCCATCCGCCGTTAGTGTGAGCAAGAACACACGAAATTCAGCTACACATCTCCGTGATGCGGGTGACCCTGGAAACCAACGGTATAGTGTTCGGCTTTTTCCGCTGGTATTCGTCAAAGACAATTATTACACAACCTGTCTACACACGGAGCATCTCGTGCATTTCCGCCACACGGAATGAAACAAACACCTGAGTGATTAATTCTTTAAATGTGTGTACAATCTTTGGCACGTTTTAAATATTGTAATAACGGTATTGTCATTATACCCACCCGTGTGAAGTGGGGTGGTTTCATAATTTAAGCTGTGTAGAGTTTCTACACGTACCTACGCCTTTTTACTTCGCTTATTCGATGGCGCGTTCTCCGTAGTCCATGCGTCTGTGCGTCCGTCCGAAAACAATCGCTTGTGAACATGATAAAGTCGTCAGTTTTGATTGTATCTCAATGAAACGTATAGATCTTCAGTAGTCAGATATGTATGAGCGCTCGGTTCCTTTCGAAAACCAGCCATATCCAATACATGACTGGATTATGGCCCTTGAAAATTGGAAAAAAATCCTGATATTGAGCTTGTGAACACAGTAGAGCCTTCAATTATAATCCGATGTTTACCAAACTTATACAGTAGATAGGATCCACATGTGCTCAGTTCCGCTCATGCATAACGGGATTGTGGCCCCTTGAAAATGACCAAAACGCTATGCATGAGCTCGTGAAAAGAGCTTCAATTTTCTACTTGATCTACACCACAATTCATCCTCCGGTACATATGATATGAATAGCCTGGGTACCGAGTATGCCACAATTAGACAGTAGTTAGATATACACAAAACCTTCGTTCCTGTTGAAAAACGGACAGATCTGCGCGTGTATGATTGCATTACGGCCCTTGAAATTGGCAAGATTTCTGTACTCAATTAGAGCCTCCATTTCTTACGTTTAACTCAAATTTCTTAGAAATTCGTTATAAGCGTGTTCCACTGTACCAGGATGGAAGATTATATAGAAAGTAACAAAATGCTGCAAATGCGAAGTCGAAGGCGCTGAGAGTTTTGAAAAGTAGAGCTAATCAATAAAAAATGGAATTAAGAAATAAACACCGACGTCAGTGAAATTAAATGGACAAAAATACTTCGGCCGTTGACATTAAAATTTTGCGATTAAAGAACAAAAAGTACAGATATTTTACAAAATATCAGAAGTGTTAAAATACACGTACATGTATATAATTATAACGTCTGGAACTTGAATGTCAATGCGAATTGTAGCAAAATGTTGCGATTGCAGTGCGAAGGGTAATGCATGTAGAACATAAATACAGAGTGAGACGGCAATAGACACATGAAGCCGGTCAAATATGTATTCTATGACATATCCATGGAAACCATTATGAGTGCCACAGGATGGGACCGGAGCTGTATTGTTATACTATTCGCCGGTAAAGACCGGAACTGGATTTAGCATGTCCCCGGTCCCAATAACAGTAAAATAAAATGCAGACGTTACAATACGGTGCAATTCATGTTAACGCCCACCGAATGAATTATTCACCGTACGTTCAGAATAAATTACGGGAGGTTTATATTTAGTAACCAAGGAAAGAACTCATTGAAAATATATTTCTTTTAATCTCATGCACACGTTGAGGTTGAATATTGAACATTATATAGATCTATTCCGATAACGATTAATGAAAATATAATACGGTACGCTACAATTAATAGTAACGCCCACCTAATTAATTATTCATCGTACGTTTAATGCGTGCGTACGTTCAATAGGGGGGAATTAATGTCTACTTTAAAGAATAACATCAACAGCATTAGATTTAATAACGATGTATTCTCCTTTTTGTCCTTTGAGAATTGATTTACTGCAAGATGAGAATGTTAAAGGTAGTATTCAGTTCATATTTTCTCCCTGTGTTTCTCGGATGTGTGGAGACGCAGCCGCCTGCGACAGTCCTGTTAAATTTAGTCTGTTTTCGGATATATCAATTTCGGATAGGGGTGGCTGTTTAAATTTTGACTGTAAGAACTGCTAGGATGTATAATCAACAAAGCGACAAGAAGTCAGCCATACGTATTATTATAGAAACAATACCGATTTAACCTTATTTTTTAACGCTTGAACCATACATTCGAAGACTGTTATACATTGTATGTTAATAAATTAATTATTTCATTCTTATGGGATAATGGGGTTGACATCATTACATATTATACTGATGACACTGAATACAGCATTGCGATCAGTTACGGCAAAAGATAGCCCGCTCACTGTTCAGGACCTATCAAGTGTATTGACCGCCTCGGCTTTATACTGGTTCCCAGCCTCAAAAACAGTAAAGGCAGGGAACAAGCCCTGCGTTCATTTTGCAATTTGGTTCCCTGTGTGCAGTCATTGTGATACGGTGGGCCAGGGATACAAAACAAAACGTGAGCGACTGTTAGCCGTAACTGAACGCAGTGATAGGCTCAATTATTCGCGTGCTACCTCCGAGTTGCGATATATATATAGCGAGTGATATGAAACACTTTTCGCTTACATGCCGGTCAATAGCAAAACTCGCGCGCTGTTTCGTAACGTTTTGGACTGATAGCCTTTACTGAACGCAAGGCTGGTGTGCACTGAACACCGGATGGAACTGAAAAAGTCTGATTACTATGCTATGCTGTTTTCGGCGCACATTTGTTTACATCGTAGCATAAAGCATTTAGGTCTTCAGTTGAAAATGTCGTTTTTGCAGGCAAAATATATTGGAAAACAATATACAAGTTCAGTGTACCTCTTTTTCTACAGGCGTGTAGGAAGGTATTGAGCATTGGGGCTGCGGATGGGGCGAGTACGGGAGGGGTATCCCCTCCGGATGAGATTTTTTTAGGAAATCACCTTTGACAGGCACAAAATCCATCACATTTAAAATTAAAATGATATTTTCCGAAAATTTGTTTAAAAATTATTACATTTATTCATACATGTGTACTTTTTCCAAAAAGGCACAGGACTGTTAGGGATATATTTTGGAACATCCATTTCAAAGTCTACTTTCATAATGAAGATTCAGAATATGTATTTAATTTGTATCTGTGTGCACTGTTAAAATAGTTACGTTTTGTGAGTAAATGAGATTATCGCCATTTAATTGATCGTCAAGTAAATGTAATTTTCCCAATTTTATGATTCAAAACAATGCCAATATAAATATACTTGTCACTTGGTTAGTATGCTTCCTTTCATACCTTCATTAATCCACTGACTGTTTTCACACCCTAGATAGCAGTCAGGGTACTAGCGACAGTCCCTGTCTGGTAGCGATGATAACATTTTGTCATGCGTATTAAATATCTTGGCCTAATGCCCATAAAATGTGTGACTGGTTTTGACTAGTTTAAGATACAGATGAGAAGTAGGGGTAATAAAATGTCTGCAGCCCCATTGCCGTTGCGAGCCAGAATATTGGGGCCGCGGCCCCAGCTCCTATGCGCATGTTCTATGATAATTATGTGTTAGTTTTTTAAGCACCTTTGCATAATTTATTGCAATTTTGAATCGCATAGTTTCACACTGTCACTAAGTAATTTTACATTCTGCTTGTGCTAGCAAAACATATCAAAGATGTTCAACCATGTATACAGTAGAAATTACAAAATATGACTTTTGACCTTTACACCGGTTTTTGGTATAATCGTAAATAACAATGATGGGGAATGGTTAGTTTGATTGAAAGGAAATTTCATCTAAAATACAGATTTAATTACAAGTTATTTGTTAAGTTCATTTACAGAAATGATTTAGTGTTTGCATGTACATTTTCGAAGTTTTTACACAAAGTGCATTGGTTGAAATCCCATTAATACATTGCTTTTTACAGATCTTGTTGCTCGAAGTGGACACCGAATGGTTATTGATGAGAAATACTTATATTGTTGGGGTGGATATAATTCCGACTACTGGGCCAGAGATAACACTGAAGATACCGAGTATCCACTGTTGAAAGAGGTATTGTATGCATGTTTTGTGTAATTAAGCTGTATAGTTAAATCAGTTTTTAAATAAATACCTGAGTAATTAAATTTGCTATTTTGTAAAGCATATTACTGGAACATTCTTATCTG
Source organism: Mactromeris polynyma (assembly GCA_032209605.1). Taxonomy (NCBI): domain Eukaryota; kingdom Metazoa; phylum Mollusca; class Bivalvia; order Venerida; family Mactridae; genus Mactromeris; species Mactromeris polynyma. The sequence continues at coordinate 14,065,369 of JASFXZ010000010.1, read as the reverse complement.
CAGTGACTAAAAGTTTTAAAAATGTAAAAAATTGCCAAAATGATGTTAATTTTTTTGACAGCAATGTAAGCTCATGATTATTGGCCATGATCCCAGTCTGTCCATTATTCTTATGAGAAACTATAGATTTGTACTCTTAGTTACATAGTTGGTATATATCACTTACTCTTCATTTGTCGAGTGATTGATATTTTTGCTATTTTTCCGCAATGTTGAATATATCTGTTCTTTTAGTCTTAACCCATGTTCAATTTCTCACCTTATGTAAAATCACGTAGCTGAGCTGTTGTGGTGGAGAGATCCAGTCCAACTCTTTTGAGTTAGCGGAAATGTTCTGTTTCTCTACTATGTGTATATGTAAATACATGTACCCGGTATACAGTTTGAATTTCATAATTCTTTTTTGTCTCATAGTGACATCTTACCAGTACTTTCCTGGAATCTACCCACTACTTTCCTGGTTACATGCCAGTACTATGTTAGGTGGGAAACACTGAAAAGCATTTCTGTTTTACCCAGCTAGACGAGGGATCGAACCCATGACCAGCGTTAACCACTGAGCCACAGGTGCACCTTGACTAACAGCTATCTTGATTGCCAGCACATTTATTGCTCCAAGGTGAACTTACTTGTCACTGTGTCACACAATGACATACATAATTATTTGCATATATATAATATAAATTTGTGTTAGTAGTTATGGCGTTACCAGATCTGGACAGGCGAGTGGAAATTGTTGAAAACACACGGAGAAGTTCCTATAGAACTAGCATCTCATACAGGTTTGCTACTTGTTTGATTAATATGTATATAGAGCACTCGCAATTCATTCCTTTTGGTTTGTTTTGTCTTTTTCTCATTTATACTATATTTATATGATACATTTCACTGTGTTTTCATTAATGTGTGTCAAAAGTTGTACGATTTTGTTGCCGCCACTTCGTCCGTTCGTCAGTCCGTCCATCCCATTCATGTCCATGCTATTTCTCGGCATCCACCGACGGGAATTTAATGAAACTTAATGGGAAGCTTCACCATCAAGAGGAGATATATGGCATAGTGTTAGAATGTTCCAGTTCAATGATTTTTCACACACTTAGGGCCCTTTCCTCATGTACATAGGTTCTACCGATATTCTTGTTTAAGTATGTTTTTTTTAATTTGTTTAGTGAAAGTTCACTTGTGGGTGAATGTAAAGTTTCAGTCGTTTTGGAATTTATTTTTTACTTTGATATAGGGCTGTCATTGATTGGCACTTTTGTAAACAAGAATGAAATTTCAATATATATCCTCCACTGTCTATGCTAAATTTTACGATGTCATTGCGTATTGCTACAGCAAACCGAAGACCAGATCGTCTATACATTGATATAAGGATTCACGATGATCGCCTTATTTACATGATTCTTTTTAGATAAAGCCAAGCTTTTTGTACATTTCAGTTGTTTTGCTTCCTGACCATATTCTACATTTCGGGGGGACTGGCGTACCATTCGGACAGGCAAAAACCAACTGTTTGTATGACCTTGATCTTAACACATTGGAATGGAAGCGGGTGTGTCATCCTGGGCCAGATTATGAAAATACTGACGTACCTAGAGAAAAGTACGGACATGTAAGTGAAGCTTTTAATGCTTATAAGGTTTTAACTAAACTGAAAACATATGTGAGTTGTTCCTCGAGAAAACCTGTATTAGTGACAAAAATATTAATTTTCAGATTTTTACATTGTCTAACAGATAGTAGATGTATACATAGTACAGTAAAAACTCGATAATGAGACCACCAATGGGTCCGCCATAAAGTGGTCTTAATATCAAGTTGGTCTCATTATTGAGTTTAGTCATATTGTGCGTATCGGTACTAGTAATGTTATGTTTTTCCCAAGATATTTGTGCTATTTTAAATACTTCTGTGTCCCATAAATGTGTGGGATTATAAATAAAAGTTAAATAATGGAAGAAAACAGGTTAATAACACAATATAATTTTTATTTTGATAAATACAATATAAACAATAAAATAGGAAAAACAATTCTCATAGACTTCCACCAATTCCACCATCCTCTTGAGGATTGAATAAACCTGAAAATTAAAGCATATCAAATATTATAGGTACATGTAATGATGTTTATATAAAAAAGAACACTAGAAGTTTAATGATAATAACAAGTAATGTAACAGACATGACAGTTCTATCACTGAAATTACTGGCTTGAGTGGTGTCTGTTCTTCAAGAATGTAACTTTAACATGTTAATTTCAACTTTCATAGCCAACGGCTGTACATTTTACAACTGCTTCCTCAGCAAATTGTCATTACATTTATTGTGTCCTATAAACATAGTTTGTGAAGCAGAGGTCAGATTAAATCACCTGAGTCTTTCCAATGTCATATTTATCAGCCTGTTGCCTATGACTTTTTCCTGGACAGTCTTTCAGAGAAAACTCTGTCTACTCATTTTAGAACTTTTAAACAAATTTAATCAGCTAAGTTCATGTAGGTCTTTATAAATGAAACCACAGACATATGAACGGTTTATATGTCCCTGATGAAAATCAAATTCAGATATGATTGATTAATCTGGTCAGATAATATTACGGAAGTTTATCAATGAAAACACGGACATATAAACGGTTTATATGTCCCTGATGAAAATCAAATTCAGATATGATTGATTAATCTGGTCAGATAATATTACGGAAGTTTATCAATGAAAACACGGACATATAAACGGTTTATATGTCCCTGATGAAAATCAAATTCAGATATGATTGATTAATCTGGTCAGATAATACATTGTACGAGGGTCATGCAAAAAGTTCTGTCACTAATGGGCTTCCGTAGTTTTATCCCAGGTATTTTTTAAAACGTTTCATTGCACTTGAATGGTGTGTCCAATAGCTAATGATATCCGTTTATTTTGTGCAAATTGCTTTTCAAATGACCGAGTTATTTCAAATTGAAATACATGCAGTATACACTGACCAATTTACTTTTCACATTGTAAAATGGACGAAAAGACTGAAATTCGTAGCTATATTAAATGCCGCATTAAGCTTGATATAGATATTTGATGAATTGTGTGGTATATATGGACCTCATGCCATTTCGATGCGCACAGTTGTTAGGTGGGTTAAAGCTTTTAAAGCTTGGAAATTATCTGTCGAAGATGATACCCATTCTGGTAGGCCTAAGACCTCTGTAACCAAGGCAAACATCGCTGCTGTAAAAGTTGTGGTCGAACAGAATGCGCGATTGTCGGTGAAAGATATATTGCCTTGTCCATCTGGTCATACAGTAACTGGACGATTCTACAATAACTCTGTACTGAAGAAAGTGAAAGAGTTTTGCAATAAGAAACGTCCAAGCAAAGGATGGTCAGGAGTCCATTTTATACACGACAACGCCTCCTCTCACAAGTGCGAGGTTGTTAAGTCTTTTTTGGCTTCTGAAAAGGTAGAAGTTGTAAACCATCCGCCTTATTCACCTGACCTGAGTCCTTATGACTTTTTTTTATTTCCAAGGCTTAAGAAAATGCTTTCTGGAAAGAAATATAAGTCCAGAAGTTCTCTTGGCAGCGCCATTTATCAGTGTCTCCAACAGATACCAAAAGAAGACTATGTATCTGCTTTTCGCGATTGGGTAAAACGTTTACAAAAATGTGTTTCGGTAAAGGAGGAATACTTTGAAGTTTTGTAATAAAAATAATTTTGATAAAACGTAGCACTTAAGAAATCCGAACCCAATGACAGAACTTTTTGCAGGACCCTCGTATTACGGAAGTTTATACGATTTGTTGTTTCCGTCAATTAACAAGTACAGTATAACAGATTAATTAACGTAGAATCAAATATGTGACTGCTAACTGCTCAATTAAGGGTCTCACAAAGGGCCAAACAATAAAATACCAACCTCTTGGTGTGTTTATGACCCCTGGGGGGATTATAGTGTCATCAATTATCGTAAACAAATCCGAATTAACAACCTCGGCTGTCGGTGTGACTAAAATCCACACTGCCCGTTTCGGGACGGTACGTGGTCGTATTTTCGAGTTGAAAATGTGTCTTCATTATTGATCGGGACCTGAATAAGCGGTCGCATTACGCAATATTGAGTTGCCAGCAATTTCGAGTTCCGCGACCATTGAATTATATAGAGAAAAATTCGGTCCGGAAAAAACGGTTGTAATAATGAGTTGGTCGCAAAATCGAGTTGGTCGCATCATGAGGTTTTACTGTACAAGTAGTCTAAGGCTTTTCAAACCTGACCCTCCCCCCCCTTTCGTGTCCGAAATCACACTTCAAACATCGAAATACAATCCAAGATATGCACCACATTCTACTCTTGAATCTTTTATCTTTCAAATGACTCCTACTTTATGGAAATCCGTCAATAATTGGTGAAGTTCTCTTCAGAAATGCATCAATATGCTCTTGTGTCAAAAATCTTGTTGATTTGCTTTAACAAGTGAAGACACCTGTTTACATGTATTTCAGTCCACGGTAAGGGTAGGGAATTTATTGTATGTGATTGGTGGTACATGTGGGTATGAATATGATTGTGATGTACATCAACTTGACCTAGAAACCTTGAAATGGAAGGAAATTTGTAAAAAATCAGACTACAGACCACATGCTAGGTAAGCTTCTTTAATATCTATCTGTTACTTGCTGATTTTTATATAGGATTATTACTTGTTGACATCTCTCTAGGGGTGTCATTGATGGCCAAGTCTGATCGATATATTTGATACACTGTATTGGCAGCCACATTCTGTTGTTTGTATTTGATACACTGTATTTGCAGATACATTCTGTTGTTTGTATTTGATACACTGTATTGGCAGCCACATTCTGTTGTTTGTATTTGATACACTGTATTTGCAGATACATTCTGTTGTTTGTATTTGATACACTGTATTTGCAGATACATTCTGTTGTTTGTATTTGATACACTGTATTTGCAGATACATTCTGTTGTTTGTATTTGATACACTGTATTTGCAGATACATTGTGTTGTTTGTATTTGATACACTGTATTGGCAGCCACATTCTGTTGTTTGTATTTGATACACTGTATTGGCAGCCACATTCTGTTGTTTGTATTTGATACACTGTATTTGCGGATACATTCTGTTGTTTGTATTTGATACACTGTATTTGCAGATACATTCTGTTGTTTGTATTTGATACACTGTATTTGCAGATACATTCTGTTGTTTGTATTTGATACACTGTATTTGCAGATACATTCTGTTGTTTGTATTTGATACACTGTATTTGCAGATACATTCTGTTGTTTGTATTTGATACACTGTATTTGCAGATACATTCTGTTGTTTGTATTTGATACACTGTATTTGCAGATACATTGTGTTGTTTGTATTTGATACACTGTATTGGCAGCCACATTCTGTTGTTTGTATTTGATACACTGTATTGGCAGCCACATTCTGTTGTTTGTATTTGATACACTGTATTTGCAGATACATTCTGTTGTTTGTATTTGATACACTGTATTGGCAGCCACATTCGTTGTGCGTACTAAGAAAAAGCATAAAATGCATATAGATATGGGCTAAATACTACATAGCATACAGGAATACTAACATTTCATGTTGTAGAAAATTATGATTTTCTTTTCAGATATAGACATGAAATTATACACTACAAAGGGAAGTTACTCATGTTTGGTGGTGGTGCTGGACTAGAGAATACAGCGTTCTCACTCAGTAAGGTATGACCTGTCGTCAAATTATATAATCAGTGTTTACAACTATATTTTCTATATTGAATGATGCATGATGCTGGCAAGCCCCAGGGAGTAGTTAAAACAATGGTCCACTGATGTGTAAAACTGTCAACTTTAGTCCATTCTTTAGAGATACATGTAGAAGACTGGCAACTCAACAATATCAGCGTAATTTTAGAAAACTGGGTATATTCTTTGAACACCTTCTAAAGAAAAAATTCCGAATAACTTATCTTGAAAGATATATGGATCGTTCAATATTAACTGTGAATGGGCTGATGATTGAATTTCATAGTTTGTCAGTCCTGACATGCCTTCAAATCAAAAGGGAAGGCTATTGGTCCTTATTTGTTTAGAAACACGACTTGTGTTTATTCATTCTTGAACAACACATCCTGGATTTTACTATGCTTACAAAACTTTGTTGACAGAGTCAGACTGGTATAGGTGTGATGCATATTGATGAAGTGTGTCAACGAACTCGAAGAATTGTAATTAATGCAAAGTAACTTTCGACCACAATATTAACATACAGTAAAACCTCACTTAAAGACCACCTCAATAATAAGACCACCTCGGAATTAAGAACACAATTTTCAAGTCCATTTTCGCCGATTTGCTCTTTATTCAAACCTCAATATTAAGCCACCTCAATAAGAAGACCAGTTTTCAAGGATCCCAAGGGTGGTCTTATTATTAAGGTTTTAATGTACATATAAAACAAAGCAGATGCAATATAAATACGCTGTATAAAGTGTTGTTTCCTTTGCAGATTGATGTATTTGACCTTGAAACTCAAGTTTGGGAAAGTGTGATAACTGTTCCTTATCAGACGGATACAAATGACAATGCCTCAGACCCATCCACTCTCTCAAGTATGCATATCTACTGTTGTACAATCAAACACAGTTCAGTAATTTTTCACAGTCAAGCATTAACTTCTTTGAAATCTATCATGATACACTGATTAATATGAAAAGAGGTGGTGAAATTCACACTTCATTATTTCTCTCCATGGAAATATTGAATTGGTGAAGTTGAAATCGTGAATTTAGTCTGAGACTGAGGACTGCTGTTTAAGTGACATTACTTAACATTACTTTGTACTGCATATTTGACATTACTTCAAGTTGTTAGCTAATGCAAGTTTAAGATAAAATTTGCTTGAAAACTGCAAACAGTTTTTAGCTTGCCTGCTCAACATTGCGCTATTGTGATTGCTCGGTGTCCATCTTGCGGCGTTGTTGTCGACAATTTTACATCTCCTCCGAAACCACTTGGCTGATATCTACCAAACGTCACAGGCCTGTTTCTTGGGTGTTCCTCTTCTAGATTAATTCAAATATAATTGGTTCCATACAAAACCGGATGAAAAACTAAACAAAAAACCACGACTGCCTGGGGGCGTAGTCTCAGATGATTGATATAGGGCCATCATGGCCCTCTTGTTTAGTCATTCCCATGTACATCATTTGCTTGTTTCATAGATCTACTGTATTTGTATATCGTTACCTATATTTTAGATTATCCTTGTGGAAGAAGATGTCATAGTTGTGTGCAGTTTGAAGAGAGTAAATATATTTATTTTCGTTTGATCTTATAGATACGATTTTGAGTGCCATTGAGCTCAGTATTTTTACATACATATAAACATTTGTAAATCTTTGGACTTTAAATTGCTTTCTTACATATGTGGTAAAAACATATAATTTTCTTATTCTTGACCGCAGAAAATATTACATTTAAAGAAAGAAATGGTGCAATTTTATCGGGTCTGAAACATTTTATTTAAAATAATACATGATTTCAAATAGCCCATTGCAACTTGAATTGGGACCTGATATTTATTTTGGATGATGCCAAGTATTTGGATAGAAGGCAGTACAAAAAACAAGGTTTGACTGTATTCTAAGTCAGTGTGATACAGTTAGTGAAGTTATGTAACACTAGCTTATTACTAGGTACCTAACCAGTATGTTATTTTACCCTCGTTCCTCTTGTTATAGATGTCTTTGTATGTGGAGGCCTGGCGCCAAACAAGATATTGGATGATATATGGAAGTTCCATCTGCCTACATTTCAATGGACAAAAATAAGTGTGCCTTTACCAAAACCAGTATACTTTCATTCTGCTGCTGTGTCTAGTGTAAGTGATATAATCAATGGTAATATTAATGGTCCGTATTTCAGTTACTATATGTGCAGTGGTCAGTTGACCTAACCAGTGGTCATGTGGTACTAGACCTGTTCTTTCACAAGTAACAGACAAATTCCCTGCATGAGGACAGATTGACTTTGGACGTCTAGTCACTCAGGTCATACCCAACCCAACTTGGGTTTTCACCAATCTTGATCAAAAAGTTTAATAGCATTGCAGTTATGAAACAAGTGAAACAACACAGGAACCATAGTGTTATGGATGGCCCTGCAATTGTCCAGCTTTGACCAAAGTTGCCTTTACTGCTTTCTATCTTGGAACATTTTGTTTACTTCCACACGAATCGTAATAATGCAAACATTAGAAATATTTTAGTAACTACAAAATTTTATTGATGTGTTTTGTGACAGTTGCGCTCTCTGGTTCAGTTTTTTAGCTCACTTGAGAATGAAGTGGTCAGGGCGAGCTTTTGTGATTGCCGTGCCCATTGTCACCATAGCTGGTTAACACAAAAAGGTCATATTTTAATCAGAACTTCATGAAACTTTGTCAGAATGTTGGTCTCTATGAAATCTCGGCCAAGTTCTAACTTGGGGTCAAAAACTAGGTCACTGTAAAATCTTAAGAAAACCTTGTTTTTAAATACACCAGATATAATTACTAAGTTAATGTTTACCATCAGGTCATTTTGACCAATGGTACTCAGGTGAGCAATCCAGGACCATTTTAGCCCTCATGTTAGATATTCTTTTAATCAACTAATGTCTCTTCTATTTCAGTATGGATGCATGTTTGTGTTTGGGGGTGTGACGCGTATTGATAATGAAAGAACAAACGCCTTACAGATAATGTGGTTACAATTACCTCAACTAAAAGTGTTGGCTTTTAACGCCATATTAAGAGGTTTGAATCTCACAAACTGTGGTAACAAAAAGGAAACGCTGCTGCAAATTGGAATTCCTCATGAATTTGTTGATTTCATTCTATAGCATATTTTGATAGTTTGTTCTGTGATATTATTACAATCGAAGGTGCAATAAAGCTTTAATTGACATCTTGTGGTAGTTTTCTATAATTTCTTAGCACTCCTTGTTACTCAATATTAGGGGTACCACGATATGTACCGTGATAGGTAACACGATATATTGCTTCATTAACCTAAGGCATGAAAGTAGTGTTTTTCATGTTTGACTACATATACTTTTAGTTAGTCCAGCCACGGACGTCGCATCTCTATACGGTCGCTGTACAACGTCCTGCTAAACCATTCACAATAGTACATAGAAGTTGGACACCGTCGGTCTTTCCACTGCATTTACTCTTATTTTCTTGAACATAGAAATTCTTTGCATGCAATAAAAAACTGAACAACAGAAAATTGTAGCTTTTTGTTGATTTGTTTTTTCAACACGAGAGTTTCATCGATACTTGTTTTGTAAAAAAAATATAGTGAATCAAGCACCTGATAAACAGAAGATGGCAGGGTTGCTATGGAGGCGATGCGCAGTTAGTTATTACCCTACTCAGATCACCATCGATACTGCTCTTATTTGCTCCTCCTTGAGCCATAACTGAAAATGATATATATTATGAATCTGATCAAAAGTTGTTTCAACATTAAAATCTATCTTGTAATGCTATTTTGACGGGTGAAATTGGGGGGAAGGCGAATGTCAACATCAAGTTTGTAATGTAGATACATGTAGTTTACTGGCGCACCGTGGGGGGAGTTTCGTTTGATTGAATGATATTTTCATTCCAAATTGTGACACGATACAGTTTGGCTGTATATTGCAATGTACCTATTTATCGTGACACTCTTACAAAACATGTAGATAAGAGCGCATGACAGTCAAATCAGACATTTCTGTCCAGCATAAACAAGGAGTGATTCAAAATGATGTTCTACAAGGTATTGAGAAGATTTCGGTTGATGGTCTTCAAGCAGTGATTGGTGTTCGAAAAAAAGTCAGTTATTTTAATAGAAAAAAGTTCTTTCAAAACTTGCATCATTGAAACAATGTTAAGTCTCTGAACCGTTAATCACTCCTCGTACTACTATATGTCTGACAATCTGTGAGGCAATTTCAGGAAGCTTGAAAGAATTTTTACCAATAATTATAAATAACACTGCAACGGCTGTTTGCTATTTCATGTTGACAATAGGAGATTGACAATCACATTTTAAGATTTATTATTATTGTTTAACAGGCAGGTGAATGGAAATATTAAAATCTGTGGAAATTCTGAAGGAGGGGTCTAGGGACCAAGCATACATGTTGTAATGTACAGAGCTTGAAACAGTCCCAGTGAACCTGAAATCCGTTGAGAATTCCCATGCACGTTTAAAACTGAATATACACATCCAAAACAATTGTCCACCAAACTGATTTATGAAAAAAATATCTACAATCAAAATCAATACACCTAATTTCACACGAATGGTCATAAACTGCATAAGAATAAAAACCAGCTTTACCGATTATTGTTTTCAGAAAACAAGTTTATCAATAAAATCATTTATAAAAACAAATGAAATGGCATAACACTACCCAGCAAAGTTTAGGTGGGTAGGTAGGTAATTATTTATTCATTTTTATGGTCATACTTGTGTTAACAATTAATAAACTGCCTCCCCCGCAAAATCCAACTATATCCTGATAATTGTGGTCTTATTAGGCAAAATAGTCCTTTCTTTTAGTAGAGACCATCCACTGTAAGACAATTATGACATCATGTCATGTGATATTTGACTACTGAATTGTCAAAACCAAAATAAATGTTTACCTAGTAACATAAACTGTGGTAGAGTGAATTGAATGATGTTAAGTTTTGCAAGAGAATTTTGAAAAATTAGCCCAATGTATAACAATGAAATAATGGACAACATTACGCTTGGAGAATTGAAAATCAAAATCTCAAAATATGTACATGTATAATAAAACTTTAATTATGTAGGAGTTATAAATGATTTCACAATTTTTATGTCATCAACAGGTTTATCCGAACTGTCTGTCTCTACAAGTCCTATTCTTTGAACACATAACATTCCACTGCTTATACGACCAAATATGGCATGTTTGCCATCTAACCATTGCGTTGGTCCTAATGTGATAAAAAACTGACTTCCATTAGTGTCTGGTCCACTGTTTGCCATGGAAAGTATTCCTGCACCTGTAACAGAAACAACTCAAAATAATCTTGTTGCTCAGCTTTTGCAGGTGTTTAAAAATCACCATGTTGAAAAATAAAATAAAAACATCTGGGGTTCCACAAGGTGCTGAATCTCTAGGGTCATTTTGATTGGATTTTACCCATTTTATAGCCGAAGTACCAATTATTGGGAGAAAAATTGACCCTTCAGTCAGAATCATTAGGTTAAAATTATGTGGGTGAAAAGGGTCAACCCAAGGGAATTATCTGATTTACACCAAATGTCCAGTGTCGCCATCATCAAATATATTAATTAAAACATGCATTTATACATATAACATGGAACATTTAAAGTTAATAAATGATGTCTTATCAAACAGAATAAAGTATCATGATACGTAACACACCTTACGGTTAGTGTATATATTTTACACCTTACTGAATCTCTTGGTTCTAATTTTCAGTCTTGAAAGCAAATGTTGGAAGTACAGTAGACATTGTATTAAGAGACCTCCCACGGAACAGCCAAAAAGTGGTCACTTAATAGATATCGACACAGTTAATAAAAGTTAAGTACAAATGAATGTCCAACTGAACAACAATCAAAATGTATAAATACCATCCTCTTTCCATTCAAATTTATCTATGGTGTGAAATTTAAACCATTCTATCAGCTCACTAGGCAGTAGAACACTAAGTCTGTACAAATGCTAACCCTTAAATTCCCAGTAAGTTATCCAATGTGAACTTTAAATAGCTGTAGTTGCCTCATGCTTAAAATCCAAGAATTGTCTTATCACGCGCGAAAGTAAAAGGCAAAACACAGACGCACACATTTACACACGTACATAAAAGTTTTCAGTCTATAAATAAATATTTGTACTCGTCACAGTAACACGAATCTGCGCATACCGTGATGTCATGAATTCAGTAATGACGAAATATTGACAGCTATTAACTGGAATAATAATAAAAGTATATTCCATGTGTGTATTAAAACAGGATTATAGTAATATATATTTTTTTCAAAAGGCACCGATTTTACTGGGTCTATTAATATGGATTACATATGAAACAAAGTGAGTGTTTACACAAATCTATCGCCTAATTTGAACCCAATGTTAAATTATGCGATGTGTTTTTGTCTGACATTTTCATTCTCTTGGTGAGTATAAAGAAGTTTGTCGGCACGACGACCGTTCAACTCAGATAAAAGCAGGCGAGTCGCCACAACAATTACATCTTGCCTATTTCTGCTCGGGACATCGTAAACTAAAAACTCGGTGACATCAAGCAACGTAAGTGGCTTAGCAACTTAGTTCTTGAAGAAACAATGACCGTTATGCTGTGTAATTCATTTACATTTAAGACTCGCGCTCAAGCGGACACATATGCAACAATTTTTATTTGTCTTTTTATAACTGTGTCGTCGAGTAATTACCTGGTCGCATTTATCACGCCCAATTGTTTTTAATTGTGTAGTGGACAATGCGCGAATGCAGTTGTGAATTAGGTCCATGGGATTAAGTGTATGCAGTTGTTTTATCTACCTGTTGGGACTGGTTTAATGCAGTCGCTGGTCGCTTTATAGAAAAGTTGTTTAAGAGATACTATACACACACTAAGTAAAAACACGTTGGCAAGAATTTAAGTGGTTGTTTAATAAAAAAGTCGATTAATACAGGTGGTCGCTCGAGCAATGTATACTGTATATGAGTTACACCTAATCATACCTGTATGTCGAAGGTCACCATGAATTTCATCATCAAATTCTTTTCCATATATGCTTGCACCTCCTCTTCCTGTGTAAAATAAACACACACATTGCTTACATCATTTTGCTACATAATTGAGATGTCTCAGTGCAATCTCTTAAATCGTTTAAAAGTAATAGCTGTGACTTCAAGTGTCTCGGAAACACAGACAAACAAAATATACATATATTTAAGACGTGATTATAAAATATGCCTTCAACGGGCCAAATAAAAACTAAGTGTGGGTTCAGGCATCTTGAAAAGGGCAAACAAATTAGGGTCAGAAGGTCAAATGTCATTTCTCTTCCTGCATTGTTAGAGATATAATTGCGAAGGCTTGAAAAATTCAATAAGGTAGTTATACTAACATTTTATCGGCTAAACTGAACAGCAAATGACTTGTCCATCTTTCTGCTCAGGAATTATAAGTTGCATTAACAATTTTTTTTCCCCGAGGATTCATAAAAAATTAAGGTTAGCAGGGAATGAAAGAGTAAGGTAGTGATACCTGATCGACAGTTTTTTTATTGGGATTTTTTTTACATAATACACAGTTTAACAGTTTCAAAAGGCTCTACCTTCCCCCTACTTTGATCAATTTTTGGCGAGTCAATATTACTGAATGCATAATATGCAGATATTAAAGAGATATCTCTTCATATAACTTGTATGGAAAAATCTGATATGTGGTCAGGTTAAACAATTGATTCACTGTTTGTGGTTACGTCAAATATATTAAATTGTATATTTTTGTAAACTTTCCAACAATATCTAATAATCTTGTTTTAGAAAATCAAACAAGAAACGATGTCAGATGGACAATATAAATAACAGTATTTTCTGTAAACTGTTTGCATACTCACAAATCAGGTTAGGTTACTCTTTAATTCACTTGACATGCTTCTGATATTTACGTTAGGCCAAATAAAATAATATGTATGGTTCCGAAGACACGACCATACTCTTTTTTGCGTAATTTTGAAAAAAAAAAGAATCGAAAAAGTACGAATCGGTACGAATCACGGATGCGAATTTGACTGGTACGAAAGCGGTGATTACAAATCAACCGAATGTGTTCGGATTGTTCCGTTGAGGTGAAAAAACATGGCAGCCCCCATGACGGCTTCATGCCTTCTGGCTATAATTGTGCAAAAATGTTTCCATCAGGAAACTTTACAGAAAATGGGATCATACCCACAAGATTGGACATTTATAAAGTTTCACAACTTCCATCCCCATTCAGGCATCACGTCAACTGTTAGAACATTGGTTTCAACGTCCGTGAATGGGGATAATGCTTACAAGGTTTTTGTTTTATTTAAGTGTTACTATCAGATCTTTGAAAGCAGTATTGTTACAAAGCAGGTTAGCATGCTACTTAAAAAAAGGTAAACCGACCTACCTACCCTATTTTTTCCAGGCATGTCACAGGAACCATACATTTATTTTATTTGGCCTTATACAGCATCAAAACTGTCTACAGGTATGTACAAAACTTAATTTCTGGATATTCTGCCTGTCATATTTACCTGTTCCTGTTGGATCCCCTCCCTGAATCATGAAGTCTTTGATGATACGATGAAACTTTACACCATTGTAATAACCCCGCCTAGCCAGTTCAGCAAAATTCCTGCAAGTGTTCGGGGCATGCTTCCAATATAGTTCTATAACAAGGGGACCCATTCTGAAATTTATACATGAACTAAGGTTATTTCAGTAACTTTTAACACTAACTTAAAAACTATATATAAAGTCAGATTATGAAATGAGCTAACTGATAAACCATATGAAGAAGGCTAGATGGCCAGTTGTGAGGAGTGCTTTTCGGTTTTCCACTTGTTTTGTTTGTTCAACTTTAAGTTTTTAAGTTAGTGATAAACTGAATTAAATTGTTAGAAGGCTTCTTTTATAATGTTTGCCGCTATTTTCACATTACCTACAGTTTTGCAATATTTCGTTTTTTTGACAACAAATAATGAGTAAATTACTAAATTGAAACAATATGGCACAATAGAAAAAATAACAACAACAAAAATATGGAAAATAAATGATATATACTCAGCATTAATTAACTGTAAAGATTTACTATAAAGAAACGAAATACAAAAGAAATTCGAATTAAGATTTCTTCCGTTTCGATATTTCTTTTAGTATATTGCGAAAATACAAGCAAACAATATACAGTATCCGAATAAGACTGTCCGAATCATACACTACTCAATAGAAATTAATTTCAGATATAGTGGCGAAAACTCACGTTGTTTCTATGGTAACATTTGGAGGCTGCCATGTCTTTGGTGGAATTGACATTACCGGCCCCGACGATATCGACATGACTTATTAATTGAGAATGAAGAGTTTGTAAGAAAAGTGAGTTTCATTACAAACCACGCAAAAATAATATTGTAAAACTTCATACGATTGGTCGGTAGACAGGCGAATGAACCAATCAGAATAACCAAGACATGCTGCTACAGCGCGCAACGTTTAAAAATCAAAATCTGACCGTTCCACTTATTTCCGGGTCGCTATATAATAATTATTAATATATCTAATATTATTGACCACTATATTCTAGCCCAAGATCTAGTTTAATAAAGTTAGTAGATCTACACTCTTGGGGTATCAAAACAGTCACTCCCGTGCTCGGCTTTGTACCTACACACTCGGACACGTGAGGATTAGAAGAGAAATAGAAAAAATAACTGTAGATTTAGATCTGGCTTCTAATAAAAATTAGAAGACAATGCATTTTTTTCTATTTGTATGTATTGGTCCTAGAATAGAGTTTGTCTTTCGACAATATTCATTTGATCTAGATCTTACTCTCCTGAAATACATCTCGATAATGATTGTATACTATAGCTTTTTTACAAAATTCTGACTGGTAGGTCTATTAATTGGACCGCGAACACAGCGCAAGCTGCACACAAGATCTTATAAAAATTAAGACCGACTTTCCTCAGAACCAGCTAGTGGTTCACTGGAAAATCGACGACAAATGTGGGGAACTACCGCGACTAACGGTTTAACTGCGACAAATGGCCCAGTCGTTATCAATCTTGTGTGACGAGTCGCTTGTTTAATTTCACACCTTTACAGATTACAAGTCGATTTATTGTCACCCTTAAATTAACCAAACCAATATTTTATCTCTAGGCTTTCTATAAAAAAGTCATATTTCCCCCAAATTCTTCCCTAAAAGCGCACTCGATGTTAATTAACAGCTTGTATAATCGCTGCATTCGGATTTATCACCCACACTGAATAACAAGACAGGGTAGATATATTTTATGGTATCTCCCAGCATGGGGTCTTATCTCTTATCAGATTAATCGTTCGTAAAACATATAAGACTGGTCATTTGGTCAGGGCAGACAACCAGCAATTTAATTGATCGACTTGTCTCCCTTGTCAACCGTAATGAAAGTTGGACATGGATATTGTTGTTAATGCTGAGTCGGCTACTTAAATTTCTTCAAGTTTATTATTTTTAATAAAGACTGTGCCACTAAGAAGTACACATGTAGATATATTGGTGTAGTGGCGTAATGTTTCGTAATGTAAAAATCTCCCCGAAAAAACCACGGTAGGTTACTGCTATGTGTACGAGACGTTTAATTGCCACTATAAAATGTCAGTGAACATTGTTGATATGCGACACAGCAATAAAAAGCTTTTGTCAAACATCCCCGAGTTGTTTCACGTACGTAACGATAAAACCCATCTAGAGAAGGTTGAGACATGATATGTTTACTGATTATAATAATGCATGCCATCATATTATCACATAATGAGCTATGAGATTCAATATTTTCATTGGTCATCTAACTTCAAATCCTAGCCTACACAGAAATACATACAGAAAAACCACACTTAAAGACCACCTCAATAATAAGACCACCTAAACATTAAGAACACAATTTTCAAGTCCATTTTCACTGTTTTGCTTTTTATTCAACCTAAATATTACGACCACTTCAATATTAAGACCAGTTTTCAAGGGTCCCACAGGTGGTCTTATTATTGAGGTTTACTGTTTTAGATGGTCGGTTATTGGACATAGTACCGTAAGGTTAATGTGTGAGATAAATGTATACCAAACCTTACATTACATCCTCGAAATCGATACCATACTTTTAGACCTTTTTTCTTCCCTATTTTTATTAACTCGATTATCACACCCCCTTCTCAAATAAGGCCAATTTTCTCTTAAGATCCTAGGATAGTGGTCTTATTATTGAGATTACAATATTTTGCAAAAAAATGTATTTCTCATTTATACAAATTTAAACAATCACCACTGGGCTGATATTTGCTAGAGCTTTTATACTTCAAAGTTAAATAAAAAAAATGACTGCTTTTCTTTTTTCACAATTTCACAATGTTCAATACAGATGTCCCACCTGTTATCAGAATTTTAAAATGTCCTAAACAAACGAATTGGGTCAAAGGATGTAAAAGTTGTATCACACCTTAACAATATTTCGATGTCTTCAAGTAATTTTATCTTCCCGGTTGATATATTATTTGCGGTAACCGGAAGAAAAGAACGCGAAAATGTCAAGCTTTCTGTTGACACAGAGTTTGCAGTCGATTTACATTGTTTAAAGACCGTAGTCGGATTTTATGTCGGTAAGAATTTTAAATTGTGTGCATAATTTTAATTTATTCGTTGAAAATACTTTTTTAGTGTATGTAGGAAATTTCAGTTTAAACAATTCTCCGTAAAATAACAATTTCGATCGGCTGCAAGAACATAACTTACTGTAATATTTATAAACAATATCGTATTTCAGAAAAATACTACATACGAATAAAATTGTCATATTTAAATACAGAGTTAATAACTCTAGATCTAGATGTATCTTGTATGTACATGCGCCGTTATATATTATGTAACGTTTTTCGTTTCGCACCTTATCAAATGAAAAACAATTGCACTGTTGTTAAAATTCACTTAACTGCACGTGTAGTAAAACACATATCTGTTCTGTTCATATAGGTACATATGTATAAGTTTTATGAATAGTTGGATTAGGTAGAGAATTTATAAATACACGTAATATACTTTTGCAAGATCATGTAAAACATATGTAAGAAAATGTGCTCATACACTTCTTGTGAAGGTGGGAGTCATATTTCGAATCGTTTTGTTGAGAAGAAATAAATGGCCGTAAATATACTGTTAACCTCAATAATACTACCACCCTTGTGACCCTTGAACACGGGTAATCTTATTGAGGTGGTCTTAATAATGAGGTTGAATAAAGAGCAAACATCGAAAATATACTGGAAAATTGTGTTCTTAATTTTAAGATAGTCTTATTATTGAGATGGTCTTATTATTGAGATAGTCTTATTATTGAGATGGTCTTTAATTGAGGTGTTACTGTACCGTGAAACCTAAAAAACAAGACCACCAGTTCAGAAGAAAGTTGGTGTTAGTTGCAAAGTGGTCTGGTTATCGAGTTAAAATATCAAATAAAAATAATAACACTGGTTCATGAAAATACGGCGTTATTAGTGAGGTGATCTTAACTCCGAGGAGGTCTTTAAGTGAAGTTTTACTCTAAATGCGTATCTAGTGTTCCCTTTTTTGCAGTCTGGGTATTGAAAGGATTTGAATAAGTGCTTAATGCTTTTCTTGAATCACGATCAGTCAATGTTAAATACGTATACAGTCTGACCTCGTTTATTCCACAACCCTCTATCCGAATACTCGGTATTATTCAACATAACTATCAGGTTCCGATGTATCTTATGCACGTAGAATTGAAATGAGCTATTCGAAACCACGTATTATTCGAAATCAAATTTCGGACCCGATGAATTCGAATGAATTGTATTGCCTTTATGGATTTGTTACTATATATATACAATAGGTTTTAAACATCCACGGATACTATCTAAGTTGTAATCATTTATTTTTACATGGGTTGTGAAACAAGATCTACGTACTACTTATACTAGTTACTCTATATAACAGCTTCCCGGGTTACATACCAGTACGCGCGCTTATTTTAGGGATTGTGAAGTATGGGGGTCAGTCTACCTCACCCGAGGCGGGACTCCAACTCACCATCTACGGATCGGGAGTCAGGCGCTCTATCCCTTGACCACTGTGACTCCCTTTACACAGTTTTCATGCATCTGTATTGTTTCAATATCGGTTGAAATATGAATGATACAGTGGTACATCACAGGAGATTGTCACGAGTTCTCTACCTTTATCCCTTCTATAGTATATGTACATGTATATAAAGTCAAGAGTTCCTTCCCCTTTCACACTATGCTATCCTTGCCTGACGTTTGCAATATCAGTACGACGAGAACCAGACTGATGTATATTACATATACTACAGAAGGGATAAAGGGAGATAACTCTAACATGGATAAAGGGAGATTACACTACTGTTGGGACACATCATGTTCGTTAAATATCACACTGTGAAACTCATGCTATGCCTCTTTAAAACTTTATCTTAATATTCTTACTAAAACACTAAAACACCGACACTCTACGTGATATCAACCACGCAGAAATAAATCCTCCTTACGACTGAATGAGGTAGGCAAAAATTTCAAGTTAGTTTAAGTGCAATTTATAAGGTTGCATATTGAGATGTTTTTTCCGGATTTAAATATGCAATCGTGACAAATGAAACTTGGATTCACATAACACATTGTATATATTATTATACTCTATATATTTAGTCCTTTAAAAAAGCATACTCAATTCAATGAAGGGATAAAGGGATATCACGTTATAGACTTCAATTGCAGTACATATGGTAACAGTTAAGAATGCATTTTGTATACCTGTTTAGCTTAGAGTACATTAAACATCACTTAAAGACCACCTCAATACTAAGACCAACTCTAAAGAACACAATTTGCAAGTCCATTTTCACTGTTTCACTCGTTATTCAACCTATATATTAAGACCGCCTCAATAAGAAGACCAGTTTTCAATGGTACCAAGGGTGGTCTTTTTATTGAGGTTTGACTCTAATTGATTTACGTTAAAATGGGCATAAAAATGAATAATTTACGCGTAAAAATCTACATGTAAGAGTTTTTTATTGTGACAGATATGTACGTGAATAGTTTATTTTGTCGTAAATACGAAGGTTGGTGCAAACTTCGGATCGTCTGAGCTATTATACCACGAATAATGAAAAGAAAACAGCCAACATTTATACCAAAGTACCTTGGTCTATTTGCATTAAGATCGGAAAAAACTATAAAATATTTTGTGAATTAAATAAGATATCAGCAATTTAATACCGAAAAAGAACTGAAAAATTATGGTTTTAACGAGTTATGATAACTCTTTGGTTGACTATGTAAAACCCCTGGTTCATCAACCTAAGATACCATGCTATGAGATAAATCTGCAGAGTATGTCTTTAATGTGTTTGTCCCATTTAAAAAGATATCCACACTGTCAATTTAAGTTAAATTTGATCCAATTTGTCTCTGAGCGTAGCTACTTTAACCAGTCTATTGTTAGAGAGAATTTCTTTGTATTAATGTTATCCATCGTGTGATGTTGACACCGATATGTGCTCATGTATAATTATAAAACTGAATTATAGACAAATGATCTAAAGCTTACGAATGGAATTTCCATCTACAGAAAACATGCTCATAATGCTTCATGAAACCATTTTCTCAGTAGAAATGACACTAATAATGGCATGAAGAGCAGTGAAAGTGGATTATAACTGTCTATCAGCTGACAGAAGTTGCAGTAATACGCCTTGTAGCTCCTACCTTTAGCAGTAGTAGGTAGCGGTGTTACTGCTGTTACTGCTATTACTGCTCTATCAGCTGACAGAAGTTGCAGTAATACGCCTTGTAGCTCCTACCTTTAGCCGTAGTAGGTAGCGGTGTTACTGCTGTTACTGCTATTACTGCTCTATCAGCTGACAGAAGTTGCAGTAATACGCCTTGTAGCTCCTACCTTTAGCCGTAGTAGGTAGCGGTGTTACTGCTGTTACTGCTATTACTACTGTATCAGCTGACAGAAGTTGCAGTAATACGCCTTGTAGCTCCTACCTTTAGCCGTAGTAGGTAGCGGTGTTACTGCTGTTACTGCTATTACTGCTCTATCAGCTGACAGAAGTTGCAGTAATACGCCTTGTATCTACTACCTTTAGCCGTAGTAGGTAGCGGTGTTACTGCTGTTACTGCTATTACTGCTCTATCAGCTGACAGAAGTTGCAGTAATACGCCTTGTAGCTCCTACCTTTAGCCGTAGTAGGTAGCGGTGTAACTGCTGTTACTGATATTATTGCTACTTTTGCTTAATTCACATCGATATTCAAATCAACAGTTTAGCCCAAAGGGTATTGTCACGAGTTCTCACCCTTCATCTTTTCTATGCACTAGGTGTCTAACGATATACATGTTTATTAAATACATAGAGACTGAGTATTAAATAGTGACATTGCAGTCTGTGGCTAAAACCACAGGAGATTGCCACAAGTCCTCGGCCCTTATTACATAAATAGTTATCTCCAAATATCCCTATACTATAGAAGGGATCAAAGGAGAGACAATTGCATTATTGTAGACCAGTGCTATGCCAGCCGTACACTGCGACACTATTACATTATTGTAGACCAGTGCTACATGACAGCCATACACTGTGACACTATTACATTATTGTAGACCAGTGCTATGACAGCCATACACTGCGACACTATAACATTATTGTAGACCAGTGCTATGACAGCCATACACTGCGACACTATTACATTATTGTAGACCAGTGCTATGACAGCCGTACACTGCGACACTATTACATTATTGTAGGACAGTGCTACATGACAGCCGTACACTGCGACACTATTACATTATTGTAGACCAGGGCTACATGACAGCCGTACACTGCGACACTATTACATTATTGTAGACCAGTGCTACATGACAGCCATACACTGCGACACTATTACATTATTGTAGACCAGTGCTATGACAGCCGTACACTGCGACACTATTACACTATTGTAGACCAGTGCTACATGACAGCCGTACACTGCGACACTATTACATTATTGTAGACCAGTGCTACATGACAGCCATACACTGCGACACTATTACACTATTGTAGACCAGTGCTACATGACAGCCGTACACTGCGACACTATAACATTATTGTAGACCAGTGCTACATGACAGCCGTACACTGCGACACTATCACATTATTGTAGACCAGTGCTACATGACAGCCGTACACTGCGACACTATTACATTATTGTAGACCAGTGCTATGACAGCCCTACACTGCGACACTATCACATTATTGTAGACCAGTGCTACATGACAGCCGTACACTGCGACACCATTACATTATTGTAGACCAGTGCTATAATGACAGCCATACACTGCGACACTATTACATTATTGTAGACCAGTGCTATGACAGCCGTACACTGCGACACTATCACATTATTGTAGACCAGTGCTACATGACAGCCGTACACTGCGACACTATTACATTATTGTAGACCAGTGCTACATGACAGCCATACACTGCGACACTATAACATTATTGTAGACCAGTGCTACATGACAGCCATAAACTGTGACACTATAACATTATTGTAGACCAGTGCTACATGACAGCCGTACACTGCGACACTATCACATTATTGTAGACCAGTGCTACATGACAGCCGTACACTGCGACACTATTACATTATTGTAGACCAGTGCTATGACAGCCGTACACTGCGACACTATCACATTATTGTAGACCAGTGCTACATGACAGCCGTACACTGCGACACTATTACATTATTGTAGACCAGGGCTACATGACAGCCGTACACTGCGACACTATCACATTATTGTAGACCAGTGCTATGACAGCCATACACTGCGACACTATTACATTATTGTAGACCAGTGCTATGACAGCCGTACACTGCGACACTATTACATTATTGTAGGACAGTGCTACATGACAGCCGTACACTGCGACACTATTACATTATTGTAGACCAGGGCTACATGACAGCCGTACACTGCGACACTATTACATTATTGTAGACCAGTGCTATGACAGCCCTACACTGCGACACTATCACATTATTGTAGACCAGTGCTACATGACAGCCGTACACTGCGACACCATTACATTATTGTAGACCAGTGCTATAATGACAGCCATACACTGCGACACTATTACATTATTGTAGACCAGTGCTATGACAGCCGTACACTGCGACACTATCACATTATTGTAGACCAGTGCTACATGACAGCCGTACACTGCGACACTATTACATTATTGTAGACCAGTGCTACATGACAGCCATACACTGCGACACTATAACATTATTGTAGACCAGTGCTACATGACAGCCATAAACTGTGACACTATAACATTATTGTAGACCAGTGCTACATGACAGCCGTACACTGCGACACTATCACATTATTGTAGACCAGTGCTACATGACAGCCGTACACTGCGACACTATTACATTATTGTAGACCAGTGCTATGACAGCCGTACACTGCGACACTATCACATTATTGTAGACCAGTGCTACATGACAGCCGTACACTGCGACACTATTACATTATTGTAGACCAGGGCTACATGACAGCCGTACACTGCGACACTATCACATTATTGTAGACCAGTGCTATGACAGCCATACACTGCGACACTATTACATTATTGTAGACCAGTGCTATGACAGCCGTACACTGCGACACTATTACATTATTGTAGGACAGTGCTACATGACAGCCGTACACTGCGACACTATTACATTATTGTAGACCAGGGCTACATGACAGCCGTACACTGCGACACTATTACATTATTGTAGACCAGTGCTACATGACAGCCATACACTGCGACACTATTACATTATTGTAGACCAGTGCTATGACAGCCGTACACTGCGACACTATTACACTATTGTAGACCAGTGCTACATGACAGCCGTACACTGCGACACTATTACATTATTGTAGACCAGTGCTACATGACAGCCATACACTGCGACACTATTACACTATTGTAGACCAGTGCTACATGACAGCCGTACACTGCGACACTATTACATTATTGTAGACCAGTGCTACATGACAGCCGTACACTGCGACACTATCACATTATTGTAGACCAGTGCTACATGACAGCCGTACACTGCGACACTATTACATTATTGTAGACCAGTGCTATGACAGCCGTACACTGCGACACTATCACATTATTGTAGACCAGTGCTACATGACAGCCGTACACTGCAACACTATTACATTATTGTAGACCAGTGCTATGACAGCCGTACACTGCGACACTATCACATTATTGTAGACCAGTGCTACATGACAGCCATACACTGCGACACTATAACATTATTGTAGATCAGTGCTACATGACAGCCATAAACTGCGACACTATAACATTATTGTAGACCAGTGCTACATGACAGCCGTACACTGCGACACTATCACATTATTGTAGACCAGTGCTACATGACAGCCGTACACTGCGACACTATTACATTATTGTAGACCAGTGCTATGACAGCCGTACACTGCGACACTATCACATTATTGTAGACCAGTGCTACATGACAGCCGTACACTGCGACACTATTACATTATTGTAGACCAGGGCTACATGACAGCCGTACACTGCGACACTATCACATTATTGTAGACCAGTGCTACATGACAGCCGTACACTGCGACACTATTACATTATTGTAGGACAGTGCTACATGACAGCCGTACACTGAGACACTATTACATTATTGTAGACCAGTGCTACATGACAGCCGTACACTGCGACACTATTACTTTATTGTAGACCAGGGCTACATGACAGCCGTACACTGCGACACTATTACATTATTGTAGACCAGTGCTACATGACAGCCATACACTGCGACACTATTACATTATTGTAGACCAGTGCTATGACAGCCGTACACTGCGACACTATTACACTATTGTAGACCAGTGCTACATGACAGCCGTACACTGCGACACTATTACATTATTGTAGACCAGTGCTACATGACAGCCATACACTGCGACACTATTACACTATTGTAGACCAGTGCTACATGACAGCCGTACACTGCGACACTATTACATTATTGTAGACCAGTGCTACATGACAGCCGTTCACTGCGACACTATCACATTATTGAAGACCAGTGCTACATGACAGCCGTACACTGCGACACTATTACATTATTGTAGACCAGTGCTACATGACAGCCGTACACTGCGACACTATCACATTATTGTAGACCAGTGCTACATGACAGCCATACACTGCGACACTAATACATTATTGTAGACCAGTGCTCAGGACAGCCGTACACTGAGACACTATTACATTATTGTAGACCAGTGCTACATGACAGCCGTACACTGAGACACTATTACATTATTGTAGACCAGTGCTACATGACAGCCGTACACTGAGACACTATTACATTATTGTAGACCAGTGCTACATGACAGCCGTACACTGCGACACTATCACATTATTGTAGACCAGTGCTACATGACAGCCGTACACTGCGACACTATTACATTATTGTAGACCAGTGCTATGACAGCCGTACACTGCGACACTATCACATTATTGTAGACCAGTGCTACATGACAGCCGTACACTGCAACACTATTACATTATTGTAGACCAGTGCTATGACAGCCGTACACTGCGACACTATCACATTATTGTAGACCAGTGCTACATGACAGCCGTACACTGCAACACTATTACATTATTGTAGACCAGTGCTACATGACAGCCATACACTGCGACACTATAACATTATTGTAGACCAGTGCTACATGACAGCCATAAACTGCGACACTATAACATTATTGTAGACCAGTGCTACATGACAGCCGTACACTGCCACACTATTACATTATTGTAGACCAGTGATACATGACAGCCGTACACTGCGACACTATTACATTATTGTAGACCAGTGCTACATGACAGCCGTACACTGCGACACTATTACATTATTGTAGACCAGTGCTACATGACAGCCGTACACTGCGACACTATTACATTATTGTAGGACAGTGCTACATGACAGCCGTACACTGAGACACTATTACATTATTGTAGACCAGTGCTACATGACAGCCGTAGGTTGCGACACTATTACATTATTGTAGGACAGTGCTACATGACAGCCGTACACTGAGACACTATCACATTATTGTAGACCAGTTCTACATGACAGCCGTACGCTGCGACACTATTACATTATTGTAGACCAGTGCTACATGACAGCCGTACACTGCGACACTATCACATTATTGTAGACCAGTGTTACATGACAGCCCTACACTGCGACACTTTTACATTATTGTAGACCAGTGCTACATGACAGCCATGCACTGCGACACTATTACATTATTGTAGACCAGTGCTACATGACAGCCGTACACTGCGACACTATTACATTATTGTAGACCAGTGCTACATGACAGCCGTACACTGCGACACTATTACATTATTGTAGGACAGTGCTTCATGACAGCCGTACACTGAGACACTATTACATTATTGTAGGACAGTGCTACATGACAGCCGTACACTGAGACACTATTACATTATTGTAGACCAGTACTATGACAGCCGTACACTGCGACACTATTACATTATTGTAGACCAGCGCTACATGACAGCCGTACACTGCGACACTATTACATTAGTGTAGACCAGTGCTACATGACAGCCGTACGCTGCGACACTATTACATTATTGTAGAACAGTGCTACATGACAGCCGTACACTGAGACACTATTACATTATTGTAGACCAGTGCTACATGACAGCCGTACACTGAGACACTATTACATTATTGTAGACCAGTGCTACATGACAGCCGTACGCTGCGACACTATAACATTATTGTAGACCAGTGCTACATGACAGCCGTACACTGCGACACTATTACATTATTGTAGACCAGTGCTACATGACAGCCATACACTGCGACACTATTACATTATTGTAGACCAGTGGTACATGACAGCCGTACACTGCGACACTATAACATTATTGTAGACCAGTGCTACATGACAGCCATACACTGCGACACTATAACATTATTGTAGACCAGTGCTACATGACAGCCATACACTGCGACACTATTACATTATTGTAGACCAGTGCTACATGACAGCCGTACACTGCGACACTATTACATTATTGTAGACCAGTGCTACATGACAGCCGTACACTGCGACACTAATACATTATTGTAGACCAGTGCTACATGACAGCCGTACACTGCGACACTATTACATTATTGTAGACCAGTGCTACATGACAGCCATACACTGCGACACTAATACATTATTGTAGACCAGTGCTCAGGACAGCCGTACACTGAGACACTATAACATTATTGTAGACCAGTGCTACATGACAGCCGTACACTGAGACACTATTACATTATTGTAGACCAGTGCTACATGGCAGCCGTACACTGAGACACTATTACATTATTGTAGACCAGTGCTACATGACAGCCGTACACTGCGACACTATTACATTATTGTAGACCAGTGCTACATGACAGCCGTACACTGCGACACTATTACATTATTGTAGACCAGTGCTACATGACAGCCGTACACTGCCACACTATTACATTATTGTAGACCAGTGCTACATGACAGCCGTACACTGCGACACTATTACATTATTGTAAACCAGTGCTACATGACAGCCGTACACTGCGACACTATTACATTATTGTAGACCGCTACATGACAGCCGTACACTGCGACACTAAAACATTATTGTAGACCAGGGCTAAATGACAGCCGTACACTGCGACACTATAACATTATTGTAGACCAGTGCTACATGACAGCCGTACATTGCGACACTATTACATTATTGTAGACCAGTGCTACATGACAGCCGTACACTGCGACACTATTACATTAGTGTAGACCAGTGCTATGACAGCCGTACACTGCGACACTAAAACATTATTGTAGACCAGGGCTAAATGACAGCCGTACACTGCGACACTATTACATTATTGTAGACCAGTGCTACATGACAGCCGTACACTGCGACACTATTACATTAGTGTAGACCAGTGCTATGACAGCCGTACACTGCGACACTATTACATTATTGTAGACCAGTGCTATGACAGCCGTACACTGCGACACTATTACATTATTGTTGGACAGTGCTACATGACAGCCGTACACTGCGACACTATTACATTATTGTAGACCAGGGCTAAATGACAGCCGTACACTGCCACACTATTGCATTATTGTAGACCAGTGCTACATGACAGCCATACACTGCGACACTATTACATTATTGTAGACCAGTGCTACATGACAGCCGTACACTGCGACACTATCACATTATTGTAGACCAGTGTTACATGACAGCCCTACACTGCGACACTTTTACATTATTGTAGACCAGTGCTACATGACAGCCATGCACTGCGACACTATTACATTATTGTAGACCAGTGCTACATGACAGCCGTACACTGCGACACTATTACATTATTGTAGACCAGTGCTACATGACAGCCGTACACTGCGACACTATTACATTATTGTAGGACAGTGCTTCATGACAGCCGTACACTGAGACACTATTACATTATTGTAGGACAGTGCTACATGACAGCCGTACACTGAGACACTATTACATTATTGTAGACCAGTACTATGACAGCCGTACACTGCGACACTATTACATTATTGTAGACCAGCGCTACATGACAGCCGTACACTGCGACACTATTACATTAGTGTAGACCAGTGCTACATGACAGCCGTACGCTGCGACACTATTACATTATTGTAGAACAGTGCTACATGACAGCCGTACACTGAGACACTATTACATTATTGTAGACCAGTGCTACATGACAGCCGTACACTGAGACACTATTACATTATTGTAGACCAGTGCTACATGACAGCCGTACGCTGCGACACTATAACATTATTGTAGACCAGTGCTACATGACAGCCGTACACTGCGACACTATTACATTATTGTAGACCAGTGCTACATGACAGCCATACACTGCGACACTATTACATTATTGTAGACCAGTGGTACATGACAGCCGTACACTGCGACACTATAACATTATTGTAGACCAGTGCTACATGACAGCCATACACTGCGACACTATAACATTATTGTAGACCAGTGCTACATGACAGCCATACACTGCGACACTATTACATTATTGTAGACCAGTGCTACATGACAGCCGTACACTGCGACACTATTACATTATTGTAGACCAGTGCTACATGACAGCCGTACACTGCGACACTATTACATTATTGTAGACCAGTGCTACATGACAGCCATACACTGCGACACTAATACATTATTGTAGACCAGTGCTCAGGACAGCCGTACACTGAGACACTATAACATTATTGTAGACCAGTGCTACATGACAGCCGTACACTGAGACACTATTACATTATTGTAGACCAGTGCTACATGGCAGCCGTACACTGAGACACTATTACATTATTGTAGACCAGTGCTACATGACAGCCGTACACTGCGACACTATTACATTATTGTAGACCAGTGCTACATGACAGCCGTACACTGCGACACTATTACATTATTGTAGACCAGTGCTACATGACAGCCGTACACTGCCACACTATTACATTATTGTAGACCAGTGCTACATGACAGCCGTACACTGCGACACTATTACATTATTGTAAACCAGTGCTACATGACAGCCGTACACTGCGACACTATTACATTATTGTAGACCGCTACATGACAGCCGTACACTGCGACACTAAAACATTATTGTAGACCAGGGCTAAATGACAGCCGTACACTGCGACACTATAACATTATTGTAGACCAGTGCTACATGACAGCCGTACATTGCGACACTATTACATTATTGTAGACCAGTGCTACATGACAGCCGTACACTGCGACACTATTACATTAGTGTAGACCAGTGCTATGACAGCCGTACACTGCGACACTAAAACATTATTGTAGACCAGGGCTAAATGACAGCCGTACACTGCGACACTATTACATTATTGTAGACCAGTGCTACATGACAGCCGTACACTGCGACACTATTACATTAGTGTAGACCAGTGCTATGACAGCCGTACACTGCGACACTATTACATTATTGTAGACCAGTGCTATGACAGCCGTACACTGCGACACTATTACATTATTGTTGGACAGTGCTACATGACAGCCGTACACTGCGACACTATTACATTATTGTAGACCAGGGCTAAATGACAGCCGTACACTGCCACACTATTGCATTATTGTAGACCAGTGCTACATGACAGCCATACACTGCGACACTATTACATTATTGTAGACCAGTGCTACATGACAGCCGTACACTGCGACACTATTACATTAGTGTAGACCAGTGCTATGACAGTCGTACACTGCGACACTATTACATTATTGTAGACCAGTGCTACATGACAGCCGTACACTGCCACACTATTACATTATTGTAGACCAGTGCTACATGACAGCCGTACACTGCGACACTATTACATTATTGTAGACCAGTGCTACATGACAGCCGTACACTGCCACACTATTACATTATTGTAGACCAGTGCTACATGACAGCCGTACACTGCGACACTATTACATTATTGTAGACCAGTGCTACATGACAGCCGTACACTGCGACACTAAAACATTATTGTAGACCAGTGCTACATGACAGCCGTACACTGCGACACTATTACATTATTGTAGACCATTGCTACATGACAGCCGTACACTGCCACACTATTACATTATTGTAGACCAGTGCTACATGACAGCCGTACACTGCGACACTAAAACATTATTGTAGACCAGGGCTAAATGACAGCCGTACACTGCGACACTATAACATTATTGTAGACCAGTGCTACATGACAGCCGTACACTGCGACACTATTACATTAGTGTAGACCAGTGCTACATGACAGCCGTACACTGCGACACTAAAACATTATTGTAGACCAGTGCTACATGACAGCCGTACACTGCGACACTATTACATTATTGTAGACCAGTGCTACATGACAGCCGTACACTGCGACACTATTACATTATTGTAGACCAGTGCTACATGACAGCCGTACACTGCGACACTATTACATTATTGTAGACCAGTGCTACATGACAGCCGTACACTGCGACACTATTACATTATTGCAGACCAGTGCTACATGACAGCCGTACACTGCGACACTATTACATTATTGTAGACCAGTGCTACATGACAGCCGTACGCTGCGACACTATTACATTATTGTAGACCAGTGCTACATGACAGCCATACACTGCGACACTATTACATTATTGTAGACCAGTGCTACATGACAGCCATACACTGCGACACTATTACATTATTGTAGACCAGTGCTACATGACAGCCGTACACTGCCACACTAATACATTATTGAAGACCAGTGCTATGACAACCGTACATTGCGTGAGCTTTTTTTGTTATTGTAAACGATAGAAGCAGAAACAAACTAATCCCTTAGAGACCTGATCAATTGACTGTAAATACGATTTGCATGAATATGTGTTGTACTATGACAGTATTGCGGAAAAAATCCAATTAAGCGGATAATTTCCAATTAAGCAAAGTGCGCTACCGTTGACCTGGCGACTGGGGTATATTGTACGGCACCGCGTCCCTGTGTGTCCCAAAAGTCTAGAAAATTACATTTCTGTCCCACATGCGTCTAAATGAGATCACAGGTGATCCCAAATTACAGAAAAACAAGATGAGTGTAATTTAACTAACAGTTTGGCTCTCAGAGGATAAATTCTCCAGAACCTGTAAATAAATTCATGTACCTCTAACATTGTCGTGCTTTTCCAAGGGTGGCGTACATTTTCGTAAAGTTTAATTTTAAAGCAAATGCATTACAGCACAACCTCTCCAGAGCACAGTCAGTTTGTAAATGAAAATGTTGGCTGTTGTTGAGAGGTTGTTGTTGAAGAAAGGTTCAATTGATAGTAAATACCTACTACAGGAACAATTATACTGTTGTTGAATAGAGGTAGTTGCTCAACAGAGGACCACACTTGAGAGATTGCAATGTATGAGAACTCCATAATTAGAGATAACTTCTGAAATTAGCACATATTTAGCAACTAGTAGTTACGCCGTGCATGTACTGGCAGAATATGTTATTCTCTTAGGGGTCAAAATTGGCTGAAGTATCATACACGAAGTTTAGTGTTCGATATGAACAGTACTAGTGTGCTTTCTTGTACAACGTGTAATGCAATACGATAATATCGGACACAAACAGTGAAGCCATTGTAGTTGGGACCCCCTCTTGATCTTGGATTAGATATAAACAACCATAGAATGCAAACACATTGGGGGCCTCCCCCTCTGTATCCGCGCATGATACAACGCAAAGCACGAATATAGATCTAATTCTTTTATCGTTCATAGTAATTTATACTATCTATATCGCAGGATGAGAGTGAAAAACAAGTATTTACTTCTTTAGTCATGTGCAGATGGACTGGTTTCCATTTTATCCATCGATTTGCATCCTCATGATTGCAATCATAAGTATCAGATCTGATTGGATTGGTTGCTAAGCGACCCAGCACGTATTTAATGTCCTTGTCACACTGTTACCGCGTACTTTGAGAATTTATTGTACATTGTACCGAGCAATATAATATGAAAGTTATGCTGTTGAAAATACGCATTTTCAAGTGAGACAAAACAGCTATTTTTAAGACTAGTAAATCAAATGAATGATTTAACGACATACGTACTGTATCTCGTGGCCGATTGGTTAGAGCAACCGTCTTGAGAGCGGATGGGTTGAAGGTTCAAATTCTGGAGCGGTCCGTTCCAATATGGTCGAAAAATGGTTACCGTTTGTCTGCCTGGTACCTGGCATAAAAGGGTAAGATTCGGAAAGTAAATGTGTTCTGAAATAAAGTGTCACACAAGTCAGAAATGTCTGGTCCTTTGAATGTGTATGACTCTACACAAAATGAACACTTTGCGTGTTGCAAAGTTTCAGATCAATCCGGAAGTCGGTCGTGCAAACAATGATTGGTAATTCAATTCCAGAACAGTCTCATATGACACTGTTATCTCTCATTGTATTTTTGACATTAGTCGTGATAAATATTCTCTCGTCCCCAGCTATTGACACTAGTAATTGAATTAAGTAATTAGCTACTAGACACCAGTCGGTTCTTCATCTAGTACTGGTCCTCTTGAGACTTCTCCCGGAATGAAGCTTGTGTTCAAAAGTTACTGTATAGATCAACTATGCATTAACAGTGTATTTGATTCCATGCCATTCCATGCATTGCATGTTTACATTGTTCACATCACATGATAGACTTAGGGTCGCCGCCGAATTTGCACATATGGTTATAGAATTGATATATAACCAGAGCGTACATAGTAAGCTGTCATACCGTATGTCCAATATAGTGTAACCTCTCCAGAGCGCCCCTCTCTTGGACAACAACCACTTTTCAACAACATTATCAGTTTTCCTTAATATAGTTTCCATTCACTGTACTTCTCTACAACAACAACCTTTCAACAACGGCTGAAATGTGTGTCTACTAAAGGGTGTTGCTCTGGACAGGTTGCACTGTATATTCAACATTGAGATTTGTGTTTGCGATGTAGCCATGTTTATCTAACAACAGGTAACATTTACCGGTTATAATTATTTGGCCATTTTTTAGGGTGGTCTTCTCGAAGTACCGCCATATTCATCGTCTCCAGAAAATAGTACATGTAGTGTCCTCTGATTTAATTATAGATTTGATGAGTATAATGGCTGATTTGTCAGGAATATATCAATTGTAATGTGGCGGGAGTCTTGATATAAACGGCTTTTCTGGACTATTTGTGTCAATTTTGGCGAATGAGTTTACCCGAATAGTCGCGTATTAATTTCTATTACGATAGTATGGAAAACGTGCAGTGTTTTTTTCCATACAAGTGATAGATATGTCGAGATGGATTTTTCGATTTCTGCAAGTTTCTTCCTTCAGGAACTCATGATTATTAAGTTTGGCATGACCTTTTTAAATACAATTACTGAAGTATTCTTTAGTTCCTTATACAATGTATCCTTGCCAGTTAAAAAACATTCAGGAAATTTTCTGGGTGATAAATGATTCGCGACTACTTCAAATTCTAAGTATTAGGCTACCTCACGATATTTTCTCCTGAAATGTTGGTATGATGTTACGAATCCGTCTATCGAACAAGAAAGAGATGGCGGAAAATAAACTCAGTAGAATTGTTGGGTATTCATGATTTTTACACCGGGAATTAAACTATGAGATCTTTTTGAGAGATTTGTCTCTCTTGCAATTATATGAAATAAACTTAATAGAAGACGAATTCCATTATTTACGTGAATGTGCTTATTTTAAGGACGGACATTAACTCGACATTTTTTTACCGAAATCCAAACATAGTTGAGTTTCAATTAATAATGAATCATAAATTCAGATAAGCAATATACAATATACGCGGAAAGTTTACGCGGAAAGTTTGTATGAAATAGTGAATACATTTTAGATAACAGTTTTTTTTCTCATTTGTTTATAATTATAATCATGTATGCTTCCGAATTATGTAGCAACATGCTCCTTACAAAAGTATTTGTACGCGTGTTATGAAAATTGTGAGCTTTTTACTTTTTAGGCGCAGCCGTACTAGCATGGCTTTGCTACTTGCATATCAGTGTTGTGTAAACCAATCAAATCTCACGTTAACCACTAAACCAACTTCTCTTCAACCGAACAACGTTTGTAACCTTGACGCGGATTGGTTATCCTTTCGATAAAGGGTACGTTACCTTACCGAAAACCACTGAATTTCGGTGAATTACCGAAATCCATTTTAGATCTAGAGTGACCAGCAATCGTAACATCTCGGCAATTTTTAATGTTGCACAACAAATCTTAACCTTCAAATTGCGCAGAGCATCTTTTTCAAGATTTTTCTTGTTCACTCACAAATACAAAATGACGCGTTAGCTATTTTGATCAGTATATGTTACTATCTAACTCGCGTTTTTTGACCAGTATAATTATGTTAGTATCTAATTTTACCATTGAACTACGCGAAACTATCCTTCAGGAAATATAGACAGTAGAATGGTACGAGTTTATTGGAATTCTGATGCGCATTTAAGTTCTCTCTAACTACTATGGCAACAGGGCGTGTCGTCTAACTGATATATAACGACAATAAATAACTATTTTATACTTATTTCATGTTACACGCATTCGAGCATTAGCAACGTTGAGGTTTCTTAATTATGGATATACAAGTTAATACGATTTGATGTTATATTTCCATATTTGGAATATTATTCACATTGTTTCGCGAGATATTTTGTGGTTTGTGTTTTTTCTGCACTTCATAATAGTGTCAGTCAATATTCATTCGTGAGCCTTGATGGATTATGAATATATCCATAGTTTTCTGACACAACACCGGTGAGTGACTCGCATTTTCTTCTTCTCTCGGTATTATAAGAATAAAGTTTATTTTTGCTTATTTTCATCGGTTATAACATAATAGTGAATTTTAAAAGTGTTTATTTATTATAGTGTGACCCCTATTTAAAGGGACAGTCGTATCTGACTTATGAGACATATTCTGTCCGAGCACATTAGTTTTGCGAGTTCTCTCCCTTTAATACCAGGCACCAGACAGGTATGCAAGCGGTAATCATTATTTAACTTGCCGGTGTTCACTAACCGGACATATCGGAGCGGACCCGACCGCGATCCGAACCTTCCACCTCTCGTTCTAATGCAGATGCGTGAACCACTCGGTGACAGGAGGTGCTTTGTCAACTTATTAGTTATTACTGGCGATTTTTACAATACTCCGAGTTTTTCTCAAGTCTATTATTGCTCACTTGTGTTCTCTTTAACATTATTAGTTATACAGTCTTAATTATCATAGATATAACATGTTGCTTGCAAGGTGTGGCATGATTGCATTGTCGTGCTCGCAGTATTCATCAATACTCATGGCGCTTTGTGAGACTGAAACACCTAGTCTAGTATAATTATCATGTATTACGTATACTGGTAGAAAGTGGTAACTCGCAATTTTGTATTCTGAGAATCTTCATTACATTATGAGAAACAATGAATGTGGTTTTGACTTAATTTAGATAGTCAATTCATTTTAATCACAAATGTTATAGGTTATTGCAATCCAAAATCGACAAAAGATGTATCCAATGGCTCTTTGGAAACTATGTACAATATCACTGTAGGTTAGCACCTTGGACCAGTATATATTGTAAATAGTACTGCGATTAAATGCACGACTCTAGTAATCATAGTTGCCCTTACTTACTGTAGTACCTAGTGTTAAAGGCCGATAGTCTCGATTTTTTGTCTAAATACGTTTAGTCGTAAATATGAGAAAATCGGTGGTAAATGCCTTCATGTTGTCTTTAACACCGCATTGCTACTTTTTATGCATGTTTCCCAAAACTACAATGACACGAGTCCGATATAGATAATTTCTATCCTGACCTACGCGCCGAGTTAGCGCTAGTATAGGAAATACCTGCATTGGACTCGTGATTTCAGATATAGGAAACTATAAAAGGCATTTTAATATAATTTTCAAATTTTCTCTAAATTATTATCCAGCACATTTTGATAAAATTTATGACAATCTACCTTTAAATACAAACTTGCATTTCGCTAAAAACAGACATGCTGTAATAGTGCATAGTAGGGACTACTTATGTGCTTTATCATGACTAATATTGTACATGTACATACAAGTATGCATCTGGTGTAAGCTGACTTAAGCTATATCGACGTTAATCATAGTGTTTACATTAGCAAATTTAGATAAAGTAATTTTTCATTTAATGGATATTGATATAATTATTCTCCGTTTGTTTAACGTGTGATACAGTGCAGGCTTACCAGGACGGTCCAACAGGAGATTGTTACGAGTTGTTTCCCTTTATCCCGTATAGAGTTCTCTACCCTTATATACTACAGTAGGAAAAAAGGGAGATAACTCTAGACGTGATAATGGGAAAGACCTCGTGACAATCTTCTGCGAGCGGTCCTCTCTTCAGCCACAAACATTATCATATTTTCATGAAGTAACAATTTAAAATGAATTTAACCTCTGTATAGCAACAACCTCTCAAAGCCAGTCAAATTGTGCGTCTCCCACAGGGGGTCGCTCTTGGGAGGTTAAACTGTATATGATATCGACCAAATAATGTAATCCTACAAGTAATTACAGTTGATTTCTTCATTTAATGACATAACTCTTAACGCCTTTTAAACTCGTAATAACGCCTGTTAATCTCGCAAAAGCGCCTTTTAAATTCGTAATAACGCATTTTTCGTGTTTGTTCACCGAATTTAGCATCAAAATGACGTTTTTTGCCTTATTATGTGTTTTGGAAGTCATTATAACGCATTTTTGGGCTTTATAACGAGCTTTAAATATTTTCATTTGTTTATCAGTGGCCCTAATAGGCTTTCGTAGTAAGGAGCACATAATTTTAGAATTTTTATTTAATCAATCTTACAAGGTTTTAAGATTCGAATTATTGGTACAATGTATACCACAATGTCAATCTCACTTCAATCAGATACATCAACCCGCTGTAATTGTAAGTTTTCGCAAGCAAATGAGTGTATTCGGAATAAAAGGGGAAAATAAGATATACGTTTTAATGAGATTACAGCCAGATATATGTTATCTGTGGTAATTTCCCTTTACAAAAATATTCGGCAAAGACATCACTCAACAAAGACGTTTAACATAATTAAACCGACACACTCTTGCAGATAACAATATGGCAAAACCTTGCATAAAGACCACCTGCAAACTAAGACATTAATATGACCGTATTATAATGGACATGTTTATAAACTTGCTTCCATATTTATACTCGACAATCAGACCACCTCAGAACTTAGACCAATTTTCTTTAGAACCAATGATCGTGTGTCTTTAAATTTTTCACTGTAGATTAAAAAACAACTAAAATTTCAGCGTATTGTTTCTTAAAGACATAGATTATTTTACGAAAGTAAAAAGACCACCTAAATAATAAGACCACCTCAAAATGAAGAACACAAGTTTAGTCACAAGTCCGTTTACACAGTTTTGCTCTTTATTCAACCTCAATATTAAGACCACCTCTATAAGAATACCAATTTTCAAGGGTCCAAAGGGTGGTATTATGATCCAGGTTTTACTGTCTTTGAAAGAATAGAAACACGCTGCTTAAAGTCCAACTTTTCGCTGATACAATTTCGAAAAGGAGGAAGCACTTTTGTTTAACAAGGAAATTTTATAATACGTTTGAG
This sequence comes from Mactromeris polynyma, assembly GCA_032209605.1. Taxonomy (NCBI): domain Eukaryota; kingdom Metazoa; phylum Mollusca; class Bivalvia; order Venerida; family Mactridae; genus Mactromeris; species Mactromeris polynyma. The sequence goes on along the minus strand of JASFXZ010000010.1, from coordinate 14,027,106 downwards.
GTCGTGCACGTCTGTTATATAGGAAGTTAGAATACAAATGAGCTATTTCATGATATAATTGTATTAAAATTTACATTCCATTCCATTCTTATGATGTATGCAATAAAACCCCACATAAATTCATCTCGAAATCAAGTACACATCATTGATAAGACCGAACTTTCATGAACTATTTATTTTTCTTCCATATTTTAGCTGACTAAAAGAGACCGTGTCGGTGTTCCATATATTACCGGTCAAAAGTTTGAAACACGATTTTTGATGTTTTCTTTCATGACTTAGAACATACTATGGCTAACATCTCGGGTTATATGGCACACAGACAGGTTATATTCCCCCATATACACTGCAAACAGCAACTAATATTTATATGGCCTAATACATTGTGTACTATCTACAGAAAGAGGGGAACAAATGTATCATACATCCGTACAGTGTCATATTATGTTAAGGAAAATTAGGTATTATTCACTGTTGCTGCGTCACCAAGTGTTACACTTTTAGAGCTTGATGAATCATAAGTACAGATTAAATGATAAGGAGAAAACTAATTTGCTTCAAATGTTGTATTTAAAAAGTTGAGATTACAAAATAATTATTTACAGTTGCTGCTGTTAAATAGATCGTATATTCTAACTGCCGTAAACGTTAGTCATGTTGTCAACGAGATGTGGTTGCTCAAAGATGCCCACTCTGGAGAGGTCGTTACTCAATAGAGGGTCGCTCTGGAGAGGTCATTAATCAAGAGAGGGTCGCTCTGGAGAGGTCATTACTCAAGAGAGGGTCGCTCTGGAGAGGTCATTACTCAAGAGAGGGTCGCTCTGGAGAGGTCATGACCCAAGAGAGGGTCGCTCTGGAGAGGTCATTACTCAAGAGAGGATCGCTCTGGAGAGGTCGTTACTCAAGAGAGGGTCGTTCTGGAGAGGTCGTTACTCAAGAGAGGGTCGCTCTGGAGAGGTCGTTACTCAAAAGAGGGTCGCTCTAAGGAAGCTGTCACACAAGAGAGGGTCGCTCTGGTGAGGTCGTTACTCAAGAGAGGGTCGTTCTGGAGAGGTCGTTACTCAAGAGAGGGTCGCTCTGGAGAGGTCGTTACTCAAAAGAGGGTCGCTCTAAGGAAGCTGTCACACAAGAGAGGGTCGCTCTGGAGAGGTCGTTACTCAAAAGAGGGTCGCTCTAAGGAAGCTGTCACACAAGAGAGGGTCGCTCTGGTGAGGTCGTTACTCAAGAGAGGGTCGCTCTGGAGAGGTCGTTATTCAAAAGAGGGTCGCTCTAAGGAAGCTGTCACACAAGAGAGGGTCGCTCTGGGGAGGTCGTTACTTAAGAGAGGGTCGCTCTGGAGAGGTCGTTACTCAAGAGAGGGTCGCTCTGGAGAGGTCGTTACTCAAGAGAGGGTCGCTCTGGAGAGGTCGTTACTCAAGAGAGGGCCACTCTGAGGAGGCTGTCACTCAAGAGAGGGCCGCTCTGAGGAAGCTGTCACTCAAAAGAGGGTCGCTCTGGAGAGGTCGTTACTCAAGAGAGGGCCACTATGAGGAGGCTGTCACTCAAGAGAGGGTCGCTCTGAAGAGGTCGTTACTCAAGAGAGGGCCACTCTGAAGAGGCTGTCACTCAAGAGAGGGTCGCACTGGAGAGGTCGTTACTCAAGCGAGGGCCGCTCTGAGGAGGCTGTCACTCAAGAGAAGGTCGCTCTTGAGAGGTCGTTACTCAAGAGAGGGCCGCTATGAGGAGGCTGTCACTCAAGAGAGGACCGCTCTGAGGATGCTGTCACTCAAGAGAGGGTCGCTCTTGAGAGGTCGTTACTCAAGAGAGGGCCGCTATGAGGAGGCTGTCACTCAAGAGAGGGCCACTCTGAAGAGTTTGTACTCATGGGAGGTGGTTTTCAATAGAGGGTCACTCTGGAGAGGTGGTTGCTCAAGAGAGGGCCACTCTGGAGAGGATACATGGCAGTGCCAGTAATAATCGCTTGGGCTTATTCCGCAACTCTCTCTCACTTTCACATTGTAAACATTTCGAAGTCAGACTTGTGTTGTGTTGTTTATCATCTGTAAGAGGAGTATAGTATTTATTAGTCCAGCCACGGATACACCTCTCTATACTGTCGATGTAAGACGCGTGTAAAAGTCGGAGTACAGAGACACGTTCAGCATTCATTAATAATAATTGTACATTTTGTACATTGTGAGTAGTTATTTATTTGCATAATTAGTCTGGGCATAATAAGGAATATTTCCGATTTTGTGTATAAGGTCGTAGGTAAAAATGTTTGTCCAAAATTTAATTCCCCACTCATACACATCCAAAATAGTTTCGAGTAGGGTTCATTTTACGAGTAGAAAGGGTTATGCCAAACGAACAGTCTTTAAGGACGGTTTTTGTTACCATTAAAAAATGTACAATTTGACATGCTTTAATAGTACTCTAATAGTTGTTGAATGATAAATGCCTCATATAGATAATCAAAATAATCACGGCTATTGATTACTATTAGATGGTTAGGTAGAAATCGGAGTTTTCAAATATTTTAGATAACGGAATTTCATAAGTCATCATGACTTCTGCTTGATGAACAGATTGCAATTTCCATCAGATTTGTTGCTTGATGCTAAAACTGATATAATTATCAATAAAATATATTCCTTCCTTAATGCTATTACAGTTTCAATTTAGGTTTGATGAAATATTGGGGCATTACCCTTAAATATTGACCTTTGTGTGAACTACCTGTTTGTGAAATATACTACATGTACGCATGTATTAGTATCCGATACTTATCATCTAAATTTAGAGGTAAGGTCAGCTTAACAATTTTTTTTAATTGTTCGGTTACCATAATTTTATCATTACATGCAAATCCAGATAAAATTACGATAAATTATCTCCTTTATATACGATTGAAGAGCAGTAAACATATATGACTAAAAGTAACAGTTGCGGAAGAAATATTTCAAAATATGAACGTAACAGAATCACGTTGGACACATCAAGGAAATTAAATAACAGGAGACCGCTAAGCCACTCAATCTCACTGTGTATAAACTCTGATACGTGAATGTATTTGCTCATACCGAGCTTAAACATCGTTTTGCTGGGAATATTTGGATGGAAAATATATCACTGAAATTTGACATATAACGGTAAGAGTTTAGTTCTGTATCTGACAGAGATCGCATCGGCTTTATACTTTGTTTTCTCTTAAATGGCGAGTTTAGATTCACGCTCTGAATATCACGGTATGTACGCTGTTAATGTTGTCTATCATTGCATTAAATGTAATATAATCTAACATTGAAACCTCTCTGTTAAGATCACCAATGGGACTCTTGAAAACTGGTCTTCTTATTGAGGTGGTCTAATTATTGAGGTTAAATAAAGAGCATTACAGTGAAAATGGACTTGAAATTTGTGTTAGTAAGAATGAGGTGGACTTATTATTGAGATGGTCCTCAATAATAAGACCATCATTGGTTCTGGAGAAAGAGGGTCTTACTTTCTAGGAGGTATGATTATCCAGTTGAAAAATGGAAGAACAAGTAAAAACTTATTCATGAATATACGGTCTTATTACTGAGGTGGTCTCAATGTCGAGGTGGTCTCAATGTCGAGGTGGTCTCAATATCGAGGTGGTCTCAATGTCGAGGTGGTCTCAATGTCGATGTGGTCTCAATGTCGAGATGGTCTCAATGTCGAGATGGTCTCAATGTCGAGATGGTCTCAATGTCGAGGTGGTCTCAATGTCGAGATGGTCTCAGTGTCGAGGTGGTCTCAATGTCGAGGTGGTCTCAATGTCGAGGTTATCTCAATGTCGAGATGGTCTCAATGTAGAGGTGGTCTCAATGACGAGATGGTCTCAGTGTCGAGGTGGTCTCAATGTCGAGGTGGTCTCAATGTCGAGGTGGTCTCAATGTCGAGATGGTCTCAATGTCGAGGTGGTCTCAATGTCGAGATGGTCTCAATGTCGAGATGGTCTCAATGTCGAGATGGTCTCAATGTCGAGGTGGTCTCAATGTCGAGGTGGTCTCAATGTCGAGGTGGTCTCAATGTCGAGATGGTCTCAATGTCGAGGTGGTCTCAATGTCGAGATGGTCTCTAAGTGAGGTTTTACTACATATACAGTAAAACCTCAATAATGAGACCACCCTTGGGATCCTTGAAAACTGGTCTTCTTATTGAGGTGATCTTGATATTGAGATTTGAATAAAATACAAAACAGCGAAAATGGACTTGAAAATTGTGCTCTTAATTTTAGGGTGGTCTTGTTGTTGAGATGGTCTTCAAGTGATGTGATTCTAAATAAACATGCGTATATGTCACTAACACAGAAACAGAGCACATAAATTATTCACAAGCGAATCCAGACGACAGTTAATCAAGATTGTTTTGCATCTTTTCGTAACGAGATCCTGTTTGATAATTTAACGCATCTCTCTGTCTGTCTGTTTATACATACACTCAACGACACTTCTAAGTCCACACTTCGATTTTCATGACTAACTTCGACATTTGTTGGAGTATTTCGACCAGCAGCAGTAAAACTGTCACGGTTGAGCGGATTCGTATCCGATTGTTATTTTTGTTATGTTTTCATATAATAAAATATTTTGTTAAGATTGTGACCAGGTTTTATAAAAATACTCCAACAAATGTCGAAGTTAGCCATGAAAATCGAAGTGTGGACTTAGAAGTGTCGTTGAGTACAGTCAAACAGTATTATATAATACAGTTAAAACTCACTTAAAGACCACCTCTCATTAATAAAACCTTATTTCCATAGACCAGTTTTTAGTATTTATTCCGTATTTTAACCCAATATTCAGACCACCTCATTAATAAGATCGACTTTCTTCAGATTCAATTATGGCAGTCTTATTTTTAAGGTTGCACATTAGTAAGAAGTAAAACAATGAAAAATACAGTAAACCCTCAATGATAAGACCACCTTTGGTACCCTTGAAAACTGTTCTCCTTATTGAGGTGGTCGTAATATTGAGGTTGAATAAATAGCAAATCAGTGACAATGGACTTGATGGACTGAGATGATCTTATAATTGAGGTGGTCTTTAAGTGAGGTTTTACTGTACTTATATTTGTTTTTCAGTTTAACAATCATTATTCGATGATTCCGATCATGTTTCTGTGATCAACTAACAACAAGAAAAAATATCGCCTTAAGAAAAACTTATTTGATCCATGATTGTAATGAAAAAACTTCGCCTCTTTCTACTTGTTATATACTAAATATGTCTTCAACAGAAAATGCGGTTATTGGAACAGTACTGGTCAAAAGTGCTAACTTGCCAAGTCTACATCGTGTAATTTCTAAAAGGCTACTTGTTCAGTACATATTCTCTTGATTTTGATCACAGTTTGCTGTAACGTTTATGATTCAAATGAAATGAACTATCGAAAATTCGATGTTATGTTCATCGGTTCAGATCACAATGAAATCAAGATTCTCAAATGAAATGAACTATCGAAAATTCGATGTTATTTTCATCGGTTCAGATCACAATGAAATCAAGATTCTCAAATGAAATGAACTATCGAAAATTCGATGTTATTTTCATCGGTTCAGATCACAATGTAATCAAGATTTTTTCGAAGGACAAAAAGGCGGGTTAGCTCTTTCGACCAGTATATACAGAAATACATAATATTTCAACACGGAAAGTGCAATAATCTGAAATCAATCAATAATCATAGTTGTAATATACGGAAGTAAATAAGCATTTAGAATTACATACATATATTTTTATATTTCGTGTTAGTCAGTGTAAGGCATTAAAATTTTATTAAGATTATCAATTGAAATGTAGGTAAATTGAATATGTGGAATTTAAATATATTCATAAATTTCATACTAATAATGAATACTTCCCATTCTAGGCATTCAAAACATCGCCGCATGCTATTTTAGTTCTTAATTCATAAATAAGTTCGACTATAGTTTAGAGGTCGTTGCTCAAGGGAGGCGATATTGTCAGTGAAGTCTTACCACAGAGAAATATTGTTGTAAAGTTTGACTGTTGTTGAAGAGAGGTTGTTTTTGAAGAGAGGTTGTTGCTGATGAAAGGTTGTTGCTGAAGAGAGGTTGCTGTTGAAGAGTTGTTGTTGTTGAAGAGAGGTTGTTGAAGAGAGTTTCTTGTTGAAGAGAGGTTGTTAATGGTGAGAGGTTGTTGTTGAAGAGATGTTGTTGAGGAGAGTTTCTTGTTGAAGAGAGGTTGTTGATGGAGAGAGGTTGTTAATGAAGAGAGGTTGTTGAAGAGAGTTTCTTGTTGAAGAGAGGTTGTTGATGGTAAGAGGTTGTTGTTGAAGAGAGGTTGTTGAAGATAGTTTCTTGTTGAAGAGAGGTTGTTGATGGAGAGAGGTTGTTGATGGAGAGAGGATGTTGTTGAAGAGAGGTTGTTAAAGAAGCAGCATGGCTGCTGATGCTGCTACCAGTAGTATATACGTATTACTGCTGCTAGCAGTAGCAATTTCTGTCAGTACTTCTGGATAGTATATTATACTGTACATGTTACAATTTGCTTTTTCTTTCCATTTTAGGTTAAACAGCGTTGCCAGAAAAATGAAAATATCTACAACAGTTCTATGTAAGTATAATGAGTTTATCTACTACATGTATATACATAGGCCTACACTTAATTTACGGAAATTGCCGAGATGTTTCGATTTTTCAAGATCCGAGTACTTGGTGTGCATTAACAATTTTATTGATGTGACAGTTTAAATAACCAAAACTATGTGTAGCTTTCTTGTGCGCATTTTGAAAACTTGTGCTGTTTTATACAAAATGAAATACTATTTTAATAACCGCACACGAAAACATAAAAGAAATCGATCATCATTGACAATTAAGTAGTTTGACACAACGCATGTTATTATCAATAATAAAAGAATTTGTTCAGCATGGTAACTATTCGGAATTGCTCTTAAACATACTCGACACACTTACTTCACTGTTTCACAAATATGAATGTTATCTACTTAGACGTAAAAATATGTTTGTTTCAGGTTTCCCGACCTTTCCTATTTTTTGCCCCGACCCTAGAACATTTTTCCGCGTGCTAACATTCTTTTCTTTTTGGTAAACTTTCATTTTTTTGTTAAAATTTCTTTGTGTGAATTTTCTTTAGGTTCATATTTCTGCCTAGTTATTAGACGCTTTACGATTATTCCAGCAATAGAGCATTATATTCACCTTGATTACAAATTATCCATGTCAAAAGAAAAGGGGGCATTTGTCTTTTAACAAATATTCAATTAAATCTATGTTTAATTTGCTTCGTTTGAAAATAAAAAAAACTCCAAAATATATTTCCGACCAACCTACCCTATTTTTGGGGGGCAGGAAACATGAAATAAACATAGTTTTAGGCCTTACTAGTTAAAAGGGAACTAAATTCCGGTTTCACTCAAGAATACAAAATAAATAACTTTACCGAATGTTATCTAGTTATCTTTTCGCTGAATTGTGAAATGTTTTCAAAGATTTATAAACTTCCGTAATCAATGATTATTCCATGTACAAAAACCAATTTCAAAATACTTTAACACCTCCTTTAAATTCCACTTCGAAAAACAGAACACCTCATTTATATGATCATATTTTCACCAGTCTTGAATTTTTCTCACTCGATAATATGACCACGTGCCAATTAAGACCGACTCTCATCAGAACCAAGGGTGGTCTTAGTATATAGGTTTCCTTGTATTAATTCTCCTATTTTAACATGATATCTGTATTATTTACAGGCAAAGACATTATTTGTTTAGTTAAACTTATTTATTTTCCATCGCTTGTGGAACAAGTTTTTTTCAACGCATACAGTAAAACCTCAGCTAAAGACCGTCTCAATAAAAAGACCATCTCAAAATTGATTTTCAAGTCCACTTCACTGTTTTTTCTCTTTATTCAACCTCAAAGTAAGGACCACCTCAATAAAAAAACTAGTTTTCATAGGTCCAAAGGGTGGTCTTATTATTGAGGTATATCCTAATGATTCTCGATGACTGCTTCCTGTGTTACTAACCGGTTGTATCACCTACTCGTGTTATAAGGGTTGTGGAGTTCATGATGATCAAACCACGCTCACCGCAGGGCTCGAACTCTGGACTTCCGGATCTGAGCCGAGTATATAATGGATACTTACACTCAGCACTCAAATTACAAAATTTAGTCCGATAGGGACCCATATTTAGTGTGAAACTGAATAATAATGTTACATGAGTCCGATAGTGACTCATATTTAGTGTGAAACTGAATAATAATGTTACATGAGTCCGATAGTGACCCATATTTAGTGTGAAACTGAATAATAATGTTACATGAGTCCGATAGTGACCCATATTTAGTGTGAAACTGAATAATAATGTTACATGAGTCCGATAGTGACCCATATTTAGTGTGAAACTGAATAATTATGTTACATGAGTCCGATAGTGACCCATATTTAGTGTGAAACTGAATGATAATGTTACATGAGTCCGATAGTGACTCATATTTAGTGTGAAACTGAATGATAATGTTACATGAGTCCGATAGTGACCCATATTTAGTGTGAAACTGAATGATAATGTTACATGAGTCCGATAGTGACTCATATTTAGTGTGAAACTGAATAATTATGTTACATGAGTCCGATAGTGATCCATAATTTGTGTGAAACTGAATGATAATGTTACATGAGTCCGATAGTGACTCATATTTAGTGTGAAACTGAATGATAATGTTACATGAGTCCGATAGTGACTCATATTTAGTGTGAAACTGAATGATAATGTTACATGAGTCCGATAGTGACCCATATTTTGTGTGAAACTGAATGATAATGTTACATGAGTCCGATAGTGACTCATATTTAGTGTGAAACTGAATGATAATGTTACATGAGTCCGATAGTGACTCATATTTAGTGTGAAACTGAATAATAATGTTACATGAGTCCGATAGTGACCCATATTTAGTGTGAAACTGAATAATTATGTTACATGAGTCCGATAGTGACCCATATTTTGTGTGAAACTGAATGATAATGTTACATGAGTCCGATAGTGACTCATATTTAGTGTGAAACTGAATAATTATGTTACATGAGTCCGATAGTGACCCATATTTAGTGTGAAACTGAATAATTATGTTACATGAGTCCGATAGTGACCCATATTTAGTGTGAAACTGAATAATTATGTTACATGAGTCCGATAGTGACCCATATTTAGTGTGAAACTGAATAATAATGTTACATGAGTCCGATAGTGACCCATATTTAGTGTGAAACTGAATAATTATGTTACATGAGTCCGATAGTGACCCATATTTAGTGTGAAACTGAATGATAATGTTACATGAGTCCGATAGTGACTCATATTTAGTGTGAAACTGAATAATTATGTTACATGAGTCCGATAGTGACCCATATTTTGTGTGAAACTGAATGATAATGTTACATGAGTCCGATAGTGACCCATATTTAGTGTGAAACTGAATAATAATGTTACATGAGTCCGATAGTGACTCATATTTAGTGTGAAACTGAATGATAATGTTACATGGGTCCATATTCTTTGTGGCCCATTTTCTTTGAGATTTGAGTGCGGAAGTAATGATGAAATCTGAGTGGTACCTTAAGTACCTAGCTACTAAGTGTGGTACCTAAATCCAATCATTACTCCTATATTTCATAATCACACTAAACTCTCTAGGAAAATGGACCACACATAATATTCAGCACTCCTTTGACGTTTTCATACATTTCACACACTCAAGTTTTCAGACTAAAAAGAGTAAATTCTGAGAATTATTGAATGTTGAGTGTAAGTTTCCGGTGGAATGTCCGGGTTTGTCGAATAATCGATTCGGTTCGGCTATCGAACTCTGATTATGCCGATTAATCAATTAGCAAATATGACCGCTTTGTCTTCATTATTGTTTACTTCAATTTTATACTGAATCTTGAGATGATGAATTACTAAAAGTACAAGACCAAAAGCGCGGAAAAATAAACATTTGGAATCCTCGGCTTCGGAACACTCACTACGATAAAAACCAAGGGATGTCGATTGATTGTGACAGCCAATGATTCTATTTCATTATCTGTTGCTTCATTTGTACCTCAGGGAATGACGTCTGCTTAGTTACTGAGATAGTATTGACAATTGACACAACAAAACCAGGAACATGGCTCTGGTATATTGATACCAGTTGTTTCAGGGTCAAGTTTATTCACTTCAGTCACGCACGATATTGGAACGCAAATACAGAAAAACATCAAGACCACCCTTAGGACCCTTGAAAACTGGTCTTCTTATTGAGGAAGTCTTCATACTGAGTTTGAATAAAGAGCAAAACACTGTAAATGGACATGAACATTGTGTTCTTAAATAAAGTTGGTCTTATTATCGAGTTGGTCTTTACGTCAGATTTTACTGTAATAGTGTTAGATGATCATCTGTCTAGATGGGTATACCAAAAATATAAACAAAGGAGGCAAATTGGTTGAGAGGTGAGCAGCCTGGCTCCCGATCCGAGGTTATTAATGAATGACACTCCCACCTTAAGCGAAGGTGAACCGCAAACTTCACACTCCATACAAAGGCGCCACTGCTCGTTAGTAGTCCAGGAACCAACCAGTTAAGCCAAAACAAGTCAGATACCAATTTGAGTACAATTATTTGCTAATTGAGAAGCCAACTCTTAGTTTCAGTTTATTTCCTTCATGTCGATTGCGAAACATGTTCTTAAAACTGGTATAAATCGCCCTCAATGACTGCTCCCTTGGTTACTAACCTGTATTCTTACAACTGGTATAAATCGCCCTCATTGACTGCTCCCTTGGTTACTAACCTGTACTCTTACAACTGGTATAAATCACCCTCAATGACTGCTCCCTTGGTTACTAACCTGTACTCTTACAACTGGTATAAATCGCCCCCAATGACTGCTCCCTTGGATACTGACATGTACTCTTACAACTGGTATAAATCGCCCCCAATGACTGCTCCCTTGGTTACTACCCTGAACTCTTACAACTGGTATAAATCGCCCTCAATGACTGCTCCCTTGGTTACTACCCTGAACTCTTACAACTGGTATAAATCACTCTCAATGACTGCTCCCTGGGTTACAACCCTGAACTCTTACAACTGGTATAAATCACTCTCAATGACTGCTCCCTGGTTACTACCCTGAACTCTTACAACTGGTATAAATCGCCCCCAATGACTGCTCCCTTGGTTACTACCTTGAACTCTTACAACTGGTATAAATACTCTCAATGACTGCTCCCTGGATTACTAACCTGTACTCTTACAACTGGTATAAATCACTCTCAATGACTGCTCCCTGGATTACTAACCTGTACTCTTACAACTGGTATAAATACTCTCAATGACTGCTCCCTTGGTTACTAACCTGTACTCTTACAACTGGTATAAATACTCTCAATGACTGCTCCCTTGGTTACTACCCTGAACTCTTACAACTGGTATAAATACTCTCAATGACTGCTCCCTGGATTACTAACCTGTACTCTTACAACTGGTATAAATACTCTCAATGACTGCTCCCTGGATTACTAACCTGTACTCTTACAACTGGTATAAATCACTCTCAATGACTGCTCCCTGGGTTACAACCCTGAACTCTTACAACTGGTATAAATACTCTCAATGACTGCTCCCTGGGTTACTACCCTGAACTCTTACAACTGGTATAAATCGCCCCCAATGACTGCTCCCTGGTTTAATACCCTGAACTCTTACAACTGGTATAAATACTCTCAATGACTGCTCCCTGGATTACTAACCTGTACTCTTACAACTGGTATAAACTACTCAATTACTGCTCCCTGGGTTATTAACATGTACTTGCCCCTGATTACGGAATTATAAAGATTTCTGGTGAGTCTCACCAAAGTTCAGAATACGAACACGCGATCTTCGGATCATGATTCAAGGGCCTAACCCCTTGATCACCATGTCTCTCACATAATTGGGCTTGGTCAGTACTTACTGTGAAAGAATCCAGCCATGTTTACTTCAATAATCGAACTGATTTCGCAAATAGATCACACAAGCAACTATGTAGTAGTATACATTCAATAGCAAAGTATGCTAAAGTGATCAATGACCCCCAAAGTATGTATTGGTAAAAAGTCTGGTTACTATCAAAGTTAATGCATGGATTCAATCACAGAATCGTGATACAGTGCAACCTCTCAATAGTGGGCCCTTGTTAGCAACGGCGCTCCAATAACGATATCAATGCTTTTCCTACAGTAACAATATACTATAGATTTAACCACTCTATAGCAACAACCTTTCAACAACTGCCAAATATGATTCTCCTTAAGGGCTTTGTTCAGGAGAGTTTGCGCGAAAATTCTTCCGAGAAAAAGTAAAACTACATTGTGTATGATACTATACTGATCGACAATTCCCGGACATAATATGCTTGAATCAAACCGCAGATTTTATCAATACTCGGATTGAAATACTCGGAACTTCACCTTAAAACCATCTCGAAATTAAGACTTCCTCCTTAACAAGACCGTATTTTCATGGACCAGATTTTATTTTTTCTTCCGTAATTTAACTCAATAATCAGACCGCCTCACATTTAAGACCAAATCTCTTCAGAACCAATGGTGGTCGTATTGTCGAGGTTTCACTGTATATACAACTATCAATAGTTGTATTGATAAAACTATCACACATACGTTCTATGTTGCATGCGACGCGACAGACAATGTAAATTTTCATAATTATGTCCCTGCTGATATGTCCACATTGAGTAGTATGGCCGCTATGGTTTTCTTTATGGAATGATTCTGTGTTGTGTATATTCAAATCGATATAAACATTTTGCCGAGAATTTTGTTATTTGAGAATCACATTGAGGCAAAATTCATGCCAATTGCCGAGATGTCGCGATAACCCTGTCGCATTGATAGTTTTATGAAATAATAATGATTGTGAATCTGTCCACACTTTCGCACACTACAAGGTGACAGTCACAGGAGATTGTCACGAGTTCTCTCCCTTTATCCCGTCAATAGTTCTCTCCCTTTATTTCGTCTATAGTTCTCTCTCTGTATCCCGTCTGTAGTTCTCTCCCTTTATCCCGTCTACAGTATATGAATATATAGTACACGAAGGCTAACGTTATAATAATATATTAATTATATCAAACTATATATGTACTATAGAAGGGATAAAGGGAGATAACTCTAGACGGGATACTGGGAGAAAACGTGTGACAATCTCCTGTGGCAATAGTAAAGTAATGTTTGCTCAATGAATTGCACGGAAGCCCATACGTATCACGTTGCTTTTTTGTCGAATTTTAATCTCTTTATAACGACTTGCACCTTGGCACGTACAAGCTTCCGTAGAAATTAGATTAAATTCACAAACATTTTTAAAATAAGTGCTAATATTTACGTGTTTGATTCTAGATTGCAGCGTATTAGCTGTGTGTGTGCTGTTAGCAGATGCTGATTCAACAGCATCATCTGAAAACAACACTAATGTTACAACAACAACAGTGTCTAACAACACTACTACAACATCAGATCTGGACACAGGTACCTCAAGCAACTTATCAACAATTACTACAGAAGCTCCTACAGCAGCAGCAACAACAACAGTGTCTAACAACACTACTACAACATCAGATCTGGACACAGGTACCTCAAGCAACTTATCGGCAATTACTACAGAAGCTTCTACAGCAGCAGCAACAACAACAGCAGCAACAACACAAACAACATCAGATCTGGACACAGGTACCTCAAGCAACTTATCAATAATTACTACAGATGCTCCTACAGCAGCAGCAACAACAACAGCAGCAACAACACAAACAACAGCAGCAACAACAACACAATCAACAACAACAACGGTGTCAGTTGAAACCACTTTAAATCCGACCACAACATTAAATGAAACAACGACAACTACAGTAGCAGATAACACCACATTAAAATCATCAACAACAACAAAAGCAACAACAACATCTGCAGAAGCAGATAACACCACTTCAAATTCATCAACAACAACGAATGCGATAACAACACCCGCAGGATCAGTTACTACCGCTCTGGACTCATCAACAAGTGATGAAGTCAACAATGTATCCGCCACTTCCAGTTCTACGACGACGACATCGAATTCTTCGTTCTCACCAAATACATCTGAATCAACTGTGATAATCACAGAAACGACAGAATCATATGTCAACTCAACTAGCGGACCACCAGAAACATCATCAAACTCATCAACAGTATCTACAGCGCCTTCGACAAACCCCACGGAGGCAACAACTGATGCACATACGACCAATATGACATCATCTGTCTCGACATGTAAGTTTATAATAAGCGAAGTCATTATAATTTATCCACAAACTACCCATAGTCTGCAGTATTTCCCGATATGTTATGAAATGTTGTCTTTATATCTATTTACTATGAATTATATTTATGATGCATGCTAGAATAAAAAAAACATTTTTTTTCATTGATACTTTTTTCTATGTAACTTTTTTCAATGTGGTTTTCTCAGTACAACAATTGAGTAAACTTTTGAATCACAAGCAATTTATCCAAATGTTATTAATTGTTCAACCTATTTACTTATGAGAGCGAAGAATCAGTCTGGTTCTCCATCAATAATGTGTTTACTCAGTCCTATGATAAGCCTGGGTCCAATAGAATCGTCGATATATATTTACTATTTCTGTTAGCATCCCGACGATTCCGCAATATCAAACGTTTTGATGAAGCATAATGACTTTAACAAACGTCAAACTGAAACCTTGGACCACCTTGCTGCAGAAACAGAAACTTAGTTTTAAATTAAGGTTGTAGACAATGTTAGTGATATAAATTGCTTGCTAGAGCTAGAAGTGAATGCTTGTTTCATGCCTGCTGTGTTTATATTCTAGATACAGCTATAGTATATCCTAGTGTATAGTCATCCGTATGCTTTTGAATTGTAGTTAATTAATATATTTTACTAACTGACCAAAAACAACGCTCAAATTTTAACAAACTGCGGTAGTGTTGTTTTGTCATAGTCAAATCCAGTTTTGAGATGGCAACGGCTTGGCATTTTTAGACACGTGATGTTCCTTGTCCTATTAATTATACAGAATGGCTTTCCATGACATAAATGCTTGTTCTGTCCTTTCTAACACACATTTCAATCGTTGTTTTGGGATTTCAGTACAATGTAGTTACATTTATCTTGTCCAATTGAATCTTCATTGATCGCGCAAACTAGTTTGAATATTTAATTCAAAATCAATTGATACCAATTAAGATACGTCTTAATATTTTTGTTCGCCCTCAAAGGACTTGCGAGGAATGAAATGTATTCGTCTGGGAAACATACTGTCTTAATTCCATAAAATGTAAATGAACTTTTTTTCCGAGGGATTCTTGTCAAGAGAAATAATTTCTGTTAAATAACATTAATAATTTAAATAAGACACTAGGAATTCCGATATTCGTTGTCAACTCGAAACAGGATGTAGAAATAAACTAATATTATAATAACATGTTTTATATACATTAGATGTTATCAGTTCAATGATTTTAGCCATTCCTCGCATGGTTTAACTACTGGAATGAATTCCGGAACGTTTATTAAACCATTGACTAGCTTCATAACATATTTCTCTTCAGATTCAACTGTATCAAATGCAACAACAGTACTTACAACTGTCCGTCCAATTACTAGCACAACAAGTGGGATACTAGATACTAAGTATACAAGTAAATCACCCAATAGCTTCCCGAATGGCAATGATACAACATCCCCGGCAAATTCTAATTCAACAATAGACCAAATGTCAACTACTTCAACAGCACTATCATCTAATGCATCCGTAACAACAGATCAAACACCCATATCTGTTATATCTGACACTTCTATTCCACAAACACTACCTAATTCTTCACCCACAAATGCTAGTACACTGACTGGCACAATAACAAATTCGCTCAACATTTCAACAACTGTTCCTTCATCGTTTATATCGTCTACCGCTCATTCCCCATCTGTCACAACAACGCTATCACCAAATAAAACAAATGATCACCCTTACTCCACCTCGACAACTTTAAATTCTACGTCGAATTCAGAAGACTATACCTCTGTGATACCAACTAACTCCTCGAAACCTCCCGATATTATTGATCAAGTAACTCCAAGTTATAACGTTTCGGAAGTTTCTACGGAATCATCTGAACCATATACTACAGCTACATTCAGTTCTGCTTCATTTCATTACAACGCTTCTAGCATTCCAGATGTGTTTACGACAAGAGGTGATGGTATTAAGCTAATTGTATTCTTTTCATTTTCAGTCAGACTTTTTCAAGAGTCACATCCGTCGTTCAGATACGCTATATTGAACTCACAAGTCTAACTATGTAAAATGACGTTTGTTTTTAATTTGATGAGTCTAAACATGTGAACTTATACAATTCCGTGATGCACTCTTGCTGATTTTAACCAGTATATTCTGCTTTTATCTCTAATGTATTAAAATGCGTAGATATGCATGCGTAAATACTAATTCCTTAAATAGTTCATGTAGTGCTTGAAACAAATTTTGACGTCTTGATCATATACCTATATATATTTAGAAAATAATAAATATGTACGTAGGACCTTTGCAAAAAAACTTTTTATACGTCTGTTGATAACTTCAATAAGTTTAACTATATGTAGACAGTGGTTAATCAACCTTATTAACCTTATTTCTTGTAAATATTTAACAGCATCAACGGCTTCGACTACCACTGTAACAGACAGTACAACAGGGACACTAACCACAACAACTCAAGCAACAAACATAACGTCAGCGCCATCAGATACAACTCCCACCACGTCGCATGATAAAACGTCACCCACAAGTGTTACATATTCTACTAGTGACAGATCTATTGTGACAACAGCGACTTCAGCACCTCCAACATCACCGACGTCGACAACTCTTTCAGAAGAACAGAAAGAAATGCAACAATTGAAAAACGATATATTAGGTGAGAGAAAAACCAACCTGCTTCATTTTTGTTTGTTTCTTATGCCCCTTTAGTCCTCCTAACTATTTTAATGTACATGTATGTGTATTTTTATGCGTCCTTAAGTTTCTTGGGAGGATGTACTTTTTGCGTGTTGGCATTGCCTGTTCGACTTCTTCATTCATTTTAAATTTGTTAAACTTTCTGCAAGATGCCCTGAACCGTTCAATTGTTTTGACAATAAGGAACATCAACCTTTAACCTTTGCGTGAGTTTCATGTTTTGTATTGAATGTTTAATGCCATGTATTATGTTCCTCTTCCCTAATTGGTTGATTTCGACCTGTATGTCTACTTTGTGCGTTTTTTAAAACTGGTACGATTACATTAGATGATTATATTGCTTTACATGCTATCCCTATTTACTGGTAAACAACACTGGTTTGTCAGTTTTCACTAAATGGACTCGTCCCGCTGTTTGCGAGGGAATCACTTTATTGTTGGGGTGGTCACAAAAGTTCTTTGATTTATGCATGTAAACTGACTGGAAACATTCTTTCACATTATATTTCAGATTTAAAGGTATCTAAGCAAGGTTACATTACAGGAGTTATCGTGTTAAGTTTATTACTTGCTGCTGTTATTGGTGGCATAATCACTTTCTTTGTTGTGAAAAGGTAAGATATGTCGTTGTTTATCGATTAGGAATCCAATATGTAAATATGACAAACGAGATATTCTTCGACTGGCTATGCTAATATGACATTTTTATTCACGCCTGCATTCATTTTGTCGTTCTGGTGATTGGGGTGTAGGCGCCCATGGGGACCAGGTGGCACACAGGGAGGGAACACACTAAAGACTGAAATGATCAGGACGAGGAAATCAAACACCACACTATCCCCAATCCTATTATAACTTTTATCCTCATATAACTGACTGTCATGTAAATCTACATGTAACAGAATGTCTCAAGTACTTAATTACCGTTATAATTACTTACAATTATATTCATAATAAGTGAACAACACTGTATAAGTACATGATATCACACAATGCCACTTAGATTTAAAGGGATCGAAGCAAGGTTACATTACAGCAGTTATCGTGTTAAGTTCATTACTTGCTGCAGTAATTGGTGGCATAACCACTTTCTTTGTTGTGAAAAGGTAAGATGACAAAAGCAATGTCAACGATCTGGTTAATTGGCATCGTTTAAAGGTCGATAGTCTTATTTTCTATCAAAATATGTCTAGTAATGATTTTTAGAAAATGGAATGTCAATGGCTTCAAACAGGTCAGGATAGAAAATACCGGTAGTGCACACTTGTATTTTGTGGTTCTGTGAAACATGTAAAAAACGTGACAATGAAGAGTTGTAGAGTACATCTGTATGAAGGCAATAACCACCGATGTTCTCATATTTATGACTCAGGATATTTTGTCAGAAAAATAAGACTATGTACCTTTAAT
The DNA here is from genome assembly GCA_032209605.1 of Mactromeris polynyma. Classification (NCBI taxonomy): domain Eukaryota; kingdom Metazoa; phylum Mollusca; class Bivalvia; order Venerida; family Mactridae; genus Mactromeris; species Mactromeris polynyma. Next base: position 14,008,607 of record JASFXZ010000010.1, on the reverse strand, counting down.
GTAAGTAAGGATTGGTGTACTACATGTATCAAGTGTTATATATCAAGTGCAGGACAAGCTATTGTGTTAATTAATCACATTGTTAAGATATACAGTGAAACCTCAATAACAAGACCACCATTGTGAGAACACCGGTCTTAGTTGTGGCTTGGTATGATTATCGAGGTAAATCATCAGAGAAAAATAATTACTGGTCCCAGAAAATATGATCTTGTAAATGAAATGGTCCTTATTTCGGGGTGGTCTTTCAATGAGGTTTTACTGTTTATATACAACACAATCTTGACTATATCTTCTATGCTTATCTGTGCTTATACAGAAGAAAAGAACAGGTATTGTTTAGTTAGTATGTAAAATGGAACCCCAAATAAATAGAATTGTATATAAGCTAAAATTCTAACGATCAAGTATGGTAACAAACACAGGAGATTGACACGAGTTCTCTTCCTTTATCCCTTCTTGAGTTATCTCCCTTTATCCTTTTTAAAGTATTTACAAGGGATAAGAATAGGAGAGAGAATATAAGGGAGATAATTCTTGAAATCTCCTGTGGTAACAACCTAGAACTTTGCCAACACAAAAATAACGATTTTGTTGCTTCCCAGGTTGAAATATAAATCAGTGCATTTGTCGTATTTATAAAAAAAGGGATGTCATTATGACCGTACAGCGTCACCTACTCTACTTGACGACCATCTCTTGAACAACAACCTCACTTTAACAAAAATATCATGTTTATCCTGTTGTAAGAATGATCAACTAACACAACCTCTCTAAAGCAACAACCATTCATAAACAGTCAACTTTCACGTTTCCCGAAGGGTGTTGCTATGTAGAGTGTGCTGTGGTCGTTTTGAAGAATTAAAATTTTAATTTCGACTAATTATTTGATAAATGAAGTTGTTTACCATGTATTTACGATCAATTAACAAAAACTGTTTTGCATGCACTGATGTTTATCTTTGGTGTTCCATTTCATAGCATCTCAGCATGTTTCAATTGCAGAAAGTGAAAATCATGAACTACTTTCTTCCCGGTTGGGAATACGTTTAGATAATATATATGTATAGTAAATTGTTTGAGTGAAAGTTATGCACAATAGAATATTCCGACACATGAAATGAGCACTTACATCAAAACATATCACTGTTATTTACTCATCAGATCAACTTATCATCTGGCAATGACAGCTTTTTAGCTCATTCATGAATGTTGGTGATGCTTAAAGTTGTAAGGAAAATATTAATTTGCTTAATTCGTGTAATTGGTGGTGCTGAGCATGAAAAATGTGTTGATAGCTTATTTAACTCATCGCAGACTTGATAATTATTTGTCATTCAAACTGCACTTTCATTAGATTGTGAAATAAGATTGTTTCATCCATTCTTCGAGCATACTTCGTCACGGTTTGATATGATGTATCACTCCTTCTATAAGAGTGATTTTAGAATGTTTGTTCCAATGTTATTCTAAAAGGAATAATGTTTATGAGGTTACAACTATTATTATATAATCCTGTGAGTGAGAATATTTCTTATTCTTGAAAAAAGGCTGTTTTGTCGAAATATAGATATTGAGTGATCATGTGTAATTCATTTGATCAATAAGTGGAAAACACTAAACGATAAAAGTTTAATGTAATCAATAGCAATTAGATAACATAATACGATCACGAAATATGAAAAAATAAAACGCCATATAGATCTATGATTGTTATACAGTATTTTGTCAGATTTCTAAGCTATTTTTGTTTAATTGTACATTAACTTGACATAATTGTTTTGATGAGTTTGATTATATTCTATAAATAGATTTACATGTTACTTTCTTTGCAAATGTTTCAGTGACAAGATGTAATCACGTGATATTAATGCATATTTAGAGTACTTTTCCTTTTATTTCTAAAAATATCGAAGTTACCCATTTTGGTTCAATTTCAGATGTAGGCAGCCAAAATCATTCTTCGAAGACGTAGATGGTGATCTGGAGAATCCCGCGGTATGTGTTTTTCTTTCAAATTCCCTTGATACCAAAAGTCGTCTGGTTAACCTCAGCTTGACAAACGCTCAACTGTCGTAAACGTGTGTTTGATCAGATTATTATAATGTCGTAAAAGTGAAGTGGGAATGTCGTAAACTGACTTCCATGAACTTACAGATCAAGCTTGTCGTATGAGTATTACTAATTTGGGTGAGGACTCATTGAACAATTCAATTAGTCATTGTAAACTGTTTCATTCAATCCACATTTTAACAACTTGTCAGATTGTTTCATCCAGTGTATTACTGTCTGAGTATAATTAGTCAACTTCGCAATTTCATAAGTTGTCTGTATTATTGCGTTGCTTTCGAAGTTCGCTCCTAGGTGAGAATAGTTTCTTGATAATTGAATGCCCAAAACTTGTTTTAAAGACGAAACATTCGTTGTTCCAATTTTTTTCGCACATCAAATCATAGGATATTGCCGTGGATTGTCTCCCTTGATACCTTTTAGAAGTTCTCTCCCTTTATACCTTCTATAGTATGTGTATGTTTATTTTTATATACATGCAGTACTATAACATATACTATAGAAGGGATAAAGGGAAATAACTATAGAAGGTACAAAGGGAGAGAACTCGTGATAATCTCATATGCATCAAATAATTGCCGACAGTGGTCGTATAATCAGAGGCCTCAGCTGGTCTTAGTTTTATTATCTGCAAATATGACGATAAAAATATCAGCGCTGATGGAAACACGTATCATTCCACTTGAAGAACGTCATCATAATTTTCCTACATTATCCTTAGATTATAGACAATGCTTAATCAAAAGGATTACATATAAGTCATATGGAAACATGTACATGTAATAGCATCAACATGAGTAGACGCATTCATATTAAATTTGAAACAAAAGTTTTTTTTTATTGATTTGTGTTGTTTTTTCTTTGAAAAGATCGAATTCCGTTGTCGATAGATCGGTTTCATGGACATTTTAAACTTCAAATTGTCAAACATAGCAACCATGGCTAGATCCCAACTAAGAATATACATAGTAACCGACTCCCATGACCGAGTGGTTCGATTCCCTGTAGGGATCCGTTCCGATAAGGCCGTTTGTTGAGCTATCTGCTAGTTAAATAATGGTTACCGTTTGCCTACCTGTCTGTTGTCTGGCAATGAAGGATAGGAATCGGAAGAAATGTGCAAGACAAAAGGTGTGGCAAGGTGTGGTCAGGATTTGGGCTTAGGGGTCATATATTTTTGGGGGTCAGTTTTTGGTTTTGCTCAAGCCTTATACAATGGCCATGGCTGTCTTTTATTCTTTGTTTTTAAGTTATTGAACATACTGCAATAAATCAGAATCGCTTCTTTGAAAATTTATAATTAAAGATCATTGTATATGTTCGTGTTTTTACTCAGACATACATTATGTTTATGTATTCAGGCTGACATTGTCATGAAAGACAAATATATATACTAAATATTAATTATTTTGTCAATGTAGTCCTAACACAGAACTTACCCGAGTTATATTGTAACTGCATGGTCGATATTGTAATATATTTTATAATGCACAGTGACACTGTATAATGCGCATGATTTATTGCAAGTATATTATATCCTTGCCAACGGGAGCTAACTATGGAGCGATCTTTGCTAGAACTATTACAATTGTCTCCCCTGACATAATTCGAACATAATAGGTGGTATCGAACCATGTTTCCGTATAAGAAAACTATTGTTGTCACCAAAATTGAAGTCACTTTTTGTTAACATGTGCTGTGGGTTTAAATAAGACCAAAGTGAACTTATGTAATGATTGATTTGTGACTTTTCAAATGTTTAAAGAGACCACGTGGCACTCACCTCCGACAGAAACCCAACGATGAGTTGTTCCAATCAAGAAACCATCGCAGTCTTTGGAACAGCGTTCTAGTTGATGGTCATGAGGATAAACTCGAACCCAACGACTTCAAAACATCGTCATTTACTGTCTCAAAACCGTATATAGTGTTTATGTCTACCTAGTTTCTTCATACCTGCTTCTATATAGCGGTTCTGCATATGGCTTTGTTTGACTTCCCTTTGTTTGAATCCAACCCGCTTTATAACACAATGCTCTCTGCTTTGCTTCTCTCGAATTGTGATAACTTACTGAGTTTAAGGTGTAGATTGTTCCCTGATTTCAGTGAATGTCTTAGAGACTATTTATTGGAGTTCTGGATGAATTTGTTGAAAATACCGGTTTTGTGTACACTATGTCTATTGGTCAATATTTCCTGAAACATGTTTTCATTGGTTTCCAATGCAGGCGACGAGTAGTGACGTCATAAACGATAGTTATCGATAATGCTTAGCTCCCGAATACTTACTCATGATTCAATGATTGAAAATCTGTGGAATTCTTTTTCCCTCCCAAGGAGCCATTTTATTTTGTATGTGTCGTTCCCTATAACATTTTAATAGTTATTAATAAAAATAATTCTTTATTTAAAGGTGGACGCTCAATATTATCTCATTTGAGGTCATCTATCATACAACATAAACAGCACAATCATACAAGTCATGCATATATACAATGTACAAACAATACAGCACAATCATACAAGTCATGCATATATACAATGTATAAACAATACAGAACATTCATACAAGTCATGCATATATACAATGTACAAACAATACAGCACAATCATACAAGTCATGCATATATACAATGTACAAACAATACAGCACAATCATACAAGTCATGCATATATACAATGTACAAACAATACAGCACAATCATACAAGTCATGCATATATACGATGTATAAACAATACAGCACAATCATACAAGTCATGCATATATACAATGTATAAACAATACAGCACAATCATACAAGTCATGCATATATACAATGTACAAACAATACAGCACAATCATACAAGTCATGCATATATACAATGTATAAACAATACAGCACAATCATACAAGTCATGCATATATACAATGTACAAACAATACAGCACAATCATACAAGTCATGCATATATACAATGTATAAACAATACAGCACAATCATACAAGTCATGCATATATACAATGTACAAACAATACAGAACAATCATACAAGTCATGCATATATACAATGTACAAACAATACAGAACAATCATACAAGTCATGCATATATACAATGTACAAACAATACAGCACAATCATACAAGTCATGCATATATACAATGTACAAACAATACAGCACAATCATACAAGTCATGCATATATACAATGTACAAACAATACAGAACAATCATACAAGTCATGCATATATACAATGTACAAACAATACAGCACAATCATACAAGTCATGCATATATACAATGTACAAACAATACAGCACAATCATACAAGTCATGCATATATACAATGTACAAACAATACAGCACAATCATACAAGTCATGCATATATACAATGTACAAACAATACAGCACAATCATACAAGTCATGCATATATATAATGTATAAACAATACAGCACAATCATACAAGTCATGCATATATACAATGTATAAACAATACAGCACAATCATACAAGTCATGCATATATACAATGTATAAACAATACAGCACAATCATACAAGTCATGCATATATACAATGTACAAACAATACAGCACAATCATACAAGTCATGCATATATACAATGTATAAACAATACAGCACAATCATACAAGTCATACATATATACAATGTATAAACAATACAGCACAATCATACAAGTCATGCATATATACAATGTATAAACAATACAGCACAATCATACAAGTCATGCATATATACAATGTACAAACAATACAGCACAATCATACAAGTCATGCATATATACAATGTATAAACAATACAGCACAATCATACAAGTCATGCATATATACAATGTATAAACAATACAGCACAATCATACAAGTCATGCATATATACAATGTATAAACAATACAGCACAATCATACAAGTCATGCATATATACAATGTATAAACAATACAGCACAATCATACAAGTCATGCATATATACAATGTATAAACAATACAGCACAATCATACAAGTCAAGCATATATACAATGTACAAACAATACAGAACAATCATACAAGTCATGCATATATACAATGTATAAACAATACAGAACAATCATACAAGTCATGCATATATACAATGTACAAACAATACAGCACAATCATACAAGTCATGCATATATACAATGTATAAACAATACAGCACAATCATACAAGTCATGCATATATACAATGTATAAACAATACAGAACATTCATACAATGCTAATCTTTCTTACATAAAATCATATAAAGCATATGTTGCTCATATGATGAGTCTTCTAGTTGTCACTTATGGAGTATTCTTCTATTCTACATATGATTATATACAGTGCAACCTCTCCGGAGCGGCCCTCTCTTCAGCAGCAATCTCTCTTCAACGACAGTATCAATTTTCCACTTATAAGCATATACTACTAATTTAACCTTTCTAGAGCAACAACCTCTCTACTCCAACAGTATCAATTTTCCACTAATAAGCATATACTACCAATCTAACCTTTCTAGAGCAACAACCTCTCTACTCCAACAGTATCAATTTTCCACTTATAAGCATATACTACTAATTTAACCTTTCTAGAGCAACAACCTCTCTACTCCAACAGTATCAATTTTCCACTTATAAGCATATACTACCAATCTAAGCTTTCTAGAGCAACAACCTCTCTACTCCAACAGTATCAATTTTCCATTTATAAGCATATACTACTAATTTAACCTTTCTTGAGCAACAACATCTCTACTCCAACAGTATCAATTTTCCACTTATAAGCATATACTACTAATTATAATTATTAATACTAACCACTGCAAATTTTGACACAACCATATATACCAAGAAAATTCTCGTTGGTTTGGTGTGGACTATTTTTGGTAGATTGCATACAGATATCTGTAGATACAGTGAAAACTCAATAATAAGACCACCATTGGGACCCTTGAAAACTTGTCTTGATATTGAGGCGGTCTTATTATCGAGGTTGTCTTTAAGTGAGGTTTTACTGTACATGTATGTTCGCAGTTCTGTTTCTTGGAATGTTTATGCATTGCTGGCTTCGAAGTCTTTGCTTTATAATCTGTTGCTGAGTCTGCGTATACTAAAAGTTACTAACTATTGGTTGAAGAAATATAATATTTTGTTCAAATGCAAGAATCCATCAAGAAGGCAACATCACGAAGGCCTCTTAATTCATATGTTGACCATGTTTGCTTTCATTTGACGGATTATATCATTATGTTGTTCGGTATCACGTGTTTACATATCAATAATAATATCACCATTGGTTCTGAAGAAAGTCCGACTTATTAGTGAGATGGTCTTAATCATTAGGTAGTCTTAAAGTAAAGTTATTCTGTAATGCAAAATGCGTATGCAGTTACCATTGCACCTCGTTCATTTTACAAACTTCAAGCCGAATACTTGGTTTCATCCGAAATAAACATCAGGTCCCCGGATGTGTCGAATTTGAATTTGCTATTCGAAACCATGTATAATTCGAAATAAAATTTCCGACCCGATGTATTCGAATGAACGAGGTCCGATTGTACTTGCAATTGCATTGCCAACAATGCCAAAGATTCAAGCGTAAACAGGGTTGTATTATTGTTCTCGCATTTCAGTTCCGAAGACCACAAGTTAGTTTCGATAGAAGAACGACCGACCTCTCAAGCGCCCTCAGAACCGACAGAATAAGCAAAGTTTCATTGAATGATTCTAGAGAGTCAAATTTGACGTCAACTACAACATTTTCTCGCAGCAAAGAGTACTCTTGACAGAGTATTTGTGAATAAGGACGAGGTTTTAATGTTGCTGTGTCTGTGATATTAAAATATTAAAACATTCGTGTGTGCAAAGATCTATAAGATGTGTTCATAAGTGTGTGTAGTTTTAGAGTTTATACTGTATGACTTGTTCAATGGCTAAAGGTGGTATGTACATTATATGTTTGAAGTGGCCTTATACTTAGTCCATGTGGAAACATAATGCAAATACGAAATTCGATAACATTGCCAGAAATCCCAAGCATCGCTGGCTTATTGTTGAAATTGTATCCCTTGAAAAAACGTTCTCGGCGGTATCGATTTGTCAGTCCGCTCAATTTGTGGCTATAGAAATATAGAGTAAACAGTTTTTTAAATTATCATAATGGTTTTGTTATTTAATTCACATAATTCAGTGACTGAGTTGTCCACAATTTGCTTTTATTTTTGCCATTTCGTTACCTTAGAAGTATCTTAACTTTATATATTGTGCGGGGGGTTTGATTGCGTTTATAGGACGGTGCCACGGTCCCTGATTTGATTCCGTAACGAAAATATAAACCGTAAATGTATATTAATAAACGTCAAAATAGCTCGAGATTAGCTAACCTAAGCACAAAGTGCTCAAGGGTGAGATTCTGTGATCGCCCTGTGTCCGTCGTTCGTCGTCAACCGTCAGTCGTCAACAGCTTGTGAGAAGACCTTCATGAAACTGTGTCAGAATGTTTGTCTCTATGAAATCAAGGCCAACTTCTAAGCTGAGTCACTAGGGGTAACAAACTAACATTCTATATAAAAGCTTATGAAAAACTTGTTTGTATTGACACCAGATATAATAACAATGTAAATGTTTACCATCAGGCCATATTGAGCAGTGGTACTCATGTGAGTGAGCCTGGGCCATCACGGCCCTCTTATTTATTATGTTGTCTGTTATGTTCAAAGACTTCGTACTTCAGAACAATAAGCTTTCCTTTACTTATAAAATGCAACTATATTTTGATATATTCATGTATTTTCAGAACGGTTTATTCCGGATTGTGTTGTTATACGTAAACACAAGACCACAGGAGATTATCACGACTTCTCTGTCTTTATTCCTTATAGAGTTCTCTCCCTGTATCCCTTCTATATGTTTATGTAGCGTTAGATTCCTTGTACTATATACATGTACACATTTACTATAGAAGGGATAAAGGGAGATAACGCGTGACAATCTCCTATGCTCAAAACCATTGTTCCCCAACAATAACATGATTCCCGCGCAAACAGCGGGACGGATCCATTTAATGTAAAATGACAATACAGTACTTTACCCGTGTTTCATTTGACCAGTAAACATGGAGGAAAAATAACTTATAAAAGCGACATAGATCATAATAGCATTATGTCTACTGGTAAGAAATGAGATGGAAAAAATGAGGTTTATATTGACGCATAAGAAACTTATGGCACACCCTGAGTTTGGTGTTGACTCTCCCTAAATCTATTTATAGTCATGTTTGTAACTATAACGTTATTGTTTGGGGCACCGCACAATATTTTTTCTTGGATAGCATCTGCGTTTCTGCTGTTCCGATATATTTTACTGACATTGAATTGAATGCGGCTTTTATTCGGAAATAACCGAACTACGCCAAGGACAATAAGTTCTTGAAACAATCTGCGTAGTGATATATAGTACTATGCAAATTATATGTTACCAAAATAATCGTTTATATATAAGGCCATCCTTGAAAAATCATTTGTTTGGCATAAAACTACCCGGAATTTAGTATTATAATTCTCTGACGATTTCTTTGTTATTTACTGCCGTCAAATATCATTTGAGAAAATATCCTCAACGTCATCCCATGCAAAATGTGAATTTTGAACATACAAGTTTTGTTTAGCGCGGGACCAGCCTGCTCAGAAATTGCTCAGATCACGTGAGATTGTCACGAGTTATCTCCCTTTATCCCTTCTAGAGTTCTGCCCTTTTTAACCCTTCTATAGTATATAGCATTAAGCTCCTTGTAACTATAAAAGGAATAAAGGGAGAGAACTATAGAAGGGATAAAGGGAGAGAACTCGTGACAATCTCCTGTGCTCAGATTTCACATTTTTGCGCTCTTGTGTATATATATTAACTGTACCTGTATGTAAATAGTTTGTCAATATTACTTCATTGAGCATGTGTAATATTTACATATAATCACACATGTATATCAAGAAATAAACGTCTCCATGCCTTGTGTGAACCGTATTGTTTCTTATCACCAAGTTTATAAGAAACACAAAAAAATGTAAAATAAAAAATATGAACTATTCCTTCTCGTCGCCGATTACGGACAACTTCTTCCAGGATACCAACATGGTATGTAAGTTGTACTTGCCCGACGCGGCCATTACTTGCAGTGTCCGTTTGCCGTATATCGAAGGTTGTGCTATCCTCGCACCGCTATAACATATAGAGTGACCTTGATCTTCCATATAAATATTTTGGACTTAATACAATCGTTTAAAAATGTTTGTTTCAAGTTTACCGACCTACCCCATTATTTGCCCCGACCCTCGAACATTGTTTCGCGTATCAACATTATTTTTTCTTTTTGGTAAAATTTCTGTGTGAATTTTTCTTTAGGTTCATATTTTTGCCCAGTTATTAGACGCTTTACGAGTATTCCAACTACAGAGAATTATATTCCCCTTGATTAAACATTATCCATGTTAAAAGGGAAAGGGGATTTGTCTTTTAACATATATTCATTAAAATATATGTTTAATTTGCTTCGTTTGAAAGCTATTTTTTGGGGCATGAAACCGTAAACAATTTTTTTTTAAGCCTAAGGTTAATTGATATCCATTGTCTTTCACGACTCAGTGAACCGATCCTATCTCAGGTCGTATGTTCCGAAACGAACACTTAAAGTGACGAAAATACTGTATCATATTTCATAGATTATAAAGATCTCATTAAACGGTATGTGTTGTTTTACAAATTTTAATTACATAGTCTATACTTACTATAATGTCGTTTAATGGGACATTCTGACACATACTCCATTTAAATAATTAAGGTCATATTGTTTAAACATTGTCCGAATATTGTTATCCGAACATTGTCGCATTAATTTGTTTTGTTTGCCTACTTTGTTTGAAAGAATGGATTGATTACTCGGGTTTATGAACCTTTAGAGTTTAAAATGTTCACATGTGTTCAATTTCAGAACAATAACACTTTAGAAGGAATATGACTTAATATGTATGTCAAGGTCGAGAAATGTCGCTTTGCGTCACTTTACTTTACTTCGGTTGCTTTATTTTGATTGTGAAACAAGTTTACAACATACTCGATGTCCACTTCCTGTGTTACTAACGAGTACTCACTCCTAACTTAGAATGTGTGACTTTCGCGGTTCTACCTCGCCCAAGGCAAGATTCAAACCTAGGACCTTCTGATCATGGGTCATACACTCAACTTGTGCCGCCTAAATTAGTAACTTATTCTGGAAACCGACGACAAAAAAATGATACCGTTTCGTTTAACTTAAATTTTATTTTAATTCCAGTCACTAACAGAAACCTTCGGTTTTTCTCTCTCCTCTATTTTCCTTATGTAGTATAATTGATAGTGCAGACAATGCTATGGGACTGTCTATCTTAGACCACGTGCACTACAACGATATAGACGGTTGAAATGGAGGCCGCTGATTGGACGGATTGCGGTGAGCGTGGTCTAAGAAAATATAGTATAGAAGGAATATTGAAGGGGAGAGAACTCGTGGTAATCTCCTGTGGTTTTATGTATTAAAAACATTTCAAAAGTTTAAATGCTTTTTTCAAAGAATTATAATGGAAAATACGAGCTGATAAGTATGTATGTATTTATTGTCCAATCGACATTTTGTTTTAAACACGAACAAACATGAAATAGTATAATAAATAACTAACAAGTTATAAATTGTAGATAAATTAAACAAATAAATAAATTATTCTTTAATAAATAAATTAAACAAATAAATAAATTATTCTTTAATAAATAAATTAAACAAATAAATAAATTATTCTTTAATAAATAAATTAAACAAATAAATAATGCTTAATAAATAAACAACATATCAATAAATAATTCAACACATTGAAATAGAGTAAGAACGAAAACCTATGGAAAGTTTCCCTTTTCTCTTCCAAAATATCAAACCGTCATAAATTCATCTCTCTAAATTCATCTGTTTTAACAGAATTTCCATTTCTTTCGTGTTGCTTAAGACAAACTAGCAACTGTCCAATGACACAGTAAAACCTCAACATTAAGACCATCTTTGATACTGAAGAACGTTTGTCGTGAGGTGGACTGATTATCGAGTTAAATATTGAAGCACAAACTTGTCACAGTCTAAAGCTGTTAAACTTTAAGTCAGAAGATCACAAGGTTACACCGAAACATACGAGTATACTATTTATTTCATGCTTCATTTTTTTACTCGCTAATTCCATCAAATATCACCGTTGAATGCCTAATATTTTACATGACGTCACTTATATGACGTCATTATAGCACTTATAATTTCATTGTAAATTATCGGATAATAATTTACCGTTATTCCGCGGAAAACCATAGGAAAACATTAAAAAAAATGCGTGAAAAAACGGTGTTTTTTTCCTTATGGTGGTCTAAAATTGGAGGTGTTCTTGAAGAGAAGTTTTAGTGTATATGAACATTTTTGTTAAATTCATGATTTCACGCTGTGGCGTACCACGACAGTCAAAGTCTAAAAATGTTCTTATTAGCAGCCGTAAAATTCTTAGGAAAGCACACTAGAGATAATTATTCTTCAAAGAAAACTCATTTATCAACTACTACTGTTATATTCATTTATCACAAAACATTTTTGAAAAACCCATATTAATGCTTATTTTAAGTCAGTCTTGGCAATGATTTTGCGATTTTGCGAAAAAAATCATTCGAAAAGACACAACAATAAAACAAATCAACAACAACAACAACAAAATATGACCTAATACACAACAACAACAATAACAACATTTGCACCAAATATCGTGCAGAAATGCACTAAAACATTATCTTAGCTGTAAGATCGAAACTGAAGACACAGTATGAGTTCCTCAAAGATTCTAAACGAAGACAAACATTTACATGTACGTAAGTAAACTGACTTTCCTATGGTGGCATATTTCTGCCACCAGTTAACTACTTAATTAACTAGATAATTATCTGGTTATCACGTTAACTAGATATCTTGGTTACTTAACTTGTTAACCACTTAATTAACTAGAAAAGTATGTAGTACATGTAGATACTTATCGCGTTAACTACTTAACAGTTAACTAATATGTTGTAGCTAATGCGTCACCTAGCTAGTTAACTAGATAATTATGTCGTTAACTAGATACTTATCTCGTTAACCACTTAATCAACTAGATAAGTATGTAGTTAACTAGATATTTATCGCGTTACCTACTTAACACTTATCTAAAATAGATTGTCCGTACTGGCTTTAAGTGGGTAAGTGGTGGCAATTGTGGGCACTATCAGACACATTTTCGTGTTCAGATATTTATCTGGTATGAAAATTTATCCCGATACTTATCTAGCTAACCATTAATTATTTAGTTAATTAAGTAGTTATCTAGTTTCCCTTACTTGATAACCAAACAGTTATCTAGTTAATTAAGTAGTTAACTGGTGGCAGAAATATGTCACCATACTTTCCTATACTTTCGTACATTATCTTAAAACTTATTTTTACAGCATTCATTATATTATATCTTGATCGTTAATAAAACTGTTTGTTCAACACCATTGTACGACTTACAAAATCGAGTTTGAAATTACGACTCCAAAGTTCACGTGTATGCCAAGGTGTTTAAATGAGCGAAAAGCACGGACAAAAACTCTACGGCAAATATTTGAAACAGAAACTGCATTGTGAGTTGCAAGAAAGTTATTTGTAATCAAATAGTTCCATCACCAGTTATGCTCATCTTTCCAATCGTTTGTGAAGTTCAAGTCATCATACGTATAATCAACATCATTTCTCACACCCGGATAGTATGTCTTTTGTCTTGTTAATCTATCAGTCCTCTGCTGTAAAGTTCCATTAAATCTTAATGGCAAAGAAAGGAATGTTTTATTTCTCCATGGCATTGCATATTGCTCAAAACCGTTCACCGTGTTACGTCCAGGAAGATTATTGTGCGTTTTCGATTTCATATTGTACTTTTCGTATATTTCTCTAGCTAGTTTTGAACTCTTTCGCGTTAAATCCTTGTTGTCATTCACTTCCGCTTGCTCAGCGTGTGACGTCATATTGTTTTCAATCGCGCGCATGGCGGAAGTTCTACGTTTATAAGCTTGGTGAATATCCATCCCATTTTGCACAACCACGCCATTTGGTGAAGGTGGCAGAGTGGTTTTGGTTCGGACAATTCCATCGCGGCTTCTGTCACTTTTACTTCGTGTTTGTTGACGTGATATCGGCGTATACTCGTCTGGTGCGTGACTATACGAGAACTTCACGGACGGAAGTGTAGGACTTGCCATTTCTGTCCGCGGGCTTGCGTCACCCTGAAATAACAACAGTTTAAGTTGCTGCACAAACATTGTTTGGATTGTTAATTTATTAAAAATAAACAGAAAGCTCAGTAATGAGACCAACAGTTTTCTTTGAATGTCGATCTTATTGATGTGGTGGTAAGATTATTGACTTGGAATCAGAATTGAAAACTGGTCCATGAGTATATAATCTTACTAACACGGTGGTCTTAATTTTGAGGTGGTCTTTAAATTTCCCTGATCAATGAAGTAACAATGTTGTCTGTCCTATGTTCTTGTACATGGAAACGAATTAACTCTCATTTCACCAATTCGCCGATTCATATGATTAATATCAACATTTCAAAACTTGAAACATAAAGTGACACATTTCTGCCACAAAATTATCTCCCTTTACCCATTCTATATTTACCTCCCTTTATCCCTTCTGTAGTATGGATATATAGCGTTAGACTCCTTGTATATACTGTAGAAGGTATAGAGGGAGAGAACTCTAGAAGGGATGAAGGGAGAGAACTCTAGAAGGGGTGAAGGGATAGGAACCGTGACAATCTCCCAAAGGTTAGACGGTAGGGAGGTCTATTATTGTATGAAATGATGGCAATAATCGAATTTAAGTTGTAAACTCCATAACTATACATGCATTATTTTCATTAGTCTTTGGATTGAAATGAACTCTTAACATATTTCCGCGAGTGGCAAACTCACACGTGTTATAATAATTCAACTGAAAAGGAACTTTCAAAATTATCGCAGAAGACATTCATAACTTGATCGCTTTAAAATAAGGCATGTAAGAATTGTCGGTAAATACAGCGCTGTTGCTATCTTACTGGGTGCAATTCACGACTGTCCCTTTTGAAATATGTATTGGTCAAAAGTGCTAACCCCCAGTGTTATATCAAAATGCTACTGGTTACATCTACTGTTGATTTTGATTGCAGTAAGAATGATAAGATTTATACTTCATGTGAATATAGCTATCACACAATGTTCATAATTTTATAAACTTGTCAAAATCACTTCAGATCACTTTATCATAATGTAGGGAAGATTCTCAAAGTACAAGATAGCAGGTGAGCTCTTTTGACCAGTACGCCTGTATTGTGTACGTTGTAATGAGAATGCACTAATTTATCATGATTTCACGGTTTTTCGACTGAATGAGAAAAAATCCGATAGAAATTGTTTATAGACGTGAACTTGATCAGATAGTGTCGTGTTTGTCCTAAACCTAATTATAACAACATACGAGTATATCGAATGAACTGTTACTGAAATTATCTAATGTGTAAGTAATCCTTGAATTCGGATACAGTAAGCCGATACCTATATTCCGATAGAATGTCACTTATTTTTTAGATATTTAGGAAATGTCCATTCGAGCAGAAAATGATCATGCAAAGGAAATCGGTGAAAAAACAATTAAACTGGTGTTAGGTGACATTTCATGGCTGATCTTTTAACGGTGTCAGTGGACGCTCGTGTCTTAGTGCAAATATTTGGTGCACTCTAATTTGAATAATTGAACCCCCACCATAAATAAATGAAAATGTGCAATAACATGTTTTAGGCTTGTTTAGGCCGTCATGGTAACAAAATGCTAACATTTTGATTCATAAACTGACCAGTGATAAACGGTACATATAACTTGTAAAATTAACGTTATCCTGGCCTTTATGCATGATTATTTCAATATCCGCGAGCGAATCTTGTTCGGCGTAGCCGTAGTAACATGGTTTTGCGATTTGCATTTCAGTGTTGTGTAAACCAATCAAATATTACGTTAACCACCAAGGCAATTTCTCTTCAACCGAACAAAGTTTGTAACATTGACGCTGATTGGTTAACCTTTCGATCAAGGGTACGTTACCTTACCGAAATCCACTGAATTTCGGTGAATTTACCGAAATCCATTTTGGATCTAGAGTGAACAGCAATCGTAACATCTCGGCATTTTTTATGTTGCACAACAAATCTTTACCTTCAAATTGCACCAACCATCTTTTTTCAAGATATTTCTTGTTTGGATTTCCAGTTAAATCTCCCTAAAGACCACCTCAATAATAAGACCACCTCAAAATTAAGAACACATTTTTCAAGTCTATTTTCACCTTTTTACTCTTTATTCAACTTTTACTGTATACTAATAGATGCCAAGAAGATCAGATTAATTCTAACAAAGCTCTAACCATTGGTACAGTATATAGTTTCATTCAGTTTCGTAAATATGTCTGCACTGAGTATTGTAAATCGCTTTATTTTCGCGACAACAGAGACTCGCGAATTCAAAATTATAGCGAAATTATTTGGTGCATATCCGAAATTGTGTATACTCTGTTATGTAATACAAGCGATGTGAGCGTATAACGATTTGATCTGTGAATAGATGTTCAAACAACATCACAAACTATTTCCGTCTTAATTTCGCGATGGATGAAAGACGCGAATTCATCATTTCGCGAAATACTTCAGGGCTAGACTTTCGCGAAAATTTAATGTCGCGAAAATAAAGTGATTTACAGAAGTCTTAACAAAATTAAAATATACAAATTTTACAACGAATGTGAAATAAGTTTACAACTTGTATTTCAATCACTGTCGATGCTAGGTTTCTGGGTGACTAACCAGTACGCTCACCTAACTCAAGGACTATAAAGTGCATGGCTCAACCTGGCCACAGGCGGGACTCGAACCAACGACGTTATAAATTTGATACTATTAAGTGCTGCGTTCGGTATTGAAACAACATCATCAACCTCCCGTTGTGTGTCAGGAGTCCGGACAGTTGTATCAAGCTATTTGAATGGTGTTGTTTTTTTAAGCAACGATTGGTTGTCTTAAACCTACCAGCGCAGTTTTCGTATTGTCAGCATTCTGCCATTTTGTTGTGCCCGATGGTTCTGGTGTTAGCTCAGCAATGGTCACGCGGCATATATTCCCATTCTCCATAAATACACTCACATTCTGTCGCCAGTTCTCAATGAATTTACGTTTTGTTGAACTTAAATTTTCCATTACGGCGTCTTCTTTACATAAACTATTGTATTTCATGTTGCAGTTAATTTACGACAGCAAAATTTCACTCAATCACAATCCACGTTGTATGGAAATCGAAGTTGCTTTCCTGTATCTCCAAGCATCGAGGAATTTTAAATTTTCCCAACAGCAAGAAATAATTATTTCGCTATAACTAAACGTCCATATAAAAATGTAATTCACAATGAAGGCAGTTTTAAAACATTCATTAAAAAGAATGCATTTAAGCCTCTGTGTGGTATATATTTATTTCACCATCATATCACGAAGTACACATGTCCTCTCGTTTGTCGTTTTGGTTGACACATATCGTTTTATAAACCCTTTCCACTAATTAAATCTTAACACGGGTTTTCACACTGCAATCCGTATCCAAGCATTTTTTTGTAAAAATACGCGAAATTTTCTTTCTATCATGTTAACAGTTTTCACTTGACTTGTTCAACCTTATTCAAATTCTGAAAAATAAAAAATCTAATTATTGTTGTATTAATTAGACAAACACTTTGATACTAATTCGTTCGTTCATATCCACCGTCCTATCTTGACACCTATACTTTATTCTCGTGTTCTTGTCTAAAAATAAGTATCGTTTATCGTTTCTGTCGACTTAAAATAAAATGTGTCCTTTGTTTTACACCTTAACTTGAACGAATTATTTACCCGCGGTATGTGTTGCCAACATTGCATGCATTGTATTTATACACCGTTAACTTAAAACTCTTTTTGTTATTTCGCGTCTTAATTACCCAACACTCGTTTTATTTTGGAACACTTGGTTAATTAACTACCACAATATACATTCTAACCGTTTGATTGTGTATTACCCATCTGGAAAACAATAAATCTAATCTACAATGGACAATACAGCGATCAGAGTTCACGATTGACAAATATTTATTCCCTATCAACAAAATATATAGTTTCCATTTAAGGATAGATTAATTCTGTGTCTAATCTTTTTAAATCTAATTGCTGTCAGAATAAATTATACACTAAATTAGATACGTTATCTCTATACATACAGGATGCCAACTGGTATTTATGTATACGAAGGTTGCTTACGTGAAATATTAATTTTAAAGAACGCGTCGCTCAAATAAATCCGAGTCACTTTAACTTTGATTAATGAATTCCTTCTCCTTACTCATAACTTTCTGTGACTTCTTAATATGTGTAGAAAGTTACACACTGATGAGGTTTGTCCGTCTTATTCCGATGATAAATCCATTTTTGTCATGAGCTCACTTCTTTAATATACAAACAAATCTCTTTATCATTTCGTCTTATTCACTACTGTGCATTCAAGTGGACTTCATATTGATAATTATATGCAGTGCAATGTATATATATAGTTATGTAGTATAATGCAGTTTTGACCTAAGATTGACCGGGACATACTGGAGATTACGGAATTCGGGTATTAGCCACATCCATATACGGATTAAGCGTATTCATAATACTAATCCATGTAGATCAGAATATATAAGCAGACAATTGCATTAGGACTTAACTTGATTTTAACAAGACGTGTATAGGAACATTTGACGGATCAGGAATTTTACCTACAGGAACTTTTAAGTCCACCCACTTTCAATAAAGACAAGCACGCCCGACTAGCTCAGTTGGTAAAACGCTAGACTGTCACTTGGCAGATCCGGGTTCGATTACCGGGTTGGGCAGGTTATGTTATTTCAAGAAATTGGCTACGGTCATGTCCTCCATATGTGGAGAAGTTGTCAGTTGTTTGTAGAAGAGAAAGTTACTGGTTGATTCATTAATTCCAGGAAAACTGGTTAGATCAACTGACTGCAGTATATGACTGATTTTATTTTTGAAAAATAACGGCGTAAAACCCGCTGAAAATAAACAAATCAATAAAGGTTCGGTCACATAAACGGTGTACGCTGACCATTCTCTCGTCTGCTTGAAGTATTCGCTAATTTTCCTTTCCATTATAAGTCTCTATCACTTGTCTAAGAAATGGTTTTCATCGGTTGTATACAATAAAACTTCCCTTTACATCAACCTGGAAAACAAGACGACCTCATAAATACGCCCGTATTTTCATGGACCAGTTTTTAAATTGTTCTTCCATATTTTAACTCGATAATCAAACTACCTTAAAACTCAGACCAGATTTGCAACGGAACCAAGTGTGGCCTTATTAAAGAGGGTTTACTGTAGTACAAGCATGATACTCAGCGAAGATTTGAGTTTTACTGTAGTACAAGCATGCTACTCAGTTGAGATTTGAGTTTTGCTGAAGTACAAGCATGATACTCAGTTGAGATTTGAGTTTTGCTATAGTGCAAGCATGCTACTCAGCGGAGATTTGAGTTTTACTGTAGTGCAAGCATGCTACTCAGCGGAGATTTGAGTTTTACTGTAGTGCAAGCAAGATACTCAGCGGAGATTTGAGTTTTACTGTAGTGCAAGCATGCTACTCAGCGGAGATTTGAGTTTTACTGTAGTGCAAGCATGATACTCAGCGGAGATTTGAGTTTTACTGTAGTGCAAGCATGCTACTCAGCGGAGATTTGAGTTTTGCTGTAGTGCAAGCATGCTACTCAGCGGAGATTTGAGTTTTACTGTAGTGCAAGCATGCTACTCAGCGGAGATTTGAGTTTTGCTGTAGTGCAAGCATGCTACTCAGCGGAGATTTGAGTTTTGCTGTAGTGCAAGCATGCTAATCAGCGAAGATTTGAGTTTTACTGTAGTGCAAGCATGCTACTCAGCGGAGATTTGAGTTTTACTGTAGTGCAAGCATGCTACTCAGCGGAGATTTGAGTTTTGCTGTAGTGCAAGCATGCTAATCAGCGAAGATTTGAGTTTTACTGTAGTGCAAGCATGCTACTCAGCGGAGATTTGAGTTTTACTGTAGTGCAAGCATGCTACTCAGCGGAGATTTGAGTTTTACTGTAGTGCAAGCATGCTACTCAGCGGAGATTTGAGTTTTACTACAGTGCAAGCATGCTAATCAGCGGAGATTTGAGTTTTACTACAGTGCAAGCATGATACTCAGCGGAGATTTGAGTTTTACTACAGTGCAAGCATGCTACTCAGCGGAGATTTGAGTTTTACTACAGTGCAAGCATGCTACTCAGCGGAGATTTGAGTTTTACTACAGTGCTAGCATGCTACTCAGCGGAGATTTGAGTTTTACTACAGTGCTAGCATGCTACTCAGCGGAGATTTGAGTTTTACTACAGTGCTAGCATGCTAATCAGCGGAGATTTGAGTTTTACTACAGTGCTAGCATGCTACTCAGCGGAGATTTGAGTTTTACTACAGTGCTAGCATGCTACTCAGCGGAGATTTGAGTTTTACTACAGTGCTAGCATGCTAATCAGCGGAGATTTGAGTTTTACTACAGTGCAAGCATGCTAATCAGCGGAGATTTGAGTTTTACTACAGTGCAAGCATGCTACTCAGCGGAGATTTGAGTTTTACTACAGTGCTAGCATGCTTCTCAGCGGAGATTTGAGTTTTACTACAGTGCTAGCATGCTAATCAGCGGAGATTTGAGTTTTACTACAGTGCTAGCATGCTACTCAGCGGAGATTTGAGTTTTACTACAGTGCTAGCATGCTACTCAGCGGAGATTTGAGTTTTACTACAGTGCTAGCATGCTAATCAGCGGAGATTTGAGTTTTACTACAGTGCAAGCATGCTAATCAGCGGAGATTTGAGTTTTACTACAGTGCAAGCATGCTACTCAGCGGAGATTTGAGTTTTACTACAGTGCTAGCATGCTACTCAGCGGAGATTTGAGTTTTACTACAGTGCAAGCATGCTACTCAGTGGAGATTTGAGTTTTACTACAGTGCAAGCATGCTACTCAGTGGAGATTTGAGTTTTACTACAGTGCAAGCATGCTACTCAGTGGAGATTTGAGTTTTACTACAGTGCAAGCATGCTACTCAGTGGAGATTTGAGTTTTACTACAGTGCAAGCATGCTACTCAGTGGAGATTTGAGTTTTACTACAGTGCAAGCATGCTACTCAGCGGAGATTTGAGTTTTACTACAGTGCAAGCATGCTACTCAGTGGAGATTTGAGTTTTACTACAGTGCTAGCATGCTACTCAGTGGAGATTTGAGTTTTACTACAGTGCTAGCATGCTACTCAGCGGAGATTTGAGTTTTACTACAGTGCTAGCATGCTACTCAGCGGAGATTTGAGTTTTACTACAGTGCAAGCATGCTACTCAGTGGAGATTTGAGTTTTACTACAGTGCAAGCATGCTACTCAGTGGAGATTTGAGTTTTGCTGAAGCAAACAAGAACAACATGTATTTGAGTGACAGACAATGTCGTTCTAGTCAAACATTAGGAAACTATTAACTGTAAAACAGTTCCATTGTTAAAGTATGGTACGAATCCATATTTCTATGAAAGTTTTGTTATAAATCAAACAAGTCATTGCTTCATTCAGACTTCAAGGAATTAATCGATACAATTTAAATGTCATTTCCTTGCTCATCGATCGTTGGTATAAGAGGATTAAAAAATGACTATTTAGAAAAGTCTGATTGTTGTTATACTTCCATTTTTATTCAATTTACTAAACATAGTGTGGTGAACTAAAAGCAGTATCTGATTACAAACTTTGTATTGCTTTTTCAATCAGGCTTTTCTGAATAGTAATTACTTTTATTCCACTTTTACCATCGACCGATGAGCAAGGAAATGGCAATTAAATCGTATCGATATTTGGATATCTCTGAACGTTAATGGTTCTTATTCACTTTAGTATTCGACTTCAAAAGCATTGATTTGAATGCTATGTACAATACGTATGTATATGCTAGTACCTTGGAATAACGGTACGTCCATCAACTTGGCAAACTCATAGTATGTTCTCAACTTGGACCCACATTTTTATCAGCTGAGAGGGTATTTCCTCTATATCAAACACTCAAACGAAATTTTCATAAATCTCAAATTTACGTAAAATAAAATATAATACAGTAAAACCTCACTTTAAGACAACCTAAAAATTAAGAACAATTTTTTCAAGTCCATTTTTACTGTTTTGCTCTACATTCAACCTCAATATTATGATCAACGTAATAAAAATACCAGTTTTCAAGGGTCACAAATGGTGGTCTTATTATTGGGGTTTTACTGTATTTAGTGTTTAATATCAGAATGCTAATGTATTTGTATTTGCTTCACTTTAAAATAGAAACAACTAACTTATTTCACACTTTATGATCTTAACATCTTTAGATAGATGCTAAAATGTCGAACATTGCAAAACTAAACTAATTTTTTTCGAAATAAATGCGTTCGATATGAAATACAGTAACATTTCAATAATAAGACCACCATTGGGACCCTTGAAACTGGTCTTCTTATTGAGGTGGTCTTAATATATTTCTATGTGCAAAACTCGATCAGGTAAGATCGTCGATAGCGATCGTATATATATGTGTTTACAAGGGAGACAATTTTAAGGGAGCCCAATTCAATTTTGTCTTGCGTTTTTAAAATAATAGAGTTGGAAATACATTTGTCTATACCGAATGTACATGGTATTCTAATGTGTTGACAAAATATATCTGGACCAAACCAACGGACGCCAGTTCTTTTTGAATGTCAAATAAATAGTTTACCCATGTTTAAGGAATGTGTAATACATGTAGTTGCCAATATAAAAGCCTGGAACACAACGTGTTTCTTTGAATAAATGTTACGAAACAAAGAAAAAACGTAGAACAATATACTTCAAATGGACAGAAACGTCATATACTTACGCTAATTACAATGGTAAACAATTGTATTTAGAATATGAATAATTAAAAAGGCTGCGCCTTAAAGATATTGCCAAACTTTCTCGGACTATTTAATTTCTATTGGACCAGAGAATTTACAAACTTTAAGTTCTTCGGAGGTTTATATCCCATATAAAATTAGTGACCAGAAAACATGAAATTGTCAAAGTCATGATGGAATATACATTACGTTTTGTTTTCATTTTTCTGTTTTTGCGATTAGCATTATCAAGCAATCAAGGTATGCGTTTTATTTGCTTATTTCTCTGTAGCATGTAATCGCAAATTGTAAAACAGATATACATGTGACACAGTTTAAACTATATGTATATGCTCAATTTTATTCAATATTCTGACCCAAAAGTTGTACAGTCGGACCTGGTTTATTCGACAACCTTCAATCCGAATACAGTGAAATCTCAATAATAAGACCACCATTGGGACTCTTGCAAACTGGTCTTCTTATTGAGGTGGTCTTTAAGTGAGGTTATACTGGACAAGGTTTGGCATCATCCGAAACAAAGACCATGCCCCGATGAATCTTCTTAGACTCTTCTTAGATTTCTAACTGAAATGAGCTATTCGAAACGACTTATTATTGAAAATAAAATTTCGGATCCGATCAATTCGAATGAACGAGGTCCGACTGTGTATTCAATCCGAAGATCGTCATGCGTTCAAACAATCCGTGCTGTTTCTGTGAAGTTTCAAGGTTTTTAAAGGGAACAGGAAAGTGTGACTGAAGGAACTATCATGGTGCTAAAATATGTTAAGGATATTCATAATCCTACATTAAGTTCAACATGACATGATCATTAAATTGGATCTGTGGTATTACTAAAGGCTTTATGCGTCAAATTCTCTGTATTGCCTTATAATATTACCCGGCATTCATGTATATCCGTTCACCGTGGCCAACGGCAAAGTACGGTATTTTCGGCATTTAATGCTGACCCAGCTATAGGCCTACTTCGTTTTATCAATGTTTGAAGACACTGTAGAACTGAATGAGTGTTCGTTCGTTTATTTCATTTTACTTTACTTATGATTTACTGAATGACTTTCCAGGTATAGATTTTGATGTTGACCTTGACATTCAGAACAGCTGGGACAATTTGACCGAAATCAGAATATCGGATCGTCTAGTATTTGAATTAGCGATCACAGTTCCGAATGGCTCCTACAGTCTGACGTCATCAATCTACGGAAGTGACGACATATTTACAATATGTAACGTTGAAGTGGTCAGTGTAGGATCGAACTTTGTTGGCATACAACCTACTGATTTTACGCCCAACATCACGTCAGTAAATGAAGCTAACGGAATTGTGTTGCCATATGCGGTAAATATAAATGACTACTCAGTATAATATGGAATGGGGCTTTAAGTCACATAAATGACCCGGGTCCAACTATCCCAGCTATAAGGGTTGAGGGCGTCCAGGGGCGTTGCTAGGCCTTTTTGAAGTGTACGCAAAATTGGGGTTCAAAGGGGCGGTTGACGTTTTCATAGCAGAGAAACCTATTTATATAGCAAACTCAGTTTGTATGTATACTGCAGGGAATAAAAAGCGTTCGTTCAAATATAAGGTAAACGAAACTCTATCTATTGTATATTTTGAACTGTTAACGTATCACGAATTTGAAATACACGGCCTGCAAACGCTTCACCCCCATTGCCGCTCAGTTGTTATTTGATGTTTAGCCTCTAATATTTTTTTTGTTCCGATGACGAATTGTACGCACGGGAGTATTGTGCGTTACGGCAGCTACGCCACTGAACACTCTCAGACGCACGCCTGAGTAAAACCACGCCCCTTCCGTAAGCCAGCTGGATGTCTTACCCACTTACACATTATATATCTTGCTGGGATTGGAACGTACAGTGCTTAGGGGCGAGTAACTTGAAGTCAGTGACAATAACCACTCGACCCCAGTGGCCCCTCTATCTTTACTATCATGCAAACCTCTCTATAGTGACAACCTCTCAACAACAGTCAAAGTGTGTGTCTTCTAAAGGGTGTTGCTCTGAAAAGGTTACAAAGTATTTATATTGATGCGTAATGTCACAGAATATAGATCCTATAATGATGAAAATACTAGATCCACATTGTATGAATACAAATATTTGATATTGCGTGAATATTCCAACCTGGCGGGTTACTCTCTGATCATAAATATTCTCATATAACATTTTTGTTTTGTAGTCCAGTAGAATAGATTGTGATTTTCTTTAAAAGCCCATTGTAAACACAGTTTTCGCCTAATGTCATAAAATAACCACATTGTTTTATTTATCTAAAGTATATTCAAAAGGTCAGACATTTCTGACTAATTTTTTATGGGAACATTTACTTCCCAATTCCTAATCTGTCATAGGCAACAATATAAGCCACTGACTCGCCCTTGACCGATAAGACAGTTTGCAAAATCAGTTGTTTCCCTTTACCACAGGCCATTGGATGCCAGGCTCCAGGCGTCAGGCACCAGGCAAGTAGGCAAACAGTAACTATTATTTAACTATAGCTGGTGGCTCACCCAGGATTCGAACCTCCGAACACCCGCTCCCAAGCCGGAAAGATTAACCACCCGGGCACAGGGTGCATATTTTATTCCTTTTTATCATTTTTACAGAACAATAAAGCAAATATCGATTTCGGGACAGTGGATAATTCTGGTGCAGACACAAACAACACAGACTTCAGTGAAATCGTTGTCATCTTTGATGTTATAGTCGTTAATTCATCCAACTTTCTTCACGGTTCAATATTCTACATGTATGCAACAGCAAATCTGGACAATGTTGTTGAAATGGAAGAACACAATTTCACAGCAATCGTGCATGACTTGGTGAGTCCATTTATTCCTGAATCAAAAAATAATCTGAAGAAAGAGTTGGTTTAATTAAGCCAATTTAGAGACTTTTCTCTCATAGGAAAAGTTTATATACACGTGTATAGCAATTGTTGATTAATTAATCACTACATTCTATAATTTTATTCATAACATTATTTCAAGCCTTTTTTCCCAATTTCTAAGATTAACACGCAAACATTCCCAATTTAAAGCGTATGGGTCATCTTATGCCTCGGTCTCATTTCCGTACGATGTCCGTACGACTTATAAAATCGTACTATTCCACCAACTTTTTAAATCCGTACGGTCTCGGTACAATCGTAGCTTCTGGTCACATGCCTACGGACGTACATCGTACGATGCACGTGTGTTCGAACGGCGCCCGTACGGTGTCCGCACGTTGACCGTGCGACTCCCCTGCTTTAGTCGTGCAAGCTCTTACGGGTCTCGCGGTGTTCCAAATCCGCACGGACATCGTGCGATGCCCGTACGAGCTCTACCGGGGCCCCTGCAGTGCCCTTACGAGGACTTGCGAGCTGCTCCCGACATCGAAACTTTCTAAAAGCTCGGCGAGAACTCGGGAGCTCTTTGAAACATTTTCAGAGAGTTCCCGAGTCCTCTACTAGTGCGATTTTGCAAATTTTCGACTGAAAACTTACTCGTACGGAGCTCGTAGCGTGGATGTGACCAGAGCATTACCAAAACAGCCAAATAAACCCATTTTGGTCCAAGGCCTGCGTATTATCCCCGCACGAATATATTTCAGTACTCTATCACTCCACCCATTGCCAAGGTTATCAACACGGGACCTACACTCATTGGTGATGTGGTGAATTGGACAGTTACTCTGGATCTACAAGACGCTGTGAACAAGATACGTGTAAACGCTTGGATAAATGGGACATACGAATATCCAGCATGTGATATATATGTTGAGGAAATTGGTAAAATGTTTATATTTACTTGACGTCTTAAAACGGCTTAACACTGTTATGTAATTAATGTACATGTATGTAAAAAAAAAATTTACACTCATGTATTTAATGAGGAAGGTCAATCTTGCTGATGTATTTATTGAATGTTGGAATGTCACCCTAAATGATGAAATATCGCCTTAAATGTTGAAATATCGCCTTAAATATTGATTGCCTTAAATGTTGAAATAAAGCCGTCAATGTTGAAATATCACCGTAAATGTTGAAATATTGCCATAAATGTTGTAATTTCGCCGTAAATGTTGATTGCCTTAAATGTTGAAATATCGCCGTAAATGTTGAAATATCGCCGTAAATGTTGAAATGTCGCCGTAAATGTTGATCGCCTTAAATGTTGAAATATCGCCATAAATGTTGTAATATCGCCGTAAATGTTGATCGCCTTAAATGTTGAAATATTTCCGTAAATGTTGATTGCCTTAAATGTTGAAATATCGCCTTAAATGTTGAAATATCACCTTAAATGTTGATCTCCTTAAATGTTGTAATATCGCCGTAAATGTTGATCTCCTTAAATGTTGAAATATCGCCGTAAATGTTGATCGCCTTAAATGTTGAAATATCGCCGTAAATGTTAATTGCCTTAAATGTTGAAATATCGCCGTAAATGTTGATCGCCTTAAATGTTGTAATATCGCCGTAAATGTTGATCGCCTTAAATGTTGAAATACCACCGTAAGTGTTGAAATAATACCGTACATGTTGAAACATCACCGTAAATGTTGAAATATTGCCATAAATGTTGTAATTTCACCGTAAATGTTGAAATATCACCGTAAATGTTGATCGCCTTAAATGTTGAAATATCACCGTAAATGTTGAAACATCACCGTAAATGTTATAATATTGCCTTAAATGTTGTAATACCACCGTAAATGGTGAAATGTCACCTTAAATATTGAAATAACACTGTAAATGCATTTCAGGTCCGGCTTTCGGGTGCTTTGACAAGCGTTCAGCCGTCCTGTCGTTCTCATCTACGGTAACATCTCTAACAATTCCAACCGTGATAAACACAGGTAAACTATAATGATGGATTGAAATCGTTGTCATTATTAGTGGAGTATCATTGTTCGATATTGAACACTGGTTTTGTACTCAACACAGAAAGTACGAATCATTATTGTCCATTGTTGAACTATTACATTTAATTGCACAGTAATGAGTTCTACCAATATTGAGTGTGTTATGCGGGTTACGCTTAGATGTTGAACAAATTTTAATCGATTCACTTATTTGTTATTCCTAGCGTTTCGTATTAAGGCGACGCGACTGTCGAAAATTGCCATAGAACTATGTAGTTGTTCTACCGAACAACTAAATTAACTAATGTACATGGTTACATAAGCATATGAAACATAATTAACAACGCTGGTCTTATTTTGGTGTTTCACTGTATTTCTATTTCAGAATTCAACAAGAACCTGACAATCGCTAGTGGTACTAACATCATAATCCACGTCATTTCACATGTACCGCTCTATGTGACTACCAGTGATCAGCTGTGGGGGAATGTTGATATATATCTGGATGACAAACTGGTGTTCCCGCTATCAGAACCGGTCGTGTTAGATGATACTACCTTGACCTCGCCGGTAAGGAAATTGTAATCTGTCCGATTATCTTGTTTCTTCTATGTATCGTGTAAGATGATACACTTCATTGACCTCGCCGGTAAGGAAATTGTAATCTGTCCGGTCATCCTGTTTCTTCTTTGTATCCTGTTAGATGATAAAAGACCTTGACCTTGCCGCTTGTCCGGTCATCCTGTTTCTCCTGTGGGTAGTTATGTCAAAAAACGGACATGAGAAGGGTAGGTAGTGGTCCACACTGACTACACAGGTAAAGGTGGCACTTCATTCGCTCATGCGGCGTACGCCGGCGCACGCCGTTTTACCGGCGAACCACTCGTTTAAACCCGGCGATGTTACCCGGCGTGCTCCGCAATGCCCCGAACTGTGCCGGTCAAAGACGAGCGGCGAACGGTTATCCAATATTGCGGAAAATGTCTAGTCGGTAGGTTCTAGGGTTGTAATTGGCCGGAAACAATCATTTTAGGGTCGTTTTAGCATATTTCAATATCGTATACTTCAATAGCCATTGTTTAAAGGCACCTTATTGCTGTTAATACCGTATTAATGCCGACAAAGGATTCGGGCCCATTTCGTTTCGTACATGTATACTATTTCGTAGCCAGTCAGTGACAATATGCGTAAAAACTGATAAATAATAATAATTATGAGTTTATAACCAATTAACAGACTGGGAATTATTGCAAATCGGAGGTATATACCCCAATCATGGTTTTAGACACAACTTTTTCTCAAGAAGAAGAATTAATGCATGGAATGGTCTTCCGGAACATGTCATTTATGTCATTTATGTTGGTAACCAGCTCCAGTGTGAATAGCTTCAAAAAAATGTTGACAAATATTTCAAGAGTAAATATGGGGTTTCCGTGGCATGAGTCGATTAACCCCTTGGTCGCACTCTTTTGGATGTGGCAGCAGGTATAACAGGTATCATACCCCGATCGAGGTATTTTCGAAACAAAAGAATGTGTTATATGTTCTACAATTAAAAATATCACATGAAAATACATGGTCAGTGTAACACAACACTACACTAGAACCCTAGTCCTTTCAAAACATAATCGACCCATACCCACCTAGCCTCCCAGTTGCTGCACAGAGGGATGCTGAGTGGGCGCAGTTACTGCGAAACTCAGTGGATCTGGGTTTACTGTCCTTGGAAAGAGGTAGATCCCTATCGCAGAAATAGGGTACAGTGGTTATGCGCTTGTGGATAATATTTTCACATTCTTTTGTTCTTAAAATACCTCGATCGGTGTATTATATCCAGATTGGGGTATTTACCTCGATCGGCACTATTTCCCAGCCTGATTAACATTTTGTGATATGCAGCTATAACGATTTAATGTTATGGTTTCGTCGATTGCCATATGCACCACGACAGAAGTCAACAAAGCCGACATATTTGTTTACGCCGGAATCACTTGTTTCGCATCAAACCAAGTCACATGACCGGCGTACGCCGAATACAAGACGGCGTCAGCCGGCCGGTGTCCAATGAAGTGCCACCAAAGTGTCTGACGTCTGGTCTGAAGGTCATGAGTTCATGCCCCGGGTTAAACAAGATTTTATCCTGAACTTCACATTCCCTAAATATGGCGTCAGTATTGGTCAGTAATCTAGGAAGCAGTCATCGAGAGTGGTTAATATAAGTTGTAAGAACTTAATTGTTTCTTATTTTTTTGTAAAATACATCAAGCTGTTAAGTGACAGAACCTGTATTAGTGACACTGGTTATTAGTTTTACATTAACCTGTCCTTATCATAGGGAAACACAAGTACAATTGACAATACAATTTTAGGCTGGGACCCCGACTGTACTGGTTGATACATTGGGAACAGCGAGCACCATTGCAATAGGAGCAGGAATTGTATTTAGTATTGACGTAGGAACATCCCCCGGTGACTTGGCTGTGTTTGACGTCATCATATCTGCTGATGCGGCATTGGTTAAAGTTTGTGACGTACAACTGATGGAAATTGGTTCGAATGTGTGCATGAATAGCTACGTTAAAGTAATATATACTTCTTCCGGGTCGAATAACTTTTATGACGGTGCGAGTGTGCTGGTCGGAAGTGTTCCAAATATACGGCCCCTCGCCGACCCCACTGACCCGAATAATAAGGTAACTACATGTAGATTATTTCAGATTTGATAAAAATCAATAACTGTAAAAGACTTCATGTGAATTGGTTTCTCATAATTCGACAATTCAAAAAGTAACGTTTTAGTAATATGTAGTCATAGGTATACAGTGGAATCTCGTTGGCTCGAACTCGTCGGGACTGACAAAATTTGTTCGAGTAAAAGACGGTTCTAGTCAACCGTGGTTGTGAAATAATTAGCATGCGTGCGTAGTATGGTGGGTATATCTTATCAAAGTGTGTTTAAGTCCAAAGTAATGTATACCTCTCGTATGAATAATCATAATGAACGATAATAAATCATAAACACAAAACACATTAATAAATATACACGTATAACCATACATAATCAATAGCAACAATACTGTCTCCGGGTCCTGTAGTATCAAGCTACACGGCATAGAAAATTAAATTTTACTTACATATGACACTTTAATTGTCAATTATTGCATTAATGTACATGAAGTTACTATTTGGTAAAGATGTTATATACTGTAGATTGTTATTGTTTATAGAAAGCCAACTTATCTGCACTCACATACTGAGTAGTTTTGCACAAAACGCTTTATAATAGTCTATAGATTATGCTAGATAGGATATCGAACATTACTTTACAAGTGCGGTTCAAAACATCACAATAATATTAACAGAGTTTTAATAATTTCGAGAATATTTTTTGCACGGTTAACATTCTAACAACTTAAATCGAACAAGTAGACAGAGTATTAAACTCCATTAATAACGATATCGCTTATTGCTAAATACAGCTTATTACGATGTACCGATTATTACGATAAACCGCTTATTACGATACAAATATAACAGTCCCGGTCAGATTGCTCTATATTTCTACGGATTATAGTCCAGATAATTCTTACGGTCCAATGAATATCGTTATAAGCGGAATTTACTGTATATTCAAGGAAAATATATATATTAGCTTCCAATCATGTATTTTTTTACATTTTCTATTAATCAAACGTTTCATGTACAAACTGTAAGAGTGTGCATATATTATACATGTACATGTATGTGCATACAGTCGGACCTCGTTTATTCGACAACAGGGTTAGGGTTAGGTATCATCCGAAATAAATATCAGGTCCTGATTTTTTGAGGCACGTCGATGGGCTATGTTGAAACTATGTATTATTCGAAATGAAAATTCGAACCCGGTGAATTCGAATGAACGATGTTCAACTGTAGGTTATTTCTAGAATGTAAATAAAATATGTTTATTCGAAATATGTTTTTAGTTTAAAATGTACACGTTGTCAATAAATAACCATATGATAACTATTTTATAAACTTTCAAACATGACCAGTTCCGTCTGGAAGTCGCCGTTTGTTTGCCAGACGACACAACAGCGCAAGTTGGAGACACCTTATCATTGGGTGTTAAAGTGTTTTATGACGTCAACGTCGCAAGCAAGAAAGTGACCGGAAGTAAGACATACAGCGTCGCAGCTGACCCAGATCCTTCACTGGTAATATTTACAGTAGTCTCTCACTTAATGTACACCTCCAATTAAGACCATTCATTAATAAGACCGTATTTTCTTTGATTAGTTTTCTATTCATCTTTCACATTTCAACTCAATACAGTGAAACCAAACTTTAAGACCATCTCAAAAATGTCCCGCATTTCATTATCCTATGCTTATGTGCGCAATATGAATTGAATCTTTTCAAAAGTAATTGATCGCAAACAAATATTTCTCGCGGACGGACGGACGAACAATGGTTACATTGGCTGCCCCTTCGCCATTCGCTATTCTTTGAATGTCAGGGGCATAAAATTGGATTAGTTATATGATATTTACAAAGGATAATCATTCTTAAAGTGTGAATTATATGCAAAGTAAAGTTGTGGAACTGTAAATGTATGTTTTATTAAATAATTATTTATTTAAAAGAATACATGTATAGTCCGACAATAGTTACCTAGCAAACCACTGGAAATCATGAGATAAAATATCTTCATTAACAAAAAGTGTTAAGAAAAAAAGTGGCGTTTAATGTTTTAATCATGCTGTGCTGCGGTGTTTTCAGGTATAAAATACATGTACAATGTTATTTATTTTAGGCAAATGACACATTTGATTTGTCTGGCTCGAACAACGTCACCGGGTACATCGGTGAAGTGGTGTCTGTGAAGTTTACAGCGACCTTTAACGAAACCACCGATCGCTTCACGTTGAATGTATCCGTCCCAGTTCTTGCAGGGACGGCATTGGGTACGGACTATATTTAAATTTGGTCACATTTAAAGTTTAATCAACTTCACAACTATATGTATGTACGAGATATACATGTATGTATATGTTTATTGCAAAAATCAATATTGCCCATGAGCATACATGCAAATAGTAACATTGTTATAAATAAATACTTTCGATCCATGTATAAATGAAATATTATTAAAGCACATAAATTACCAAACAAACAAAATGTTGCAATGTACGATTTCACTAAATGTGTATAAGTTACTGCATTTAAATTAGAAGACGAAATATCCAGTAGCTTTTGAGAACTTACAGTATTACCCCCACTTAAAGACCGCCTCAATAATAAGACCGCCTCAATAATAAGACCTCCTCAAAGTTAAGAACACAATTAATTTTCAAGTAAATTTTCACTGTTTGCTCCTATTAGTTCAACCTAAATATTAAGACCACTTCAATAAGAAGTCCAATTTTCAAGGGTCCCAAGTGTGGTCTTATTACTGAGGTTTTACTGTTTGTGTAATAGTACTGATGGGTCTGAACTTTGGACCAGTATATGATTCAGACATGGGCGAAATTATTAACTTGATTTGGCCATTTCGGACAATCATGTTAAAAGCACTTATGAAATGTAATTATATATGACGTATACTCGTATAACCAAGTGCGAGTGTTTGCTTAAGCAAGTCTTTTGTTTGTAATGTTTACCAATTTGGTCTTTTTAATATATGGTTTATTAATTAACTAAGATATTCTCTGGACTTGAAACCTAGAATCGATAATTGTTAACGATCACTCACACTACCTCTGTAACAATGCATTAAAATTCTGTAAAATACAAGATTTGCTGATATCAAGGTGTTGCTTGTACAGTTCTGTGGTACGGTCGCGTCATATTCATGTATTTTTAGTTCGTTGACGATAGTGTGTTGTTTTATTCTCTTGTCCTTTTTATTTCAGTCTTGTGTTTGTGCCCCTTCCCTGTATGTACCTCCTGGTCCGATTGGTATTGATGCTCCCCCTGCGTGATCTTTTGTCTAAATCAGTCAGAGCAAGTTTTGATTTATGAATGTGGCCTTTCCTGTACCGCATTTTATCAACTAGTTAAGTACGATGACGCAGATCGTTCAATTAAGTTAGAAAGTGTTGAAAATCGTCCTACTAGTAATTATGAACGTTAAAACTAAATTTTGTTTCGACACAAAGAATAATGAACGATTATGTAAACAGCGTTCCATGAAAAAGTGCAACGTGAATAATTGTGTAATAAATATTTTGTTTACATTTATAGGGCCTACTGGTCAGTTAACCTTACCTGCCCTTTTGCACTTCTTGAATTTTCGCTACTTTTCACAAAATGGTCTGAAACGATGAACGTGATTTAACACGTTAAAGCTACTTTTTTGATAGTACGATTCATTTCGGAATCATTAATATAGCTTAGTGTTATCAAAATTAACAGCACATGTACCCCGTTACTGTTTTGAAACTTTGTGAATGGTAGGCCTACTGGCGGATTGGCATTTTTGACTAATATAGGCCTACAAACAAATATTGTTACGTTACTATTTCAGCTTTTATCGAGTCTGTGACTGTTCTGAGAGTGGGTAATGACTTACTGTGTATGGAAAACAGAACTGTGATGGTACTTGACAATACAACAGTATCATACTCACAGATGCATTCTGTGAAGGTCGACAGTGGACCTATTACATATGCAGGTGATGTCAAATAACATTGAGACTTTTTTTCTTCAAATTGTTGGCTCTCAGTCGTGCAATCTCATTAAAGACCACCAAACTCAGATACACACAGATTGCTACGTTAAGCGTGGTTTTAAAAACACGGTCACTGTTGTTAAGACGATGTAGATGTGACATTACCGCCAAATATCTTTCTCATAAATAGCCATATTTCACGAGCACAGCGCATGAGATCGCATTATTGAAATGGATCTGTCCTAATACCATTTGTATTTTGTAAGGGAATTGTCAGACGCACAATTTTCATTTTCAAGAAACACAGCAATTCAGTCAGACTTGTGCGAATATTTGTTTAAACTTAGTGTAATACTTATATACAAACATTATAGGATTACTCGAAAGAAGTCCATTCTTCAATTATACCACATATGGAACGGATGTAAACCAAGTCATCTTCACGGTTTCATTGGTTGTTGCTGATCACGTGGTAAATACTGCTGGGAGTTTAATTCCCGTCACTGCCGTTCTTGAAGGCACAACCGGATTTTCAGCCAACAGCACGTCTTTTATTGACGTTCAAATTTCGGGAACTGAAACACCTGTGCTTCAATTTGGCTTCTTGATGGAACAGTTTAGCTACACTGAAAAAATATCAGGGTAAGTCAGCAGACGTAACGGACTGGTCCATGATACTTTCTTGCTAATATGTACTAGTTAAATTACGCCTGCTAATACAAACACTATTGTCAAACTTCTACATAGCCATTAGTGATTCCACTTTAGAAAGTACTTATGCAACTCAAATCAATATATCATACAATTAGTTATAATACATATAGACGTCGGACCTCGTTCATTCGAATTCATCGCGTCTGAAATTTTGAATAATACATAGTTTCGAATAGACCATTTCAATTCGACATGGCTAAGAAGATACATCAGGACCTGATATTTATTTCGATTTATACAAAGTATTCGGATAGAAGGTTGTCGAATAAACGAGGTCCGATTGTATATACATTTACAGCTATATCCAAATTTGGGATCCCGTGTGACTTTCATGGCACTGTACATACATGTATGTAGTGAAATTTAAGTGACATTTCAGTTTTGTTTTTACAATGAGTTGTTCTATCTCCTTATATAGGGATATTGGTTAATTCTGTATAATCTATTGACATTCGGATACCTTCGGTCATCCATTTCAGCCATTACATGGTGTGATACAAGTCTTTAGAACGAGATTATCTTTGACGTAACAGATTATTGAAACTTTCTTAGTTTCAAGAAATATCATTAATAAACGGCTATGCTTCAAAAAGTGGAATGTCACAATCTTAAATAAAACTAGCAGGTGATAACAAATCTCATAATATACATTCGAAAAGTACATAGACAAATTCGGGTAGATTTTCTACTCTTAACTTCCTTTAGACTGATAGGATGTTTCTTGCATAATGACCATGAACTTTTAGTTCCTTATATTGCGCTACGAAGTCACATGGGTTCCTTAACGAGTATACCAGCATCAAACAATCCAAAACGTTTCTGTTTCAGAAACAATGTGACGTGTTCAGTGGCTCTAATGTTGAACGGCACATCCACAGCGCATGCACAGGACGTTGTTGTACACGTCTTGACGCCACATTATATTGAATTTGGTGAGATGTATGATGTAGAAGGAGCAGACGTGACTGTAATATCTCTCATACCGGAACCTGGGTTTCATTTAAAGGTATAGAACCATAATATGATTTACTGCATAAAGCAAATGATAATTGAAAGGTCCACAGCCATTACACTGTGTTCATTGCACAATGTCAATAACTGACTCAACCGACTATAATACAATAT
The DNA here is from genome assembly GCA_032209605.1 of Mactromeris polynyma. Lineage (NCBI taxonomy): Eukaryota > Metazoa > Mollusca > Bivalvia > Venerida > Mactridae > Mactromeris > Mactromeris polynyma. The sequence goes on along the minus strand of JASFXZ010000010.1, from coordinate 13,972,025 downwards.
ATGGCCGAGTGGTTAAGGCATCCGCCTTGGGAACGGAAGGTCGAAGGTTTGAATCCTAGTAGGGGTTCGTTCTGAAATGGCCGGTTGGTGAGCCGTCAGCTAGTTAAATAATGGTTACCATGCGCCTTCCTGCCTGATGCCTGGCATAAAGGATAGGAATTGGGAAGTAAATGTACCCATACTGTAGTTGACTCGTAAGTAAGAAATGGCTGGCCCCTTTAGTAGGGGTGACACTAAAAATAAATAATCACTTAACTTTACTTTTATACAGTCGTATAACTATTAAATTTCCAAGTGTGAAGCCAGATTCCTACAACTTATTTGACCCTGTAATGTTGTATTCGGGTTCAAAATCGTACCCTAAGATTAGATAAACTACCGCCATAACATTAAGATCTATCAAACTCCTAATAAATAGTTATTGGCCATATTTATTAATTGGAGTGTCAATTAAACATTGAAAAATCGGTCAAGTTACATAACCGACTGCATAAACCAACGATAGCTTTGCCGTATAGTACAATCATTAACTTTTAAATAAAATGACAAGCCTAAATAAAATGACAAGCCTTCGTACTTCGTTTAACTCTTATCCAGTCAAAGCAAACAACTGTGTCTCAATTTCGAAGGAAGATTGTTCACAAAAGATTATGTTTGCTCTGCGCAATTGCCTTGTAGATAGTTCCCCCATTTACAATATTTACCTCCCTTGTTCTGAATAGTCGGCCATATTGATATGCAAATTTCCTTCAAGTAATATGGAATATAATGTAAACGATGATAAATTAATCAGATATATACAAATAACTTATTCATAATGCTCATGGGAGTAGATGGCTCAGAATGTTGATGCAAAAGTGAAGCAAATTCTCTGGGTATTTTCCAAATTATCGCATATTTGGGAATTACGTGCTTATCAGTATTGCCTATCAACATGGCTGATTATTAAGAACAAGGGAGGCAACTATTGTAGATGTGGGAACTATCTACATGTTTTGTAAACATCGAAAATGGTGCAAGATTGTTTATGTATATCTAAATATGATTGTTTGTAAATTTACTGTTACAGATCGGCGAAATCGACTTCAAAGATAATATCTCATTTTCGTTCACCTTGATTCTGGACCCGACTCGAGTGATGCCTTCAGGTTCACAAAACATCAGAACGGTGGTACCAGTAGATATGACATACACCGGTGAAATCCGAGGAGATCGATTGAATGTCGGCGTTCTGTACAGTGGCTATATAGTGAAGGAATTTGGTTTCAATGCAGGTAAGCGTAACGGTTCATAAACAATTCGTACACACTTCTTGCTTAGGTTAAAACAGTTCGTCAGGTAGAGCAAAGGAGATTGTCAGGAGTTCCCTCCTTTTATTATTTCTGTAGTATATGTATATACAATAGTACAATACTATACATACATATACTACAGAAGGAATTAAGGGAGAGAACTCGAAAAGTCTTCGGTGAAATAAAGCTGGCTTGCATTAGTCCAAATAATTATCCGTCTATGTTTTAAAATTTACTTTTTCATTAAATAACCAAACACATTTTTGCCAGTCATCTCATGTGGTCAGACACTCTTGTAAACACGGAGTTATAAATAAATGTAAAACAGTAAAACCTGTCTTAAACGACATCGTAGGGAACCATGTGTTCATGTAGGTTTAGACTGGTTGTCGGTATATCAGGTCACTCTGACTTTCAACCACGGGAGATTGTCAAGAGTTCTCTCCTTTTATAACTTCTAGAGTTCTCTCCCTTATCCCTTCTGTAGTATGTGTGTATATATATAGTCATATATATGCATAAACGGTAGAAGGGGTAAAGGGAGAGAACTCCTGAAGGGATAAAGAAAATTCGTGACAATCTCCTGTGCTTTCAACTTGTAAAGGCTGACCACTATATGAAATATATCACAAACGCTACACAACTCTTACATAAAAAACAAGATGTTTATTTTTCTCATTCTATTTTGTATTTAGGCATTTTCCGCTGAACATGAATAACATTTTGACGTAGTAATAAATGCGGCACAGACTCCATAAACATGTACGATTTGGATATTGTTACAGTCCAGTATAGCACGACTTCACTTCTGTATAATAATCAACTAATAAACAATCAGAATTAAAGACAGTTTTACTATAAATATCCTTGAAACATACTTGCTCATACAATTATAAACCATCTTTACTTTCTACAGACTTAGTTGTTATTTAATACACAATACACAATGTATTTGAAGTTATCGTGAAACAGACAGAAGAATTATATACTTACAAGATATTAAATGCGTGGTCGTAAATTTCTGACTTTATAAAACGAGTTTTCTGAAAGCTTTGGCGAGTTTGTATCAATTCCTGAAGACGAGTTTATTAAATTGTATAATTTATGAACACAAACGTAGTATTTTATTTGTATCATAAATTGCAATCATGCACTTTATCGGTAAAACTAACTTTTTTGCTCACAATAAAAGCGAGCATCACAACAAGGCGATAATGATGTCTCGTCATTTGTTATACCACAAATAAATGAATGCTAATAATGCATGTGTTATAACACGTAGGTGACGTCATTTAGGTTTACAACAGAGACAACTAGTCTAGCACTAACGAATTAAGACTTTTCAATACGGGTTTAGAATACAACCTACATTTTCAGCCAATGAAATGACAGAACGGCTCCCGTTAAGTACTACGCTTATTGATTAAGAATCTGTGTGAGCGTTACACACATGTTCCAGATTGCGCGTTGAAATTTGCATGCGTATCGGCCAATCAAAATGTAGGTTACATTCTAAGTCAGTTAGTAGATATTAAGTAAAATCTTATTGGTTAAGAAGAGGGATTTTACTTAAAATCTACTAACTATTACTTAGCGCCGTTTTTCAGCGATTGTTCAATCATACATGTTGGTAAGTTGACCTAACAAATTTTCCTGGAATTAATTATTAACCAGTTCTAACTTGTCCCTCTGCAAGCAGCTGACATCTTCCTCACATGAATCAGCGGTTGGGGACGAGTGACTGTAGCCAAATGTCACAGAAGGGCTTGCCCTGCACAGCCCTGGAATCAATCCCGGACCTCTCGGGCGACAGCCTAGCGCTCTTACCATTGAGCTAACCTGGTGGGTCAACAATACAGTAAAACATCACCTAAAGACCACCTAAAAAATAAGACTATCTCAAAAGTAGGAACACAATTTTTGAAGTCCATTTTCACTGTTTTGCTCTTTAATCAACCTCAATATTTAGACCACCTCAATATTAAGACCAGTTTTCAAGGGTCCAAAGAGTGGTCTTAATACTGAGGTTTTTTCTGAACATTGTTTTATATTACAGAGTCCCCATCAGTTCTGGGTATAGAGTCCGGGTCTGTATTAGACTGTCAAATACAAGGGTCGTCCTATCTGAGTACAAATCTGCCGTATGATGCCAGACTCAATGTAGGAAATGGATGGAAACCTGTACACAGAGGAGAACCATTCTGTGCACATGAATATCTACAGGTAATTATAACATACATATTTTGACACATTTTGTTATCATATTTTTTCGGCGCAACCGTACTAACATGGCTTTGCTATTTGCATGTCAGTGTTGTGTAAACCAATCAAGTCTTACGTTAACCACTTAAAACAACTTTTCGTCAACCGAACAACTTTTGTAACCTGGACGCGGATTGGTTAACCTTTCAATAAGGGTACGTTATCTTACCGAAATCCACTGAATTTGGGTAAAATTACCGAAATCCATTTTCAATTACGAAATCCACTTCTAATACAACATCTGCACTGTATACATGTATTGCTAATTTCTTGTTATGATATTAAATATTTTTTACAATTTATGATTGAATTGAGTGTTTTAGTATCAGCTTTATAAAACTAAATGCAGTTACTAACGACACAATATAACAATGATCACAGTTATAATAACAACAAAGAAGCCGGAACGTTGAGGAGATGGTGTAACATGGGCTATCTTGACCTAAAACAAACATCTAAGCCAAAACCAATGATACCATGTAATATTTAATTGGAATTTATGTGCAATATTTGGTATGTATTTAAGGTAAATATGGGAGCCCCAGCATACGTTACCAGTCTGATGGTTCAATCCACAACGGACAATGCTCAAGATATAATATCATCGTTTCAACTACAATACAGTGGCGATGCAATGGCGTGGTATGATGCAACTCAAGAGGACAACGTTACTCCTATGGTGTGTGTTAATTGATATAAATGTCAAAGGTTGCCTTGATCAATGTAGTTGTATTGCTGTAAATAGCAAAGGTTGCCTTGATCAATGTAGTTGTATTGCTGTAAATAGCAAAGGTTGCCTTGATTAATGTAGCTGTATTGCTGTAAGTAGCAAAGGTTGCCTTGATTAATGTAGCTGTATTGCTGTAAATAGCAAAGGTTGCCTTGATCAATGTAGCTGTATTGCTGTAAATAGCAAAGGTTGCCTTGATCAATGTTATTGTATTGCTGTAAATAGCAAAGGTTGCCTTGATTAATGTAGCTGTATTGCTGTAAATAGCAAAGGTTGCCTTGGTCAATGTAGTTGTATTGCTGTAAATAGCAAAGGTTGCCTTGATTAATGTAGCTGTATTGCTGTAAATAGCAAAGGTTGCCTTGATCAATGTAGCTGTATTGTTGTAAATAGCAAAGGTTGCCTTGATTAATGTAGCTGTATTGCTGTAAATAGCAAAGGTTGCCTTGATTAATGTAGCTGTATTGCTGTAAATAGCAAAGGGTGCCTTGATCAATGTAGCTGTATTGTTGTAAATAGCAAAGGTTGCCTTGATCAATATAGTTGTATTGTTGTAAATAGCAAAGGTTGTCTTAATCAATGTAGTTTATCGCTGTAAATAGCAAAGGTTGCCTTAATTAATGTAGCTGTATTGCTGTAAATAGCAAAGGTTGCCTTGATCAATGTTGCTGTATTGCTGTAAATAACAAAGGTTGCCTTGATTAATGTAGCTGTATTGCTGTAAATAGCAAAGGTTGCCTTGATTAATGTAGCTGTATTGCTGTAAATAGCAAAGGGTGCCTTGATCAATGTAGTTGTATTGTTGTAAATAGCAAAGGTTGTCTTAATCAATGTTGCTGTATTGCTGTAAATAACAAAGGTTGCCTTGATTAATGTAGCTGTATTGCTGTAAATAGCAAAGGTTGCCTTGATTAATGTAGCTGTATTGCTGTAAATAGCAAAGGGTGCCTTGATCAATGTAGCTGTATTGCTGTAAATAGCAAAGGGTGCCTTGATCAATGTAGCTGTATTGTTGTAAATAGCAAAGGGTGCCTTGATCAATGTAGCTGTATTGTTGTAAATAGCAAAGGGTGCCTTGATCAATGTAGCTGTATTGTTGTAAATAGCAAAGGGTGCCTTGATCAATGTAGCTGTATCGCTGTAAATAACAAAGGTTGTTTGATCAATGCAGTTGTGTTGTTGTAAATAGCAAAGGTTGTTTGATCAATGTAGCTGTATTGTTGTAAATAGCAAAGGGTGCCTTGATCAATGTAGTTGTATTGTTGTAAATAGCAAAGGTTGTCTTATTCAATGTAGCTTTATCGCTGTAAATAGCAAAGGTTGTTTGATCAATGTAGCTGTATTGTTGTAAATAGCAAAGGTTGCCTTGATCAATGTAGCTGTATCGCTGTAAATAGCAAAGGTTGTTTGATCAATGCAGTTGTATTGCTGTAAATAGCAAAGGTTGTTTGATCAATGTAGCTGTATTGTTGTAAATAGCAAAGGTTGCCTTGATCAATGTAGCTGTATTGTTGTAAATAGCAAAGGTTGCCTTGATCAATGTAGCTGTATCGCTGTAAATAGCAAAGGTTGCCTTGATCAATTTAGCTGTATCGCTGTAAATAGCAAAGGTTGTTTGATCAATGCAGTTGTATTGCTGTAAATAGCAAAGGTTGTTTGATCAATGTAGCTGTATTGTTGTAAATAGCAAATGTTGCTTCATCAATACAGTTGTGTTGATATAAAAAGCAAATGATGATTAATCAATATACATTGTACATTTACAAAACATAGTAGTCCTAAAAGATTGGTGTTTTATAACGTAAATAACAATTCTTGACTATAAAAGAATACGATATGGTTATTTTAAATACGAGTCGATATTTGAGTGGATTTTTTTCTAAACTGTATTAAACATCAGGTGTTTTGAAGTATTTCAACAATAAATGTACATTTAATCATTCTTAAATGCTACTATCTTGATTAATTTTACTCAAAAACAAAACAATAAAACATGTAACCGGAAGCCATTTGTAGATTCATTCTGATGGTGTTTTTTTTAAAGATTTTGTTTCTTTTCTTGTTCATTTTCAGACCTTTGAGGTCACCGTACCAGGAGGCGCCAATATCAACAATGTTTATAATATTGACTTGAACGAAACACAGCGGTTCACTGCACAGTATATCAGACTCATATCTGGCGAGTGTATAGTTGGTATACGCCTGGAACTGACGGGTGTCAAACAGTCGGGTACACCAGGTATACAAAACAAGAACAAGTATACTGAAATAATTTACACAGTCTAATATATTTTCTGAGATAAACATAATTTAGAAACATCTACAGTTTTCTACGTTGGCATAGAGGTATGGTGGCATAGATGTGACATGTGTGAAATTAATTTTATCTCGTTCCCACGACATAGTTATCTCGTGTCGACTTACTTACTCGTTCCCACGACATACTAAGACGTTAGAACAAGATAAAATTATTTCACACATGTCACCTCTATGCCACCGTAGTTTTCAGTGCGAATTATCTGAACTTTATGTTAACTTTCTGGCCAGTTCCCTCACCCATCGCACGGCATTTGTTTCATACGTATTTCAGACAGGAAATCATATGTATTGTAAAATTGTGTTCATTTATTGATGTAAAATTTGATAATTTTTCCAGTTGATTGTACACAGATTACAGCACCTGCCAGTTCTGTACCTGAACAAAGTTACGTCATCAATGACGTCACAGGAACCATCTTTGTATGTGGATTGACTCAAGTTGGGTGAGATTCAATAAATCATAATGCAGTATAATTATTATATGGCTTACATAAACATTTATGACCCTAAAATTAATGTTTTTTTCTGATTATTAAATAGGTAATCGCTATAATTCCTAATTAAGGAAACCGCCATTTCAGTCCGTCTTGTTTAGAAATTATCCAAGTCAATGTTTGACCATTTTACGTCTGCTTTCAGTGAAGACGTGAAATGCTCCAGATCAGAAGATGGTGACACGTGGCAAGGTAAGCTTCTGAAATCGTACTGTCGAAATATTTTGTTTGAAAATTTCGTGTATATATCTACTCGTCAGTACTGGTACAGTGAAGTCTCACCAGGGGAACACACTTTGGGAGATTCTGGCTGGTGTTTACGGGATTTTGCTCTAGAGACGTTAAGTTGGTGTTCAAGTTACTAGATCTATTACAGAAAAACTTGACACTGTTGTTATAGAGAGCTAGTGTGTTGCTCAAGAGAGGGTCGCTTTGGAATGATTGCACTGTATATCTTTATTCTGTATCATAGGAGCTTGTCTCAATGTTTGTAATAATGATAAAGTGTTATATACCATTGGATAGGTTAGGGATTCAGCTAAATGGCGATGTACAACATGTTAAGATATCTGGTATATTGTTAGAGAAATCGACGGTAACAGCAGGCTTAGCCGGTTTTCGGCGAGTTCGGAGTTCTAGTCCTTTCTATACATATAGTATTGGTGGATTTTTTTTTCAATTTTAGTCCAAACATTGAGTCAAGCTCCTATGTTCTGTATCAAACATTATTTGTTTACAATGTGCTATGCAGTTAGTCAAAACCACAGGGTCCTGTTTTTAATCTGATGATCCAAGTATATGAAAGTAGAGTTGAGTCCGAACCCTGTGGTACTGCATGATCAAAACACTGGAAATCATTATTGTATAGCATATATGTATAAGGGGCTTACTTTTCCTTTATGACCATTTTTACATTTAAAGTAATTCTGAAGATATACAACATGTTAAATTGAAGACGTTGATTTCCATTTTTTGGTTTAAAGACATCGATGACAGTATTGCACATATTGTGGCAGTCGTCAGTAATAAAGCTATAGTGGTCGCGAAAACTGGTGACATTTCGACTTACCTTATCAGTGAAGATGATGGATATACATGGTATGCAGCGACTGATGAAATTGAGACAGAAATCCAATCACTCCCTGGGTAAATTTATATTATAACAAATTATAACTCACTAGTCTACATTTCGTAAGTTCGTATTTCGTATTTCATCTTGAAGTAGTTCTACTCGTGTCAAAATCAATCGACATTGACAAAAAGAACGCGTTCTTGTCATATAGGTCTACTCAACTACAATAAAATCACCGTTTATATGTACTATATTTTTACTCATCAAAATAAATCTCGAATAACATCCATTTAGATACACTTCGAAATTCATATTGCTGTGTCAGAGTTAATTTCTGTTTTGCAAATTCTGCTTGCATTTGTTAATTATACCCATAATGCAGTTCGACTAAAATCGGCAACCATCGTGATTATTCGGCAAGTCGTTAACGCCCGCATCGTTCCCGCTAACGTTCGTAATTTCTGTAATTCAACACATTTTGTCATCAAAGAAGTGTGACAGGAATTTATTGTTCGATCATAATTATTGTGTATGATAAGTTGGTGATGGCGACGCTTATACATACTAAGAAGAAATGTGGAGTGAATGTTTTGTTTAATGAAACGTCTGGGCACATTGCTACCCGCACTGTTAGTTAATGCAGTCTGTTCTTTGATAAATAAGTCCCTCCCCATTTGTTAACACCGAATTTAGCTCCACCTCTCAAGATGTAGCACTATAAACTTCAAAGAAAACATCCGAAACTATGACACGATACTGCTTTGTAGCACAGTGTATTATTTATTGTATTGTATTTAATATGTAGAATGATGGGTATATTGCATTTTTCTGAATATGCTCACATAGCTATCTATGGATCAATGTTTCAGATATACACTGTCAACAGCCTTACCATACGATGATTATAGTAGTATATCTAACAACAACATGTATAATGCACATGGTATGCTCGGACCTAATGGTGTGAAGGTTACTGGTAAGTAATGTGACCATCCTTGTTGTAGTTGGTGTCTCTACTATGGATTCTTGTGTTCTGAGTTGACCGTTCTGGGATAAAAGTGTGCGTCGGCATTGTTTGTCGATGCATTAGTAATACAATAATACGTGAGTAATATGTGTTTATATAGCATCGCTGCCCGCATGATAATTCTATTTGGTGACTTGACTGTCAGTCTGGGGGTCATAGGTTCGAACCCCGACAGGGCTCTAGAATTTCTTTTCAAAGACACTTGTCCCGGACTAATGTAAATGTAAAATACGACTTGCCCGACATAGGAGGCTAGTTGTCCGAGAATATTGGTCAATTTAGTTACAAATAAACATACACAATGATAGCTCCACAATCTAAAATTAATAACTACATGTATGTGTGTGTCGAGTTCTAAGGTTTGACTTACAACTGAGCAATTGCTAATGTTGGTTAGCTTTAAAAACAGACTTTTAACTTCAACCCAACTGTTGGTAGCCCGATTCAGCATTAGGCTAGTACGGGACGTCGGGCTAGTGGATTTCTCGAGCCCTGTCCGGGGTGAGGAATATGATCTTCAAGAAATGTTCAGTGACTCGCAGAAGCACATGTTGGTACTGGTTGGTAACCCAGGAATCAGGTTATGTCAACTGGTCACCGACCAAAACAGAAATATTGATGAAAACGGCGAATTACTCAACACAACACAAACAGATATGAAATTGCTCAAGCAGTTACTTCCCTTGGCGTTTAGAAGTGTTTTGAGCTATGCTTGGACACTGTCAATTTTCTGCATGGAGGTGTGATCATTTCTATAAGACTGTCAAGTAAACGGATTATTTCATTTTCGTTGACTGATTTCATCCGTTACAAAATGTAATTGTTTTATTTCATATTTTATCACACGATACTGAAATAGTGTGATTAATAAACTTCAATGCAATCAAAGTGAACAGGATGATATTTCTATTGTACTTCCTTATATAGGTGTTATGGAGGGTTTTGCTATCAAGTCTGTAGCCTGGGACATCACTGCATGGTGGGGAACAGAGGATTGGAGTGCATTGTGATAAAACATCTGATCATTGATATACTGTTCACCCTCTGAAACACAGGAGATTGTCACAAGTTCTTTCCATTTATTTCCCTTGTAGAGTTCTCTCCCTTTGCCTCTTCTAAATATGTACCGGTATGTGTGCTACAAGGAATCTAACGCTTTTCACACCAGACCTCTTTACGCGACCAAAATCACGATTCAAACGAAAACAAATATCCAAGATGTGCACAACATTCTACCAACATGAATAATTTATCTTTCAAGTGACGCCCACTTAATGCAAATCCGTCAAGAATTGACGAAGTTCTCCTCAGAAATGCATCAAAATGCGCGCCGGACAAAAACCTCGTCGTTTTGTGAAATAAAGGGAAAGAACTCGTGACACTCTCCTGTGACATACATAACATTTGTTTACTGCTATTGATTATACACATGTATACTGATAAAAAAGTTAACGTACCATTTTGTATTTTGAGAATAATCACTGCATTATGACAAAGTGATCTGAAACAAGGAACATGATTTCTATTTTACTTTTTTCTATTGTTCAATTCATTTGAACCATAACTTGTATAGCTTTTTGAAAATTAAAGTCAACAGAAGATGTATCATGTAGCTTGTTAGAAACTATGTCAAATAGTACTGGTGAGTTTACACGTTTGACCAGTACATATGTAAGTGTAGGAATTGAAGTTGCTGATACCAAATGTGCTTCAAATTTAGAATTGAATTTACATGGAGATATTGAAACATTGTCATATAGTACATATTTGTTTAAACGCTCTTCAGACTTTTGAAAATCACAATGATTTATGCAGACAATTTATGGTTATATTAATTAATTTACATGTTATATTTTTCTAACTTGAAGTTCAAGAAGAAATAATTAAAGAAAATGACATTATTCTAGCTGATAGATATTTGAATTGGTTTGTTAATAAAATTTGTCATTTCTTTTGTTCATTTGTTCCAACTTATTTTTTGAAATGACTCCAAAATTGTAAGTATATTATTTTTAAATAGTATTGTTTGACCAAAGCTGTCGTTGTTGATTTCTTTGTAGTTAGAATCATATTGGTACAAAGACATTTTTATTCATATTCCAATTAGGCTATAAAGCCCACGAGAACATACAGTAAGCATACATACAAGACAGACGAACAGTATACAACATACATACATTTTCTATGTAGCATTGTTTTTCTAACAACAATATCACATGGATACAGTTTCCTGAATGTAACATGTAACATACTGATTACAACTTCAAATATACATTTGGAGAAGGTCAAAACATGTATATTATAATTGTTTGTTTTCAAATTATGTAAAAGCAAAAATAAAAATATTGTCATAAATAATTCGTGTTACACTAAAGACTAGTTACCATACATTAAAGAGTTTCTAATATCGAATGCATTGTAAATGTACATTGCTAAATTACAGTGTTCTTATTATCTGAGTTTATGAGATCAATAAATTTTACCATATTTTGTCTGATCCAACATTTCTTAGATATACATGTACATGTATATCGTTTGCGTATATCAAGATACAGGTCACATTCAATAACGAAATGATATTCATCCTCTATTGTATTACAATTTAAACATTTTCTTTCATGTAGAGGTATTCGTACAGGTCTAGACCATCTTCCAGCCTCTATTTGTAGCCTATGAGATGAGACTCTTAAACGGAATAAAGCTTGACAAAATTTATAATTTATACAAATATCGGGACATATTGAGAAAATTGTCACACGTGACAATGCAATGTCGGAGATATCAATAAGCCTGACGGGCTTATCGTCACTACCAGAAATCCAGAATGAAAATTATGCAACCTTATAAAATATGGCTTATTAATAAAAGTAGTCGAATTGACAAGATACATGCATTTAATTGTTGAATTGTTAACATATACTTTTAGCAGTGTCAACGTCCCATTCTTATCCGTAAGAGTTCTACAATATCTCACGTAGATCAGAAGGCTTGAACATAGACAGAGCGAATGTAGTAAAGACTATTGTAATATACTTAATATTATAATACATTTCTTTGAACGTACATGTATATGCCAAGTAAAACATAGATCATGAAAACACGAGGGTATCTAATTTAGTCGAGGAGGCGTGGCCCCAAAACTAAATTAGATATCCAAGTGTTTCTCTCCGTCTGTTCTGTATAATAGTCCAATCCAAAACGTGTGTGTACAAACAGGCGTTTCTATTTGCCATTAAGCAGACATGGTATGAACCGTGATTGTGAAATTGAAAACCCCAGAAATTTAACCAATCAAATAAACGTAGAATGCACCGTGATTGGGAAATTAAACCCCCAGAAATTTAACCAATCAAATAAACGTAGAATGCACCGTGATTGGAAAATTAAACCCCCAGAAATTTAACCAATCAAATAAACGTAGAATGCACCGTGATTGGGAAATTAAACCCCCAGAAATTTAACCAATCAAATAAACGTAGAATGCAGCGTAACTGGGAAATGAAAATATACAAATATAAATATGAGAAAATCGGATGTTAATGCCTTCATACAGAAGTACATTATGACGCTGTATTGTCAGTTTTCTTTCCTATTTCCCAAAGACCACTCACCGGAAGACTCGTACATCCAAAAAAATAATATTCCAAACGATACAATAACATACATTTATACATGGAATGAGATTAATATACAAATATTACATTATAAATATCAGAGCACGATTAATATAAAACAGAAGCAACAACATAATGTTTGTTTTCATACTTGACACTCATACAGCATGCAATATATTGAAAGAAGTCATATGTGAAATACCAAGTCTTTGATTGTTAGGTTACGGTCCAACTTTCACATACGTGTAAGATACGAAAATGTTAAGGTGAAAATATTTTATATGACCACATGTATATACTGTATAAGTGGATTTTTCGTAAGACAAAAAAATCTAAGATTTCAGACGTGTCTCGAGCGGAAATGTTGAATTCGCCAAATTCGCAAACATGACTACGTCGTAAACCTTGTCACTTATATACAGTATAGATAGGTTGATAGACGTCGTTTGTGTCCATAATTATGCATTCCATTCACCGTCTGTAAATGCTATTACCAAACAAAACGTGATTAGGATTTCTAAAAAAAAGAACATTAACAATACTTCAATGACTAGAGCTATACAGAGTGCAATAAACCCTCACTTAAAGACCTCCTCAATATTAAGACCACCTTAAAATTAAGAGCACACATTTCAAGTCCATTTTCACTGTTTTGCTCTCTATTCAACCTCGATATTAAGACCACTTCAATAAGAAGACCAATTTTCAAGGGTCCCAATGGTGGTCTGATTATTGAGGTTTTACTTTATAACATCATCAATCATACTCTTAACATAACGTTTATATTTGTGTGTCAAAAACAAATGTTTCACTTCACAGTCAACGCATAACGAATCGGACGACAAAACTCCAAAGTATTTTGATCACTGAATATATGTCTTAGCTCCACACAGCTCCGTGTTTCCGTACAAGATATGCCTAGCAACGGCACCAAACGTGTTGTTCATACTTTTCACAGAATCTATGGTAAGTCGTTTGTTATAGAACCTATCATGCAGTTTGTAGTGCAGGTGCATACCAAATTTGTCACCAAATGGCACATTCTTTGCGTACAGACTTGACAATTGGTGAACGTTGGGGAAAGAAAATAGGTCACCGGCCATAATGACCAAATTACGATGCTTTTCAGCTAGCTTATAAGGAGACTCTTGCGAATGTTTGTTTCCGTCCGTACGACTAAATGTACGATACGATTCGTACCACAGCTTTATGAACATCGCATTTTTCTTGGCGATGATCATCGAATTAGCTGCGGCCGTTCCGTAGTCCAATCCAATCGTGGCGTCATTGGTACGGAATTTGTCGACGGATTTCAACAAAACTTGGTCGGTATCAAGGTATATCCCTCCATACTCTGAAACACAAGAGCATGCAACTAGTGAGTTCAATACTTGGTAGCCATATAGTGAATTTTCAGTATATTCTGTAAACTAATTTTACGTGGGTACATAATATAATTTGGAAAGACCATGCGTGTTATAGATCCAGAAATTATTGACAAAATGCAAGAGTGAACTCCCCTGTTTATTAAACATCATTTAACCAATATCTGAATTGTGGTGGTCTCCCTTCAGTAATCATATAAAATAATACCATACATCTCCTGGCTGTTAAATTGATTATACTAAGTCGAATCCGATCCACCACAGTACGAGTATTAGATGTCAATGTGTCATACGTATGTGGAATATACATGTTTACTATTCTACTTTGTGTGTAATTGTAAATTTAGAAGTGTGTATACTTACTTATTGAGACTGAAAGCTATAACAAAAAAGCGGTAAGCAGTGTGACTTAATGTGACTCAAATTGCTTACCTTTCAATGCTTCCAGTTTTGCAATATCCGCTTTGTGTTCGACAAAAGCTATCTTCTTTTTGAAGATCTTCTTTGGTTGTTTCCGGTGCACATGGATGACATTAGGACTGATTTGTAGAAAATATAACCACAGTGGACCTTTCGGGAGTTTGTCCGCGTGTAACATTATCAAACAAGGTTTTTGGAATTTATGAACGCTAAGGAAACTTATAAAGTTGACAAAATTAAATTCATTCTTCCCAAACCAGACGTAATGAACAATATTCGGTACTCGTCTGCCGTCATCACAATACCAGTCAACGAATCTACGGAGACAAGGGTCTTGGAATGTTGTCTTAAACACGTATTTGGCTTTCTTGGTGTAGACGGCTTTCAGTTGTGATTTTTTCTTGTCACATTTTATCGTCTGCTGTTTCCTTTGGCGTCGTTTGGCCAGAGTGTTGTAATTGAAACAAGTGTCATGACAAGTTCCGGTCCAAATGTAATCCAGACATTTTCTCGGTAATGCCTTTGGGGCTGGTCGGTGTAAAACCTTAACTGAAAAGGAAACACACAAATATGCATGTGGCATGTCGAGTGTAATACACGTATCACCACAGGAGAATGTCACGAGTTCTCTCCCTTTATATAACTATATAAACATATACTATAGAAGGGATAAAGGGAGAGGACTCGTGACAATATCCTGTATGTATTGCACAGTCGCTGTTGGGTGTGACACGTGGATGCTGAAAAAATACAGTTTGTCGAAAGACGAATACTCTTCAACATTATCGGAAGTTGGCAATGGATTTTTTGTTGAATTAAGTACTTGACTGAAGAGCTAATCGAACAGGAAAACAACTGGTCTACCTGCATTTTTATTTATATGCAAATATAACAGTTTCGTGTTCATACCTCCAAATGACAATTATGGAGAAAACATAATTTTGAGTCATGGGATTCCAAGAATTCCAATTCCTAAATAGGAAATTTGATCAAAACGACCACTTGAATACAGATATTCTGTAACCCCCAACCGGAACACACTATATACGGTCCCTGTCCCCAACAACAATACGCAAACAAATCAGTTACATGTACTAGTTTATATTAAGATGTTTGAATCAACTAAGCATATCCAAATAACTATACTGATCATAATTACATAATTCGACATTTTTTATTTCGAGAATACCGTAAAACTTCACTTCAAGACCACCTAAATAATACGGCCACCTCAAAATAAACAAAAAAAACTGTTTTCCTCTTCATTTTCAACCTCGATATTAAGACCACCTCAATATTCGGACCAGTTTTCAAGGATCCTAAGGATGGTCTTATGATTGAGGTTTTACTGTAGGTACATGTACTACATTATGACAAAGTGGTCTGAAATAATGGACGTGACATCGACTTTCTGTCTATTGTTCAGTTCATTTAAGTATTAAATGTTTTAGCTGATTGCAATCAAAATGAACAGAAGAGCAAGTAGATGTTTAGAAACAATGCGATATACTGATGTATTGCGGGTTAGCATGATTGACCACAATACTTCAATGTAGCAAGAGATACCACTACACCAGATATCATGACCGTTTTTATTACCTACATGTTAATTACTGACAATTATAGGTGGCCCCGGGGTACAAATGCAGTTACATAATTTACATGTGTATCTAATTAATTATTTACTGAATAGATACAATAAAACATGCGTATACACTGAACAGTCGGACTTGAAGAACATATTACAAATCCGTAAGCATTCAAATCGTTGCGGGTATAATGAACAGCTGATATAACGAATATTTTTATTGGTCCCAATGGTGTTTCGTATATATACGTTTTGTTGTATTATATAATACAAGTGCACGCTGAATGCTCACATATCGTTCTATGTTACGCGTGTGTTAAAACAGATGACTGCTTTGTCAAGACATTGGACACAGGTAGCAACAGGTTGGATTGTTGATGCGTGTAATGATTCACTTTTACATTTTCCCTCAGGACAAAATTGTTGTTAGAACAATTAATACAACCGTACATGTTAGATGTTTGATTTGTAATAATGTGTATTGTCACTTGTACGTGCAGTACGAGCTGGATATCAGCTGTTGTTTTCCCGGGGGTCTGTTAGGAGAGGCTTCGTCTAATTTATGTGGCATTCCCTGTATCAACTTATTCTCTCTTTTACAGTTCGTTGTGATTTTGTTATTATTCTGCACCATGCAAGATCTGGTAATAAGCATATACACGAGTATGTACCGGTCAGATGCGCTAACCCGCCTCCACTATTTCATATAGTTTCTTAAAAACAACTGGTCGCATCGCTTATTGATGTTGATTGCAGTAAACTGGAACATGTCACTTATTGTAATGATCCAGATGAATTCAACTATCTTTTTGAAGAGGTTGTTGGTCAAGAGAAGTTATAGTAAAATCGAATTACAAGAGTATTAATCGAGTTGTTGTAGAGAGTGTGTTGCTCCAGACAGGGCGGCCGCTCGGGAGAGGTTGTTGCTCCAGACAGGGCGGCCGCTCGGGAGAGGTTGTTGCTCCAGACAGGGCGGCCGCTCGGGAGAGGTTGTTGCTCCAGACAGGGTGGCCGCTCGGGAGAGATTGTTGCTACAGACAGGGCGGCCACTCGGGAGAGGTTGTTGCTCCAGACAGGGCGGCCACTCGGGAGAGGTTGTTGCTCCAGACAGGGCGGCCGCTCGGGAGAGGTTGTTGCTCCAGATAGGGCGGCCACTCGGGAGAGGTTGTTGCTCCAGACAGGGCGGCCCCGCTCGGGAGAGGTTGCACTGTTGTACATTTTTTATTCTAATTTGATTTACATGTACATGAAACTGTTATTTATTCGTGTGTGTGTTGTGTCGATAGGCAGACAATATGGTATGTTACCGCTATCAGGTAATTAAAGTTAGAGTGATCAATCACTCCCCACATAAACACAAATTTACATCTTGAATAAATTATCATGTATTATTAAATTTTGGTTAATACACAGTAAAATCAACAATGAAACGGAGACAAAAGAATCGCGTAATAAACCAAATTGTAAAACCTTTCAAGCACACGACACACTGTGCATTTATATACGTACATTGTATTATCAATTCACAGTAAATCAAGCAAAAGAAATATTGAATTATTGCTCTCTTGTAAAATCTCGCACAACTTTGGTGCCCATCCCATTATACATACATTAAGAAGGCTACACGTGACTCTAGATGTAGTTCATGTATAACATTTTTTAAAAGATGATTTTTAACTTTCGCATGAAAGTGTCCTGTTATTACGTCGGTTGCTTACAAGGCTATATATATAATGACCATGCTGATTTGACTAGACAATAGCCTTTACTTAAGTAAAATAATATTTTTGTGGCACATGTGATGGAAATTTAAGTCACATAAACATAACTGGAAGCGTCACTGCATGACCCTAAATAAGGGTTGGGGGTAGATCCCGGCTGCCCCTTTCTAGCAATAGGCGTAAACCATTGACCTTCCATAAGGCAGCTAGATAGATTCCTCGCACGTACACTCGAGCCCATCGCGGTAAGAGGCAACAAATTGCAAGTCAGCGATAGTATGCGGCATAACACTACCTATGCAACCTGAAGACACTAAAATTGGGAAATATTCCATAGTGTATTTAGCAATATGCATAAAAATATATATGAAAGTAACACATTACCTGCAGATATGTTTGAACTATGGACTGAATGTGCCCGTTTCATCGAATTTCTCTGTGGTGGAATAAACACTTCCGCCAGTCCTCCGTCGGCATGTTTCAGGATGAACATCGCCGGCACAATCAGTAATGGTAACACCACTATGACAAATATGCATTGTCGTCTGCTCAACATTCTCTTCGACGGCATAATAAAATTAAATAACTATAAAAAATACAATCCCCTTCAATGTCTTCTGTCTCGTCTAAATTTCATTCATTTATCAATACCTATGTCGCATTTAACAAAGAAAGTAATGTTTTGAAGTCATTGTTAAAAAAACAAGGCGGCCATTTTGCATTACCGTCTGTGGAGGTCACGTGACACAAATCAACTCACTGCAAGTTGGCATGCTGCGGATAGCGCCTTAGAGTAGTTCTTACTGATGATAAACGGATAAGCGGAGATTGATGATTTCATTAAACTGTATTTGTCACAATTATTCTGTTTATATCAAGAAAACTAAATAATATCCGCAGATGAGTAACACAACGTCTGTCAGTGAATCCTATCACGCATGTCGTTCAGACGACAACGTTACGCGTTCATACACTACACGTCCAAACAATCAATGTTGACGTGGAATTTACCATCAAACTATCGTTCAAATTGGTAATTACATTGAAACAATGACAACATACATATGTTACTAATTTGTGTGTATGAGTGTGTATAATAAATACATAGGACCGTTAAATCGTGCTTCAAGTCACGTGATAATTTTCAAAAGATGAAAAATATGAACTTTTAACATTACGATGCAGTGCATTATAGAGTAAATAATTCAACGTACTGGACTCAGTTAATACAAAAACAAACAAAGTGAATTTAAAATAGTTTTTTTAAAATGTTTATATGTAATTAAATTGGTATAAGCTGCCAATACTGATGCTTCAAAATATCTCAAAGAGTAAAAACATGGGAGAAGTTTAGTTCCATTGATATCAATGCTATGTATATTTCCAACTACTTTCTTATCAATTTATTATTGAAACAGATTAGGTTCGAACCCTCAGTCCCTAAGACGGCAGCGTCTAGCGTCGTTATGGTCGCGAATTTTAACCCCATTGGGCTCTGTAAAACATTCTTAAATGTTTAATTAGAAAAGCTGCTGCAGCAGGTAGCCGTATAAACCACGTGGCGGGTCTGTCTGAGACATGTAAGCGATATGCAATCACCAAACATGGCGGTATATTATCTTCGTTTTTCGTTCACTGAGTTGTTGACAATAACTGTTATATATAGCGCGATTTTATTAACCGCGAACGTATGAATATATTACCTGGATCATTACATTTCAAAATAGGTGTATTGAAATGTTCGTGGTTGTCCGTAAAGTAGTCGTATTTTAGCCGCGGTTGTGTTTTGATAGAAACATAATTCAAACAGTTTTATGCACGAGATCATTTCATTACCTATAATGACATGGATCAGTCCTGAAAGTTCATACACCTGTTCGCACTATACTAGTATTGTCTATGCTTTAATTGATATATATATAGCACGCATCCACTGGCACCAGAGTAACAAACTGAAAGGCCGTTTTCCGTCAAACCCCCGAACAGTGTATACGATTAGTATTTCAGATTAGCCTCCCTTATATTAAAATACGATTTCAAATCCACTAGTCAGTGGCAATGATCGGTGTGAGGTTGGCGATAACTGCAGAAGCAGTATAACTGTCCTGGTTTGCTATAAGTGCCGGTAATAATAATAATTATGATATAATAATATACATACGCAGCTTTCCGTGTATTTTTGCTGGCTTATCGCAGTGGATTGTCTCCCTTGAAAATCACCCGAAAATCGATATCGAGTTCCCAGCTCTACCAGTTTTGATCAATAGATTATAGAGGGAAATTATTTTCATACGTAAATTTAAACACTTTATCTTAATACTGGAATATTTTAGCAGTTATGACAATATTCTTCAATTTATTCTCTTTCATTTAGTGTAAACATATTTATTCTAACTAAACATCTTCTTGCTTCCAATTTGATTTTAAAAGTATCACCTACTGTTACATTGAACATAGAGTAAAAATCTGTAAAATTGTCCATTTTCAAAAGTTTAGGGGCTAATAAATCATATTTTCCAAGAATTGCAATGATTAATTTATAGGAGGTAGCATGTAAAAATATATACAAAAACACTCTACACATAAAGTAAAACATGGCCTTCTTACCGACAACAACATAAACTAAACACGCAATAATAATGTATAACACACATTGACATTCAGTAAAAACAATCACTCATCATATTGTCATATTATAAACAGTACATATAAGTTACAGTATATAGACAAGCAAATGCGACTAATGACATTTTGTACAAACGTGTTAAAGGGAAGATAACTAAGTAATATACTACGGTTGTACCACACGAGACTGACACGTGTTCTCTCCCTTTATCCTTCCTATAGTACATAATTATGTACATGTACTATATATTCAAACTCTACGTATACTATAGGAGGAATATGAGGGAGAACTCGTGACAATCTCCTGTGTTTGTAACTTTCTCCACAACTTAAGTCCCACCTGTATAAACAGTCTTAACCATCAGCGTGATAATAAAAATACTGTCAGCGTTTTCAATAATTTCTTACAGCTTTTTGAAAATGTATAAATGAACAGAACGTAACCAATTACTTTCTTCCACACTTCATGTAAATGTTGCTACAATGTCAGTATTTGAAATTTTAGAAATGAATACAATTTAGTGTATGTTTACTGTCGGCACAAGGAGCAGTATAACTTCTACTACTGCAGTATCACTGCTAGCACTGATATGTAGTAGTTGTACTGATATAACTGTTATTATTGTTCCTTTCATTAACTTCACACAGGTGTAATCCGATGGTCAAATAAATTTTAATTTTCAAA
Organism: Mactromeris polynyma; assembly: GCA_032209605.1. Lineage (NCBI taxonomy): Eukaryota > Metazoa > Mollusca > Bivalvia > Venerida > Mactridae > Mactromeris > Mactromeris polynyma. The sequence continues at coordinate 13,950,791 of JASFXZ010000010.1, read as the reverse complement.
ATGATTGAAAAGGAAAATGCTGGTACTTTGTAAATCAAAAGGTTTGAAAAAACAGATATGGTAAAAGTACTGATTCGTTTAAAGGGATTGTGAAGTTCGTCATTAAACCCCACTCAAAGTTGGACTCAAACTCACGCCCTTTGGCTCAGAAGCCACGGGCTCTACCCTCGACCACGCCTTCTTTAGCGTTCCTTAGTATACTCATTATACCTAACAGATAACAACATAAAAATGCATATCACACAGAAAATAACGCAGACGGGATGAATAAGTTCGTCAGGTATAGGGCGACATTGTCATTCATCAATCGCTCATATCTAAACGAATACGTTGACATGCCTATCCCTCTTTTCTTATGAAAGATTTAATTCATGCATGTCATTTTGCACACGTGACGGTATTGTTAAGCATACACGCACCGTATGTGAATATATTCCCATGAATACCACAGCACAGTCAGTATATAGACAATCCTCATAGTTATTCATTAATTGAGAAGATTAGTCACTGAAATGATGTTAGAATAGTTTATTAAAGGAAAGATAAGAGTTGTAAACATGCTTCGGTTTTAATAAGCCTACGTTGTAAGAATGCATTTTGGGTATGTTAAAATGTAGATCAATTTTACATGTAGTGAGAAATTGTATTAGCGTTTATTTATCGTTGCCACCGGTTTCCCATATGGGCGACGCGTCCGGAAGAATGTTAGTCCTTTTAGATTTTTGGAGGAAAGTGCATGATACAGAAGATGACCCAATTCCAAAAGCATCCCTGGTTCTTTTACGTGCCCGATGTAAAGCTTCGTACACGGGACCTCGGTTTTTCAAAGTTTCGTCCGAAAGACTATTAGTACTGTCAGTGGTGGAGCGGGGAATCGAACCTGCGATTGATTGATTACTAGTTCAGCGCGTTACCACTGGACCACGGATCATCTGCTATGAAGTAAGAACACTGGGCCCGCGAGTATACCCACCAATCAGTACTATGCAATTAGCACTCAAATCTCAAAATTCGCTCTACTGGCTCAGCGTATGAATATTTGTAAGTGCGAATGGATTAAAATACTTTCTTAGTACTTATTTATTCAATACTTACCCTTAAATCGTATATTTACACTAAAACCTCAAACAAAATGGACTACGAAGAATACTCTGTTAGCATTTTACTGATTTTAGTCAACTTCAGACTCTCAAACCTCAACACTTGGCTGAGCAACTTTTGAGTTCTGTGTGCTAAGTATATATATATACGCATGAACATGGCGTACATTGAGTTCTGTGTGCTAAGTATATATGTATACGCATGAACATGGCGTACATTGAGTTCTGTGTGCTAAGTATATATGTATACGCATGAACATGGCGTACATTGAGTTCTGTGTGCTAAGTATATATGTATACGCATGAACATGGCGTACATTGAGTTCTGTGTGCTAAGTATATATATATACGCATGAACATGGCGTACATTTACATGTCTAGGCAGAAAATGGTTTCTTAACTACCAGATTCTCGTGTCCCGTATATCGAAAAATCGATATCGCTGTACTGATATCATAGCTTTGTGTGGGGTGGTCGGTCATGGTATGTTAATTAGTTCTAAATTGCTATAAACTATACACTTTCCTCATTCAATTATCGCTTGATTTTAAAAAATGGTTCATGAATACATCTTCGTAACGTTTCATTCATTCTCAAAACAATGAAAAGCTACAAAATCTCTCTTCAAAAATACCGTAGTAAAACCTCAATAATGCGACCACTCTTATGACCCTTAAAAACTGGTCTTATTATTGAGGTGGTCTTTAAGTAAGGTTGGCTGTATTTTCTTATTACATTTCTTGTTTAAGGGAGGCGCAATGTGCAAGGGATGAAGTGCTGACTTCTTGATCCTAATTAATGTTGTGAGTTTGAATCCCGTTGTAGCCAATGTTGACCCACGAACTTCGCAGTCTCTAAAATTTGGCGCATGTAGCTGGAGGTTAGTAACACAGGAAGCTGTCATATAGAATGATTTATAAAAGTCGTAAACTTGTTCAAGAAACGATAACCAAATAAACAAATTTAAACAAATCTTTATTGGTTCGTATTTGGGCTCGGGGATGTTTTTTTTGGCCAAGAATTTATCACATCGTGACGACTTCTGGGAAGGGAGCCAATCATGTGCAGGGATGAAGACACTTCTTACCACAAACTTGGGTATTTTCAAACGCATTACTTTGATATGTCTTTATGTTCAACCATAGGCCTACTGAATGGTATAACCGCGTGACTAGACGAATAATGAACGCCAACAGCATACTTGCATGTACAGACCTTTCTGAAACATAGTAGGCTAATTTGGAGTCAGAACGACACCCTTTGTGCAATTTGCAAATTTTGATTGTTGCGAGAGGTTATTGCTCAATCCAGAGAGGTTAAGACGATAGTAAATCTTACCATGGAAGTAATGATAATGCTGTTGAAAGAGAGAGAATAAGTTGCTCCTGGGAACGCCACATAGGCCTACATAAGACAGTAGGCTACCTCCCCGCAACAATCCATATTTTATAACAAGGCACTTCAAGGAGGCTCAAAGGTAAGGGAACAGATGCGCAAGGAATGACCTGGCCGACCATAAGGAATAACCAGGAGAATCAAAGACGACAAACAGTGAGGGGGGGATTAATGGACGGAAATTGACATGTCAAGACAGCTGGCAACAATAGGCCAAAATTACTGGGCAGAAAATAACAAGAACACTATATAAAGTGAAATAATTGTACAGGGGAAGACAGATTGTTGCTCAAGAGATGGCCGCTTTTGAGAGATTACACGATAAATATATCAAACATTGGAGTAAGTTAAGTATAAGATACGTCTGAACCTGAATTATTAAAATTAGTTGTATTTTGTAGGTTCTAATTTAAATCGTTCGTCTCACAATGCTTACTTCGTTGTTGTCAAACATCCCACTCATTCAAACCATTCATTATATTAACACTGATTTCATTACTGACCACCTGGGTTCTATTTAGATCTTTCTCCTTGCTTAAATCTATTGTTAGCTGTATATAAACGTATGTTGAATGCCGATCACTTCTTTTAAACAGCAGTATATATTTAGTAATGAATGACTGGTATACCTTTCTCCATTTTAGGACCGCAGCGTGTGATTAATGGTCCGCTGAATAGTGTCTGGGTTTGCGCTAAGATAAATAAGGTAGTTTATTAAATGCAAAAACCAACCCAGTGAGCTGTCAAATATATGCAGTGTACATTTTGCAGTTTGTGGTTGTATAAAACAGTTAGCGAACGCGTGTTGTGAAGTACAGACCGGATTAAACCTATCTTAGGTAAATATTCGAAAATATTTTGTGTGTACAAATTGTCGTCTGCAAAGTTTGCCTGAATATTTATGTACATTAACAAGTTGAGTTTTACACATTTCGAATAAATCGTTTTTCCTTCTTTAAAGGTTAAATCTTTACACATATTATGAATAGTTTCATCCCTTTTTTCATTAGTTAAGAATTGTATGAATAAATATATTTAAAGTTTGAATTTATGTGTATTTTAAAATGTCGTAGATCTATCTGTTTTGTACCCAGAGATTAAAGTTAAGAAGCTTAAATTTCATGAATTATAGAGTATTTTTATTCAAACAATGTAATGTTACAGTTGACATTTCTATTTTTGAAGATTTGTATGAAGTACGTTGATAACAATTTATTGCCTTTATTGAAATTTGAATATTTGTCTTGATATTATAAGATACTGATCTGTCAACAGCGGTCATTATAATGCAAGTATAGTAGATTTTTATCATGTTTGGACAAGTGGTTGACCATAGAACAACAATAGTTTGCATATGTTGATGTAACAATACCTGTATTGTTATATTTACAGGTAACTGATACCTGTTGTTAGTAGCCATGTTTTAATATAATGCTATAAAACTGCTTTGTAATTTATTTTTATTGTACAACTTTGCAATTTGAATGAATATTTTTCCATTTTATTAGGGAATTAATGCTGAGTTTGCAAATTATAGCATTCCAGCATTCATAAGAAACTGAGGGGGAACCACACCACTCTCTCATACCAGGTGCAGAAACAGGATTTTTGGTGATGGGGGGCATAAATATAGATGGGTTTGCCCCTTGTTCAGGGGGTCAGCTGTGCTTTCTTAATGATTCTCGAAGTAAATCTACCAAAAATGTTGCTCAGTGTATTGCCATATGCTTAATTAATAGATATTATGTTGATTCAGGGTTGGAAATTGTTTTGCGCTTCAGGTAGATACAATGTTTGTCAGATTGTAGGAAGGGGTGCATGCCAGTACCCCCCCCCAAATCAGCCTATGCATGCGTACTCGTCAGTGGCTCAGTTCGGGGTCATGCTGCTTTTATTTGACAATCATTTCATAATCATTTAGTTTTACACTAATCATCCTGCCCCCCCCCTGAAATTTTGGCAAAATATAGTATTGACCACATCTAATTCTAGATCAAGAGGGTTCCCTAATTCAAGGGCTTCTCTGTTTTTGTCCAAAATTATGATATTACATTTCAAAATGCAAATTGCATTGCAAAAATCTAGGGACTCCACCTGCTGACTTAAATCTTCTGCCTTACCAGGAACTGGACCCCACCATGCGCCCCCCCCCTCCCTGTTGTAAATTGCTTGATCCATGCACGCACACATTGGAAATTTTGCGTCTTTTATAGATAAAAGGGAATTTTGAGCCAAATGTATATGATCAATTTTAACATCTGTATTTTATACCATTTCTAATCCAGTATGACAAACATGTAGTATTTTCTGACACAAGTTTTATTCATATATCTAAAATAAATGCGAGATCAACCTCCAACTTTTTTGAGATAAATCTTAAACAGAATAGGTTTGAAAACACATACGCCAGTGTGGTAGTGAAATGGGACCCATAAACGGCCCCAAAAGTGACAATGAGTGTGAAACAAGTACACATACATGTGTGTGTGGGTGTATGATATATTGATATGAGTACACCATACAGTTCATTCAGAGTGAATCTACAATTTCAGGTGTGTCATCGTAAAACCCACATTGACATCGCAGACTGTATAGTTTATTGACATTGAGATATGGGAGTTGTAAAATTTTGAGAAAGAGCTTTAACTTTTTAGCTTGCATGATCCTGTTAGAGAAAATATTACCCACTTGTTTTAAGATACCTAATGGTTTACTAACTTAGTTGACATATGTTGAGGCATAGAGGTCAAGGGCACAGCACCAAACCCCTGCTCTGTAGATCATTGGTTTGAATCTTGCCTTGGCCGACAATGAATCCCTAACTTCACGATGTCTAAATCGGATATGACTGGTTAGTACTGTGAGAACTGGTTAGTACTGTGAGAACTGGTTAGTACTGTGAGAACTGGTTAGTACTGTGAGAACTGGTTAGTACTGTGAGAACTGGTTAGTACTGCAAGAACTGGTTAGTACTGCTAGAACTGGTTAGTACTGCGAGAACTGGTTAGTACTATGAGAACTGGTTAGTACTGTGAGAACTGGTTAGTACTGCGAGAACTGGTTAGTACTGTGAGAACTGGTTAGTACTGTGAGAACTGGTTAGTACTGCGAGAACTGGTTAGTACTGCGAGAACTGGTTAGTACTGTGAGAACTGGTTAGTACTGTGAGAACTGGTTAGTACTGTGAGAACTGGTTAGTACTGTGAGAACTGGTTAGTACTGTGAGAACTGGTTAGTACTGTGAGAACTGGTTAGTACTATGATAACTGGTTAGTACTGTGAGAACTGGTTAGTACTGTGAGAACTGGTTAGTACTATGAGAACTGGTCAGTAAGACCATAATTATAAAATTGCATGTTTGGCGTAACCCTACCTACCCATGAAAATGGCCCCTAATCAAAAACATTTTTTGAGGGGTCTTGAGTAGGAAATTGTTTTTAGCAGCATATTAGTAACTTAAACACTTGTATGAGCTTAAAATAATAAAAACCTACCTACCCACCTAGAATTGCTGGGTAGGGTTGGGCCAAACCAACAATAGTTCAAGGATGGCATATCCCAAGAAGCAGTCATTGAGAGATATTAAAATAAGTTGTAATAAAATAGTTTTCTAACGCAAAATAATGCAAAATAAATAAGTTTAAACTATTTTTTGCTGTTATTTTATAGTCTACTACTTTTCTTCAGTCTGTTTGTTCATCTGATTTTGACTCAGTGATTGTTGGTTCATTGTTTTGGTCTGTTAAATCATTGGAAGTAGTGTCGGTTGTATTTGTCTTGTTCCTTCATTCAACATAAAACATGCAGGAAGTTTCAACTGGAAAATGAAGTAACAATTCTGGCATTGTGAACACCGAGATCATTCTCTAACGGTGTATCTTATAAATTCGGGATATAGTGATGTCGTCATATATTATTTATGATTAATATTAAGTATTGATATTACAGTAAACCTTACTTAGAGACCACCTCAGTAATAAGACCACCTCAAAGTTAAGAGCACAATTTTCAAGTCCATGTTCAGTTATTCTCTGTTTTGCTTTTTATTCAACATTAATATTAAGACCACCTCAATATAAAGATCAGTTTTCAAGGGTCCAAGGGTGGTCACCATATCAAGGTTTTACTGTAATAAGAAATAGTGAGGGGAATACTTAACTGTGCTGACCTTGAAAAATTTTGGTATTATGCTACCATTTATCGGAGGCATTTTGGCCTTGGATGAAGCTTAGCACAACTTGAGATTTTATCTATTTTAAATTGTATGAATCTGCATTGATGTGTGCAATGTGTATTGTAAATATGATTAAAGTTTATCATGTTAGCAGTCCTAAGTGTGAGTAAAATATCACATGAATGATGGTAAACTATTGGTGTACTGTGAATCTTAGGTCAGCGAACCACCTGTGGTTTTGAAGACAGTCTGTATGTGTTCTTTATGAGGTGGTCTGATAGTCAAGTTAAAATATGAAAGAAAATTATCCATAAAATATGACCTTACAAATGAGGTGGTCTTTATTTTCAAGGTGGTCTTTATGTGAGGTTTTACTGTATCTACATCTGCCATCCAGTGGTCTTTAATAGGAGCTAATTGCTACTGAAGGGGTTTGATGGGTCACTATGACAATCACAATGAGGAAAGGGTAATACTGAACCTTAGCTTGTGTACAAACAATAATGTAGTATGTTTGCCTTGCAGTCGACTCTGTTGAGCAACACCCTGTGGGAGATGTACATGCTGGCTGTTGTTGAGAGGTTGTTGCTCTAGAGAGGTTGAATATATCTTTAATGCACTTATCCATGTTTTTGTCCCTTGAAGGGGGGTTGCAGGGATACACAGGACTTTAGAAATAACACGATTTCTGACAGTCGGGACTTTCTAATGCCAAATGATTTAGGGTCCCAGGAAAAAGACTTGGGCCAGATTATTCTTATTCTGGGAAAAGTTGACACAGTTGTTAAAATGAGGTTGTTGCTCAAGAGAGGATCACTGAAAAAATGTTGACTGCTTTTGTAAAACTGCTGATCGATGCCTTTAGTTAAATTACTCATTGTGTGCAGAAATCAATAAGCCAGTATAGTATTGTCAAAGTGTACTGTCTGCCTATATATCTTCATTTAGTTGAACAGCCCTATTGACTGAGTATGCAACAGTTCTACTTGTATGGTGCTTTATAACAGCCAGACATGCATATTGAAAGATTTCCATCAAGGCCATGATGCTCTTTTATACGCAAATGCAATCATAAGAACAATACCCCTGCACAGTTAAATTGTTTGTGGACAGGATATTTGTGTATTATCTTTATTTGTGGTTTTTGTTTAAATCTTGCCACAATGGATAGATATTCCTATTCTAGGTAAGTTTACCAATGTTGTAAATGGCTTTCTACGCATTTATTTTGGGAGGGTGTCTTGTGTTCAGTACAACCTCTGAACAGCAACACCCTTTAATGGATACATGCATTGGTAGTTGTTGAGATGTTGCTGCTCTACAGAGGTTAATTTACAGTAAAACCTCAATAATAAGACCACCCTTGGTTCCATTTTCAATGTAAAATAAAGAGCAAACCAGTGAAAATGGACCTGAAAATTGTGTTCTTAATTTTAAGCTGGTCATTAAGTGAGGTCTTACTGTAATTATAAATTCTTCACTCAGAAAAACATAATATATTGATATAAGTTAATATTGTTAAATAGAGGTTGTTACTCAAGGGAGGGTCAGTCTGGAGAGGTTGCAGTTCACTGATAACTGAAGGAGTCTCATTATAATTCATCATTTTTTTGTGTGCCTGTGTGATTTGAAATGACTCCACAAGATCCTTATTGATTTCTTGTTTTATTGCCATCATTATTTTACTGTACTTTAATGTTTGTGCTGTAAGGATTTAATCCCATTATATCATTCACATGCATTCAAGGTTTATTTTAGCTATTTTGGGAAGATTACAATAACAATTCAAGGTTGTAGTGACTAATTAATAAACAATTGCTATATAAAGTGCCTGTGAGAGAAGAGCGTCTAACTTTTGTCAATTTTTGGCTTAGTAATTGGCCCAGGTTTATTGGGAATTCTTATATGCGAATTGGGGAAAATACATACTTTTTGTCATTGACTGTGAATACTGCCGAATAACGGCTGAAAATAAACACATGCATGAAGCTCTCTTACTCTCTGGTTGACCTTCAATGCTTTTCAGTGACATTGAGTCTGTTGTTGCATTTGTTTACTGCATTTTTGTTTGTCAATACTTCCAATATGTTAACTGTCCATTCAAAATTAGTTGAGAATATCATATTGTGTATACTGTTTCTATTGGTCAATATTTTGTAAAACATGTTTTCATTGGCCGACCACCTTGCAGTTTGCTTGCAGCCATTCTCAAGAAAATAAAAAAACAGACTACAGAATATATGATGATGAATATAATTATACTTATTCATGCCAATAAACTTTTGACTTGACTTAAATTATAAATTTTGCTTGGAGGCATATTGGTCAGTGGAGGCATAATGGTGAAGAGCTTGAATTCCTAATCTGGAGGTAATGGGTTTGAATCTCGCTATTGGTAGAAGTCTTCCATCGTCTTCACAGGCCCTGATGTAGGTGCAAGCTTTGGTTAGAAACCTGGAGAGCAGTCATAGATAAGGATTACTCTAAGTTGTATTAGGACTAAGCGTGCAATCGATGTAAACAGGGCATAGTGGTCGAGGGGAATAGGGCCTGACCCCGGATCTGTATGTCGTAAATTTGAATCTTGACTTGGGGGGGGGGAGTTGAACCAAGAACTTTGCAATGCCTGATTTGCCACATAGGAAGCTGAGTCTACATCGAGAATGTTTTAAGTTGTAAACTTGTTTACCATTGATGTAAATTAAATAGGTTCATACATAAACCAATGTGAAATTTATGAGTGTATAGAAAGCTGCTGACAACTGTCAATGACCTCTCTTAATGTGATGTATTCAAATTTGTTATGTTTCACAATATTCATAAAAGCTTGACACAAACTATGATGATATCAAAATTGAATAATTTGGTTTGATATCCTCGTTTCACCATACACAATCCTGTGTTCAATGTGGTGTGAAAATTTAATGGAAATGTCATCGCTGATTTTTATCATGTCGGTAAAGGATGGTTTTGTTGCTAATATACGATACGTTACCACATGTATATATTACACTGGTATGTGTGTATCTATGTTACATCATGTTGGACTTCCATGATGCGTGGGATCGATCGATCGTAGGTGTAGTGTTATTGATTCTCAATAGACAAGATTGTGGTTATTCAACAATTTAAACATTGACTTTTCTAGATTATCTTTCAAAATACAAATAATCTAGATCAACCAAGCCTTTTTAAAAGAGCTTAAAGTCTAAGGAAGCTTTGCGTATTTGCATTAAAATGCAGTATTTTTGTATTGTTCAAATAATCCTTCTTTCGGAACAATCTGAAGAATTCTAAAAAGTCTCAGTTGAATCATATCAGGCTGTGAATATCAGTGCTTTGTCTGTAATATCTGTATTGAGGTTTTTACATCATGCATTTTACAATTGCATGTTCATGTATTGTTCTGTTTTGACTGCAGGGAAGTAGCTTAGAAACAAAGTTTTTCCCATTAAATGTTTTATTATGATTTGAGTGAAATTTGAAAGTACAATAACATCCCTGTAACCTAGGAATCAAACTTAATTCAATTCTTTTTTCATCAGGTTGTACACATTTTCAGTCATATGGTATCCTGAGTTATCCTAACCAGTTTCCCTGGAATTAATTATTAACCATTACTAGCTTGCTCATCCACAAGCGACTGACAACTTCTCCACATGTGGAGGACATGACCATCATCCAATGTCACGGAAGAACATAACCTGCCCAATCAAGGATCTGATGGGTGACGGTCGAGCGCTCTACCAACTGAGCTAGCTTCAGACGAACTTCAAATTAAAAAAATGTTTTACATTGATTGTGAAATGAGTTATCATAACTTATTTTAATTGCTTTTGATAACTGCATCCTCAGTTACTAATGAGGATTAACTTCAACCAAGACAGGATTCAAACTCATAACATTTTGATCAGGAGTGATACGCTCTACCCCCACAACCACTATACATGTACCTCCCAAAAAATCATACTTATACAAGCCTAAAACAAATAATTTAAAGAATCAGTCATATAGTGGAAACGGTGGTAAATCTGGAAAGAAGTAAAATTAAGCAAGATCAGCAGCCATTGAAATCTAACCGGACATTAATCCAACATGACATTTTGATTGTTAATCAATGTCACAACCAGTGATTATAGCCGCACTTAAAAACTTTTAATCCTGTGTCTCAAGTTTCTTGTATAAAGGCATTTCTTTAATACCCTACTTAAGCACATGTGAATACATTGTAATAATAGAACATGCTGTTTAGTCAAATATCCGATACTGGTCCATGCTGTGTTGATTATGGAAAAATATTACAACAGCCCAGCATTCAGTTACAGCTTACAGTTGCTCACATTATGAAACTGTTTTGTGTCCCTGGCCCACTGTATCACATTCACTGCATACGGGGAACCAAATTGCAAATGTTACGAAACGTTTGCAGCAAACACCTTCACAATTTTACGCAGGGCAGGTAACATATTGTTGCAGGATGTATATACATCATTTTGTAATATGGCTTTAAGTCACATTAACAGCAAGGGTCGTCACAGTCGTCACATAGTGACTTTTCCAGCAACAAAGGTTGAGGAAGATCCTAGGTGGACCACCAACCTTCCGTAAGCCAGTCGCATGGTTTCCACACTATAACAAGTTCTATATCCCAGGTGGGATTCAAAACAGCAGCAATGGGGCAAGTGATTTTAAGTCAGCAAGCATAACCACTTGACCATGGAGGTCTCCTGCAGGGTTTATAATAAATAGCCTGATGTCTCATCATGAACATGAAGTGTTTTAATACATGACAACAGGACTTGACGTAATAATGTCTGAGATTAAAATTAAAGTACGGCTTTGGAATATGCCATTATAATACATCTCTGTTGATCATGCATAATAGAATATAGGACAAAATATCCTTTTCTACCTGTGCAAGTTTTACAGGAGTTTGTCTACCTGATAAAAGTGTGCTTTGTCTTAACATAGGAAAGCTTTGCAAATATACCATTATTTATAACAATATTGTAATTAGAAATTAACTGTGATGTGCCTTTGCATGCTCAGTGCAACCTCGCCAGAGCAACACCCTTTAGGAGAAGAACATTTTGGCTGATGTGGGGAACTTGGTGCTACAGAGATGTCAAATTAATAGTGTTTTTTTTTCTATTAGAAAAGTTTATACTGTTGTTGAAGAGAGGTTGTCGCTCTAGAGAGGACCGCTTTGGAGAGGTGGGACTGTACATTGGAAGTGGTATATTATGAACAGATGATAAGCTTTATTACATGTATAATGTTTCACAAATGTATGGTCTAATAAAGACTGTTACAGTCTGCATGCAAGTTGCAAGCTACATTGAAACATATATAATTATTTTTTGGGGGTTATAAAATATTCAAATGTTATCAAACACTATGTACTCAAGTTTTACACCAAAGATAGGCTCCCTGCCATGATTGATTGTGTAAAAAATATGTAAAATTTATGAATATCCTGGTTAATACTAAATTTAGCTGCTGCCCATTAATAGTATGGTTCGTATATACAGTCAGACCATGTTTATTTGCAACCTTCTATCCAAATTACTTGGTATCATCCGAAATAAATATCAGTTCTCGATGGATCTTCTTACGCACGTCAGATTGAAATGGACTATTCAAAACCATGTATTATTTGAAACAATATTTCGGACCTGATGAATTCAAATGAACGAGGTCCGACAGTACATGTTAATGCGTTCAAATAATTCACTTTTTGACATGCACCATTCTGTCCAGTCCCTTGTAGAAAAAAGTCATACCCTGGTATACTACATGATTGTGTGACTGCATTCTCATTCTAATATTGTCACAGGAAGGCTTACTGGTCGAGGGGTAGCGAGTCTGACTCCTGATCCCTAGGTCAAATCCAGCCTTTGATGAACCGTTAGATTATAATCCTTGATTTAGGCTTGAGGTCTGATTAGAAACCCAGGTAGCAGTCATCAATAGTGATCAATATAAGTTGTAAACTTCTTTCACAAAGCTACTATTTGGGACTCCGCTAGCAAATAGGTCTACACTTTCACGCAGGCCTAGATATGCTCATGCATACTGATAATTATATAAACCAGTTTTTGGCCGATGTTGACAAGTTTCTTTGAATGTATTAGTAATGTAGTAACAATAGACAAGATAAATGAACTATAAAGTACCTGTCACCTGATACGCGTTCCTCCCTCCACCTTAACCCCTCAGGCCATGTCTGACTCAATGTCTCAATGAAACTCACAGTGGACATTGGACACCAATTTTTCAAACAACATAGTATTATATTTGCGCTATACACTGCGTTTGTTTGCTAACCAGCTGTACATCAACTGTTTCAGGATTATTTTTCATTTATTGAAGCAAAATTTGAATGTAAATATCGTTTTTATATCGAGGGATTGGCGTAAAATTAACGTAAATACTTCTTTTATAAAAATGACTTAATATAATATTGCACTAAATCCTCTTTTTTATGTCTTTTATTTTATTGAATTTTTTGTTCTGATATTCATTCATGTTCTTGTAAATATCTGGTATGTTATAAACATGCATTGTCTTGTTTAAAATACTGGAATGTTGACAACTATTATTGTGTCATTATCTTAAATTGAGAATCTCAAGAAGCGCGGTGTCTGTATTTTCACAGTTTAAAAAAACAGATGACTTGCTTTGATTATTGATCAGTTACGAGTGTAGGACTTGATCGAAGGCATTTGTTGGTATTTTACGCTACATTCTACTTCTGTATTCTGTGCTAGTGAAAAGAGTTTACGCGCCATTTTGTATTTTGGGAATCTTTACTACATTATGTCAAAGGGATCTGCTTTGACAAGTTAACATCGACATTTTTCTATAAGTCAATTAGTTTGAATCATAAATGTTATAACTTTAAATACTGCAATAAAAAACTATAGAGGATGTATACAGTAGCTTTTTAGAAAATATGTGATGTATAGTACTGGTGGGTTAGCACGAGTTTGACGAGTATATTACTGTTTTATTCATATTTTTACTTGCAATGCATTGTGTTGAATCTATAACATTAAGGTCTTTAGGCTTGTTAACATTATGATAGCATTTGAAATTTACATTTTTATCATCTGATTTCAGATTTCAACAATTCCATTATTCAAACATGGCCACTGGAGCTGTTACCAATGGTGAGGTTGGGAATGCCGTGTATGAACCCGACGCTGAAGTGCCGGAAGAGAAGCCAGCATTCGATACGCTGTATTTCTCGGACCATAAGTTAAAATATATCAATAACCACTATGAGAAAGTCAATGCTCACATGTATGACTACAAGTGTGATGTGAAATTTACTGTTGGAAAATCAAATTTTAAAGGTCATAGAAAAGTGTTAGCAGAAGCCAGTGATTATTTTGTCGCCATGTTTAGTCTTGAAATGAAAGAGAAGGAGGAAACAGTAATCAATCTGAAGGAAATCAGTCCGGATGGGTTTAGCGCCATGTTGGACTATTTTTATCATGGTCATGTGACCGTTGAAGCAAAAATAGTTCCTGATATTTTAGAAGCGGCCCGTTTCTTCCATGTGGACTGGATTTTGGACATATGTTGTGATTACTTGATCCGTCATCTTAGCATACTGGATTATCCTCTCACCATGCTTCTCGCCGATAAGTTTGCCTTAGGAGAATTGCGCTGGGAAATTTTCAAGTATTTTGGAAACAATCTTCCAGCGCTTGCGGAGAAAGAAAACTTTTTCAAGGAGTGTTCATGTGATCTATTGCTACAATTTCTTATGGAATGCTTGTATGTGGATGTTTCAGAATTCTTCCTACTGCAGGTAAATTAATATTCCTTTTAATTGATTATTATTCAATTTGCGTATTCTTCTTTGTACATGTTGGTTAAGTACAAAATAAGTAAGGCTTTCATTGACACAATCGATATCAATATATCAACCACTTTTTCTGTCAATCGAAATTCAATACACACAAATATCAATATCATGGCGGGAGAATTGGTACAGTCTAAAAATGGGCCAAAATAGCGTAATGTCGCTTTAAAGCCTCCTTGTGGATAGTGTATAGTGGATAGTGTATTGTGGATAGTGTATTCCAAACATCAGCAATGTAATATAATACTATGAAGTTAAAAATATGGATTTTTTGCACATTTTAGACTGTATCCTTTCTCCTGTATTTTCCTGCCATAATATCGATATTTGTAAGTGTTAAATAGAATATTGATACATTGATACCATTTGTATCAATGACAGCCCTAGTTTGCAGCAACCATATAGCCATCAGAGTAGAGACAAATTGGTCTTGCAGCAACCATATAGCCATCAGAGTAGAGAAAAATTGGTCTTGCAGCAACCATATAGCCATCAGAGTAGAGAAAAATTGGTCTTGCAGCAACCATATAGCCATCAGAGTAGAGAAAAATTGGTCTTGCAGCAACCATATAGCCATCAGAGTGGAGAAAAATTGGTCTTGCAGCAACCATATAGCCATCAGAGTGGAGAAAAATTGGTCTTGCAGCAACCATATAGCCATCAGAGTGGAGAAAAATTGGTCTTGCAGCAACCATATAGCCATCAGAGTGGAGAAAAATTGGTCTTGCAGCAACCATATAGCCATCAGAGTAGAGAAAAATTGGTCTTGCAGCCTTAAGATAACCTATGTTGTTGTGGCTGTACAAATTGGTTGAAGACAAATCTCATTTCCACCAGTTTATGGGGTTGTTGTTTTTGTTGTTATAATACCAGTATGATAAATATGTATCTGTCATTTTCCTTATTTTGCTATCAGGATAATGTTAACACATACAACATGATAAATATCATACAGGGCAAATTGTGGTCCATATAATTTATCATTCAAATTGCTTTGTCCACAGATATGTGACATTCTGTTATACATCATTTGTGTATATTTGTTCTCTTAACATTTGTTGTCAAGAAAACTATTATTCAGTAAAACCACAATAGTAAGACCATCATTGGTTCAGAAGAAATGTCCTTGTTGTAAATAGATCTGATAATTGAGTTAAAATAGGGAAGAAAAAATAAAAACTGGTCCATCGAAATATGGCCTTATTTATAAATGGGGTGATTATAAATTTTGAGTTGCTCTTTACGTGAGGTTTTGCTGTATATTTGGCTTCATCAGTTGTAGGAACAGTAAATCCCGGGTACATCCCGCTTGTAGCTTGTGGTTAGCTCGGTCATCAAAACGTTCATTTTCCTCCCAAAAAGTGCCCTTTTCCGGTAAAGCAAAATTAAATGTTTGCCTTGACAACAAATAAGTGTTAAGAAAACAAATACAGTCAGACCTAGTTATTTCGGCAACCTTCTATCAGAATACTTGATATCATCTGGAATAAATATCAGGTCCCGATGTATCTTCTTTGGCTGAATGAAATGGGCTATTAAAAACCATGTATTATTGGAAATAAAATTTCAAACCCGATGAATTCCAATGAATGAGGTCCACTTGTATACCGATATGTATATTTGTTAAAATTATAACAATACATTGAAAATGCTCTTATTTTTTTAGGTCATTATAAATTGGGTCAAAGCAGATGAGAATGCTAGAAAAGAACATCTTATACCGTTGCTACGGCAACTAAGATTTCATACCATGGAGCTGGAAGAGCTTGAAGCTATTCCAAAAGAAGTTACGGATATTGCAGAAATCGGTGCTGAGGTATTATTCAATGGCTAAACTTTTAAGTACTAGATGTATGTTACACATACCTAATGTTTTTTTTCCATTTTTAAGGGAGGTGGCATGGCCCTTCTAAAAGGGAAAACAGCACTGGAAGGGGGATATTTAGGGGATACTAATTTGCACTAAAAAGTAACAATTTTATTCCCAAAACCTTGAATTCTTTAACTCTCTATGGTAATAACTGGTTAATTAAAAGCCAGTATGAGAATTGTGAAAGTATTGGTCAATGTTTGAGTGGAACTTTCTTCAAAAATGCTATAAGAGCAGAACTTGACACAGAATGCAGGAAAACATACACTTTTCAGCGAGGGACTAGGGCCTAGATGCAAAGATATTGGGCACTGTTTTATTGAAAACTGTACTTTTTTTCTATTTACTGATAATTGGTGGTATATTTTTTATGCAACACTGTTTGGTTGAATTAACAGTTAATTCTCACAAAGTTGATTCTGTTGTTGAAGAGAGGTTGTTGTTCTAGAGAGGTTGCACTGCAAATGTTATTGACTTTCACATGGTGTCCTGCAATTTAAATAACATGTAATCTTAAAATTGTGATTCTCACTCAATGAGGTTGCTTATCCAGGGTTTCCCATATTCTCCAGGACAAGTTTTCTGTTTTTCTCCGTATTTTGTCTTGTTAGTCAGACCACCTCTCATATATGACCGATGTTCTTAAGAATCGAGTTGGTTTCAGTGTAGACAACTATATGTGCATAACATTCAGCCGAATTTCGTTCAAATTTATTGAAGCTTGCAAAAGGCTTTTTGGGGCTTTCACAATGGCCTCTCAAATGTAAACTGGCCCTTTGAATCCCATGTATTTCAACATCTATAAAGGGTCTCGACTACTCACTGTTTTAGTTCTGGTAAATACATCACCATTTGTTTTACTTACAAATCCTCTCCAACAAGTTTCTTCTATATAATTACCTATAATTAAAATGTAGACTGTACTGTATATAAGTTGTTGATATGGTACATTAGATAGAAGGAATGTGGACGGTGTTCATATTATGATAAATATCTGAGTTTTGTAAACTTACCTGTTCTTGTTTTTTTAACATTTGGCTTTTTTGTGGTTATTCATTCCAGAGAGGGTCAAGATTCAGTTATTGTAAACAACAATTTGTTGTTAAAGATACTAAGGTTGTCATTGATTTGACCAATTTATTTAAGTTGTAACAGTGCAACCTTTCTGGGGGGGGGCTCTCCTCAGCAATACTCTCATCAACAACATTATCAATTTCTCTAGCAAAGCTTTACAATGTTCTGCACCTACCTAGAGCAACAACTACTCATCAACAACATTATCAAATTTCTCTTAGCAAAGCTTTACAATGTTCTGCACCTACCTAGAGCAACAACTACTCATCAACAACATTATCAAATTTCTCTTAGCAAAGCTTTACTTCCATCTACACCTCTCTTTAGGAAGAACCTCTCTTCAACAACATTATCCATATTCCCTTTACAAAGATTTACTATGTTCTGCACCTCTCTAGAGCAACAACTCTCAATAACAACCAAAATTCGCTTGTCCTAAGAGATGTTTCTCTTGGGAGGTCACATTGTATCCAGTATACCATATTAATATGAACTGGTAAATTATGATCAACTGTCCTTTTATTGTAATTTTGTATTTTTACTCATTCATGAATATGATGCAGTTTGATACAAATATCATTTGAAAGAATTTTCATTTGGAACACAGATGCAAAAGAACACAAATATCTTTGTCATTTTTTTTCATTTCTGACAAAAACTGCTTTTATTATCACATAAGATATTGTATAAGTGGTAAAGTTTATGGCATGAAATTTTGCAAATTCAAGAACATCGCAAAAATGTTTGCTAGTATATTTTCCTTATTTACAGAACTATATTTTATATTCCATACTGATTTCGATGATTTGCAAACAATTCAGAAATCCAGAATTCAGGAAATTTCTGACCATCCTAATGGTTGCCTCATAAAAATATCCACTAATGCTGTTAACTAATTATGTCACATGTGATTTCAGATTGAAGATGCTAAGATGTATTGTTATAGTATTCCTGCCCAATGTTTGAAGACTGAGGAGAAATACCTGGTTCGGGGGGCACGTCCGTGTGTTGTGATATCAGCATTCAATGACGAGGCAGAGAGCAACACGGTTATATACAAAGATCCCGACAATGAGGAAGCCAACCTGTTTGTGGAGCAGCTTGGACCTTGTGGTATGAAACCTAACATTCTATTGCTTCTGTGTATATACAGTAAAGCCTCACTTAAAGACCACCTCAATAATAAGACCATCTCAATAATAGACCACCTCGATATAAAGACAACACTTTTCAAGTCCTTTTGACTGATCCGCTCTTTATTCAACCTCAATATTAAGATCACCTCAATATTAAGACCAGTTTTCAAGGGTCCTAAGGGTGGTCTTATTATTGAGGTTTTACTGTACTTGTCAAAAAAGCTAATTCGCCATTTTGTATTTTGATAATCTTCACTACATTATGACAAAGTGATCTGAAAACAATGAAAGTGATTTTGACAGATTTACATCAACTTTTTTAGATAGTTTATTTATTTTAATCATAAATGTGGTAACTTACTGCGATCAAAACCAACAGACTATGTTAATTAGTACTGGCAGTTTAGCTTTTTTATCCAGTATATATTTATGCTCTTTCACTTATAACCTGATGTGTGGTATTTCAAGTATACAGTGCAACCTCTCCAGAGTAGCCCCCTCTTGAGCAATAACCTCTTTTCAACAACAGTATATTGATATTTCCTGTAGTAAGAAATTACTATCAATTTAACCTCTCTAGAGCAACAACTTCTCAACAACACACAAAGTTTGCATCTCCTAAAGGTTTAGCTCTGGAGAGGGTGCATTGTATAATGAAGGCAACCATGACAGTTAAATGCATCCCTTCATACATTCCACTGAGAATCCACCATCCAACTAGTTCTTCTGTGGCATTTCTGTTAACTTAGTATGATGTCATCTGAAGTCTAGAACCTTAACAATTATCTGCTTTGAACAGTTATCTTGGGATTGTTGCAAAATTTATTTATGTAAACAATAGTGTACCCTCCATGTGTGTATCTCCTGGTTGCCTCTGTACTATTTTTGTTTCCCTCCCTGTATGGATCTTCTAGTCCACTTCATTTTTTTTAATTTTCTCTCCTTGCATATTTGTCCTCCCTTTTCTTTAGTGTAAATCTGTCTAGGGAAGTTCTGATTTTTAAATGTGGCCTTCCCTTTTGACACCTTTTTCAGCACAGCTGTACTAACATGGCTCTGCTACTTGCATATCAGTGAATATAAACCAATCAAATCTTACGGTAACCACTAAACCAACTTCTCTTCTATCCAACAACATTTGTAACCTTGATGCGAATTGGTTAACCATTTGATAAGGGGTATGTAACCTTACCGGAATCCACTGAATTTCGGTGAATTTACCGAAATCCATTTTGGATCTGGAGTGACCAGCAATCGTAAGATCTCGGCAATTTTTTATGTTGCACAACAAATCTTAACCTTCATCTTGACCATCTTTTTTCAAGATATTTCTTGTTTCACTTGTCTTCATGTACGTTAATGTTTATGAGGCCTCAAAGCATCTGATTGTCTTTTCCAGGTATAGCAGCAGATTATTCTACTATGGGTCAAGCTGTCATTGGAAATTTCTTGTTTGCGGCTGGTGGATACGATGAAGATTTTACGAGCTCTGGACGAGTTTACATGTATGATCCTGGAGTTAGAGAATGGACCGAGGTTGCTAGCATGTCACATCCTCGGGTTTCTTTCGCATTTTGTAGCAGTAAAAAACGACTTTACGCTATTGGTGGAGTGTTTCACAAGATCGGCGATGCTGACAGTGGAGAAGTTATTCTTCCAGCTGCGGAGATGTATGATCCTGAAGAAAATGGCTGGAAGTCGATTGCTAACTTGCCATACGGAACTTTTGATTCGACAGCTGCTTATTCTAACAATACTTTGTATGTTAGTGGAGGTATAAGCGAGTTACCGGAGCACCAAATTCCCATCAGTTCTATGTTTTCTTTAGAAGATGGAGGAAACGAGTGGACGCCATTACCAGATATGACAGTTGGTCGACAAGGTCATAGTATGACGGCTGATGGCGGAAAGCTGTACATTCTTGGTGGGTTCATGTCCAAACCTGGTGAATCTGGCTTTATAGATTGCTGTCAGAATGAGATGTTTGATGTCGAAACAAAGCAATGGACAAAATTAACTTCAACACCGGAGAGTTTCGGGCATCTGTATCGCAATGTTGGACTATTTGACAGCAAAATCTATTTCTTGTGTAATTATGACTCTGAAGTTTCATTGAATAGTTTTGAAACAGAGAAACAAGAATTCATCCAAGGGGTCGTAGTTGGTGCTGGTTTAAATAAAGTTAGTGTCTTACAGGTTGCCTACCAGCAATCATGAATAAGTAATAACTGTAGAATTCTATAAAACAGCTTCTTTTTTTGAAGTTTTCAATAGTGACGCAATGTCACCAGTCATATAAGAACAAAAGATGCATGTCAACAATTGCTTTAAAGCGGTGTGAGGTTTTTTTTGTCCTCTCAGATGGCTGATTGGTAGTTTCAAACCGCCCAAATTGCATTTCATTTTACTGAATGACTTAGTTAGTTTGACATTGACATACAGTCGAACCTTGTTCATACAAATTCATCGGGTCCAAAATTGTATTTCGAATAATACATGGTGTCAAATAGCCCATTTCTATTTGACGCACACAAGATACATCAGGACCTGATATTACTTCAGATGATACCGATTATTCGGATAAAGGCTGTCAAATAAACGAGGTCCGACCGTATTTCTGAAACAAAAGGGACAAATTTTAGACATCGAAACAAAAGAAAGATTTTCTCGGCTCATTATAAAAAATTTGGACAAATTGGAGAGAGAATGTTATTTAATTAATTGTATTTAAATCATTTATTTGGTAACTTGCATTTTACGTATATCTACATGGGTGGCCCAGGTCAGGTCCTAATGCTTGGCATTGATAGGTTGTTGTTTGTAACTTTGTGTTACATAATTATATAAGGCTTGTTAATGACACAATTATTGTAGTTGTTTTTTCTGTTGCCATGGTAACTACAAAAAGTGTAGCGTTTTTAGTGGAATATCATATCCTAGCTTATGATGTAAGGAAAAGTAGTTGTTGTATATTCATATTATGGTATTGTTTTAAATACATTGAGAAATGAACACCATTATATGCTTAACAAAACATTGTGCATTCATTAATTCTCTTGTCTAAAATGTTCATATTTAATGTGTGTATGCGAAGCCTGTGTGTTTTTTATTGGATTTTATGAGTGTAGAAAAATATGCCCTTTTTATATGGTTGTTATTGCCACAGTGTGCTTTTGTGTTGTACCAATTCCATCCAAAATTTCCCAGTTATGTTAAGTATAGTTAGAATTCTATGGATGCATATTGGTACATTGTACCACTGATAAACCAAAATTTAAAAAGGGGTTGTTACGAATTTAAAAAGGCGTAATTACAAATTTAAAAAGGGGTTGTTACGAATTTAAAAAGGCGTAATTACAAATTTAAAAAGGGGTTGTTACGAATTTAAAAAGGCGTAATTACAAATTTAAAAAGGGGTTGTTACGAATTTAAAAAGGCGTAATTACAAATTTAAAAAGGGGTTGTTACGAATTTAGAAAGGCATTATTGCTAGTTTTATAAGGCATAATTATGTGAAAAAAGGTGATACCAATACGATATGAATTACTAATACAAATGTATAAGAACAATACAAACTAAAGAAATTTCAAGTTTATGTTTTGAAAGGAAACATTAAATATTGACGAAAAATTGGTTTTGAAAGACTTATAGCTAAAGTGCCCTACTGCATGGATGCGACTGTCAACTTATATTTGTCTGTTTGTATTTTGTAGATTTATTGTAGCTGATTATGTGATGGAATAAATGCAATTTTGTAAAGCTTACATGATATTGGTACTTGTTTGATAATGCAATTATCACATTATTGAATGGCTCCTGGCCAAAGAATACTATTTATTGTTATTTAAGTGGTGGGCCATATGTATCTTGTACACTAACCTAATAAGTAAAAGCATGTATAACATACTAGTTTCCATACTATCATAATGACCAGTAACCAAGTTTGACAAGGGAAACAACTTTTGCACATATTTATTTTTATCTCTATGTGATTATCTCCCTTTGCATTCGAAATTTGAATGGTGTGAGCATAATGTAATGTTATTGGTAACTATAAGATCAACCATAACGCCTGTGATAATTATTTACCAAAACAAAAAAAATGGAAATGTTTACTAGGGAATGTTGATTAAGGATCTCTGATCACAAACATTGTACATATGGTATATGGTAAAGAAGAGTGTAGGACTTATGCACCAATCAATATTTTGCCCCAGGGTGGGGGAGGGTTGATCCAGGAGAATTTGATAATTCGTATTTTTTTGTGTCTAATTCTCCACCCTAGAGCCAAACATTTGGTCTTAATCCTCACAGTGGGCGATGCTAATTCCCCTATTACAAATCGGGCCAAAGTCTGTTTCCCGGGACCCAGAATCATTAGGCCTGTAAAATTCCCAACTGTCGGAAATACGTCTTTTGCTAAAGTCTGTAGTTTTCTCCTCCTGTATGGTACATACAATTTGTTAAACAACATAGTATGTATCAGGTGTGTTGTGTGATGATGTTTGTAACAGGTCTAACCACATTTATTCATTTACTTGGCTTATTTGTTCATTTTACACTAATTATAGCAAATACTAGGACGCTCATTATTGCCACATTTTGTTTCATATTTAGCTTTTATATTGCTTGTTGAATATTTTATTATAAAAATAAATCTGAGAAATTAACCTCATGACAGTGTTATTTATTCAGCTGAAATGAAATGTTACCTTATGAAGTCAGGACGCAACCATGACGGTCATTTGTTCATAACAAAACTGTATGAAAATCAAATACATGTACAGTAAACTCCCTGAAAACCAGACCCTGTCAGGACATGGTCGAAAGTCTGATAGTTCTGGTTTTCAGAGTCCGGTTTTCACGGAGTTCACTGTATTTGCCTTAACAAACTGAACAAGAAAGTGGATCGAAATTTTCGTTTTTCATATTATTATCATTGAATTGGCACACCTTTGGAAAGTTCTAAATGACCAGATTTTGTATTTTCTTTTTTTTTATATGTAGTATTCGAAATAAAGCCTGGATGTATTTGTGTGGAGCTAGATAACGTTATTTCATCTAAATACTGAAGAGCATTATACAAAACATATGTAAATATTTATTGATTAATACATTCATAGAAATCAGCATAATCATCAATGGATGTTCCACCAAGAAAGGCGAACCTAGTGTGTTACCTTGGATGGAAAAATGTAGTCTTAAACACACGAGTTCTCTCCCTTTATACATTGTAGAGTTATCTCCCTTGATTCATTCGATAGTACTCTCCCTTTATCCCTTCTATAGTATATGTAAGTATATGTATACATTGTTGAAGGGATAAAGGGAAAGAACTCTAGAATGGATAATGGGAGATAACTCGTGACAGTCTCCGGTGGTCTTTATTTTACAAAATAAACATAGGAGGCAACATAGACACGAATCGAGCATACATATAACAATAACATTACATGTATTACACATTTTTTTGTTAAAGCGACAGTTAGGGACAAAAACCAGAAGACATAACCCTCGATATTGAAAACTAATCTTAACAGACAATCGCACTGAATGGTTAGTATATTGAATACATTGTATGCATTATTGTCTAGTGCCCCATGAGCAATTCAGTGAAGTTTTCAGCCGAATATTCATTATTAAGGGAGATAACCACTGCGGGGAGTTTATGCGCATTTCAGTAGTTACTTCCCTTGAATATAAACACTTGACTGAAACATGTGCGCGAAATGCTTAGTCATACCTTGCTCTTAATAGATAATCTCTTATGTCGCAATATTTCCTTTTATCAAGAGGTTGTCGATATAAGTTATGTATGAAAACTTGATAGGTTATCGACTATCTAGCCCTATACAAACATTCTGGCCATGTGAATAAATCCATGTGGCTACCACGTGGTCGGAGCAGTCATCCGTGGAGCCATTTGGCCATTAGTTCATCGACCTCATGGTGAATGAACTTAAATCATACAAAGAAAACTATAACCTATGTGTCACTATATTTACATGTAATAATACTGTATGTATATTTATGGTGATTACGGAGGAAATTATCAACCGAGGCATAGATATACAAAGTTTTAACAAGTTAAATTCAGATCTTCGAGCGGTTGTTTATCCATTTTACACACGTTACAACACCTCATGTTTTACATTATATAGGACAAGGCTAAACATGTACAGTTGGTGCGAGGTCACACACCGATTTATATATAAGATCGAGATTCTTAATGTTCACAAAACCACATCAATAATACAGACCATATATTAAGCGTGTCGTGTGTTAATTTCAAACTGTATACCGGTAGCTCTTCATCCAACTTAGTTTAACCATTTTTTTAAATTTTACGTCGATTGTGAAAAAAGTTCTTACTACTTTTACCAATTATTCTTGATGACTGCTTCGTGGGTTACTATCAAGTACTCGCGCCAATTTCATTGATTTCACGATAAGTTAGTGCTAAATGGGGCTTGAACTCACGAGAGCCGGATCTGCAGTCAGGTGCTCAATAACTACCACCCCTCCCCGACCCCTCCCCGACCACTACACCTCCACACATTCAATTGTTACCTGGCGTATTTATGTCACTGAATGCGTTGTACATATTTTCTAATCTTTCTAGCTTACAAACGATTGTACGGTAGAAAATTACAAATTCATTATTAAATCGGGTTTTATGTTTGTATAGATCTGTCAAGTGCAATGAAAAAATGCGTAGAAATGTATTAGAATCAAGTTTTACTCGTCGTATTGATCGCATTGTCGTTAATTGGCTTCTTATTTTGTACTACGCGTACCTGATCCCAGTTAATGCTGTCTGCACTCACATGTCATTCAAAACCCTTTTTATGATTGTTTGCTACAATTTGTACCGCGTAAGCAAAAGGGGCCGTTTCACTACATTTTATGCATTCGCTAATATTTAAAAGAACGCGATCATAAAAATTGACCGAGATTTAAGGAGAGCAAAGGTATAGCCGTTTATAACATCGTATAATACCCATTCACTATCTCTATAAATATTGACCCAGAGATTAAAGGATAGGCCCAATGTGGCGTTCAACAAAGCATGACTTTGCATTCAGGATTTGCACACCTTCTTCTCAACCAAATGTGTTTACGTGTTCAACACACTCAATCAAGACAAAGTTAACAACGTGAACAGAATATAAATTTAATGAATTCAACAATACATTGTATCTGAAAACAGACAAACAGGCAAAACAACGTTACTAACACCGGTAACAAACAAAGAAAAAAGTGACTCTAATGAGGCAAGTAACTATTTATCTATTGTACGGGGGCACGGTGGACGATCGGGCGATGAAAAAGTCTTCACCATAGAAATCATCTTTAACAATTACATACACAGTAAAACCTCAATAATACGACCACCCTCGGGACACTTGAAAACTGGTCTTAATAGTGAGGTGGTCTGAATCTTGAGATTGAATAAAGAGCAAAACAGTAAAAAACGGACTTGGAAATGGTGTCCTTTATTTCGAGGTGGTCTTATTATTGAGGTGGTCAATAAGTAGGGTTGTACTATACTACTTAAATAAATCACATAATAAACAGCCAGTGTCATGTAGTGAATGTTCAAGTTATAATGATGCAGAAAGACCACATGTTCCCCCTTCTGGCATTACATAAGACATAGAAACCCTGACCCCCCTCCCCATAAGCCAGTTGGATAGCTTCCCTGCGTACCAGTTATATATCCCGGGTGGGATTCGCCCCCACAGCGGTAATGGGGAAACTATTTGATGTCAGCGATCATAATCACTCGTCTACAGAGGCCTGCTTGTTCAACCTTTCTAACGTATGCCGAACTTAATGATAAAAGAACGTAATCGTAAAACGACCGAATTTTTGAAGTTGCTTCACTGATATCATTCACACCAGAAAATACTCACGTTTATAGCGTAAATATGAGCCAGTGGCGTAACTGGTCAGCGGTTAAATGAGGCTGGGGACTTTTTTCATTGCTCAATATTACTAGATTGCGTGCCGCGATCTGATGATAGTACTTATAAACGCACATTATAACACATACACAATCCAAATAAAATCTACATAATAAAACGGTTGAACGTCAAGAACCTTAAAGTAATATCTCGTCTTATTAACCTAGTTATGGAGATAAAATATCATTCACCGAGTTTTAATATAGAGATTGATAGTGATTGAAGTCATGATCGTGAATTAAGTTCTCACACTAACTAATATATTATAAAGGTCGATCACACAAGTGAAATGATTGTCATAACGATGTATGACGATACAAATGTGGCTGCATCCGACGTATTCACGCGTAGCAACCTCTCCAGAGCAACATTCTGGCTTTGAGAAACGTAAGTTTAGGCTGGTGTTGAGAGGTGGTCGCTGTTGCGAAGTTAACCTGTGAGCAAATTTTCGGTACGAGTAATATTGGTACGAGGGCGGAGCTAGCTATACGCACATACGGACGTTGGTAACATCAGTTGGATAAATGAAAACTAATCATGGGTACGGGTGAGCTTTAAGGGTTTCAGCATGACAAAAACAGCTAAACTTTGTACTTCATGTTTTCGATATGTTTTTTAAATGCCAAGAATGCGGATGTGACCCCCCCCCCCCTCCCCAAGAAGAAAGTCTGTTTACTGAAAAATGGCACAGCTACGCCCTTGGATCATACTGTTGTAGGGGAGGGGTTATTCCTCAAGAGAAGGGGCCGCTCTGGAGATGTTGTACCACTGTAATAACGATTGTCGTCAATGTGGTTGTGAAAAATAAGGCAAGGTCGCAATATGTTTGTTGCCTCTGTCCCAGGCATCACACACATAAAATGATGAAATCACCGGGGGAATGAACATTTATGTTGTAAGAATTCCATCCATGTGCTTGTATCCATCTTAGATATTTCTTGGCGTCTTTGTATATCCTTGTTTGGACTGCGTTCTCTCCCTTGGTACTGAAAACAGAAAAATGTAAATACAGTACACTGTACAAAAAAATGTACTTGAAAACCTCATTTGAAGGCCATCTCAAAATTAATACCTCCTCATTAATAAATAATATAGTATTTGTCTATGTTTTCGCAGTACTTCCGGTTTCGCGGTAAGGGAGTCGAAGTAATATACAACCAAACTGTACAGTAAAACCTCGATAATGAGACCACCAGTGGGACCCTTGGGGTTTATACTGAGGTGGTCTTAATATTGAGGTTGAATAAAAAGTGAAACAGTGAAAATGGACTTGAAATGTATGTTCTAAATTTTGAGTTGGTCTTATTATTGGGGAGGTCTTTCATTGAGGTTTTACAGTATAATACGATATTTTCATGGACCATTTTTTATTGTCTTCCACATTTGCACTTGATAATCAGACAATCTCATAACTAATACCGACTTTCTTCAGAATCAAGAGTGGTCATAGTATCAAGTGTTCACTGTATTTAAATTTCTACTTTAGTACTGCTTCTAAATTTAGTATGCTCATATGACATGAATTGAGATGATGAATGAATTTGACGCTATGTGAATACTAAGGAACATTGTTTCATATGCAGTACTTGTCAGTTTGATAGTCATTATAACTGATTACTTCATTTAAACATAACACGCCACGTATACGCTTCTAAAATCACTTTGACAGATCGCGCCATCTATTTCAGTCGAAGAAATTTTATCGGGCGATCATGAATATTCGTTCAAATCCGAAAATAATCGTCGGCGTTTACAGACCTTTGAATTCGAAAACACCACTCGCCACGACCGGTTCACAAATCACCTCACTGGTCGATAAATGCCATGCAGTCTGATTCATCGAACGATCACTGTAATTTCCATTCTTCTGACGTAGGTCATTGAAAGTCATTCTTGCAAAAAATATAATCGAAAGTTACAGTTTACATCAACTCGTTTATATCAAATATTCATTAAAATACCTACATGTACAGTAAAACCTCACCTAAAGACCACCTCAATAGACCACCTCAATAGACCACCTCAATAGACCACCTCAATAGACCACCTCAATAGACCACCTCAATAGACCACCTCAATAGACCACCTCAATAGACCACCTCAATAGACCACATCAAAAGACCACCTCAATAGACCACCTCAATAGACCACCTCAATAGACCACCTCAATAGACCACATCAATAGACCACATCAAAAGACCACCTCAATAGACCACCTCAATAGACCACCTCAATAGACCACCTCAATAGACCACATCAAAAGACCACCTCAATAGACCACATCAATAGACCACCTCAATAGACCACATCAAAAGACCACCTCAATAGACCACCTCAATAGACCACATCAAATTAAGAACACAATTTTCAAGTCCATTTTCACTGTTTTGCTCTTTATTCGACCTCAATAGTAAGACCACCTCAATATTAAGACCATTTTCAAGGGTCCCAATGGTGGTCTTACTATTGAGGTTTTACTGTATTTGTATAAGAAAATAACAGTTTACCTAAATCACGTGGTGTTTTCTCCTTTTCTGTCAAAACATCAAGTCTGCCACTGTGAAAGAACCCAAGTTTTGAAGTAAGTCTCTCCTGTAACGATCTACGGACCTTTTGTAGTTTTTCCTGTCGCTTTTTTTTTAGTTTTTCGTGCATTTTGTTACCAATGTTGAACACTGCCGGTATGTTGTCTGTCGTTATGTTGTTCTCTGCCATGATTGTCACGTGCAACTCATTTAATGAACGAGAGCTACAACTTTCTTGATTTCACACTTGAGAATTTAATACTTATCCTAGTATTGAATAACTTTTCTGCCGAGGCAATCTACAATAGTAACAATTCATTCTTAGAGGTTCATATACGATGTACGTAAACGGATAAGATGGACTTTAATCACGATAAATTCGACCACGGCACAGTTACAGAATGTCAATATTAACTTAACCATCTCCCTTGGCCGAGTGGTTAAGACATCCGCCTTGGGTGCCGGAGGCCGAAGTTTCGAATCCCGGTAAGTGTCCGTCTTAATATGGCCGGTTGGTGAGCCGCCAGCTAGTTAAATAAAGGTTACCGTGTGCCTACTTGCCTGGTGTATGACATTAAGGGATATGAATCGGGAAATAAACGTGCCCAGAAAGTATAGGTGTTTCTTAAGTCAGAAATGGCTGACCCTTTAAATAGGAGCGACACTGTAATAAATCAATACTTTACTTTTATTTTGCAAAACAGAGCAGAATAGAACAGAACGACATTAGTGTTAAGAAGTTTGTTACGAGTCCAGGGGCGTTTTTAGAAACTGGTGAGCCAAATATTTGGACATTCGTAAAATAGCATATCCTTCTTTTACAGTGTTAAAAGCTGACAAGTTCTTACCTAAATTTCTTTAAATCCCGAACACTAAACACTTGCGCACAGTACCCGTTTGAAAGAACAGAGTACGTCGTTTTATTAGTATCAATATACAAGACCAAGTTTAAAATGACCGCACCAATGTTTGTTTCTTGAATGAACAAATACTTCCATAAGATTTGTATCAACATTACTATTATATTTTGGACCTGTATTGAATAGGGACAATAATTTATAAATACTTATTTGACAAGCAATCTGATTACAGGACCGAGTTACTCTGGATTGTGTTCGGAAATTGTCGGGTATTTCCGTGATATCTCGTATATTAGCAGTCGGGTTTTCGTCCACCACGCCACGCTTTCTTATTCAAATTAAAGTGCCACAGAGCACATGCTTATATTAAAATCTTTTCGTATTTGTTTATCATACTCTTACATACTTTTAACTACATAAACAGTCTTTAATTCCCTTGGTATACGGAACGCATCTTAAACAAATTGGTTATTCGAAACCCTGTATTATTCGAAATAATGGTTGTTTTGTTTATATACTGGTCAAAAGCGTTAGCTCGTCAGTGCTATTTCACATGTATTCTAGTTTCTAAAAGTCACTGGATATATATTCTGTTGATTTTGATAACAGTAAACTACAGTAAAACCTTAACAATAAGACCTCCCTATGGACCCGTGAAAACTGATATTCTTATCGAGGTGGTCTTAATATGGAGGTTGAATAAAGAGCAAAACAGTGAAAATGGACATGAAAAGGGTGATCTTAAATTTGAGGTGGTCTTATTATTGAGTATTGAGGTGGTCTTTAAGTGAGGTTTTACTGTATAATATTTAAGATTCAAATGAAATGATCTATCGAAACTGTCAAAATTACGTTCATCATTTCAGATCACTGTCATAATGTAATGAAGATTCATCAAGTACAAAATGGCAGGTTAGCTCGTTTGAATTCAAATTTGATTCAAATCAAAAGAAGATGTATACAGAAACTGTTTAACAACCAGCAGTACAGCAACCACAGGAGATTGTCAAGAGTTCTCTCCCTTTGCCCCTTCTAGAGACCTCTCCCTTTGTCCCTTCTATAGAATATGTATAGAGTAAAACCTCACTAATAGACCACCTCAATGAGACACCTCAAACAAACAATTTTCAAGTCCATTTTCATTGTTTTGCTATTTATTCATTCTCAATATTAAAACCACCTCAATTTTCAGAGTCTCAATGGTGGTCTTATTATTGAGGTTTTACTGTATATACTACTAAATACATATTCTATAGAAGTGGCAAAGGGAGATAACTCTATATGAGACAAAGGGAAATAATTCGTGACAATCTCCTGTGACTGCAACGATGTGAAAGGATACTGGCCGGTTGGCAATTGTGACCTGTAAATATTAATATTCATGAAACTGGTTAAGTCACTGGCTGATTAAATAGATTCTAAGTACATAGTTCGGCTTAATAAGGCCATGCCAAATTGGAATTTTGTTAAGCGTCCACGTGCGCCTAGGTTTTGCCAAAAAAAGCTAAATATTCTCGATGTTCATGATTCGACAACGGCAATTTTAGTTTATTCTTTAACATTTTATCAATACCGCACTCAAACAGAATCATGTATAGATCTAGTTTGGAAAAAACCTTTTTGTTTTGTTTTTATGATGTTTCTTTCATTAAACTATCTAAAATCATGCATCGCTTATTAACTGAAGATATTTGTTCTTCCGTTATGAGTTTTTTTAATAGGTAGCTAGGTTTCGCGAACTTAGGTCGACGCTTTACAAAATTCCAATTTGGCGTGGCCTAAACAGTTAATCGAACGGAATGGCGAGTGTTTAACACTAACTATGTTTCACAGTACAAAATGGCGTCGAATGTACAACTGATAGATTTATGTCGCGGTTGATAGATTACTATTGAAGTTACTAAATTCAAGTGATACGGGCCTGTACTGAACGCAGTTTAATTAGTCCAATCAAGTTCAACAGACGCTTATTGTCTTAAGGACTCGTCACATTTGAGAGGACTCTAAAACCTTATCCAAAGACCACCTCAATGATCTGACCGTATTTTTGAAGGACAAGTTTTTAGTTAAAACCTTCCGTATTTTAAAAAAATCGATGAGCAGACCACCACGTGTACACTGAATGTGACCGGCGTCTTTTAGAATTAAGTGTGGTCTTCATATCGAGGTTTCATTGTTTTGTTTTTTTGTAGACTACACCAAATCACTTCAATAATGTATGAGAATAACAATTTTCCTTTGATATTGAGCACTTTGTTTAAGTCAGTTCTCTCTTTATCACTTCTATAGCACAGGTAGCCGGTGAGTAGCCATGATCTTACTATAAGAACAGAGTGAAAAAAAAATTCAATGCGGGTTTTAAATGTCATGGCTACTCACCGGCCACCTGTGTTCTATACTTTCCCACTTAGACCACGTGAACTTCATGAACGTTGTAATGTATATACGATAATGACGGTGGAAATAGAGTCCGCTGATTGGACGGTTTGCGGCGAGTGTTGTCTAAGTATATATACAATAAACCCTCACCTAAAGACCACCTCAATAATAAGACCATCTTAAGATTAAGACCATATTTTCAGGTCCATTTTCACTGATTTCTCTTATTCAACCTCAATATTAAGACCACCTCAATAAGAAGACCATTTTCCAAGGGTACCAAAGGTGGTCTTATTATTGAGGTTTTACTATAGTAGGCCTACTCTAGAGGGGGTAAAGGGAGAGAACTCGTGACAATCTCCTGTTGTGATACATATATATTATAAATTGCCATAAATATGGATCTGTTTTATACATTTCTTGGTCTAAAATTCCCGGTGGCATTATCTTTAACGTCGTTCGTAAATATAGTTTGACAAGTGTCAATTCGGAAAACGTCTAGTATGTCTCACACGAACAAATGAGTCTGTAACTTAAAATGCAACTACACTCGAGAGAAAATATTTTGCTGTTGAGATCTGATATCTACCGTGATGTGTAATGTTCGGTGATTTAGTACAGTCCCTGATGACGTCATACATGGTGCGCAAAACGCCTCCAGAGAAAAGTCAGTTTGTCTATTTTGTTTCCTGATTGGAAAATATGGTTTCTATTATCCGGGCAGTTTCTTAGTTTTACAACTTTATCGCCAGATTAAATACAAACTTGACAAGAAATATCAAGTAGTATAATACATAATAATAGCACATGTCTACTTTAAACTATATGAAAGATATTAAAACTCGAATCGATGAAGGCGTAAAAAGCTTGGACAATATGTATCCCGTAGTCCTCTTGATTTGGTAAAGAAAGTTCTTATAAATTTATAAAGAAACCATGATTTCACCGAATATTAATCCTATTTTCACCTTACTTTGTGTTCAAACCATTTGACTATCACTATAGATAACGTATCAATTACGGTTGACTTTCGTTAGCACAACAGTGTTTTTTATTTTAATGTATTAAGTACATAAAACTGCGCCAATAGTTGGTCAGTTATTAATCGAATTATACTGTTTTAAATTTAACACCTTTACAGATTAAAAAGTCAATCTATCGTCACCCTACAATTAACCACACCAATATTTTATTTCAAGGCTATATTCTATAAAAAAAGTCACACATGTCCCCCAAATTCTCCCATTTAAAGCGCACTAATTGTTAATTAACAGCTCGTATAATCAGTTCACTGCATCCGGCTTGATCACTTTAATCAGATGTCATGCTGTA
Source organism: Mactromeris polynyma (assembly GCA_032209605.1). Classification (NCBI taxonomy): domain Eukaryota; kingdom Metazoa; phylum Mollusca; class Bivalvia; order Venerida; family Mactridae; genus Mactromeris; species Mactromeris polynyma. The sequence goes on along the minus strand of JASFXZ010000010.1, from coordinate 13,917,106 downwards.
CGAGCACTGTTGGATACCGATCACGCGACTGTATTCAAATTTATAGGGGGAAAATGCATTTTTTTAAACAAAAATCGTTAAAATTTAAAGGACAACATAATCGATCACACACACTAAATCTAAAAAGTGCATTCGTAAGTACACATTTTGAACTCGAATAATGTATATCTCTGCACACAGTATATATCTACCTTAAATTCAGAGATATTGTTTCAGCCCCTTCATATTTCAATGTAAAAATTGGGATCTTATAAACCTCAAAAAAAGACAATGAAGTAGAAATCACAACAAAATAATATTTACACCATTATTCTTAAAATGAAAGGTTTGATCTCTAACATTTTTTTGCACACGAAAGATACATTGAACAGATTTTGATTTATCGCGGTTTGAAGATATTTTCCTTCTATAATTCTATAGGAAGTTGGTTGGACCGAGTGACGCGAAAGTTGGGTATGTGAAGTCAATAAATAAATTATAACTTGTGAATCTCAGGCTAAAACGACAAAGTATGTTTGTGTGAATGAATGTAGCCGATTTAATATACTTTTTGAATGACCGGAACAGTCTTAGACCATTAAACCAAGCCTGGACGCAATGGTTTTATGTGTAACTCGACTTCATATCAACCGGTGTCGTTTTGAATTACCGCCCAAATTTTACGTACTCATTTCAAGCGTACGTCGTCAAGAATACGTTGTTGAATGCGGTAGGCCTACAACGAGTAGTGTACCACTGTTTGTAGTACATCGCCATTTTATATATAAACTCAACACTTAAACAGTAGGATATTTCTGTAGTAAAATAAATAAATAATAAACACAGAATATATGTTTATGTTTTTATATAAACCATCCTATATTAAACTAAAGAGCAAAATATTGCTAAAACAAGAGCCGATAAAATGCTCGACAAATATTATAAATTGTTTCGAAACGATGAAGTCCGAATGTGTATTGACAACTTAGTATCGCGTGCAAATTTGGTTTTCCCACTAGCATCGCGCCGTGCGCAAAACCATACATTAACACAGCTTTGAGCGTGACAGTACGTTTTACGGACAGGGTAAGAAAAGAGTTTGATTTGACTTTGTTTTATCAATTGTTTTATATTTATAGTGTTTGATATCTATTATAGATGCATTTTCTATTATGTGGGCACAATTTAATTTGTGAAATGGTATTTTTTTCTCAAGAACTTGAGTTTGAGGAGGCCGCACGTTGTAAAAGTCGGCGTTGCGGGTGGGGAATGTAATGTTAAAAAAATACTCTTGGTTAGGATGAACATCTTGTCATACAACCTGCTATCTAATATGGCAATTTAATGACACTATGTGGAGTTTTATTTGTAATATTGTGCTGCCAGCAGTATGGGAAATTCAGTTAGTAACTATATTCTTCATCGGGCACGTGGTTTGGGAACCCACGTGGTATGCCGTGAAGGTGTTTCAAGTTGGGAGATATTGTTATATTAATAAGTTTGTATGACTTGCATATGTATATTTTGTTTTCTCCATTGTGTTGCCAGATCTGTTTTCACGACTACTAACTGGTGTTAATTTTTTTTCACATCGCGGAATCTTCCCCCCACGTGGTTGTAAGCGCGATTATAAAATCGTCGTTTTTCTGTGCGGAATATGGATGAGCTGAACCATATTTTGAATGGAAGCTTACAAACTATCTTGGTAGTAATGTATCTGAATGAAATACGTTTTAATGAAGGTTGTTAAGTTTCGGGTTTGTGTTATTTAATTGTTTGGGGAACTATTCGTCTGCTGTTGGTAGCCTAACCGTTACAGTTGATGACGTATCCGTTATTGTATTTAGTTGCTTGATGGAAAATGCCGGCACTGCAATGCTGTCGTGGGACGAGAGAACTTCAGATGATTGGAAAGCTGTCTACAAGCATTATTTACTTTGCAAAACAAGTTGGTTTCAGTTCTTAGCAGGGAGAGGGATGTCGACCAATGCTGCTGTTGCTGCACACGAGGACGAAGACATTTTTTGTGTTGTATCCAATGTTTTTTTGACAAGTGAATGACGCTATTGCTTCTGTCATCTGTTCCCGTATGGAATTTGTGGCCTGGGCAAAGTGTTGAGCTTGGACATCGTTAGTTAGCATAACATATTGTTAAAGAGTGGCTTTTGACACTGCAATTGCTTGTGTGCTGTAGGTGAAGTTGTTGGTTAAGAGTTGAGATCAGAGTTGAGATAGTACGTAGATAGAAAAGAGAAAAGAAAGTCGGCATCATGGGTGATAGAGAATGTTACAATTGTCATCGTACCGGACATTTGGCTAGAGATTGTCCGGATGGGGACCGTCGTGGAGGTGGTGGTGGTGGCAGAGGCGGTGATAGAAGTAAGTTTATTTCTTCATATTTTTGTACCTTATTTGCAATTTAAAAATTACTTGCCCTTCAAAATTACTTAAATCCAAAAGGCAGATGTTTCGATAAATTCATAGTTCCTACATGATGTAACATCTACAATATTTACCTCCCTTGTCCTTTACTGTCAGCCATTTTGGTAGGCAAAACTGATGAGCCCTTATAGGGGTAATTTCCAAAAATGTAATAATTGAGAAAATATATAACATTTGCATGTGACAACCACGTTTTCTTGCCCAATCAAAATGGCCGACAATTCAGAACAAGTGAGGTAAATATTGTAGATGTGGGAACTATGTATATCCAGAATTGTCATGTACTGTCAAACTCAATACCACTCGTTAGTCAAGACTAAGAACATTTCAATAATTAGTTATATATTTGTTCTAAAGGCTTGATATGATTTACTTAACTGTCTGAATTTCTTCAGTAAAGTATGTTCGATGTGGCAACTTTACTTTCATTTTGGAGTTACACTTCTGAAATGTTCTGCTTAAACTAGGAATCTTTTGTTTTGTAGGAGGTGGTGGTGGTGGCGGCGGCGGAAGCGTTTGCTACAACTGCAACGAAACTGGACATTTTGCTCGGGAATGCCCCAATAGCAAGGATGGTGGCGGCGGCGGCGGTGGTGGTGGCTTCAGACGTGGAGGCGGTGGTGGTGGCGGCGGTGGTGGCAGAGACTGCTACAACTGTGGACAAACTGGTCATATGGCCAGGGATTGTCCTAGTGGTAGTAGCGGCGGCGGCGGTGGCAGAAGACGTGGTGGTCCAGGTGGCGGCGGTGGTGGCGGCGGTGATGACCGTGAATGCTACAAGTAATTACTTTAAATTATACTGTTTGACATTTCAGGAACATTTATCCATTTAATGTACAATGTTTTGGAGCATGAAAGAAAATGTATCTACTATAGCATCTAGCTTAAATGGACAATTGAAAAGTGTGCACAATATACATTTCCCCCCTTTGAATGAAAATTCCACTTTTTCCAGTAAATTTATTAAAATTTTAGTCTATAAATGCCCAAATTTGGCGATTTTTGATGCAAATTTCCCTATCAGAAGACCTGCCATACTTCTGCAAAAACTGGAGGAAAATGGCTGCTTGAATTGATGGTTCTTAATGTTTTGTTCATTTGCAGTTGTGGTGAACGTGGACACATTTCCCGTGATTGCCCTGAAGCAAGCAAGAGGGGTGGTGGTGGTGGTGGTGGCGGCGGTGGCCGTAGCATGAAATGCTATGAATGTGATGAGGAAGGTCACATTGCAAGAGAGTGCCCCAACAAAGATTGATTGACCATGCCAGTGTATAATACCGGAGACTGACAACATTACTCCGCGGCATGTACAGATTCCAACAACCTAGTGTAGTTAGTGCATGCTCTAACTTTGAATTTGTCTCCTCGAGATGTGATTGACGTTTTAATCGCAAGCGTATTGCCGGTGATGTTGTTTCTTTGAAAAAAAATTGCATTTCATGTATGTTACTGATGTTTATTATTAATTTAGGGTGTTTGTGTTTTCTTTGCAGATAGTAGGAATTTGAAAAAATGGCGAGATTGATATAAATTTAGTATTGATTTGGGGTATTGGTTTTCTTAGACGTAAAAAATAATGATGAACCTTCTGAAATTGAAAAGGATATGGATTAAATCTCGCCATTTGGGATGTAGAATTGACTGCAATTTGCGTTTTTTATCTAGGGTTTGGAGCAATTTATTATTTCCTTAAGATTGCATTCCCCCCAAGTAGGGGGTCCAACTTAAGTAAAGTTGGTAATTATTTTTTTATTGGTAAATTTGAACAAATTATATCCAATTCTACTTTGGAAGTAATTTGAATACTAGTGCGACTTGGGTTTGCGTGCCCATTTGGAATTTAGAGCAACATGATGAAACATTAGTTGGGCAGATGGTTAATGATATGGTTGCTTTTTTGAAGAAATGTTTTATGTTATTACTTTTAGTGCTCTGAGAAAATGAATTGCTTCAGCTCTTGTGATTTTTTATGAGTATTTTTAATGTATCCCTTGTATTTTTGTACCAGCAAATAATGGATTATAAAATCGTTGGCACTTGTACGTTTAGATAATTACATTTATAAGCTAGATTGATCGATCTATTAGGTGCAGGACCAGTCTGTTGTAGTTTGCTTGTAGAAAAAGCCAAGGGTTTCATTAGACCCCAAGAACTCCGAAGGTGTAGTTGAGAGGAACGTTGGTTAAGTACTGTTCAGCGGGTACATAAGTGGTTTGAGAACAAACGGTGGCTTTGTTGATTTATGATGGTTTGATGCTGGGCATATAGCTGTTGATATGTGGTTTAAATAAGCGTTGTGCCATCTTGGAAATGGGATTCTTGAGTATTGCTAGTTGGGTTTACTAGTAATTCAACGGTGTCTCGAGATGCATCGTTCTTCTTGCATTTGGTTTCAACCAAAATAATTCATTGGAATAAGTATGGAATTAAAGATTCCTTGCCATTGCTTATGGCTATAACAGTGAGTAGGATCGTGTTCAGTGATCATTACAGTTCATTACATAATCATCTTGTGTCATTTATTCATTGGACTGTGGACAGAACTAGAATTGGTCATTGTGGATATTGGCCAAGGTAGTGCTCAAAATGCACAAGATATTTTATTTTTTACAGGTACTTGTTAGTTGTTATTGAAATCGTTCTTGTGCATTACATTTTTGTTTGTGATGATGTTGCCGAATTGTGGAAGTTGCTGGCGTAAAAGTGACCGCCAGTTGATAATTTAATTTTTCCTTATATTTTATAATGGAACTGTTGGTAGGAAGTCGTGTGTCGGCAGATTGCAACAGTGCATATTACCTAAATCGTATATTTTTGTAACGAGATTAGTAATTAGTTGAAGATGAGTTAATTTGATAGTTGGATGTGGCCTAACGGTCCTAGATTGTGCCTTCTGGTATTAATGCTACACAAGTTTAATTTTATCGATAATAACTTTTTTCCTTCTGAGAGATGCGAGGTAATTTGTACTGTTGTAGATCTGTGGTGTTCTCATTTAAGGCAGCTCACGTTTCATGGAGGTACAAAAAAGGGGATTTGTTGTACAGAATATTTGTGTAGTTTGTCGATGCTTATGTTGTATTGCTTTTGTTAAGTAATATTTTGAAGTATATTGTACTGTATGAATTAAATGAGCTTAAATTCTTACAAGGTTTGTAATTTAGTCATGGTTCGATTGTTGACTAGGCAGTTGTTCTAGATCAGCAAAGTAGAAAAAATGTTGCAGTTGTTCAAATGCATTGATTATTTTGGACTTTATATAAAACACAACTTGTTAAGACAGCTAAATTTTCTGCATTTTTGAGATATTTTATTTGCTGTATGAAATGTATTCAGTTTTTTAATAAAAGAAAACTTCAGTAATTATGTCTTGTTTTATTTAACCTGTATTTCTAACCAAACATGTTGTACAAGTGTTAAAGATTCCTGAATGCTTACGCATATAGCTACTGAAATGTCTAAACTAACAATGAATAGTTGGAAAAGAATCCTTCCACAGCATCGACATTTATCAGTACACCGACTTGTGGAGAACATGACCCCAATTCAGAACTAGAACTTGTCGATGGTATTGCAACATCTTGTATAGCATAACTTTAATAACTAGTGACTTGAATGTCTTAAGATGGCTGATGCTTTAACAAAATTGCCATTTCTGGAGTGAAAATGGGCCATTTTTTGCTTGTGAACGACTGCATTGCAATGGAATAAAACTTGTATATGAGTAAGTTAGTGCTGGCATAGTAACTGCTATTGATCGCCCGTTGTAGACAAGGGAGTCTCGGAATGGTGCTTGCACTCCACTGGAATATAAACCGGTCAACTGGTTCAATACAATCGCATACATTGGTTCCAAGTTGGGAATGTGTCTAGCCCTATGTTCAGTTGCGGCTCATAATTGCGAAAGCTATGCAACTGTTGAGTATATCTGGTCCACCGTATCACATTCACTAAACACCAAGACCATAATCGAACACATATTGTAGCAAGGTGAAATGTACACTGTTAATATCGTACTGTTCTTCATCTGTAACTGCAATTTACATTCTACATGTACACATTTACTATACAGTTTAATATAGTTAATCCCTGTGTGGATTGATAAACTTTTCATTACATATGTCGAGGGTATCGCCTCAACTAAACGCAGGTCAGTGAACAATTCTTACACTAGCTCTTTTAAGAGTGTATTATAAAGTTGATTTGCACAAGACAGGAAATAGAGCATTAGGGATTTGCAGACGGGAAGAGCAGAATTATGAGTTAAGGACTGACTGGTTAATATCTATTTGTACTGGCTAGGCCTGCCCTGTGTCAGTTACGCCTGCAGTTGCTCGCGTTATAAAACTTATTTTGGATCCCAGGGCCTGCCCTGTGTCAGTTACGCCTGCAGTTGCTCGCGTTATAAAACTTATTTTGGATCCCAGAACCCACCGTATCGCATTTACTGCACACGGAACCAAATTGTAAACGTTCTGAAACATTGGCCTTTACTGAATGCAAGACAAATGTGTGTGCAAATAACTTGCCGCCAGTCAGTCGGCCCTGTTTGCACGGTGGAGAGCTTGGTTGTTGTCCAGGAGGTCTTGTCAACTGGGTGGGTTAGATTGGGTTAGATTAAGTATGTCGGTGAAATTTTGCTGCAGTCGGTTATCCTCCTCCCCTGATTTTGATGGAGAAGTTTTTGGCTGCTTGTGGAAGCACTAGTTAGTACTCATTGGTAATTAATTCCTGGAAGATTGGTCAGGTCTGATAACCACCCTGTATAACTGCATAAATGTTCAACCCTATGAAAGCCAAACCAATAAGTTCACTTCATAAATGAATGACAAAATTCTCTGGATGCCAGTATATGCAAAAACAAATCACAAACGTATATGACGCCGACATCAATTGAGGTACCAGAAACTTCATAGTACCTGTCCAAGCCTTGTATAAAATGGGCGCTTAAATGAACAATTTCGATAATATTGGCGGAGAAAGTTGAGGTAAGTTGACTGCACAGGGATATTTTGGGGTTGTGGAATGATAACCATCCAATTGATCATGAGAACGTTAAACTGAGACTTGAGATTTTTTGGGGGTTGTGGATGATAACCATTCAATTGATCATGAGAACGTTAAACTGAGACTAAAGAATGTTTGGGGGTTGTGGAATGATAACCATCCAATTGATCATGAGAACGTTAAACTGAGACTTCAGATTTTTTGGGGGTTGTGGATGATAACTGTACAATTGATCATGAGAACGTTACACTGAGACTAAAGAATGTTTGGGGGTTGTGGATGATAACCATTCAGTTGATCATGAGAACGTTAAACTGAGACTTGATTGAGTTTATACAGGGGTTTCACTAGGAGCTGAATCTCGAGGGACATTTTGGTAATGTTTGACCATTTTATAGCCAAAATACCCATAAATTAGAGAAAAATTTATCTTTGGAGTCAAAATGTGGCATTTTGGAAATTCCAGTGTACCGTTTTACTAACATACTTGTGTTTTGCGCAAGTTTTTGCGTAAATTATCAACTTGAGCAAAACGTAAGTCCGATGTAACGAGCTGTCGTCTGTTAAAACTAGTCGAGTATTATCATTAATTTCCAAGCTTGTCCAGATTAGTTCACATTTTACCTTCAAATGGTTGATTCACTGTTGTGACAAACATAAATAAGCCTGACTTCCTGATAATTGTAACGGATATTTTCAGACTCATTGTGTTGTATTTAATGCATCATGGGATAGAGTTGTGATGTAATAATAATACAAGGGAGCTTTGTAGTGCCACATATAGGCTGTGCCGCATATAGTTTGTGGCGAGGCGAACTATATGCGGCGAAAAGGCATGGTCATGCTGCATATATCTTATGTTTCGTCCTAATGAAAGTCTTAGCATAACGGACCGGCAATCCGTAGACCTGGGTTCGATTCCCGGTAGTGCCAGTGACGGATTTTTCGTGTTTCTCAAACTTGACTTTATTTCATAATCATCACCTGTTCTAATTTAAAGAATACATGTTCCTCAAACTGCCATATACACATTAAAAAAGGATATAACTGTGTATCACCTCACATATATTCCCCACGTCAGACAGTGGACAAATCTTTAGGTTTTGGGTATTGTGGCGACCTTGAAGATCTATAATAAAGTGTTACCTGGTAGCGTACTGGAGGCATTCCATTATTTATAAAACTGACATCAAAAGAACACAAACAGTTTAAGTATTTTTAATATCTCAATATGTAATTGTCAAAGTAAGTTTCTAGTATTATACGTTATAATTCATTCAAAATCAAATAAGCTAATATCATACAAATACACTAATGTATAACATCAAATATCATATTCGAGGTAAAATCTAATAATTATTTACTTAAAATTACTCTTAATATCTTACAGTTAAAATTGTACGAAAATTGCCTGAAACGAATTAAGAAAAATAAAAGAAGTTTACCAAACAAAATAATTTACAGTTCTCCCGATTCTGCCAAGTCCCAAGCTTTTATACCCCAAAGCCCCCTCTCGCAGAATTCTGCGAGCGGCAGAAAACCGCAGAATATCGAATGCACGGCAGAATTCTGCCCGTAAACAAACAGTAAATTTTATTTATTCATGAATGGAAGTTTATGAGATTTTACCCCTAATCAATACAAAAATACATAATAAATCATTACCTAAAATATTGTGAAGTTTGTTTCTCTAATTATAAATCTATGATCACTTTTAACAATGACAGCAAAAACCAATTCTCCAATGTTTACATATTTATATCAGACGACCTAGTTCTTGAAGTAACCAACTTACTACGTCACCAAGTGGCGGCCATGTTGAATATTACTCAAAGCACATGTGTAAAACTTAAATCATGTTTAACAAAGGTTTATACTGGAAGTGAGTGGAATTACGATTAATCAGGTAGCTAAACATATTATTATATTATTAAACTTAACATACATGTAGTTTATAATTCATGACATTATTATTATCGTGCAAAACACTTGCAAATATAATTGTAAACAAACCCCACCCACTTAAAATAACAGTGTATGTTTTGAAGGTAATATTTAAATACATGTACGTCAAATGACTAATGGTTAGAACTAAATACGATTACTAGATTGTTTCACTATGATACATATCAAACCCAAAGGGTTACAGTATGTTTAATAATATAACGGAATAAAATATGCTATAATGAAATAAACAGTTTGGTTTAATGTTGCTTGATTAAAATTCGGTTTAATGTTGCTTGATTAAAATTCTACTAATAGTTTCGAGCAGATAAAAGTGAGTAACCATTAACATAGTATTTGATCACCACAGCCGGACCCAAGATCAAACCCGCGACCTTCGGACTGGAATTTTAGTGCGATACATTTATTTGTACATAAGTCAGTTTATCTCCTTAAAATTAACTTTTTTGATGTTGTTATCTTATTCAAATACACATTTCAAAAAACATCTTTAAGAGAACTAAGCTGAATGTGGCTACGAGGCACATGTCCGCCACATAGAGCTAATGTGAACTATATGTGGCACTACAGAGCTTATTGAGTAAATACATGTGATGCTAGTAATACGTAAACTGTACAATTTAGCGTCACTTACCTTCGTCATCGCTGAGAGAGGGTGGCTCCTATCTATACGAGGCTTAATATCATTAACTATCAAATCATAAACTAAGCCAATCAGATATCTTGACAATTAAATTTGTACTTTACAACATGTCTAACATGTCGGGTATTCCTCTGAAATGTCGAGCTCTTCGAGCGTTCATACGGTCGGCCAATTTTACACAAAACATGGGAGATTTACGGTCGGTAATTTCTAACGTAACTTTACGCTCTAACTAACGCAAATACCTACGTATGCAAATATTAGTGAAACGCATTTACGTAGACATTTTGTACGTACGCAAAAACTTTCAACTTACGCAAGCGTAAGTATGTGAGTAGAACGGTACCCAGGTGTCGAAGGGTCAAGTCAAGGGTCAAATGGAACCCGTGATATATAACTTAATATAACTTAATATCTCCTTTTGGGAAATTGTCTGGTTTGAGAACATTGGATGATTAGGTTAGGAGATGGACTGGAGTTACAATGATAAGGTTAGGAGATGGACTGGAGTTACAATGATTAGGTTAGGAGATGGGCTGGGGTTACAATGATTAGGTTAGGAGATGGACTGGAGTTACAATGATTAGGTTAGGAGATGGACTGGAGTTACAATGATTAGGTTAGGAGATGGACTGGAGTTACAATGATTAGGTTAGGAGATGGACTGGAGTTACAATGATTAGGTTAGGAGATGGACTGGAGTTACAATGATTAGGTTAGGAGATGGACTGGAGTTACAATGATTAGGTTAGGAGATGGACTGGAGTTACAATGATTAGGTTAGGAGATGGGCTGGAGTTACAATGATTAGGTTAGGAGATGGGCTGGAGTTACAATGATTAGGTTAGGAGATGGGCTGGAGTTACAATGATTGGGTTAGGAGATGGGCTGGAGTTACAATGATTAGGTTAGGAGATGGGCTGGAGTTACAATGATTAGGTTAGGAGATGGGCTGGAGTTACAATGATTAGGTTAGGAGATGGACTGGAGTTACAATGATTATGTAAGGAGATGGGCTGGAGTTACAATGATTAGGTTAGGAGATGGGCTGGAGTTACAATGATTAGGTTAGGAGATGGGCTGGAGTTACAATGATTAGGTTAGGAGATGGGCTGGAGTTACAATGATAAGGTAAGGAGATGAGCTGGAGTTACAATGATTAGGTTAGGAGATGGGCTGGAGTTACAATGATTAGGTTAGGAGATGGACTGGAGTTACAATGATTAGGTTAGGAGATGGACTGTAGTTACAATGATTAGGTTAGGAGATGGGCTGGAGTTACAATGATTAGGTTAGGAGATGGGCTGGAGTTACAATGATTAGGTTAGGAGATGGGCTGGAGTTACAATGATAAGGTTAGGAGATGGGCTAGAGTTACAATGATTATGTTAGGAGATCGACTGGAGTTACAATGATTAGGTTAGGAGATGGGCTGGAGTTACAATGATTAGGTTAGGAGATGGGCTGGAGTTACAATGATTAGGTTAGGAGATGGGCTGGAGTTACAATGATAAGGTTAGGAGATGAGCTGGAGTTACAATGATTAGGTTAGATGGGCTTGAGTTACAATGATTATGTTAGGAGATGGGCTGGAGTTACAATGATTAGGTTAGGAGATGGGCTGGAGTTACAATGATAAGGTTAGGAGATGGACTGGAGTTACAATGATTAGGTTAGGAGATGGGCTGGAGTTACAATGATTAGGTTAGGAGATGGACTGGAGTTACAATGATTAGGTTAGGAGATGGGCTGGAGTTACAATGATTAGGTTAGGAGATGGGCTGGAGTTACAATGATTAGGTTAGGAGATGGGCTGGAGTTACAATGATAAGGTTAGGAGATGGGCTAGAGTTACAATGATTATGTTAGGAGATGGGCTGGAGTTACAATGATTAGGTTAGGAGATGGGCTGGAGTTACAATGATTAGGTTAGGAGATGGGCTGGAGTTACAATGATTAGGTTAGGAGATGGGCTGGAGTTACAATGATAAGGTTAGGAGATGAGCTGGAGTTACAATGATTAGGTTAGATGGGCTTGAGTTACAATGATTAGGTTAGGAGATGGGCTGGAGTTACAATGATTAGGTTAGGAGATGGGCTGGAGTTACAATGATAAGGTTAGGAGATGGGCTGGAGTTACAATGATTAGGTTAGGAGATGGGCTGGAGTTACATTAAAGAGGATAATATAAAAAATATGTATTTGTCCTTTTGACAATGGTATGGAATAAAACAGTCTAATGCTTCTTTGATAGAAGTTTATATTGCTTGTTGTCTCATCTTTCAGGTGAAGGTGTGGTGAGGAGGTGTGGTTTGGTGGTGAGAAGTTTTGATTGGAGGAGGGAATACTGAAGTGGAGGTGCGTTATTCTTGAAAGAAATAATTGGGATTTTATTGTTCAAGTAGGGAGCAGGTAGAAAGAACAAAGATGAGCGAAACAACTTGCTATAAATGTGGCAAGACGGGTCACTTTGCCAGAGAATGTCGGTCCAGTGGCTCAAGTCGTGGTGGTGGTCAGGGAAGTCGAACAAGTGGTAAGTGTATGCAAGTGCAGGCCTTTTCTAAAGTCAAATATAATTATTTTCCCCAATCAGAAAAGAATCGCAATCGTAAGCACCTATGAAAGATAGTCTCCTGGAGTTACCTGGTATATGATTATATCTTGAAACTCTTTCAATAACTTGCTCCATAAATGTTTGTGGACATTTTGTGTGTCTTTTTGACAGTTGATATAAGAAATGTAGATTAGACTGCTTGTTAATGTATAATTTAGGTATGAAGTCTGTTCTTTTAACTATGAAAATTTCAAATTTGATATGCAAATCTTACTAATTTATCTAGGGTCTTTTTACCAAAATGGACAGAAAAAGGCCTGAAGTGTATCCTAGGCCTGGAAGGATTTGGTTCTCTGGAGTTGCCATGTTACACAAACATTACTTCTTTGTGATATGTTAAATGATGCAGTTATAAAATATGAATTGCCGTCACTAAACCTGTTTCAAGCTTCTTCTCATGAATGTCTTAATGATTCATCTCTGAGTTTTTTTTTTGCTCAATTGAACGCATGCATACTTGTATTTTTTATTTGGAAGTTGTAATTAGTTCTTACTCAAATGTATCTGGACACGGATGTAATTGGTAGCATATTTCATCTAATTTGTCAAATCCCATTTACAATTTACGAGCGGCACCATCCCCTGACATTCACATAATCATTAATGTCTATTTCAATGTTTTATATACATGTATACACATGTATACTGTTTGTTAAAAAAAAATCCTCAGATGCGTCATATTTTTTGCTACACTTGAATGTGTGATTTGTAACAAATATTTTGCTAACAAGGCATGTTTTGTTTTCAGTGCGCTGCTACAAGTGTAACAAGCTTGGTCATTTTGCTAGGGAATGTAAGATGGAGGGAGATCGATGCTATAATTGTAATAAGATCGGCCATATTGCCAAAGACTGTGATAAGGAGATTGATGAAGGTAAGGTATTTCAGTTCCCGTCTGTAGACTCCATAGACTATAGCAAACTTTTTGTGCTCAAACAAGGTTTTGTCTCTTAACTTGATAACTGCTCAAAGGATGTAAATCCAGGGTTTTCCCTAGGATTTTTCAGCTAAGGGTCCTAGGACCATCATGTTTGATAATTTGGGGGGTCCTTAGTAAATTTGCAGGGTCCCAGATATGCAGTTCATACTTGACAAAAGTTGATTTCAGGGGTCCCAGGGATGCACAGTAAAAGTGAAAATGGGAGTCCCTAGAAAGAAAATGGAGTCTGGGACTCGAGATTTCTGTGTCGGTAATTTCCTGTTAATCTGTTGGTTAGTATCTCATGGAGAAATATCCAGGATTCTTGACTTCACTCACAGATTTCTGGGCAATTGTCCAAGACATTTGTTACGGGACTTTGCAAGAAGGTACTGGATTTGTTTGAAATTTGTCCGACACGTCAAATGGGCCTGCATTCACACGAAGCAGGAAAAGGCCAAATGTAGGGTGTGGGGGGTCTAGGGGTACTTGGCTTATTTATGATCCTTCATATGAGAAGAGAATCTGTGTGATGATGTTAAGTTGTCAGGTAATTTTTAGCGACTTTATGTTGTTATTGACGCCCTGTCATGACAAAAAGTTGTTAAATGCTTTAGGGCAAAACACCTGTCCACAAATTCTGTCATTGTGTTTTAATGTTATTTACTGAATGAATGCAATTTCATTTTTATCATTGTTTTGTCAACTTATAGAAGATTGACCATATAATGTTAGACAGGTAGACCATACATGCCATATCTCACGCCGTGAGACCTTTCCTCACGTATTTTCATGCCTCCTCACGGTCTAACGCCGTTAGATTAAAACCTCACGTAAATTTGATCCTCCAAGAAAAAACAAGATCGTGCGAAATTTTGTATCTCGGACATGCTATGATTCTTCGATACTACCCGAAAATGCCGATTAAAGGTGACACTTTGTTAATTGGCTTTGATCAGCTGTTGATTTGCGTGTTTTTAATCACCTCGGGCAGTACATTAATAGTTTGTTAAAGCGGTGATTTAACTTTAATCATCTTATTGACAGGAAAGGTGTTAATCTGCTTGCTTTAATGCAGGGTTTTCCCTGACGCACAAGTTTATGCGTTTTGACGTACTTTTTGGCTAAATAAAAATCTGAAAAATTCTTACTTTGATCCGTAATTTAGCCTACATGTATATCCATCACGTGTATATCCCATGAATCAAAGAATCAAAAATGTTCACACAATAAAAGCATTAACTGTTACTATAGAATATTAAATTTATTGGTATTAAAAACTTCAAAACTCGGTGAACAGAGGCAAAATGATAAAGGTCACGTAGGCACATGTAAGACAGGCAATACTGCTAGCTGTGACGTAATACTGTACTCCATGTGACGTAAAACCGTCGGGCAGATCAAAGGGGTTAGTTTGGAAGATATTTTAGGTTAGCGAGTGGAAGTTTCGACACATCGGCTTTGATCAAAGGTTAGAAAACTGCTGTAGGGTACCGTACTTATTCTAATAGATGCATATAGGACTTAAAAATATGTGATTTTTCTACCTTTATTAAACACCCACTCCTCTCAAAATATTTGGTAGATGTTATAATGTATACAATCTTTGCATACCAGTATGACTTGCCTTTGAGTATCATATCTGGTCACTTGTATAAATGACACCCAAATGAAGCCCACTGTGGCCCCTAAAGGAAAATTCAAGGGAAACCCTGTTTAATGCTAATTGATGAAGGAATTTACGCGACAAAGTAACACTGTAATTACGCATGAAAACAGTTGGGTGGGGTAATGTTATTTAGTGTTGGTGTATTAAGCGCCCCAAAAAATCGCGACTTACAGTCTCACTTATTTTTCCCAAATCTCACTTAAAAACAGCCCTGCTGAGGAAAATCTCACTTATTGACCATCTGAAAATATGGCATGTATGGTAGACAGGTCCTAAATTAAGCTTTTGAAAAGAATACGCCGGCCGAAATGTTAAAAAAAAGTTGGGAGGGCCATTTTGGGTATTTAATGGAAAAATTATTGATGACATCCAATGTGTATCTTTTCAGCTGGAATCTGTTACAATTGTAGCAAATCCGGTCATATCCAGAGGAACTGTCCCGACATCGATGGAGACTCTAAAACCTGCTACAGGTAAACTTTGGTCATTTTGTATTATCAAGTGTAACAACAGTCTTTCTGAAAGAACTTCAAAGATTGTGATGCTTAACTCAGTGTAGTCAAAAATATTACAAGTCATTCTAAATAAGTCATAGGTTGACCATGAGTAAATCTAGGTGTACTTGTTTAATCAAGACACCACATGACTTTAGTGGTTCATTATAGTTTCAATTTTTGAAATTTTAAGCTTTTATTACTTTTACTGGCTTGACTACTTGATAAAAACACTGTCGTCATAGCTTAATCATGGTCAGCATCCACTAAAATTTTATATACAGTCTGACCTCGTTCATTTGAATCAGTGGTTCGAAACTATATTTCGAATAATACATGGTTTGAATTGCCCATTTCAATACGACATGCCAAAGTAGATACATCACAATCTGATCATTATATTGGATGACACGAAGTATTCGGATAGAAGTTTGTTGAATAAACAAGGTTCAACTGTATGTCCTTTAGCTCGGTTTCTGAGAATTTCTGAAACTCCCAATAATAATCGTGTAACCCACAACCTGACTGCTTACAATATTTTATTCTAAAGTATGGCTTTGTATTTGATTTTCTTGCTTTCGTGTATTGTATTATATAGGTGTGGAGAGAAGGGTCATGTTGCTAGGGATTGCCCCGATGAAGTGCGCGATGATCGCAAGTGCTACAATTGTGGCGAGGCCGGTCACTTGTCTCGAGATTGCCCTGATGAACGTACCTATAGCAGCAGTAACAGAACAGACGGACGTAAATGTTACAGGTATGTAATACTTGATTTTAAATACGTGAAGAATCCATGCATATTCAGTAGTACACGAGTCGATTACACCAACTATGAATTGAGGCATTTCATAAGAATGACCACACCGAGGTTAATTGATGTAAGATAAAATATGCTGTAAACGCCTGAATATGCCACAATGAGAGAGAATCCTTTTCATTCGATTCCTCCTTTTTTGGTAAAAAGAGTGAAAAGTTATACAATTGTCAGGCTGTCTAGCGGTCCTTATTTTTCCTAGTTTTTCCTTATTTTTTTACTTCTTCCTACTTTTTCCTACCTTTTGGTCCAAAATTCCTGAAATTTCCTACTTGTTGGGTTCAAATTGTGTACTTCACAGAGACCTTATTTAATAGTTAGAAAATGGTAGTATATTTGTATGATCTTTTCAATTGGGAGTGCATAAAAGACTGTAATCATATTGATGAGACTGTACAGACTGGGGAGTGCAGACAGTGGGTATGTGGCTGCTTACTTAATGATCATGCCATGGTGAAAGATGTATAAGAGTCAAAAGACCTGTCTATGCAGTCTTATCAAGATGTATTCTAGTTAGTAATTATTGTCTGTGAGTAATGCAAAGTTCTGCACAAAGGTATGTAAAAAGTCTCACTTTTTTAGTACAAATTCCTTATTTTCCTACTTTTTGGTAAATTTTATTCCTACTTTCTGAAAGAAGTTCACTTGACAGCCTGAATTGTGGCAGACATGGGTATAGATGGTAATTTTGTTAACAGGATTTTCTTTTGATTTATGAAGATTTCTTCCCTTTTTTTGCCAATGAGTACTCTCTCCCCTGCTAATACCCAGCATGCAACTAGTAATGTAGCTGAAGCTAGGGTACAAATAATAATACCCAGCATGCAACTAGTAATGTAGCTGAAGCTAGGGTACAAATAATATGTACTCGTTATTATGACAGGTGCGGAGAAGCTGGGCATCTTGCTCGTGATTGTACAGAGGAAGATTCAAGAGATTCAAGGGACGAGGACCGCTCTTGTTACAACTGTGGCGAGGTAGGACATCTGTCTAGAGACTGCCCTGATGAAAGAAGACCAGCTAGGACTGAGAAAAGGACCCAAGAATGTTACAACTGTGGCGAGGTAGGACATCTGTCTAGAGACTGCCCTGATGAAAGAAGACCAGCTACGACAGAGAAAAGGACCCAAGAATGTTACAACTGTGGCGAGGTAGGACATCTGTCTAGAGACTGCCCTGATGAAAGAAGACCAGCTAGGACAGGGAAAAGGACCCAAGAATGTTACAACTGTGGCGAGGTAGGACATCTGTCTAGAGACTGCCCTGATGAAAGAAAACCAGCTAGGACAGAGAAAAGGACCCAAGAATGTTACAAGTGAGTCTAATGACTAACAGTTGACACAGTCATACTACAAAAGTAGCTTTAAAACTTGTTCAGTAAACAAAATGTATGGAATAAAGTCATGTTTTGAGGAACACGAAAAATAGGTCAATGGCGCTACCAGGATTCGAACCTGGGTCTACAGATTGCCGGTCTGTTATGCTAACTACTACACCACAGTGACCTTACGTTATTTTCGTGTAAATTTAACTTGGATAACGTTGATTAAGGTTAACTAAACTTTGGACGAACAATGAATAAATTAACAATGCTCATGTTGATCAATCATGCCTGGACTGGTCTTGTTATATCCTCCAGCAGGGTTCTATTACATTGTCGGCTCTTCTGACTTGAATGATTTCTATCAACTCTTTGCCAAATTTTCTTTTCTGTATACAAATATCCATGAAGCTTTGATTGGGCTTGCATTTGAGTCTTAAAAAAGAATTTTACTCTTCCGAGTTTTTGACTCTTGAAACTTTTAGTGTCAAATTTACATTAAAGTTCATAGGAAGTAATATTGGTTCTTTGAATTTTTATTGCCATGGGTCATTTTTTACCCTTGACTATGAAGTCTAGTGAGAGCCCTGCTTTGATACAGCAGAGGTTCCATTTGCCTCTGGAGTTGACCTTTTGACTCCTGTAATTTCAAAAAAGCATTATTTTAATCTCTTATCTGGCTGAAGGGTCAATTTTTCTCTAAATTATATGAAATGTAGCTATGGAATGATATAATTCGGTCAAAAGTTTTCAAAATGACCCTGGCGATATGGCACTTAGTGGAGCCCTGATATAGTGATTTAGAGTGGCCATCAATGAAGCCCCTCGTCGCAGTAGATGCAAAACATCTAACAAATATTGTATGTTGCTTTAATTGTGTTTGTATTTTTGTTTAGGTGTGGTGAAACTGATCACTTGGCTCGTGATTGTCCTACTGTCTCTAAGAGTGAGGTAGATTGCTACAACTGCAAAAAGACGGGTCACTTTGCCAGGGACTGCCCCAAGGGATCCAAGGAAGTTACTTGCTACAATTGTAACGAAGTGGGCCACTATGCCAGTGATTGTACCAATTACGAAGATTAGGCAGTCTCTTCTCTAATGCCTTAACACAGATCATCTGCTAGGCTTCTATCAGGATCTTGTGGAAAAATGAAATTAAGCTAGAAATATTTAGTTTTTTGACTGTTTTTGTGTATACTAATCAGGTAGATATTTTCTGACTTCATACTTTATGTAAGTGTTATGTACATTATGATAATATAGATGGCAAATGTTGTTCATTTGTGTTGGAATCACTTTTTGACCTTTTTAATGCATTGTGGGTGGTGGGGAGAACTTTGTAATCTGAATTTTATGAAAAAGTGCCTGTTTTTATCATTACATTTTTAGTAAGGTGAATTTGTAAATTATTTTTACATCCCTTTAGCAAACATTTTATTGCTTTGTCTCGTCTTCTTTTTTTGGAAGATTTATTCTCATCTTTGTTCTGGTTCTGTGAATGCTTTCTGATATGTCCAGCTTCTAATAAATTATGTACAATACAGCTGAAAAAGTTAATAGTTTGTTGAACTAAAATTCAAGATTTTTGTTCATGTTGGTTACAAGTATTTGACTTCAACGTCTGAAAATTGTGTATTTATATTGATGTTTATTTCATTCCAAAAAGCGCATAAATTCTATGCAATTTGAAAGGTTACTATGTATTAATATACCTTGCTCTTGAACTCCCTTGACCTGTGAAATCTGCAGGAAATACTACTGATATGTACTATTGTGTGTCTCATCTTGTATGTTTTGTTGCGTAATTGGTTTCTCGCATTTGAAATATCTTGTAATACATTGATTAGGCCACGCCGTTTTATATTTTGTTAAGCATCAGTGTGCATCTAGGTTTTGAACTCGGAGCCAAAAAAAACATGTTCAATAGATTTAAAAAAAAATTGCCATGGTAAGCAACCACTATGTCGTATTTACGTATGTTTTTGGAAATATTTTTATAACGTGCATGTTGTTTCGCAAACCGAGGTTGACGCTTAACAAAAGATACAAAACAGTATGGCCTTGTACAGAGCTCATATTCTATCTCAGTGATGTTCAGTGGGGATACCCGTGCCAATATTATGTAATAATTGCTGCCTGCAACCTGTCTAGAGCAGCACCATTTTAGAGACCAAGTTTGATTGTTGTTGAGAGATTATTGCTCAAAGAGGGGGTCACTTTGGACAGGTTGCATTGCATATGCCTCTTTGAGACAATCATTGTCGTGGTTATTGTTAATTTAAGTCAACTAGATGCATAATGAATTGACCACAGGAGTAAGTTTGTATGCTTCTTAGTGTCGAGTTTCATGCATCCATTGATTCATTTTTCAACAAATTTTTCACATATTGAATATATTGTTATAGGGATGTTTTTTATATGTTTTTTGAAGCTGAATGGTGTTGACGATAGAGGTGTTGATGTGTGTATTGCGATAAGGGGTGGGGTGGGAAGTATTCTCATAATTTGTATACATACTTGTTGCATTGTGTATCAAATAATCTGCCATTTCTGCGACTACGCGACATTTTAATTAGATGGATTTCATGCTCTTGATGTATAATGGCCAGTCATTCACGATGAATGGTCAAACACGAGGCATGGTTGAGACTTGGGTCACCTGTCCTACAAAATTTGGCTCTTAAGTTTGGGTGGCACCACTTTGGTTATTTGGAGACTAGTTTTCCAGCAATTATAACTACTTTCATAAGTGCATAATTGGCATCTTTGTAATGTAATGGAGTTTTTTTCAAAACAGTTGTCTCAAAAGTGTGAACTGTACCAATGTCCTCTTTGCAAAGTACTACAACTGTCTTGGAAACGGGACAATAATAAAACCGTTTCCTGTTTGTTCGTATCATACAAGTTTGTGAGAATACTTCCCTGTATTATTTCATTCCATGGCAGCTGTGGGTTTGTTGGAGTGGAGGGTGTTATAAAATACAGAGTTCAATGGTTATATACTAGACATTGACTAGTGGTTATAATCGTGGAGTTCAGTCTGCAATGACTTAAAAATAAATGAATGAAATGTTTAATTATTCTACAGACTGATTGTATTGTAATCAATATCTTAAAAGACGAAAATATGGCTTTATAAGCCTTGAATGAAGTTGAATCATTGAAAATTTGAGAACACTGATGTATTTTAAGTCGCTTGTCTGCAAATAATCCACAAGATTTAGAGATTTATGCATGTAGACTTATAATATGCTGGATGCCATAGTATTGTTGTAGAATATATTTTGCTTACAATGATTTTTGGTGGACACAAATTATATCTTGAAATTGTTGGTAGAAAATTACAACATTATGCAACATCAATTATGGTCTATGGTCATGTTTACAGAAGGTTTTATGGTGCTTTGAAGAATTTATATGTTAAGCATAATTGATTTGTAGTGAATCTAAAATGTTTTAAATTGTACATTTGATGAGAGGATAAATTTACACAAGCGATTATACGGTTATTTTATGAACAAAATGGGAGTTTGTTAAAGATTACGATAGATGTGGAGAAAAGCCTTGCAGATTATTTTTATATGAAATAAATTCTATGGCTTGCTATATTTGTGTTGTTTTACCATTCAGTATTTCTTCTCCATACTTATTTAAATGTTTAAGCAGTTTTGGAGTTGCTTGATTTCCGGTGAAGGGGAAATTGTGACTGAATTGTGCCCCATTATTAAAGTTGCAGGGGTATATAGATTTGCCCTTGTCTGTTCAATAAAAAAATATCTACTTAATGTATATTTGGTAAGGATCAGAATTACTTTCTTACTGACTGAAAACTTCTTATTTTGATCAAATGAAACCTGTTGCCAAGACGAGAAAACAGAAAAGCAGATTGGCACAAGTTTTATCCCTTATAAAATAGTACATGTATATTGTATATATAGTAGAATGGATAAAGGGAGGGAACTGGTGACCTGTATGTAAACTTTCTTGAAATATTTTTTGCAGTAAAGACAGAGTTATGTCCCTTCACTTTGTGAAAATTACATGCATAACAGCGAAGACCATTTAGGTCTTTGATAACGGACTACAGGAACTAGTGTTGGTATGTGAATAAATATGTACACCTAACATGGACATTTTATATGATAATTGACCTATCGTATGGTTACATGTTCAGACCAGGCTATCAATAGATGAATTTTTTTTTAAATCCATTAAAGTTCAGTCGGCCGTTAAACCCTAAGTTTCCATTGCGATTCAAGCACGATGTTAACGGTATAGTATTGTCTGTACCGCAGGATTACAGGGAAATACCCATATTTCTACCATTCCGGAGTATATCTATAACATTGAAATTGAATATATGCTCATCCTGAACTTCAACATAGATATTCAGGTGCATGTATTCACACACAAACACATAAACATAATATGACAAAGATTTTAAGGAACATTTTAATATAACAGCTTTTGATAGGGACGAACATGTATAAGACAATAAAGACAAATGTTGGTTATCATAAAAAAGTAGCACGATACTAAAAATATTACGATTAATACATACTGGTAATACAAGGCTACTGAAATAATATATGTTAAAATGACACATTTTGTACCCTCTCTTAGACTACAAGCAATTAACAAAGCACATACCGGTAGTTATTTATCACATTTTTGCAAATAGTTTTAACTGATCCATGTACATACTGTAAAAATGGTGGAAGTTCACATTGTGGACACATTGGACAAAATATCGGTGGGAGTAAATTTCCTAGTTCATAGAAATATATCATTATTAAGTTTTATACAAACATGACTATTATATGTAACTACATGTATAGTAAACGCATTTTGGTGATTCACAAATATCTCCACTAGTGAAACGCCTGAAATTGCTGATTCGTGAACTTTTTGAGTGCCAAAAATACCAAGTTATACAGTATTTGTGATGTTCTATACAGTATTTGTGATGTTCTATACACAAGCATAATATTTTACAGCATTATGCAAGCAGAAACCATGTAAACCGTTTTGAAATGTGGAAAATTGCAAAAGGTATTGTTCAGTTTCAAACGTTTGGAAGATATTATACCAATAAGATCGTTAGTTAGACATGTTTGCTTTGAGCTGGACAATGGTTAGCTTAGTATTCAGAATTACATATTAATTCAAGGAACAGAGAGTTAAAGCCTGGACAAGAATCGGACACACAGACGCGCACGATCAAAAAGCAACTCAAAATGCCTCCCCATATATATGGCGGGTGGCATAAAAACGTTCAAAGGCAAAATTCCTGGAAGGTAATTAAAATATTATGCTGTATATTTACATGTTAAACAATGCATTTTAAGAGTCAAAAGACCATAAAGTTGAATTAATTCTATAAATTAATTCATCAACCTTCCTGGAAATTGACATAAAAGCAGATTTCTGACCAACCATCTGAAATAATAACTATTGAAAATACAACCGATGCACTGTTTGGAAATATTGTATCGAAATATAAACTAAAAAATATCGACAATACATCGATATATCATTAATACTTCTGCACAGCAATGGTACAAAAAAATATTACAGCAGTCTTAAAAACACACAATTATTTGAAAAGAATGTTGCTCTTCAGCCAATGAAGGGACAAAACGTGGTGCTTGTGTTGCGTAGTGACTCCAACCTACCATGAAACATTTCACAATGTAAACAAACATGTTTGGAATGTACCGAGTAAATATATTTGCGGTTTCTTTCAAGAAAATAATGATTTTTCAGCAATTGTTTAATACAGTTTGCCTTTAATTGTATCAATACACATAAACCTCGAACCAATACAACAATGATGAGACTACATGGTTGATACACAACATTGCAATAATTATAGCTCTAGAACAACCATAAAAAAATAAAAGTTAAATGTACGAATAAAAATAACAATGAAAACCTTAACAACACAATGCAGAGTGTAAAACCCCAGGAGATTGTCACAAGTTCTCTCCCTTTATCCCTTCAAGAGTTCTCTCCTTCATTCCGTCAAGAGTTCTCTCCTTTTATCCCTTCTATAGTATATACAGCATTGGACTACTTATGTTATATTATACATATACTACAGAAGGGATAAAGGGAGACAACTCTAGAAGGGATAAATGGAGATAACTTATGACAATCTGTGTGATAAAACAAAATGGCGTAAAAGAAATATAGCAATTAAAACATGAAACAGTACACACTTAAACAACAGGAAAAAACATGAATCTGATTAAATGTATAACAATCAACAATACATTCAGTTATTTCATTAAAGACATCACTGAAATGAAAAATCACCAACGTATTATTTAATAATTCATTGGTGAAATAAGAGAAACACAGAAAGTTACAATACTTTCATGAATATATCAATAAGAAATAATATGTACAGCATAATTTTTATGTATGATATTAAAAGCTTTCTGAATACATTTTAAATTACTATATTTAGACAATTAAGAATTATATAGATCAATAGGTAATTACACGGACATTTAAATGATATTCAACAGAGCCAGGACCAGAAGAAATTGAAAAGATGGCCAACTTTCGGTGGAATTTTAGGATTGTGGGTAAATTATTTCTCGTTATCGTTTCACCGATATAAGCCTGTTTTGAATCCATGTTTTATATGACTGTGATTATATACATGTATATATAACACATGCCGAAGTGTTTTTAGATTGAAGTTTCTTATTGTAAAAAGCAACAGTCACACCATGTAATTAGCCTGCTGTAAGGCACACTTCTAAATCTTCAACTATTTGCAACGGTAGGGTTATCGGCCCACCACTAGTGCCATGTGACATTAATAAACTCAAATGGAACAAAAATGAGCAGCTAAGACCATGAATACTTATTCTGTTTCCTCAACAGAAACTTGTTAATGTTTTCGTAATGATCCATCAATTTATAAGTATTTGTCAGTAAACACCGAGATTAATGCAGCTGCTTGGATATGTATGTATTAGTATAATACATTGTTGTAACTTTCAGGGTTGGTAACTTTCTACACGTCTCTGATTGTAAAGGCACCAAAACTGATCCTTCCTGGAATAAAAAATAGGATTTCTAAACGAACAGTCTACATACTCAGTTAAACAACAGACATCAGCCAACCAATCTGTAGAATATGTAATGACACTGAAAGCACAAGAGACTGTCACAAGTTCTCCCCCTTTATCCATTCTACAGTTCTCTCCCTTACATGTGCTATATACAAGATGAAAGGAGAGAACTCTAGAAGGGATAATGGGAGAGAACTCTAGAATTGATAAAGGGAGATAACTTTTGGCAATCTACTGTGAGTGAAAGTGTGACAATATTCTTATTGACAAAACGGTTAACAATAAGTGATTTTATTTCAGAACTAATTAGTTTTGCTTATTTTCAAGTACAGTGCAATCTCCTGCAGCATAGTAAGGGTGAAAACGAAACTAGTCTATCAGCATATACATAAAGGAGCAGATAGGCTAATTAGCATTCAACTTGATTAAATAAAATAAATAAAAATGATGTTTTCAGTTTTTCAGAAGCAATGTTGGTTCATGTTTCTTGATAATTGAAAAAAAGTACAAAGATGAAGTACATGTATAAGCTGGAGATTGTCACAAGTTCTCTCCCTTTATCCCTTCTATAGAATATGTATATACAGTACTATTTAATAGTATACATTTACGACAGAAGTGATAAAGGGAGAGAACTCTAGAAGGATAAAGGGAAAGAACTTGTGACAATCTCCTGTGCATGTGTACATATTATGAAAACAGATGCAAATAAGAGAATCAAGACTTCATAGTAAGTCACAGGAGATTTACCATACATCCGAGACCAATGCATCGAAGACATTCATACATCAATCAATGACGTTGAAAGTGATCCAATATTGTATAGTGCAAGTTTAATGCCGTTTTTCAACTTAATTAGTAATTACAGTACATACAGCTATTAGCTGACCTAGCCAGGATTCTTGGGAAACCAACCAGTACTAATCTGCCCTGCGTTGGGTTACGGCTAGCAATTTGGAACGTTACAAAACTGTTGCATTTTGGATCCCTGACCCACCGTATCACATTCACTGCACACGCGGAACCAAATTGCGAACGTTACGAAACGTCAGCCGCAAACACCTTTACTGCACGCAGGGCTGTTCTTCTGCAAGCATCTCGAGGGCTGAACATGAAACTGTCCCATCTTCTTCTTTATCTATATGCATATCATACAGCTTTGTGATCAGCCCTCAAACTCACAACAACCCCACATGAATCAGAGATGAAACGTGCTATTATAATCAGGATCAAGAACGATTTCTCTTTAAATTTGATTAAAACACATGTCAGTCACGGTGAGTATGTAATCTTTTAAGCTGGATTCTTTACAGCTTATTGGTCAAATTCATGCTCCATTCAAGAAGCAAACGGACACATGTAAATGATATCAGTATTGCAAGATACCGGTATATAGTGCAGTAACAGCAAATAAATACTGGAAAATAACTGCAAGATGCATTTTAATATAAGATATTTCAAAATGCAGTACATGTCATATAGCTAAGATATTGTCGACAAGAAATGTAGTAGATCCTTAAAGTACAATAATGTACGATTTCATTCTAAGGGCAGTAACTCTGTCTAGGCAGATTACTGATATAGCTCTAACCATTAATGGTCACCATGCAATAATACTTACAGCTTTACAGATGTAACATTTTACTATTCCAGATTGTTGTTCCATTCTAAGTTAAGAAACACATACAGTATTACTATCAAATACCAGTATCAAGTCACGTCTTGAAAACAATGAACAATTGGACCACAAGTGATTGGCACGAGTTATCTCCTTTTTTATAACAATAGAAGAGATAAAGGGAAATAACTCATGAAAACAAATGAACAATTGGACTACAGAATATTGCCATGAGTTATCTCCCTTTATATACTATATACTATAGAAGAAATAAATGGAGATAACTCATGAAAACAACTGAATAATTGGACCACAGAAGATTGCCATAAGCCGCCTTTATATACTGAGGTAGTTCGATCAGCAACTATAGTGACTATGGTTGGATGATAAAACTTAGTCTAGTTCATCTATGGTCTAGTTACTCTGGTCACTCTTAGAATTTGGAGGGATGAAAACCCTATAGAGGTGTTCCGAATATCGACTATAGTTCAAACGTACTAAATCGGTGGTTGAACCATAGTTAATGTTCGGAACACCTCTATATAGTATTCAAACCTCCAATTTCGAAGAGTGACCAGCGTAACTAGACCATAGATGAACTAGACTGAGTTTTATCATCCAACCATGGTCACCATAGTTACTATAGTTGCTGATCGAACTACCTCACTATATAATAGAGATAAAGGGAGAGAACTCATGACAATCTCCTGTCAATTGGACTGCGTGGCAAGTTTCTGTACATGGTGAACAATGTGTTTGTATTAATGTGAAATTTCAAGTGTGCTTTCAAGGTCTTGAGTAGTGATGACATTAGGGGGGCCAGGATCAGGGGAGACCACCTCGAAATTAAGAACACAATTTTCAAGTCCATTTTCACTGTTTTGCTCTTTATTCAATCTCAATATTAAGACCACCTCAATGTCAATACCAGTTTTCAAGGGTCCCAAGGGTGGTCGTATGATTGATGTTTAACTGTATATATAATTATTCTCATCACAATATCAAATTTCTAGTCAAATTTAACTACTACTTAAAAATAAATAAATAAAATAAATGTTATGTTTTAGCTTATGCTTGTATATTGTATGCAACAAACTTAATAGTTTGCATTTAAATAAAAATGTTTAAGTAAGAAAACACTAAGGTTAATGAAGCAATATATTGTGGTACATATTGCTATACGGTGTTAAAGTATTGCAATATATTGTGGTACACTTCAGACATATCTTGACACCCCTAGATGACATTAACTACAAGGTCAAGTGTCAGTTTGTGGTCATGGATGGAACAAAGGGCAAAGGGATATAATGTTGAAATAGATTACAGAACAAAGGGCAAAGGGAGATAATGTTGAAATAGATAACGGTACAAAGGGCAAAGGGAGATAATGTTGAAATAGATTACGGAACAAAGGGCAAAGGGAGATAATGTTGAAATAGATTACGGAACAAAGGGCAAAGGGAGATAATGTTGAAATAGATTACTTTGTGGCAATATCAATAAAGTTGAGATGAATGATTAATGGCAAATTTCGCTGGAATATAAACATCAGTAATGAATTGACGCTTTGTATCATAAAAACACGCAACTAATTTAATCTTTAATGCACACAATGTAAGCTGTCCTTCAAGTTAAACTGTGGGAAGGGTTGGTCCTACAAGTTTTCTTGCAGGAGGTATTTGTCCCGCAAGTTAAATCGTGGAGGGGTTATATTCACCTTTACAAAAATTGAGAGGATGGGATTGTACTGGAGAGGTTTAGTCCTACACTTGTATTCAACCACTTGTTTTAGTTTTACAAAGATGTTTTGTACCCATGTATTGATAAGGAAGTCAAATCAGCAGAAACTATGAACATTTTCTTATGGTAAATATTGACATGTATTTATAAAGAGGAATTCTTTCATTTCAGTACAGCACATAACCTAAAAGAAGTTTTAACATGTTTAAAGAAAGTCAACTTGATGAAATCACAGTGAAGATAAACTGGTATAGTATACGCTGAAATAAGAAATTTCCTAATTCAATCAGTAATCCAGAGGTTTATGACTGATTTTTGTGTGAGTTTCTGGGTCTGAAATATTCAAATTGTTCAGACTAACAGAACTGGAAATCCTCTGATATCTGAACAAGCTCACCTCTTTCTCTGAGTCCTTGTCCGAAGTTTCTGAACACTCGTATCAGTTCTATCATCAAGATAAGCCACACAAGGACAGCCAATGCACCTAGAATAGATAAACCATACACATAAGGCACATTTAACATGAGATGGAATCAACAACACTTTTCAAGTATCTTGTTTGAAACGTGTTCCATTTGTACTGTTTTATCCTTTATCCTTAGTAAATAGTATCTTTTTTCCCCTCAGAGCCAAAAATACAACTAAAATATCTATTTTAACTAGAAATATACCATTTTCCAACAAGCAGACATAACATCTGATACATTGTCATGATTTGTTTACCTGATAGGTGCAACTTTATGAGGATTATGTACAGTAGAAATACGAAACCTCGAACAGTTTTAGCTGTATTCGAGCTAAAACTACAGTAGATACCTTGAACAGATTCCTAAGTCCTGGCAAAATCCTCTCTTATTTCATATTATCTAACAGTAGATCACTCGAACAGAGATAGGTCGAACACTCAAACAGTTATTATTATTATTATTATGTTGTTTTATGGCGCATCAACAGCTTTGGTCATTTAGCGCGCAAGAAATGTTAAAAATATGTGAAACTAAAAAAGGTTATATGATATTCTTGTAAATATGTTAAACTTGTGCAAATATAGCGTGTAAAAAAGGATCATTATGTAAGAATATATTTTTTGTACTAGAGTGTACACTCAAACAGGATTTGACGCCCTTAGCTACCATTTCATTCATTTATTACCATAGATAGGTCGAACAATACAGTACTTAACACCTTTGATTGATCTGTTGAAATCCTTTTGTTTATTGAGGGTGAGACTGGCGACACATTTCATTTGCACGTCGTATTAATTACTTGACTGTTGTACTATATACATGTACTTATGTGATAAACAAATCACTTAATAGATCTATTAAATTTTAAATGAACACCAAATGGGATTTTTTATTTTTTTATCATCTATTGAATTGCAGAGTAAATAAAATTCTAAAACAACAATTTATTGTTTTTTATAAATTTCTTAAACAGAAGTGCAAACTTCATTGCGTAAAGTCGGTGAAAGTCTCAAAATTGGTATAAATTTGATATCTTAACCATTTTCATAATGCATAGTACACATGTACTGGGGACAGTCAGTTTGTACATACACATGTATACCATAGATGCCTCGAACAATAGCTGGCTCAATATTTGCTTGATCTGACGGCAGTTCAAGGTTTCGAAGTTTTACTGTATGTCTTCACCAGTTTGACCTAGACCAGAAAGAAGTCGAAAATTCTTCCAGTTTGCTTGAAATTCAAAAAATCAAGGGTTGCTACCCCTCAGGCCCCTGAGAATAGTACAGATTTATCCACCATTCTATAAACATATTAAGACATTTAAAGGTCGATATTGTTGCAATTTATGAATCAGTGATTTTGTACCTTTTTGCAAACCGAAATGTTTGCAAATGGCCAATAAGTATTGTTACATAGACTAGTATGAAAAGTAATTTTGCGAAATGGAAATTTATGAAAGTTGATATTTTTACAACTTTCTTTATTTGTGAACATTTCAAGGTCACAAACTTTCATTCAGATTATCATGACAACACTTTGGGAACACAGGAGAGGTATATACATACCACAGATTATCACACAGTACGTGATTAGTTCAAAACCATCATCTTTAGAGATCTGCAAAGAGACAACAATTTGTAAATGTAAATATCATATACACTGAAAAAAAATCTAAACGTCCACTTGGTATTTCGTCGAAATATAAGAACAGAAACAAATGTGCATATTTGTGAGTAAACAGACGGGCAACCAGAAATATTAATAAAAAGTGACCAATGATACAAAACAATTATATTTTAAAATTTATTTTCCAAATTTTATTAAAATTGATTAATTAATTTATAAATTTCATCACACTTGTCGATTCAGAGTACCAGCATCAATCATACCGACGGTATTCAGTGTTCATTCTCGCCATCTTTTCTGTTTTTCGTGTTGGACATACAACATGGATTGCATTGAAATGAAATTTACCGCTTACTACACAGGTACAAGTGATTCTCGAGTCAAAATATGAAAATCGTACTCACTGTCACGCATGGTCAACCATGACGATAAATAGGTATTTTCTTTGTGAAAATTGAAATAGTACTATGTATATCACTAGAATGCCAAATTTTAAGTCGGCAGATAAAACCGTTTTCTTAAATTTGTATTTTATTATATGGGCGTTTAGAAAATTTGTTTAGTGTATACTACACTGACACGAAGGAACATTGCAGAGGAAATCCTGAAATTGTGACTTGCCTGGGAGAGAAATAATGACACCACCAGTTTTCTGTAATTTTCAGAGTTATTTCCATTGCAGGGAAATTATATTCTTGATAAGGAAAAGTTTGATGAAAAAAGGTCATGAATGTTAATTAACTCTTTGGTATTCAGAAAATATCTTTCCAAGTATGTTGAATTGATATGAGCAATTCGAAACTATATATTATTTGAAATAAACTTTCGGACCTGATTGTTTGTTTCATCGGGTTTAACGCCGTTTCTCAACGATATTTCAGTTATATACGGCGGCCGGTTCACCTAACCAGTTTTTCCTGGACTGAATTCTTTTTTTGTCAAATTTTCATGGAAGGGTATGACCTGCCGCGACCGCGAACCAAGATCGCCGGGTTACAAGTCCAGCGCACTAACCACTGGACCACGGCCGTGGCTCTTTCGGACCTGATGAATTCCAATGAACAAGGTCCAACAGTATTACTTAAAACTAAACTAACCTCGTAAAACTTGTATACATAATAAGCAGGTTTAGCCAGACCCAATGCAGCAAACACGAATGCTCCAAATCTCAGCTCAAGTCGTAGCTACAATAAATTGAAATACAAAAAATACTCAAAACATTGAAATAAAAAAATACAGTAAAACCTCATCTAAAGACCACCGTAATAATTATCAAGTCCATTTTTACTGTCAACCTCAATATTAAGACCACCTCAATAAGAATACCAGTTTTCAAGGGTCCAGAGGGTGGTCTTATTATTGACGTTTGTTTATGAAAAGAACCAGTCATTATACAATTACTATTTATATGTACATTTAGTGAATTTAAATGACCGTGTCCGAATCTGGTTTTTAATTTATAATATTCAAATATAACACTCATTTTCATTGCATAGCTGTGTCAGTAAAACTATTTTATGAAATCTATAAAAATCACATGATACAATGTACACAATTTCAAGGGCTCATCGCAATACTGTCGTAACTCCAATGTATTTATATAGGAGTTACGACAGTGTTTCGTTGAGCCCTCGAAATATATAATAATAGTGCATGAATGGACATAACAAATATCATTCAATATTAAGTTTACAACTTCACAGAATCTAGAAGTTTTATTCTATTTGTTTACAAAACCACACAAACATAAGAACGCTAATCAAAGTTTTTCAACAACCTAATCAAAGAGAAAAACATCATAAAGAAGGGATTTTGAAGTGACATTGTTTTAACATGTTTATTTTCAACTCCAAGTGGAAGGGGTTTTGTACAACAAGTAAACATTACAGAAGAGGTTTGTCATACCTGTCAAGAGAGGTCTTGTACATGAGGATTTTTACAAGAGGGGCCCCTCATGGACAAATCCCTCATGGACAAATCCCTCATGGACAAAATCCCTCATGGACAAAATCCCTCATGGACAAAATCCCTCAAGGACAAAACACCTCATATACAAAACCCCTCATGGACAAAACCCTCATAGACAAACCCATCATGGACAAATCCCTCCTGGACAAAATCCCTCCTGGACAAACCCCTCATGGACAAAACCCCTCATAGACAAAACCCTCATCGACAAAACCCATCATGGACAAAATCCTCCTGGACAAAACCCCTCATAGACAAAACCCTCATAGACAAAACCCATCATGGACAAAACCCTCATCGACAAAACCCTCATAGACAAAACCCATCATGGACAAAATCCTCATGGACAAAATCCTCCTGGACAAAACCCCTCATAGACAAAACCCTCATAGACAAAACCCATCATAGACAAAACTCTCATTGACAAAACTCTCATTGACAAAACCCATCATGGACATAATCCTCCTGGACAAACCCCTCCTGGACAAACCCCTCATAGACAAAACCCTCATCAACAAAATCCTCCTGGATAAAACCCCTCATAGACAAAACTCCTCATGGACAAACCCCTCATGGACAAACCCCTCATAGACAAAACCCTCATAGACAAACCCATCATGGACAAATCCCTCATGGACAAAATCCCTCATGGACAAACCCCTCATCAACAAAACCCATCATGGACAAAATCCTACTGGACAAAATCCCTCTGGACAAAATCCCTCATAGACAAAACCCCTCATGGACAAAACCCCTCATAGACAAAACCCCTCATGGACAAAATCCCTCATAGATAAAACCCCTCATGGACAAACCCCTCATAGACAAACCCCTCATAGACAAAACCCATCATGGACAAAATCTTGCTGGACAAAACCCTTCATAGACAAAGGGTTTTGTCCATGAATGGTTTTGTCCATGAGGTTTTTTTCCACATTAGTATAATCCATGTGAGGAGTGTGTCCATAAGGGGTTTGTTAATGAGGGGGCTTGTCCATGAGGGGTCTGACAATGAAGGGTTTGTTTGTGAGGGGGTTTGTCCATGATGCATTTGTTAATGAGGGGTTTGTCTGTGAGGGGTTTTGTACACATTAGTTAAATCCATGTGAGGGGTTTGTTTGTGAGGGGGCTTGTCCATGAGGGGTTTGTCCATGAGGGGTTTGTCTGTTAGAGGATTTGTTTATGAGAAAAGTTTGTCAACTTTTGTTGAATCCATGTGTAGGGGTTTGTCCATGAGGGGTTTGTTTGTGAGGGGTTTTGTCCAGGAGGTGTTTTGTCCTACACTCATATTTATACCTACCACAAACCATCCAAACATATCCCACAATAATGTATACGGTATTCCTACAGCCAAGGTTATTATCTCAAGTGAAGATATCTTTGTACCGTATCTCAATACAAGAATTACCAGGCTCACCTGTAATTATAAATACTGTAAAAAAATCTGATCAAATTTATTGTGATCATTAAGCCTGGTTGATGTGTACTTACAAACTAGCACTATTAATAATAGAGCAGATGCATTAGTAGGAAGTACATTTAAGTTACCGTATATTTCCTATTTAACACTCCCATTCGGCCGAGACATAAAAAATCTGATTGTTTTTTCGTCGTCATAAGCAAGTTCTCCAATAGTAAACCAGTTACGTTGGCCAAAATCACCACAATAACATTTTTGACTCACGTCATATTGCACATTGCGCCGACTAACGTTGATCTAACAGGTCAACACACGGCACCTGAAAAGTCTACAGAAAGATTTTCTCGACTCAAGTTGCATCAAATATTGTGCGGACTATGGATGACGTGGCACCTTTGAAGTCTGCGATAAGACATTTTCGATTTGTGGCTCAATATTAAGACCACCTCAAAATAAGAACACAAATTTCCTAATTTTGCTCTTTACTCAATCTCAGTATTAAGACCACCTCAATAAAAAGACCAGTTTTCTAGGGTCCCAATGGTGGTCATATTATTGAGGTAGATAGTGTTTTTAATGGACATATAGAAATTTATTTACACAAAAATAACTTACTGTTACTTGGAAATCAAATTTCAACCAACATGAGAATACAGCAGCCTCATTGTAGATGCCTGAAAGCAGATAAATATTTTCTTCATGATTCTTTCAAAAGTAACAAGTCCTAAAACACATATACAATAAAACCTCACCTAAAGACTACTTCAATAATAAGAGCATCTTAAAAAAATTAACTGTACAGAACAACCTCTCCATAGCAGCCCTCTCTGTGACAACAACCTCTCCATAGCAGCACTCTCTGTGACAACAACCTCTCCATAGCAGCCCTCTCTGTGACAACAACCTCTCCATATCAGCCCTCTCTGTGACAACAACCTCTCCATAGCAGCCCTCTCTGTGACAACAACCTCTCCATAGCAGCCCTCTCTGTGACAACAACCTCTCCATAGCAGCCCTCTCTGTGACAACAACCTCTCCATATCAGCCCTCTCTGTGACAACAACCTCTCCATAGCAGCCCTCTCTGTGACAACAACCTCTCCATAGCAGCCCTCTCTGTGACAACAACCTCTCCATATCAGCCGTCTCTGTGACAACAACCTCTCCATAGCAGCCCTCTCTGTGACAACAACCTCTCCATAGCAGCCCTCTCTGTGACAACAACCTCTCCATAGCAGCCCTCTCTGTGACAACAACCTCTCCATAGCAGCCCTCTCTGTGATAACAACCTCTCCATAGCAGCCCTCTCTTTGACAACAACCTCTCCATAGCAGCCCTCTCTTTGACAACAACCTCTCCATAGCAGCCCTCTCTTTGACAACAACCTCTCCATAGCAGCCCTCTGTGACAACATCCTCTCCATAGCAGCCCTCTCTGTGATAACAACCTCTCCATAGCAGCCCTATCTTTGACAACAACCTCTCCATAGCAGCCCTCTCTTTGACAACAACCTCTCCATAGCAGCCCTCTCTTTGACAACAACCTCTCCATAGCAGCCCTCTGTGACAACAACCTCTCCATAGCAGCCCTCTCTTTGACAACAACCTCTCCATAGCAGCCCTCTCTGTGATAACAACCTCTCCATAGCAGCCCTCTGTGACAACATCCTCTCCATAGCAGCCCTCTCTGTGACAACAACCTCTCCATAGCAGCCCTCTATGTGATAACAACCTCTCCATAGCAGCCCTCTCTGTGACATCAACCTCTCCATAGCAGCCCTCTCTGTGATAACAACCTCTCCATAGCAGCCCTCTCTGTGACAACAACCTCTCCATAGCAGTCCTCTCTGTGACAACAACCTCTCCATAGCAGTCCTCTCTGTGACAACAATCTCTCCATAGCAGCCCTCTGTGACAACATCCTCTCCATAGCAGCCCTCTGTGACAACAACCTCTCCATAGCAGCCCTCTGTGACAACAACCTCTCCATAGCAGCCCTCTGTGACAACAACCTCTCCATAGCAGCCCTCTCTGTGACAACAACCTCTCTTTAGCAACAGTATCAGCTGGCGGAGTGTAACACTTTGAATGGCCAGGGCAAAAACCCCTTTATAAAATGGATTAAAAACCCTCAGAAATAATAATGAAATAACAGTCTACACTGTTTTAAGAGACATTCAATGGGAATCAGCCGATAAGGTCACGTATGACAGTGAGTCTCTTAATACAGGTTAATACAGTCAGTGACTTACAATCACTTCCAAATACAACGTAGATTGAATGTATTAAACTTGTGTTTAGTTCTTTGCGTTATATGAATGTATTTAAGACTATACAATGTGAGTAATAAGCATTTGTGTTGTGTTGTTTACTATAGTTTCACAAGTTTCTATTGTATTCAGACATGACAATTGGCGATAAAATCGACCGTTTCAAAGTCGCTAAAAACAGTCAACAGGTGCGTTTTTATGGTCGCTTGTCTCATCAGACAGGAAGTCATTTCATTCAGTCTGATTATATCAATATCATTTTATTGCATAAAACACATTACAATGTTTATAGCAAACAAAAATCTATACTATACAACATGTAGAAGAAATACATGGATTTTCAAAGAGCATCATAAATTTTACATCATTTTCATACATTTGTTTGATTTCTACATAAATTGGCAAAGTAAATAAACTTCGCAAGATTAACTGAAGTTTTTGGATTTTCGCACATAAGATTCATAAATTTTTGTATGTTTGGCCAGGTGTAATAATAACGTTTTAAGTATATAGGAAAACATTTACAGTCACATATGACAGGGAGTCGCGTAATTCCGAGGGTCGCAAGGGCAGTGTAGACTGTATGTAAACTCTCACCTTGTAATTGTGCCGAAGCTCCTGCTATGCGGAATTCTAGTTCCCCGAAATCTCGTGCAACAAGAACTGACAGAATAACGTTGGGTGGGGCAAGCACACATGCTATAATCAATCTTGCCTACAAATAAATATAATATTCATCTTAAGAAAATTAAGCTAGATTTTTCATTTTGCAGCAGGAGGAGTAAGAATAAAAGTTGCTTTAGACTTCCATGTATTGTATTGTTTGGAGCATTATGTAGGTATGACCCATACATACATTTGTCTAAGATATAAGTCAAATATTCGTACAAAGTTTCATGAAGATTGGATAAAAACTGTTGAATTTATGAAAGGAATAAGAATCATCTTTTATGCATTTTTTTTCTAGATTTGACCTAGTGACCTAGTCTTTGTTCCAAGATAACCCATATTCACATTTCTCTAAGATATCATGCAGACAAATATTCTGACAAAGTTTCATGAAGATTGGAGAAAAATTGTTGAATTTATCAAAATTGTTAACGACATCCGACCGTCCATATTGTTTTACGCAATCTATAAAACCTCACTTAAAGACCACCTCATGAATATTTTCTTTGATCATTTTTTCAAAAAAAATTTCTTGCATGTATAAACTTGATAAACAAGATGTTCAAAGTAATACATAAGCATGTAAAGTCATTACAGTAAACTAGAAGTGAAAATATATGAAATCATGAACAGCAAGCATGTAAATGGCATTTTAGTAAACATTACTTGTATGGTTGATATTTCGCATCCGATAAATCTATATTGTCGATATGCATTTTGCTGAATCAATAACAGCTCTATTATATCCTATAATGATGATGTTTATCAACAAAGAATAAAACCCAGCCATAAGGCTTGAGCAAAACCAAAAGATGACCAAAATGTTACGCCCCCTGCCTTAGCCGAAATCTTGACCAGACCCCAGTATCAGACCACCTCACAACTAAGACTGGCATTTTTCAGAACCAATGGTAATCTTATTTTTGAGGTTTTATCATGTATAAGATTTACTGATACAGTCAGACCTCGTTCATTTGAATTCACTGGGTCTGAAATTTTTATTTCGATTTATACATGGTTTCAAATATACAATTTCAATTTGATGTGCATAATCAGATATGGGACCCGATATTTTTATTTCGGATGATACCAGGTATTCGGACAGAAAGTTGTCAAATAAACAAGGTTTGACTATATTTACAAGGGTATGTTACAGAAATAGAGAATAATAGGTTAGTGACGTGGAATGAGAAAGTTTATCAGGCTCGGCTCCGGTAGTTATCAGGTGAGCCTCCCGATGAATTTCTCCGCCTTGCCTGATAAACTTTCTCATTCCACGTCACTAACCTATTATTCTATTTATCCTGTCACTTCTTGTGTTACGTAAGGGGGAAATACTTTTGATTCTAAATAATACCGAGTAACATCCCCTAAATTGTGACGTAATTAATTTTGTGACATATTGAATATCTTGTGACATATTGAATAAGTGTGGTTAGCAGCTGACGCCGAGAGAAATAGTTCCCATGAGTCTGACACATTTTAGTGGCAATATGAATTTATCTGCGTTTGCAAAGATCTATTGAGGTTTAAAAAATAATTAATAACAAATCTAAGAATTTGCAACAATTTAGTAAGAGTCAAAAAGTAAACATTACAAGTAGTTCATGAATACGCAATTTCCAACGGTTTG
Organism: Mactromeris polynyma; assembly: GCA_032209605.1. Lineage (NCBI taxonomy): Eukaryota > Metazoa > Mollusca > Bivalvia > Venerida > Mactridae > Mactromeris > Mactromeris polynyma. Next base: position 13,878,739 of record JASFXZ010000010.1, on the reverse strand, counting down.
TTTACAAAAGATGAGAAATGTCATTAGCGCCACAGAACACGTGAAAAAAGAAGTGATATTTACATCTCTTTCATTTAAAACTGCACTAGAAAACAAGGAATTAATCTGAATTCAGTCTATCAGTGTCATTTACGATTGCAAAGGAATTTTCGGCACAAATCGATTAAACCGGACTGGGATTCTAATATTGAGAAGATGGGTGGGGTACGTACTGCTATTGCTACTGATCAATATGTTATTTTCATGAGAAACTCAACTGCACGGTCACCCCTGACGAGTTCAAATGCAAATTTCCGACATGATGTTCCACTGACGTAAACAGCCGACACTTTGTTTGACTACGTTGTTTACTACATGTTCCAGTTAGCACTTACATTCGGGTCAAAGTTCATACCTAGTTTGTCTAATAACGAATAAGATTAAGCACCACTTTAATGAAGTGGGGAAATGAACATATATTGTATTCAATTGAAAAATCCATTGTTTTAGTAAGTCACCATACTTTACTAAAATAGTCCGGCTAGTCACGTGGTCATGTGACGTGAGATAAGAGTCATGTGACCAAGTGACCTGATAAAGCAAAAAATATCAGGCAACCTGTTGTCGGGTTGAAATTACGGCAAGTGACAGGATAAAAAAGGGTTATTGATTCTACTTACCAATTTCACCGGTGTTCTATTCTCTGATTTCACCGCATATTCCACGATGCAATAGGCTAGAATGACGATAACAGCAAGAATCTGTACATATAACTCATACTTTCTCTCTCTAAGTACTCCATGAAACACATAGAACGCTACAAAAGCTGGAATAGATAATTCCCACATTTACAATATTGACCTCCCTTGTTCTGAATAGTCGGCCATATTGATAGGCAAATTTCTTTATAGGGAATATAATGTAAACAATGATAAAATAAAATGAGATGAATAAAAATAGCTTATTTATGCTCATGTGGGCAGATGGCTCAGAAAAATTGTCACATGTAAATTCTCTTGGTATTTTCTCAATAATCACATATTTAGGAATTTAGGCCAATCCAAATTCTGTCTATGTTTAGCGTCAGGTTCATTTTTCAGAACCTACCTACCAGGCAGGAAAAGAAAACTAAACGCCAATAAAACAATGAAATTTATCTTTTGTTTCTAGAACATCTTCCGTCCCACAAACAAGAACATTATACATTAAGACATAAAATACAAACAACTTCAAAGTACCAAGTAATTGACTAGATTTAATCTTTTTCAGCTTTTGAATGTGGTCATTGGTTGTCAGGTAAGTGGGCCAATGTCATGTTGTTTTGACATCATTGCTGGCGATCTTTTACATTTTAAGAAATGTTTTTTTTACAATCAGACAGCCAAAAGCCTACCAGCCCGATGATGTTAAACGTACTGTTAATCACTTTATTTTCGTGACATTAAATTATCGCAAAAATCTTGCCCAGAAGTATTTCGCGAATTGATGGATTCGCTTCTTTCCTCCGCCCCGAATTTACGATTGAAGGAAATATACACCAATAAAGTGATTTACAGTAAATCCATACTGGTATGGCCTTATCATGTATAATAGTATGTGCATTAAACCTGTGATCAACAATACAATATACAATGGCTTCAGATTACATGCAGTAATCAAAGGACTGAATGTCAAATTACCAATGGACCCTTCAGCCAGAATTGTGGCTTTTTTAAATTGCAACTGTCAGCCACTAGGTAAAATGGAACCCCATGCACTGTACATCTTTGGAGGGAAATATAGACCAACCAGGTAATAATGTTGTTCTCTATCAAACTGATCGTGACAAATTTATGTGTTTTGTTTGTGCCTTTTATCTTAAACACTGATTAACATTTCACAGGGCCAAACATCTCCCCCCCCCTCCGGTTATATCACATTTGGTTTGTGATTTAAACTGTTACCGACTGCTTATCTCTTCATAAAACATATATGGAAAATTCCCGACATGTTTGTCAGGTTTAACAACTGATTCAATGTTTGTGCTTACATCAAATATATAAAATTGTATGTTTTTGGAGATTTTAGATTGTAAACTTTCCAATGGTCTATTGTTTAGAAAATCGAACAAGAAACCATGTCAGACGGACAGTTGAAAAAACAGCATTGTCTATAAATTGTTAGCACAGCACATGGGATTTACTCGCAAGTCAGGTTAGGTAACTTTTTGTTTCACTTGATATTAACATTGTACATGTACAGTGTTGAAACTGATAACAGGTGTATTTAATTCAAATGACTCTCTTATAGGCATACTCTCTTAAGTCCACAACAGGCAGTGATTTTTTGAAAATAATTTTACTGCCTGAGCCTTTTCAATTGGGATAATAGGGTAAAAGGTAATGGTTGTTTTGCTTATAAAAATAACTTTTCAGATGTGGCTAGTGTTTGTTATACATGTATATATATTAGGTGATGTAAGAGCATAGACACTTTTATAAAAACAGGTTACATACACAAAATCTGACTTAATTAAAAAGAAATTCAGAGGGGAAAATGAACAGAATGGGAAATGAAGAATTGGGAACAAATGATGATTTTATGGGGAAAATAGAGACTTTTTGATAAGGGGAAACAGCCTACCGGGTATATGCGGCAGTAAAATCAATATAAAAATCACTGGCAGTAAAATCAATAAAAAAATCACTAACAGGTATATTGACAGTTAAATATAAACAACTGATTCATGTCTAGCTTTTCCGGATGGGTCAATTGTTGTTTAATAAATACTTCTGTATCCAAAGCCTTCTTAATGCATGAATATTCGTTAGCATTCCTCGACCAATGAAATGGACAATAACAAAAAAGAAGGAATCTCCTTTGTGAAGAGCTATTGATGTCCTTCCTGAAACGATTTGAAAGCCGCTATGTCATTGGTCGCTCAAAACCACGATTTCATCCGTAACTCCTCCGCAATTTCCGTATCGCATGAAATGTGTGTCATGCGGCCAATCAAGTGGCTGGATTTCACCTCATAAATTATTCATGAGTATGAGATTTTTAGTCAGTATGCCCAGGGTATCATACATGTTATGAATAGCCTGGGTACCGAGGAAGAATATGCATGACCTAAGGGAAGATTAACAAGTTAATACTGTGTAATCTGATTGATTCCAGTAGTGACAGGGCACTCATTTGAACATTTTGAGGCCGTTTCGGGGTACAATTCCACTCCTATAATTGTATGTTTTTAAGGTTACAATTCAGGCATGTAGCATACCATACTTATTTACTGACTTGAGTCAACTTTAGAATGAAAGTTTAAAAAAAATTGAAGTCTTAAAAACGTATAGACACCCTCTCCCAAACCCACCCCTCACTTCTCAATCTGTTCACACTGTTCCACTCCTAAAACTGATTGCTTTTCTTCTTGAAATTAATTTAAATAGGCTATTCGATACTGTGTAATTTTTTAAATAAAATTTCGGACCCGGTGAATTGAATGAACAAGGTCTGATTGTATAAAAAAGAAGAAGACAGTGGAACTGTGAATAATATGAGCGCTGCTATGGGATTGACAACCTCTTAAGTAAGTGACATCATTTCAAGAACATGGTGTATTCAAGTATTACACTGATTTTTAACAGTATTCAGTTATGTACGGAGGTCAGCTGAACTAATCAGGATTTCAAAAAATCGCGCAATAAGGTGGTCACAGTCACATTATAAAGCAATAGGCCGACCTTCCAGAAAATGGGTGTCCGAAAGGCACTCGTCCGATGTCCTATCTATGTCCCTGCGATACCCCTGCGAGTCCCAGTGGGTTTTCGCCCAGACGCCTGGCTGATTTTCGGCCGGGCCGGCGTCTGACCGATTTATGGATTGTCTGGGTTGTCCAAAATTTGACCTAGATGTGTGCAATGCCCTGCCGGACATCGGCCAGGCATCGACGGATTTATTGGCGATCAGTTTGCGATGCAAAACGCAGCACCAGGTTTTAAGTCCGAGTTAAAAGTAACTTGATGCCCACCCGATTCCTAAAGAAGATCCAGCAGCCACAAGGAGCCCCGGCCGAAAATGTCTAGAAATCCGTCGCAAACTCATCGCAAGCTAATTGTGACTGGGGTATAACTTGATCAGAGGACAAATAACCCTTTGATGTATTATCTTCAAATGAGTCAAACTACCAAGGAGAACATACAGGGTTCAAACCTATAATCTCCAAACTGGCAGATGAATGCTCTCGTGACAGAGCTAACCAGGCCAGGCCTTTTTCTATAGTTCCCACTTGTCAGACTATCTGACCCATTCCCAAAGTCAAATATATGGGTTTTTTCCCGATTAGGAAAAATAATTCCCTATCAGAAGCACCTACAAAAAATTGTCTACTGGAGCAACCTGGTATATCTTGAAGCTCTATGAATAACTGGCCATTATTGTCCCTTGTGCAATAACTGCTTGTGGATATTTTGAGTGTCTTTTTGACAGTTGATATAAGAAATGTAGATTAGAATGTTTGTTTATATAAAAATTTAGATATGAAAAGCCTGTTATTTTAACTATGAAAATTCCCAAAATTGGAGTTGAAGTGATTAAAGTTTTCCCAAATTGGCAAATTTTAAGACGCAAATTTCCCCTATTTATCGAGTTTTTTCCCCCCTCAAAATGGACAGAAAACAGCTAGAAACAAAATGCAGAATACCACAACAGAAAAGAATGAAAAGCATTCAAACCTGCATTCACAATAATCAATATTGTAAAAGTAAAGTCAGAATTTTCTGGGTCATCACGGGCAACAACAACCAATCGGTAAGCAGTAAGTCCAATAGCTGCAAGAATGTTGAGCACACTTAGTACTACAAACCATTTCTCTTTTGGAAGAATTCCAGCCCATGTTCTGCGCTGAAAATCATAATGAAAATCAGAGTTTAATATACAAAAAGGTTTACATTACACATAAGCATTCAGATTCAGACTGTTGCAAATGAATACCTGACAATACCTTACAGTGCTTTTATTCCACTGCAGTGACATTGAATAATACTGTCATAATGCAAAATTTGCCGTCAGTTTTTTTATTAAGTTTTGCAAAATCGTATTTAATTTTTTTGTATATTTTTATAAACTTGCATTCTCATTTTTTTGTTATTAAAAATGCTTGGAGTAAAAGTGTCATTTAAGTTTCAACTGTGCACCTTAGGGCCAACATTTATTTCATTTTGACAATAAGACACGTTAATATTTAGATACTGATATTCTCCTGCCAGATAGTCATCTATGATTAATGATAATTACCCCCTAAAATAACTATTTCAATGAACTCTTTGTTCTTGTTCATTATGACTTCGTCATAATAAAACATTCGAACTGCAGCCTGATTTGTGGAATTTATTTATTCCAGGTATGTTTAATTTATGTTTTCTTTACTGTTGTGTAAGTTACTTTTATTTTATACAGATCGCTATTAGAATTTAGATTGCTATTACAATTCACTGTTATAATATTTGCAAAAGCTGTTACACCTTACTATTCAAATCAAAGTTACATATAACTATGGTCGTTATCTTTATAAATCGCATGTACATCACGATTTCATTATGATCGTCAGTATGCATTATAATAATGCGCATTCCTAACCATGCTTCCTGTAATCCTATTTTTCCCAGGACTCCCGTTTCTGGTAACATTTTGTAGAAATTGCACTAAAGGACTGCAACCTTTTCCAAATGCATGGTTTTGGAATCCTAGTGAGAACCCTGACACTGTGTATCACTCCTGCTGTTGTGGAGGACAGTGTGAACCCTGACACTGTGTATCACTCCTGCTGTTGTGGAGGACAGTGTGAACAGATCTATAAAGAATAAAATCCCTGACATCCAACAGGTTATAGATCAAGTCAAACCTGATATCATCTGTTGCACGGAAACTTGGCTTAAACCTGAGGTTAAAACATCCGAAATCTTCCCTGATCACCTGAACTACCAAGTATTCCGAGATGATAGACTTCATGCTCAAGGGGGTGGAGTTTTGACCGCCATCTCTAAGAGATACACTTGCCAAGAAAAACCTGGTCTTCACACAGACTGTTATATTCAAGGTCAAAAACCACTCTAAAGGGGATACGTGATATGTATATAGCCACCTTTTACAAGCCCCACGAGAATGATGAAGATTCCCTCTCCAACTTGTGGTCATCCATGACTAAAATACCGCAAAATAGTATTATATGGCTTTTAGGTGATTTGAACCTCCCCGATAAGGACTGGTCATCTGAATCCCTGAAGGCTAATTGTAAGTTCAAAGGGATGTATGAAAATTTCCTTGAAAAAATGAACTCCTTCAACCTTCAACAAATGGTCACTATCCCCACTAGAACCTACAACAAATGGTCACTATCCCCACTAGAACCTACAACAAATGGTCACTATCCCCACTAGAACCTACAACAAATGGTCACTATCCCCACTAGAACCTACAACAAATGGTCACTATCCCCACTAGAACCTACAACAAATGGTCACTATCCCCACTACAAATGACAATGTCTTAGATCTATTTCTTACAAACTCTCCATCCCTAGTGCATAATATAAAAACACTCCAAAGCCTAGGTAATTCTGACCATGCCATTGTCTTTCACAAACTAAACTTAAAAATAGGAAGACCCTTCCAGCCAAAAAGGTTAATCAAGATGTATGGGAAAATAAATTGGTCAAACTTCAAGCGGGATCTTATTGAGTTCGGAGATAAATTTGCTTGCTCTGTATACTCAGACCCCAATTCCTGATAGAATGTGTTCAAAGATGAACTTCATCGTTTGAGCTCCCTACACATCCCTACAAAAATTACCAAATGCGTATGGATCACCCTTGGTTAACCCCTACTGTCATTAGGCAAATAAGAAAACGGGACAAAATGTACGCAAAAATGAAAAAAAGCCTACCAAAACTCTCCCAACATTTCTAAATCATTTAAAGCCCTTAACGAAGTATAAGATCCAAAAACAAATAAGAGCCGCTTACTGGTCATACCTGGAGTCAGTCATTTTTGATGGCGATTCCCAGTCAATCAACCACAAAAAATTCTACCAATATGTGAAACACAATAAGATAGAAAACTGTGGTGTAGCACCTCTCAAAGATATAAGGGTCTTACTTATACAGACCCCTTAGACAAGGCTAACATCCTCAATAAGCAATTTGAGTCTGCGTTTTCAAAACCCCAACCTCTCAGTCTTAAACAACTATCTAAACAAATTGCTTCCCCCATATCAACACCAAAGATGACCGAGATTAACATAACGGTCGAGGGTGTTGATAAGTTACTTCTTGGGTTATCGCAAAATAAAGCCTGTGGCCCTGATGAAATCTCACCAAAAATACTTAAAGAGCTACACCATGAAATTTCTCCCATTCTTACTAAGATCTTTAATTTATCACTAGAAACAGGTATCGTACCAACAGATTGGAAAAGTGCAGTTGTCGCCCCGATATATAAGAAAGGTCCTAAGTCCAAGGCCAGTAACTACAGGCCAATCTCCCTTACCTGCATTGCTTCCAAACTTATGGAGCATATCTTGGTTTCCAACATCATGACACATTTTGATAATAATGACCTACTTAGCCAGTACCAGCATGGCTTTCGATCTAAGCATAGCTGTGAATCACAACTAATTGGTTTCACAAAAGAGGTCTTCGACAACTTTGAATCTGGTAAACAAACTGATGTCATTGTTATGGACTTTAGCAAGGCATTCTACCAAGGTTGATCACAACAAATTAATCTACAAACTTAATCAGCTGGGCATCTGAAGGACCGATCTCAAAAAGTAGTAGTTGACATCTACACTTCTGATACCTTACCTGTCCTATCTGGAGTACCCCAGGGTTCAGTCCTAGGTCCATGTCTATTCTTAGCATATGTCAACGACCTACCTGACTCAATAAAAAGTAGGTCCAGACTGTTTGCAGATGACACAATTGTCTATCTCACAGTCAGATCTTCATCAGATTCCCAAATTCTGCAAAATGACCTTAAGGCCCTTGAACAATGGGAACGGGATTGGAGCATGGAATTTAACCCTGATAAGTGTGAGGTGTTGAGGATAACCCGTAAAAAGAAACCACTAATCTTCCCATACAAACTACATGGCATAGAATTAAAAAGCACCGATGCCGCTAAATACTTAGGGGTGACCATCTCTAAAGATCTTAATTGGTCTACCCACATCAATAATATGACAGCTCAGGCAATTAACACCCTCAGATTTATTAGGAGAAATGTCAAAACAAAGGCCTATGACACCTATGTTCGTCCACAACTTCAGTACTGTTCAACAATTTGGCACCCCTGGCAAAAAACCCTAACAAATAAGATCTAAATGATCAATAGGTCAGCGGCCCACTATGTCTGCAATAACTATGACTTTACAAGCAGTGTCACTCAAATGCTAATTGATCTAAACTGGCAGACCCTTGAATACCGCCGATTATCATCATCTCTTATCCTTTTATACAAAACCAGATATAACCTAATATAGATCACGATCACCTAACCCCTACCAGGTATCTAAACTACTTAATTCCACATTCTCGTATTCAATATCATGCCAATTCCTTTTTCCCCAGAACCATTCGTTTTGTGGAACTCCCTCCCCCACCATATACAGTCCAGCCCCAGTTTAAGTGTTTTTGCTGAGCGGCTGGCCACTGTACCACTCATTTAAATCCGTGTCCTGTTTTTACCAATTTTTAACATTTGCACTAGGCTTTGTTTCTTTTAACTTGCACAGCACTAGACTAAATCTCTTTTTAAACCACTGTCACATGACTTACGCCTCCCTGTCATAATCAAATTTCTGATTGTTGGGAGTATCATGTAGATGTAGATAACTGACAGACTAAATTTCAGCGTTTACCTTTCCAAAAGCAGATGTTACTGTAGTTCTTGGGGCATCAGGAATCCCAAATCTGGAGTAGTCTCCTGATTCATAATGTTCGTTACTTTCGTCATCAGCCATGGTTCTCACTAATAAGCAGTTTTTAACATTTTATCCAAACTCAACTCAAAGCATGACGTCCGCCATTTTACTTCCTTGTCATGTGATACGCTATTTTAAGATTTAAACAAGGGAGACTATCCTGATTTGACAATTATAACGACAGACTCCCAATCGTATTATGGTAAGGTTGCAATTTCTTCTTTTTCTTCATTTTTTCGCTGGTTATTTGCTCGTATATGTATTTGAAATGCTTTTCTCATCTGGAATCGGTTTACCAGAGTTAATGCGTTCACCTTTTGATGAGAAATGGTTGAATGAACGCTAAATATTGAAAATTCTTTGATTTTGCCCAAATTTCGGACGTGACGGTCAAATCACAAATGTCAACAAACTCAACTCTGTCATTTCGACATTTGCAGTCTAAGTCATGAATTTTTCTGTCAGGTTGTCCCGAGATTTATTACTTGAGCTTTATTATCACGTTAGTTCCTGTTATGCAGTATTTAGTGGTTCGACAACAGTGGGTTGGGTTAGGGTTAGGGGTAATTAAGTAATTAAAGTCAAACTTCCGCGAACACATCAAAAATGGTTGTCAGACGTTTCACCCCTAAGACGTTTCCTCCCAAGACGTTTCCTCCCAAGACGTTTCCTCCCAAGACGTTTCACCCCCAAGTTGTTTCCTTCCAAGACGTTTCCTCCCAAGACGTTTCACCCCCAAGTTGTTTCCTTCCAAGACGTTTCCTCCCAAGACGTTTCACCCCCAAGTTGTTTCCTTCCAAGACGTTTCCTCCCAAGACGTTTCACCCCCAAGTTGTTTCCTTCCAAGACGTTTCCTCCCAAGACGTTTCACCCCCAAGTTGTTTCCTTCCAAGACGTTTCCTCCCAAGACGTTTCACCCCCAAGTTGTTTCCTTCCAAGACGTTTCACCCCCAAGTAATTGATCACATTTGAAGACCTTTCACCCCCAATATAAATTATGTATTGTGTATGGGTGGGTGTATGTGTATGATGGATGTAGCATGTATACATACGAGTGTGGCATGTGTATGTAGATATATGTTTACGGAAGGGTGTATGTATATATATATATATTGTAGTGTTTCATTATATGTGTATCATAGTATGACAATATCAACCAAAATTTCAATAAAATATAATGTGTTATATGTTGCTTAATGTTTTATTGCCCTAATTTTTTGCATTTTTTCTTAGTGTTAAAGTAATATATGTGTCCAATTACTGTCGCAGCATTCTTATAAGTTCAAAAGGTGTTAATTAAATCACGCTTTTTAACAATGTCAAAATTAAATCAATCAGCTAAAGGGTTTTTAAACTATAAATTAACAATTTAATTTTAAAATAAACATCAAATTAAAATGTTAATCACACATATATAATTATATTAAAAAGTGGGGGTGAAACGTCTAGGGTCTATTAAAATTGGGGGTGAAACGTCTTGGGAGGAAATGACTTGGGGTGAAACGTCTTGGGGGTGAAACGTCTGGAATTCATCAAAAACAATGCATTTCATAAGATATTTATATCATAAAACGTCCCATAAATGAATACATACTCCAAATACGTAAAACATTCGGCGATCCTATGAACGCCACCTGCATGGCCTGGTGACCTGGTTGGCTGGGTTGTGAGACATTTCACACACAAGTCATTTCCTCCCGAGACGTTTCACCATAATTTTGGGAGTGAATAGTCTCCGTTATGTGTTGCATATATGAAGACGTTTCACCCCCAACATAAATATTTTACTACTGAGATAATTAAATATTTCTATTCTAATACTTCTGAAATACATTTAAATATTTTAATTAGGTTTAAAATGCATAAAAATAAGTGTACAGAGATATGTATGGATATAAAGTATTATTGTATTTTAAAAAGTATCCTCAACACCCCGACATTAAACTAGATGTTGTTGTTCAAACTATTTTGCTGGTCATATACAGATTTAATCCAATGTAACAATAACACATGGTTGTTGAAACAATGATAATATCAAATCTGTATTACCGGTATTTTATTTTACAATGTTGAGTAGTATGTGTGTATCATATACAGGTATATGAAGCCGCGGCCGTGGTCCAGTGGTTAGTGCACTGGACTTGTAACCCGGCGATCCGGGTTCGATTCCCGGTCGCGGCAGGTCATACCCTTCCATGAAAATTTGACAAAATGTCGATTTTCCTCCACATGTGGAGAAGTTGCCGGCTCCTTGTGGAAGGGTAAGTAAGTACTGGTTAGAATTCAGTCCAGGAAAAACTGGTTAGGTGAACCGGCCGCCGTATATAACTGAAATATCGTTGAGAAACGGCGTTAAACCCGATGAAACAGGTATATGAAATCATCAATATTGATTGGATGTATATTGGAGTCTCACTGCATGGACCAGACACTGTGCAATGTTGCTTAGGAGACTAAGATGATTGATATAATTATACTGTGCAGAAAAATATGAAAAGTGAAAATGTTTTAAGTGAACAAATTTTCAATCATAAACAGAAGTTTTCCAAAATGTTGAATACAAAAATATTTGAATATATAAATGTATAAAAATGATAGACATGTGTCAAAAAGAAATTTTTTAATTACACTTGTGGTATAAATATGCTATAGTATAGATTTATTGACCTGTCAACATTTGCATATCTTCATGGTCAATGCACGCTATAAATTAGTAATCGGGCCACTTTCGATAAAGACTTATTTATCTTGTGCATTAACCATGAAGATATGCAAATTTTGACAGGTCGATTAATCAATACTATACCAGGCCACGTGTGATTGTGAAACATGTATCATGATAATTGTTAATTGAGTTGATCCCTTCATGGTCCACTTGCACCTAAATGCTATAGAGGTGTGAATATAGGAGAGATCTATTAAAGTTTCACTCTCCATTTATATCCGATTCCACGCATGCGCAGTTAACTGGTGGGCAAAAGCCGTACGATACAACCAATATAGAATGAAAAACACGGTGGTTGCCATTAATTTCTTTAATATTTGACATACAATAATAAATTTGGTATCAATTGAAAGCTCCCAGCTTTCCCACGACATAAATATTGAAAATCAGAGAATGTTTTGGGTTTTCAAATTAGACTCTGAAAATGGGCATTTTTTCGTGAAATATATTTCAAACTGTTTTGGTTCAAAAAACACGGCGGTAGGTATTTCAATTCTCATTTTTACATATGTGCATCAAATCGATACCAGATAAAAGGTTATGCTCTCAACTTTCCAAAAATAAAACAAATATTGAAAATTGGTGAATTTTCTGCATCAGAATGTGACTTTGAAAATGAGCACATTTTACGACAAATTATTTTCAATTCGTTTAGGTTAAAAAAACACGGCGGTGGGTAGTAGAACTCGTATTAATCAATTTATGTGCATAAAGTTGGTACCAAATGAAAGATGATGCTCCCAGCTTTCTAATAATGTAAAATTTTGAAATGTGCGAGTTTTCCGAAAATATTTTTTTAATATGACTTTTCTGTATGTGTATGTGCATTAATAATTTGTTATGTGTGAAATGCATCAATAGTAATTGTTAACATGTACACATATCTAACAAAGACAACAGCGTGATATGTTTAATTGTGCGTTTATTTACCTTATCTTAATTTACATTTAGCATTAAAACATATTCAGCATTTATTTGAGTGTCATTCATACACACACATATTAAGACATAGCGGTAGATAAATAAATACACATATATCACATGTTAAACAGTTTGTCAATCAACTTTGTCTTGGCTGGCACTAGGTTTAAAGAGTTGATAGTCAGATTTGATAAACAATTAAATTGTATGGGAATAAATCTTAGCGAAATGTATTGGTTTGAATGGAGTCTAATGGATTCTTGGCTAGCGCTATCCTAGATTTTAACGTAATACATAAAGCATATTATCATTGTTCGGCAGTGCACAGTCACCTTCTCTACCAATGACAATGTCTACAAAGCCAAGACTCAGATTAGGCTAAATTCTTGTACAGCTCATGTGATACCACTCAATTCTGCTTGATTTGTTTTCACACATCTTACAACATTTTTAATGACATCTGGTAATTTACATGCACAGACGTATTTTATTGTTTGAGACTTATCTTCTTTACAAGACATTTTCTGCATTTTCATAACATTGGTGATTTGACAATTAAAGTTACAATACACAAGTTCTGTAACATATGCGATGGCAAGTACACAACAATCGGATGTGTTCGTTTGCCTTTGTACATCAGGTATTATCACATTTATCTCAAGTTTTTTAGATTCGCCCTCATATATTTCTGACAGCTGTATGCTGATATTTGTGTTCACAGTTCTGTTCTTTAAACTGTCTACAACATAGTTTGTTTACCCTCGCCACCAGGATAACCAAAACATAACATAAACGGAGCCAGTTGAATGTTTTTATACGACGTTACCCATTGGTAAACTTCCGTCCATCAGCATATAATAATAATTGACACTTCTCAACTTAATTTGTATATACATTGTAATTATTATATGCGTCTGATGGTGACAGTATGTATGTATGTATTACTGTGTTTATGAGGTCGCCCGTCGCCGCACACTTTTTTTATGTGCTTTATGGTATTTTGGTCGACCCAGTATGTCCCCCGCACAACATAAATATACTTTTTTGAAACCGAAGGGGGAAATTTACCTGCCAGTAGAGCAGTATAGATCAAACAGACACTTTTTGAAGCCAAAGACGGTCACTGCACAGTGCCAATGAGACCTATCGTACAGTTACCATTTTCCTGGCATCTAACCAGTACTTTCCTGGCATCTAACCAGTACTTTCCTGGAATCTACCCAGTACTTTCCTGGTTACATGCCAGGACTATGTTAGGTGGGAAACACTGAAAAGCATTTCTGTTTGCACTTGGTCGATACTGAATTTATATCAATATAAATGCCAAGTGAAACATGTATTATTTGTTCTTTCATAATTACATGACATTATATATTGAAAACAAATCTGAAATTGGAGTAAAATCCAATAATTCTGTTTTATTCATCATTTTGCTCTGGAATTATTATCCAATATATTATATATAACAAAAGTAAACAATTACAAGTCGGGACAGTACATTGCCGCTATAAGCTTCATAAATTTGATAATTAAACAATCAATCAACAGTAAATTGTTAAATTTAATTGCATAATTTGATTACAGAATGTTCGACATTGTCATTGTACACAGTCTTTTTGCCTTACTTGTTTTACAGTTGCTCAGTCAAACCACTGGCACAAAATCTTTCTTACTGGCCCGAACTTATACAGCACAAAACTCATAAAGAGCAAAAGGTAAAAATTATGTATGTATACAGTTCATTAGAATCATAGATAAATTTGGTGCTGACTGTCCAGGGTCATTTTGATAATTTTTGACCGGATTATACCATTTTATAGCCAAATTTATACCTACAATTTAGAGAAAAAAAAATTCTTACACAGGAAGAGAAATTCACAATATTCACCGTTGCCACCATCTACCGAAAAAGTACTGCATTTTGTTGAGATGTTTATAAACTAACGACTCACTGTGGTTAGAAACCTCGTTTACTTTCTTGGAAATTATAATTATTGAAATAAGTGATAGAGTCATTTAAGGTTCCCATAGTCATGCGATTTTGGCCAATAATTCTTCAGTTTCTTTAAACTGTCAAGAAAACCAACAGATAAGTCAAATAAAAATAAAAAAGTACACTTTTTCCAATGATTGGACAAAGTGTAATACTACAGGTCGAAATCTCATTACAACAAGAAATAGTTTTGATGTTTGTACTGGCTTACATCAGTATTTTATATAAGTATAATTTTTAGTTAAGTTTTCTGAACACACTCCATCATTTGTTTTTAAAAAATCTACATTAATTACCGTATATAAACTGTTAACTTTTCCATAGATGATGGCCTTGGTTTCCTTGTCTTGATTACAGGTGTTTGACTCATCTACTTTGTCAATCAATCAACCCTGGATGATAAAAAATTCATTCTGTGAATGTATCGTCCCATTCCTTATATTTACATTTTTTAACAACCAGCCTTGATTTATTGATAAAGCAGAAGAATCAAACAACTGTGGTGTTGATCAGAGCATTGGTAGGTAAACAAGAGTGTCAAACTGTCACAAGATACACCTGTCTCAATTATGAATAGCTGTCAATTGAATACCTTCTTTGACAGAAAGTTTTGAGATAGTAAACACATCCATCATGATTGAAACCCCAATACAATTGTATAATGGTACAAATTCTGGATAATTTCATTAATTAAAGGGACATAACTCCTGAGTGACTAGAATCATATGGCTGGGTATTGAACTTGGCCATTATATTATGTCATTGAACATTCATAGCAAGTTTGGTGAAGGTTTGAATAAACACTCATCAAGTTAGAGAGAGAGAGAGAGAGGGAGAAAGAGAGAGAGAGGGGACAAGGCTAATTTGGTTGAATTTTTAAAAATCAAAGTGCCATAACTCAAGAGTGACTTCTGTGATCTGGCTGGTTATCCAACTTGGCCATTATATTATGCCAATTAACATTCATAGCCGAGATATAATGCAAATAAAGTTTCATAGCAACTTTGGCGAAGATTGAATATAAACAAGACTAATTTCTTCATAATTTGGAAGATCAAAGAGTCTTAACTCCAGAGTGAATGCTGTGATTAGGTTGGTTATCAAACCTGGGCGAGATATTATGCCAATAAAACTCACAGCAAAAAAAACAAATTTGGTAAACAAATTCGACCAATAACTCAAGAGTGACAAGGGCAATATGCCTGGAAACACCCAGGGAGGGAATCTCAAACAAAACCTAACAGAACAGGAGATACAACAGTGAGGGAACACAAAACAGCACCTAACAGAACAGGAGATATACACAGTGAGGGAACACAAAACAACACACAACAGAACAGGAGATATACACAGTGAGGGGACACAAAACAACACATAACAGAGCAGGAGATATACACAGTGAGGGGACACAAAACAACACCCAACAGAACAGGAGATATACACAGTGAGGGGACACAAAACAACACCCAACAGAACAGGAGATATACACAGTGAGGGAACACAAAACAACACCCAACAGAACAGGAGATATACACAGTGAGGGAACACAAAACAACACCTAACAGAACAGGAGATATACACAGTGAGGGAACACAAAACAACAGCTAACAGAGTAGGAGGTATACACAGTGAGGGAACACAAAACAACACCCAACAGAACAGGAGATATACACAGTGAGGGAACACAAAACAACACCCAACAGAACAGGAGATATACACAGTGAGGGAACACAAAACAACACCCAACAGAACAGGAGATATACACAGTGAGGGAACACAAACCAACACCCAACAGAGCAGGAGATATACACAGTGAGGGAACACAAAACAACACCCAACAGAACAGGAGATATACACAGTGAGGGAACACAAAACAACACCCAACAGAACAGGAGATATACACAGTGAGGGAACACAAACCAACACCAAACAGAGCAGGAGATATACACAGTGAGGGAACACAAAACAACACCTAACACAACAGGAGATACAACAGTGAGGGAACACAAAACAACACCTAACAGAGCAGGAGATATACACAGTGAGGGAACACAAAACAACACCTAACAGAACAGGAGATATACACATTGAGGGAACACAAAACAACACCTAACAGAGCAGGAGATATACACAGTGAGGGAACACAAAACAACACCTAACACAACAGGAGATATACACATTGAGGGAACACAAAACAACACCTAACACAACAGGAGATATACACAGTGAGGGAACACAAAACAACACCTAACACAACAGGAGATATACACAGTGAGGGAACACAAAACAACACCTAACAGAACAGGAGATATACACAGTGAGGGAACACAAAACAACACCTAACACAACAGGAGATATACACAGTGAGGGAACACAAAACAACACCTAACACAACAGGAGATACAACAGTGAGGGAACACAAAACAACACCTAACAGAGCAGGAGATATACACAGTGAGGGAACACAAAACAACACCTAACAGAACAGGAGATATACACATTGAGGGAACACAAAACAACACCTAACAGAACAGGAGATATACACAGTGAGGGAACACAAAACAACACCTAACACAACAGGAGATATACACATTGAGGGAACACAAAACAACACCTAACACAACAGGAGATACAACAGTGAGGGAACACAAAACAACACCTAACACAACAGGAGATACAACAGTGAGGGAACACAAAACAACACCTAACAGAGCAGGAGATATACACAGTGAGGGAACACAAAACAACACCTAACAGAACAGGAGATATACACATTGAGGGAACACAAAACAACACCTAACACAACAGGAGATACAACAGTGAGGGAACACAAAACAACACCTAACACAACAGGAGATACAACAGTGAGGGAACACAAAACAACACCTAACAGAGCAGGAGATATACACAGGGAGGGAACACAAAACAACACCTAACAGAACAGGAGATATACACATTGAGGGAACACAAAACACCTAACACAACAGGAGATACAACAGTGAGGGAACACAAAACAACACCTAACACAACAGGAGATATACACAGTGAGGGAACACAAAACAACACCTAACACAACAGGAGATACAACAGTGAGGGAACACAAAACAACACCTAACAGAACAGGAGATACAACAGTGAGGGAACACAAAACGACACCTAACAGAACAGGAGATACAACAGTGAGGGAACACAAAACAACACCTAACAGAACAGGAGATATACACAGTGAGGGAACACAAAACAACACCTAACAGAACAGGAGATATACACAGTGAGGGAACACAAAACAACACCTAACAGAACAGGAGATACAACAGTGAGGGAACACAAAACAACACCTAACAGAACAGGAGATACAACAGTGAGGGAACACAAAACAACACCTAACAGAACAGGAGATACAACAGTGAGGGAACACAAAACAACACCTAACAGAACAGGAGATATAAAATAGTGAGGGAACACAAAACAACACATAACAGAGCAAGAGATACAACAGTGAGGGAACACAAAACAACACATAACAGAGCAAGAGATACACACAGTGAGGGAAACATAATTTACATGACTGAAATGGTAAAGACACAAACCAAACAATATAGCTTCTAGGACAGACTCAAGAGATTTGTTTGTCAATAACCGGTTGTTGAGTACATGTACTCTATATTAAATAAACTCATTATGCTGAAAACACTTGAAACATCCAGGACATGAATTTATCCGAGTTATAATCACTCATACAAGAAAAGTAGCCGGGTTTTGGCAATAAAATAGCAGCTCATTCATACATGCAATGAAATAATAAGATTAAGTGTCATTGAAAGTGTCGCTAAAGTGTCATTGAAAGTGTCGCTAAAGTGTCATTGATATCTAAATGCAATAAACTTGGGATAGCCAGGGGCAAATAAATTATAATATTTCATATCCTTTTTTAAAGAAAGAAACCCCATGGAGATACAAATAATGAGAGCCAATTTATATTTAAACTGAGTGCCTGACTACTTAGTCGGCTTACTGAGGTTGCTAAGTTTATACCTTTTTCAATACAAACGATCATAGCCCAGGATTATAAAGAATACTTAACACTCATTCACAAACTTTACTCTTGTTAAGTGTGATAGTGGAAATTTGAGTATGGAAAATGCATGAAAATGTCAAATGAATGCTGAATATTCTTTTGGGACCATTTTCTTTTTGATTTTGGAGTACTTATGAGATATAGGAGTAATTATTGAGTTTTAGTGCCCCACTCCACACTCAGATTTGATAGTTACTCCCTCAGCTCACACTCAAATCTCTAAGAAAGTTTGTCACAAAGAATAATTAGAACTCGCAGACTTTAAACAATATCAAAAATTTTATACACTCAAAATGAGTCTTTGTCTGAGTTAATTCTAAGATTTAAGTGCAGAGTGTAAGTATCCGTTATAATTCTGGGCACAATATTGATCAGGAAATTTGTATTATCTTTCAGAGGACAGTCAGCAAGTCATGATGAGGGGGAAGTTCACTTGTCTGGAGATTATTCGGATAAACTAATTAATGGTGGATGAAGACTGGTGAAGTATTTTCTGATAGACAGGATTGAGACTGACCAGTATTGATTGAATCATGAAGGATGCTCATTTACTGACTGTTCATACGTGTACATTTAGCCAGACATGAACTTGATAGGATTTTAGGATGTTTTCAGTCAGAACCTATTGTTTTTTTAATTCTCCATGGAGATTATACTCGTATACTGCTTGTGAATTTTAAACGCAGTATGTTGTGAATTCGGAATGCAGTGTTACATATAGCAGTATTACATCATCAAGTGGAGTATGCTCGGATTAATTAGTGGCACCAGAATCTACATAAAGGAATAGATGAATTAACATGCTTAAACTTTCGTTGATACTTTTCATATAGGGATTACAATGTATATGAGGATAAAAATCAGAGCATGGTAGTCAAGCCTATTGAGAGTGTATTTCCACCACACAGATATGCATCATTACTTGGATTTGCTATTCAATACTTTAACCAGGCGTGTGTTTATCTTGATAATATATAATTATGTATGGGTTTAAAAACAGGATATCCTGAATTGTGTAGCATTTCATAAAACGTTTTTAGAAATTGGAAATAAGCTGTGGTGACTGTTTTTTGAAAATGAAACTAACGAGTAAAGGATGGACCCGAATTGGTTTGGTGTTCCTCGTAGTTATTGTTGCCGGGATATATTACAGCTGGCAAGTGACAGAAAACACAATCTCTCGTGTTAATTTTACTGCAATATGGTCAGATAAATATATGGCGGTTGTGCCCATGTATACGAATTTGTCGATTTCGCACCGTAAATCAATCGCTGATACTTACACTATTCTAGATGAGCAGTTTGACTTGCGACTAATCGCTATTGTTTACAATCGCGCTAATTCACTCAAAAGGTTATTGAAGTCTATAAATGAAGCAGATTATGGAGCTGCCTTAGTGAAACTTGAAGTATGGATTGATAGATCGGTTGATGGTAATTATGATTCGTCGACATTTAACGCAGCAAAATCATTCAAATTCGACCATGGACAGTATAGTGTAACTATTCACCCGAAGCATGTTGGAATTTACGGACAGTGGCTAACTACATGGAAACCCAAAATAAACAGTTCCGAGATTGCTGTTATATTAGAAGATGATCTAACCGTGTCTCCACATTTTTACAAATATCTTAAACTTGTTCATAAAAAGTATGATGGTATCGCAGAAATCAATGGTTATGCTCTTCAGGGCTCGTCGATAAAACACTATGTACATGACACTTCGCTACTTCAAGGACCAAAAGATAGTCATGTATTTCTATACCCTGTGTTAGGAACTTGGGGGTTCTCACCGAATACCAAAAACTGGGTGAAATTTTTGGACTGGTTTTCAAAAGCACATAGTGACAAAAACTTTGTGCCCAAAATTCCTGATAACATTGTTTCATCGTGGTATCAGCAGTTCTTAGCAGCTGGCAAGGCGGAAGGAATCTGGTCAATATGGCACGTATACTTTGCCTGGGAACATAATGAATATACATTGTATAGTAATTTTAAAGGTAAAGTATTTATTTATTATAGTGTTGCACCTATTTTTCTGTCGATCGTTATTTGATACCAGTCGTGGCAAATGACTTCCAAGACTTGTCAGACATTCGGTCTTACAACCTTGGAAAACTTGTCGGTCCGAATGCAAACTCGTCTGTCGGAAAATATGTTGTTAAAAATTACATTCTTTGCAGATATGTACGTGTGTTAGGTAAAGTAAAACTACAGTAACCTATCACATTTTGCATTCATACATGAAATGTGACTTGGCAAGCAAAGGGGTCTGTAACAATATCAAAATAAATATCTATTATGGTGGGAATATACAGGAGAAAGGATAAAGTGTAAAAGTGTGCCAAAATAGTGTGACATCGCTTTGTAGTTGGCAGCTTGTTAAACACCGCTCTTGTGGATAGTGCATTTCAAATGTCGGCAATAAAATATATTAATCCTGTGAATTTTAAAATATGGATTCATTATTATTATCATAAAAACACAAGTTGAACATTTAAATATGTAGGGCATACAAACATAACCTGTATGATACAGAAATTTAGTCTATTAAGTAATTCAAAATTATAATCAATATAGATTATCATATATCGATATTTGTCTCTCGATATATCAATAATCTATATTGTTAATATGCAAAATGAAGTTTCTTAATTGCGACTCTTGTGTACTATTATAAGAACTACTGTGTAAAGCACTCTGTTGCTTCTGGGAAATTGCAAATATTTTCAGGATCAACTTGATTTGGATCAGTTGATCCTTTGTGAGGTTTGATCAGGAAATAATTTACCATAGGTGTCCCTAATTCTTGAAGTGGCAAGAAAATCAGGAAAAGTAGCAGGGAATCTTGGGTTACTCCCCTTCAGTATGATCATTCCAACAAGAAAAGTAGTCGGGAATCTTGGGTTACTCCCCTTCAGTATGATCATTCCAACAAGAAAAGTAGTCGGGAATCTTGGGTTACTCCCCTTCAGTATAATCATTCCAACAAGAAAAGTAGTTGGGAATCTTGGGTTACTCCCCTTCAGTATGATCATTCCAACAAGAAAAGTAGCAGGGAATCTTGGGTTACTCCCCTTCAGTATAATCATTCCAACAAGAAAAGTAGTCGGGGAATCTTGGGTTACTGCCCTTCAGTATAATCATTCCAACAAGAAAAGTAGTCGGGAATCTTTGGTTACTCCCCTTCAGTATAATCATTCCAACAAGAAAAGTAGCAGGGAATCTTGGGTTACTCCCCTTCAGTATAATCATTCCAACAAGAAAAGTAGTCGGGAATCTTGGGTTACTCCCCTTCAGTATGATCATTCCAACAAGAAAAGTAGTCGGGAATCTTGGGTTACTCCCCTTCAGTATGATCATTCCAACAAGAAAAGTAGTCGGGAATCTTGGGTTACTCCCCCTTCAGTATGGTCATTCCAACAAGAAAAGTAGTCGGGAATCTTGGGTTACTCCCCTTCAGTATAATCATTCCAACAAGAAAAGTAGTCGGGAATCTTGGGTTACTCCCCTTCAGTATAATCATTCCAACAAGAAAAGTAGCCGGGAATCTTGGGTTACTCCCCTTCAGTATAATCATTCCAACAAGAAAAGTAGTCGGGAATCTTGGGTTACTCCCCTTCAGTATTATCATTCCAACAAGAAAAGTAGCCGGGAATCTTGGGTTACTCCCCTTCAGTATAATCATTCCAACAAGAAAAGTAGCAGGGAATCTTGGGTTACTCCCCTTCAGTATGATCATTCCAACAAGAAAAGTAGTTGGGAATCTTGGGTTACTCCCCTTCAGTATGATCATTCCAACAAGAAAAGTAGTCGGGAATCTTGGGTTACTCCCCTTCAGTATGGTCATTCCAACAAGAAAAGTAGTCGGGAATCTTGGGTTACTCCCCTTCAGTATTATCATTCCAACAAGAAAAGTAGCCGGGAATCTTGGGTTACTCCCCTTCAGTATAATCATTCCAACAAGAAAAGTAGCAGGGAATCTTGGGTTACTCCCCTTCAGTATGATCATTCCAACAAGAAAAGTAGTTGGGAATCTTGGGTTACTCCCCTTCAGTATGATCATTCCAACAAGAAAAGTAGTCGGGAATCTTGGGTTACTCCCCTTCAGTATGGTCATTCCAACAAGAAAAGTAGTCAGGAATCTTGGGTTACTCCCCTTCAGTATAATCATTCCAACAAGAAAAGTAGCAGGGAATCTTGGGTTACTCCCCTTCAGTATAATCATTCCAACAAGAAAAGTAGTTGGGGAATCTTGGGTTACTCCCCTTCAGTATGATCATTCCAACAAGAAAAGTAGTCGGGAATCTTGGGTTACTCCCCTTCAGTATGATCATTCCAACAAGAAAAGTAGCAGGGAATCTTTGGTTACTCCCCTTCAGTATAATCATTCCAACAAGAAAAGTAGTCGGGAATCTTGGGTTACTCCCCTTCAGTATAATCATTCCAACAAGAAAAGTAGCCGGGAATCTTGGGTTACTCCCCTTCAGTATAATCATTCCAACAAGAAAAGTAGTCGGTAATCTTGGGTTACTCCCCTTCAGTATAATCATTCCAACAAGAAAAGTAGCCGGGAATCTTGGGTTACTCCCCTTCAGTATGATCATTCCAACAAGAAAAGTAGCCGGGAATCTTGGGTTACTCCCCTTCAGTATGATCATTCCAACAAGAAAAGTAGCCGGGAATCTTGGGTTACTACCCTTCAGTATGATCATTCCAACAAGAAAAGTAGTTGGGAATCTTGGGTTACTCCCCTTCAGTATGATCATTCCAACAAGAAAAGTAGCCGGGTGATGATGCTTAAGTTACTGGCTCAAAGTAAACAAAGCAAATCTTTGTTATGAGATATTATTCAGTTCATTCCTGACTTGTTCAATGAAGTTCCAAACAGGTAATTGGAAGTAGTAAAATTGGGATACCAGTCTGAAAGTTGTACATACCACCTTTTAAAGAATTTAACATTATTGGTATTTAGTCTATAAATCTATCACATACCTGTGCATGTTTCTACTATGCAATAAATATCATATTGCACAGTGTGTATATAATATGCAAATGAGCGAAAAAAACTAAATGAAATCCATATGCTGCTTGTTTACAATTAACAAAACGAGTAATGATAAAGAATATGCTAGTTAACAACTTTTGATGTATTAAATAAGAATGCTCATGTACGCTGCACCAAACTCAAAAATAAACATGATAACATTTACTGTTAACATGCAGGTTATGACAAATCTACAAAGCATGTCCAGCAAAATTCTCCCAACCTTATAACTATCCAGTATAGTAAGTTTATTCCATCCAAAACCATTCGAGTTTAAGGCGACATCAACGCATCACCAGTGTACACAGGTAGATGTAACAATTTATTTATCTTTGAGTCCAAGATCAATCAACATGAATCAGATTCTGCACACTTGTCAGCGATTCGAGTTAGGTAGATGGAACAGATTCACTGAACGCGTTTATACTGCATGACGTCAGATACTTGTTTATGTGGTGACGTCATTAAACATATTTATTGAGGAAATTTTTGAGGAAATGTTTTTCCTTTATTTACATTTTACAGTTACACTTGATATAAGCAAAGTGTTAGATATCTTCAATAAACTGGAAAATGATAAAATATTAATAGATCTATGGATAATATTAGAAATAATGAATTTGTGAATGGGGCTACTTTTTCGGCTATATAATTAAAAAAGCCTTATGACTTTCGGGACGCTACTGTCAATATTAATCGGTCAATTTAATAATGTGTTTTTACCTTAAATTGTCAAGTATGTGATAAATAGAATATTGAATTTGTATTGTCTAGTATCAAATTTATTGAACTCGTTGAATAAAAAGAATATGAAGCTCGCCAGAGGCTCGCTTCATAACGTTTTATTCAACTTGTTCAATAAATTTGATACTAAACTACACTCATTCAATATCCTCTATATATTATAAATATAAACTCATTTGTCACAAGAATGCAGGTCATGACATTAATTCAGCCTTTACTTATAAAATGCTAATTAATGTAGATTTTAGGAGTGTATGAGCTTGAATAATTAGGTACAATTAATGTAATTTGTCGTGTTGGATAATTGGATGTTGATAAAATGTCAATTGCTATGCCACGTTTTTAAGGAGTCTTGTGAGTTACTGTTAGATAATGATACATTGCCTGTTAATGTTTAAACTGTTGATGTAATGTTTTCTTACTGTTTGATGCAGTTTACTTATGCTTATTCCTCTTATTATTGGGTACTGGAATATCAAAGTACAGAAACACCAGTAGTTTGCTTTTTTATCTATACTGAATGCCAATAAAATGCAACTATTTCACTTAAACTTCATTTTGTTCCAAGTTTTAAATGTGTTTATTGTTACAAATGGGTAAAGCATTCATCAAAATTAAATCAAACTATGGCTGTGGTATTCATATTTCATAACTGATTAAGTTTAGGAAATTATGTTTGATAATTAAAATATAATTATTTCTTTATAATGTCACCGTGCTGACACTCCCAATTTTTAGTTGCGTTTTTAATGGCGTGGAGTATATATGCAGATGGGCCAGTTTGGCTGTGGAAAGTTTGCACAGTTTGCTGAATTGGTCTCAACTTTTTCTCATGTCACAAATTCAGATACCATTATACGGATTAGCATGAATGTTATTGTTATATTGGGCTAAAATACAGGGGTTCCATTTGACCATGGAGTTGACCCTATAACCCCTGGATGTTTCAAAAAAACATGGTCACCAGGGGATATTGCTTTGTTGCTTATATATATATCGTTGAAACTATTTAATTCTCCTCCTAAACTGCTGAATGGACTTTTATTGAACCTATACCAATTTATTGGCACTTAGTCTTATTCAGTCAGAATGGCAGTGTACTCAGGTGAGCGATATAGGACCATCATGGCCCTCTTGTTTTATGTCTCGGCCTAGGTACATTTCTAAAAATAGTGGAGGGGAGGCGCATCTAATGGAGTAGGAGCGATAAATAGGTCAAATACGGTAGTTTATTTGAAGCGAATTTTTTATGCATTCTTGCGGTACAGAGGAAATCTGTGGAGACAATTAGTCCACTAATTGGGACTTAGTTCAATAATTGGGACAAAAACAGTATTAACAAGAACGTTTTGAATAAAGAATTTGCAAAGAAGTTTTGAAACTACTATACATTGTATAAACTTCTATTTGTACAAAGGATTATATTTTGATTTTTATTTCACTGAGTTACAGGTCAAGAACCATTTCTAACAATGTGTCCCAAGAGCTACAGGATATATCTTGATTTTAATTGCATTAAGCTATAGCATTTATTTTTCAGACAAATGTTGGGATAGCTTTTTAGACCAGAATTATACTGTGTATCAATGTTTGAATGAAATGGGATTTTTTGCTTTTATTTCAGGGCATCAAGGTCTGTCTGTTAATTGGAAGGAGCCAGGGCTTCACTACACAGCTTCTGAAAGTAAACCATCTAACGATATGTTAACAGAATGGAAAACTGAGTATGAAAATCTGCCAGAACACCTCACCCATCTCAATATAGCCGGACATAAGATACCAGTTGGATCTAATCTTTCATAATACATGTACTGTGAATCATACTTCAGTTTTAAGCTCACCTAGGCACAAGCTACTCATGGTGAGCTTTTGTGATTGCCCTGTGTCACTCAACAATTATTTTTAACACTTTAGATGTCACAGATTTGGTCAATTGTAGGATTTTTATGTTTTCCATGATAAAAAGCTTGGACATGTGCAACATTTAGGTCACTAGGTCAAACACTACAAAAACATATTAAGTAATAACACTGTAAA
Organism: Mactromeris polynyma; assembly: GCA_032209605.1. NCBI lineage: Eukaryota > Metazoa > Mollusca > Bivalvia > Venerida > Mactridae > Mactromeris > Mactromeris polynyma. Next base: position 13,852,256 of record JASFXZ010000010.1, on the reverse strand, counting down.
GTGGGTCATTTTTTCTACCTTATCCTCAAGAAATGTGGTCAGTATATTGGTCTTATCACATCAAGTCAAGTTTGAAATTGGGTTATATTCAGTTAATAATTAGGTCATCGGGTCAAATCATACAAAAATATATTAACACTAGAGGCAATAATTTTTACCTGATTTACAATAAAATTTGTCAGGATTTTTGTCTATGAACGACAGGGGCATAGCCAGAGCTGGTTTTATGTGTATGCAATCAATCTAGAGGGGTTGTGCATGGTTCCCCGGAAGATTCCTTTTTAATCTGGAAGAAGTTTCACTAGCAATGAAGTCAAGTTTGTAGAGTCTTATGTTCTTGTAAAGAATTATATTACAAATATATAAAAGTTGACCATTGATTTTTGCATTTTTGAAAGTTTTTTATCTAAGTTTTGATAACCATATGTATGCTACTGTTTACTTTGCCTGCAGGCAGCTACACGCCTGAATGACATATATATGTATTGGCCAACTTACAAATCGTCTTAGGTACTAAGGTGAGTGAGTTGCTGCCTTGATGGTCCTCTTGTTTCTAATTTCTCATGTCATACATTAATGTGTTTATTTATATGTTTTTTCTCTCAGATTTGATGGACTGTTTCATTCTATATTCCATAACTGAAGGTGTAGCCAAAATCTGAAGATCTCTCCTAATTGGTATAAGAGTGATTTTAGCCTGTGTATTTTTATAGTCTGCGTGGCTATATCTTGTTGTCTGCTCATCTTTAATACCCATAATTGATTTAACAGATTGCAATTTAACAGATTGCAATGTCAAATCAGAGACGGTGGATCTTCCACAAGTTCAGATTTATCTGTTCAAAAATATCATTTTTTTTGTTATTTTGTCGTACTTAGAAGTTAGATCTGTTCTGAAACACTGTGTACAGTTTTATTGATTTATTCATTGTTAGATCAGATTGGGACAATTTAAATTTAGTTATTACTACAAAACATACCCTCTCATAAGTCAGAAATGGCTGGCTCTTTAAATAGGGGTGACTGTATAATAAATAACCATTATGACTAAAACACACTCACATGTGCACTAAACTAAGATTCAATGACAACAACAGAAATAAGTAAGGTGTTAATTTCTGGTTACTACAGCTTTGTAAACAAACAAGATTTCTTGAAATGCATCAATATGTCAAAATCCATATTTAATTTGATCAACTCATTTGAATTGATATTGTGTCTATCGGTGACATCCCTTGTCTTAGCCGAAATGATGAACAATCTGTGAAACATTTAGTGGCTTTTTAACCAGGTTTACAACGAAAACCAGGTTATAAGAATGGTGTGTGTCGTTGGGCGGCCGGGCGTCAAACTGGTGGTTTCCGGCAAATAACTCGATTTCCATTCATCGTATTGACATCAAACTTGGTGTATAGGAAGAACATGGAGAGCTCCCTTGGGATTGCTTGAGGGCTTGTTCCATTCAAGGTCAAGGTCACCGTTACTATAAATAGAAATTTGGTTTCCGGCGAATAACTTAAAACCATTCATCGTATTGACATCAATCTTGGTGTATAGTGAGATCATGGGGAGAGCTTGCTTGGGATTGCTTTTGGGCACTTACCATTCAAGGTCAAGGTCACTGTTACTATAAATAGAAATTTGGTTCCCGGCGAATAACTTGAGTTCTGTTCATCGTATTGACATCAAACTAGGCGTATAGTATGAACATGTGGAGAGCTCGCTTGGGATTGCTTTTGGGCTCGTTCCATTTAAGGTCAAGGTCACCATTACTAAAAATATAAATTTGGTTCCTGGCGAATAACTTGAGTTCCGTTCATCGTATTGACATCAAACTTGGTGTATAGTATGAACATGTGGAGAGCTCGCTTGGGATTGCTTTTGGGTTTGTTCCGTCCAAGGTCACTTGAAATTTACAAATCAGATTCCACTTAATATCTTCGCTATGTGTGGGTGTATTGACATCAAACTTGGTGTATAGTTGTTGCATATATATATAATATGAGTGTGTGTATGCATGTATCACCTACTGCGCCTTTGCAGCTATGATGATCATCATGTATTCATTATACAAATAGAGCCTTGGTTACAAATAACTAGGTTGAAAACCTGGTTTGTGGGCATTGCCCATTTCTTGTATTTTTTATTGTTACATGTACTGCTGCTAATTGTTCTAGTCTGTTTCATATTTACGTTTTATTTACTAGTATGTACTATTAATATCAATACCAACTAGTTGGTTATATGACATCGAGCGCAGGAGAATATGCTGTTAGACATCTTGATGATAACGACAACATTTTTTTTTTTAACGCGCTTCTGCTGTGCAAACAAGTCACTTAAAGGGGTACATTAATTGTAAACATTTTTGTATTTAGTTAATTGCGAGCAGTTGTAAATAAATTTTATAGTCCCCATGTAAGAAATTTGATTCCAGTTTTGCTTCGGATAGAATCTCATTTCGTAATGTTTTAAGCTTTGAAATACATTTTGTCGATCACATCAAGAATTTGCATTCGAACCAAACCTATTTATAATCGGTTCACTTGAGAATTTACCCAACTGATTGGTAAATAAGAGTAAAAGAGAGGGAACGCCACATACACAAGACAGTGCTTCCCCACGCAGACCTCCTCGAAAACAACAATCCACAAAACATAAGGCACTTAAGGAGGTCAAAGGGTACACATGTCAAGGAACAGAGGCACAAGGAATGGCCCGGCAGACCACAAGGAATAACTAGGAGAATCAAAGTGGATATTTAAGGAAGGGGGAGGGGAAGGGGGGATTTTAATGGATGGAAAAGATCACAGGACAAGACGAGACAACTGTTCACGGAATGGTAAAAAACCTGCATTCAGTAATTTGACTAAGTTTGATAGAGGATATTTTCATTAATGCGACGTAGCCTAATTAATGCCTGCATGCATTTTTTGTTTCAATTTGAATGAGTCGTAAAGAAAATTTAACAAAAGGATACATGTGCAACCTTGAAAATTAAATTCATTGAATTTTAAGATACCACCATATTTGTATTTCTTTCGTACATGAATGATTTTCAGTGCAATTTGTATTTCAATATACATGTAACTGTTTAATTTATATTGGCGTTGCAAGCAAATCCTAATTGGAGTAAATTACATGAATACAAAACTATGAATGTAAATTATCGTATACAATTTTGTTTATTCATATCAGAAATTGAGAATATTCCGATTCTTGAGAATTAGCACTACTATTGACAGCTCGCATTTGATAAAAATAATATGAAAGCATTGACTTATGATAACTAACTTAAGATTTTGACCTACAATTCATTCTGAAATAAATGTAAATACAGCTTACATTTTGCACAAAATAATTACACTGAGCAGAAAATGTTTTATATATTTTCATTTTTTTTAAATTTGTTTAAATTTTGATAATTTCTATTTCAAGTAAATCTTTCAGTGAATGTTGAAATAAATTACAAACATGGCTATGGGTATGTCTCAACGTTACCGTCCATATAACCTGGCAACATTATACTTATTGTACTGTGTACTTTCAAAATGCCAGACTTGAAAACTACACAACAATGCTTCCATCTACCAATGTTTTTCATAGAGGAAAATAAGTAAATAATATTTTTCGGTAAAATTTTTGACTTGTGATTTTTGTCCCCCGATGGCCCCTTTTCTGCACTCACGGCCATATTGTCTGCATTGCTGTGTCAATCATCAAAATATACCAGCATCAGTCAGGGTAACTTCATTTTTGCATGTTTTTGATGAGAAATTTGTTGGTAAATATAGGATCTTGTATGATTATAGCAGAAATAGTAGTTATAGCTGATATTTGTTCTGGCATCTTTACTATAAGTCAGTGCCACGATCAGCTAGGATATTTAACAACTTTTTTTGCAAATATTGTATTTATATGTTTACCATAGAAAGAGATTAGATGATGTTTGTATTCTTAAGATCAGTATGTTGTTATTGTATGTTTCATTTTTCTGTCTCATTGTCAGCTTACCTGAGCACTTCATGTATTACCGTAATAATTCTATTTAATGCCCATACTCTAATAAACGCCCGTCCCCTATGTTAAGGAAGAGATACTGGCATTTTTTGGTCCAAAATTTAATGGACTCTAATAAGCGCCCATTCCATAAAGCAAACAAAATAATCCTACCGTAGTAATAATACTGTCCCTTTTATCTATCCCTTTATAGAAAGTTCATGGTGCACAACTATCATAAATTCACTGTTGTACACTTGATATACGGAAATGGATGACTTGACCTGAACGTGTCTCTAATAATCGTCCATCGCCAACTTTTGAGCTGATAGTGATTCTAATAATCGCCGGGCGTTAAATATAATTATTACGGTATTTATGTCTCATTGTCAGTCTACAATAGGCTCTGTGCTCAAGGTGAGCTAGTGTGATCTCCGTTGTCCGTCTCCATTAACATAGGTTAATCTGTTGGTCAAGGTTTAAAAATACTTTCCTCTAAGTCCGACTGTATTGGCCTTGTTTTAGTCTCTGTCAGATATTCAGATCAGTGATACAGAGCCACCATGGCTCTCTTGTTTTAATATACGATACACAATACTCAGAAGTTTGTAAGTTATAGGTCTGTATTTTGTTGAGTGTTCTTTATTTTTTCGTTTAGTTATAATGTATATTTTAGCGCTTATTATTTATTGTAGTCTTCGACGCAACTTCCATCATATTGTTAAATTTTTCTTCATTATTTAAATGTATACACTAAATTCCCAGAAGGAAACCAAATTTGAATTTTATTTATTTCATATTATACAAATATCAGATGGCTTCCTGTGTGACAGTACATATTGTCAACATGAGTGTAATAGTATTTTCTCGAATGTACTGTACTGTCACACTGGGAAGCCATCTGATATCTATTTTATTATATAGAACAAAATATAAATGAAAAAATTTCCTCACTACTAACTGTTTGTTTACAGTTGCCGTCATTTTGTCGTTTGGAATAGTTACAAGTGCTGGAAGTGACTGATTTACAATGCATTTCAATAAGCGTCTACCATCATGAACTTCAGCCATGTGATAGTATACTATCACCCAGTGAAAAACGTACTGTCGGGGTAATGTCGGGGTATTAGTACGGAAAGACTCATCATGAGTATATGGAAATTTAACAAGGCAATTCATGTGAGGTATAATAATTCATATTAATGCAAGGCGTGAATATATTTCAAATAAGCCTATACATGTGAAGTTAATAAATCTGTGCAATCATCATCACTATAGCAACATTAGTTACACTCTATGCTTGGATAGGATAGGCCAGGAAACCTGAAACAAACATATTTTTTGGGGATGTTTGGGCGAATATTCTGCGTTTTTTTTGTCCTCTTGTAAATTTATTTATATATCACGATATTCGCCTTGTATTATATGTACCAGTATGTTCAATTGTCTAGTCATGATGCTTATCAGTAAAATAACTCATGTATACAGTATTTCCTATTATATTTTGCACCTTGATATTTATTCTTTCCCCATTTAGTTCTTTATTACATGGCTTGCCAACAAATAGTTGCTTTTTTGCTTTTAATAATTATTATATATTGTCATTTCTTGCCTAATTTTTTATTTATTGCTTAAAATCAGTGGTTGTTTTGGTATACATATACATGGATGTTTTGATCTCCAGTCAGATCCCACTTATATGTTTATACAATTTTATCTCAATGTTGACATTGACATATATATTTTTACCTTATATTAAAGAAGTATCTAGCTCACCTGAACATACAATGTATGAACTGGCTTCATCCAGTATTGCTGTTGCATTGGCTAAAACATTTCTAATAAGAACCATTGCAATGTATAATCAATTTTTTTAATTTTATGATTTACAAACATCTTTCCTCAACAAATACGGAGCAATACATTATGAGTTCATTCTTTGTTTTAATGCATGTTTACTGATGTTTAAACTATAGGAACTGTACTTTTCATGTTTGTTTAGGTAAACAAAGGAACAAAAAATGAGCATACTATTACTTTGATAATTATTGTTCAAATGAATATACAGTCATCTAAAGGCAGTCAAAATAATTTCATTTAATCACAGTTATGAGAAAATATTTCATGATGAATGTTTGAAGAAATCTTCTCGAAAAAGTCACAGATTATTACAAATTCACTTAGCAATTTAATTGTTGTGGCACAAATTTTTCGGTTTGTTTACATTTAAAGTTGGGTGTTTATGCTTCATGACCAGTAACTCTTCTTAGCCTGCATGATCTGTGGAAGGCGACTACTGTTTTTATCACTGCCATCTTCTTTGTTTACAAATGATGATGAAGCAGACAAAGTCAAACTACTCTATATATTGGTATTTCTTTCATGAATTATATTTTAAATATGTAATTTTTTTTATTCCAATGCTCATGTCATTCAACTATGATGTCAAAAATACAAGTTTTACACTTTAACTGGGTGCTTTGAGGTCACAATAATAATTCTTGCTATACGTTTTTACCTTTGTCTCCGTATACAAGTTGCTAATGTATCTTGCACTGTAACTACACATTATTCTGTCTTATAAATGACTTACATATGTACAGTGCATGTGTACATCTTTCAGTCACCTTTTTCCCTATCTAAGCATCAGACTAAAGTTCCAATATTGTCAAGGGATAGAGGAAACAGAACCCCAGAATTCAGTAAACAAGGGTTTTACCAGGGACATAGACAAAGTTCTATTTCAGATCCATTGATACATAGCATTACAAATAAATTGATCTCTGCTAGAAATAGGTATCGAGTGAATATCTCTGTGCGGAAATTTCCCAGGTTTTATCTGCCTCTTATTATAAAAAGACGATGAGAAATAATTATCAGCATTTCTGTGACTGGTTGCAGCTACTTCATTATCTTCTGTGTTTTCTTGGTGTAAATGTTTTTTAAAGTATGCCAAAATATACATGTATTCAGATCTGACTTGCTTTTGTATTTATTTATTGTTGTTATGTCCCTATCGATGTCACGTAATGCCGCTGATTCAAATTGGCATATTATTAGATGATGTTTGTATTCTTAAGATCAGTATGTTGTTATTGTATGTTTCATTTTTCTGTCTCATTGTCAGCTTACCTGAGCACTTCATGTATTACCGTAATAATTCTATTTAATGCCCATACTCTAATAAACGCCCGTCCCCTATGTTAAGGAAGAGATACTGGCATTTTTTGGTCCAAAATTTAATGGTCTCTAATAAGCGCCCATTCCATAAAGCAAACAAAATAATCCTACCGTAGTAATAATACTGTCCCTTTTATCTATCCCTTTATAGAAAGTTCATGGTGCACAACTATCATAAATTCACTGTTGTACACTTGATATACGAAAATGGATGACTTGACCTGAACGTGTCTCTAATAATCGTCCATCGCCAACTTTTGAGCTGATAGTGATTCTAATAATCGCCGGGCGTTAAATATAATTATTACGGTATTTATGTCTCATTGTCAGTCTACCATAGGCTCTGTGCTCAAGGTGAGCTAGTGTGATCTCCGTTGTCCGTCTCCATTAACATAGGTTAATCTGTTGGTCAAGGTTTAAAAATACTTTCCTCTAAGTCCGACTGTATTGGCCTTGTTTTAGTCTCTGTCAGATATTCAGATCAGTGATACAGAGCCACCATGGCTCTCTTGTTTTAATATACGATACACAATACTCAGAAGTTTGTAAGTTATAGGTCTGTATTTTGGCTATAACATTTCTAATAAGAACCATTGCAATGTATAATCAATTGAAAATATTTTTCTTTACTATACTAAAACTTTATAAATAGCCTAATTGTTAAAAAATGGATTTTTTTTTTATTTTATGATTTACAAACATCTTTCCTCAACAAATACGGATCAATTCACTATGAGTTTATTCTTAGTTTTTAATGCATGTTTACTGATGTTTAAACTATAGGAACTATATTTTTCATGTTTGTTTAGGTAAACAAATGAACAAAAAATGAGCATACTATTACTTTAATAATTATTGTTCAAATGAATATACAGTCATCTAAAGGCAGTCAAAATAATTTCATTTAATCACAGTTATGAGAAAATATTTCATGATGAATGTTTGAAGAAATCTTCTCGAAAAAGTCACAGATTATTACAAATTCACTTAGCAATTTAATTGTTGTGGCACAAATTTTTCGGTTTGTTTACATTTAAAGTTGGGTGTTTATGCTTCACGCACCAGTAACTCTTCTTAGCCTGCATGATCTGTGGAAGGCGACTACTGTTTTTATCACTGCCATCTTCTTTGTTTACAAATGATGATGAAGCAGACAAAGTCAAACTACTCTATATATTGGTATTTCTTTCATAAACGATATTTTAAATATGCAATTTTTTATTCCAATGCTCATGTCATTCAACTATGATGTCAAAAATACAAGTTTTACACTTTAACTGGGTGCTTTGAGGTCACAATAATAATTCTTGCTATACGATTTTACCTTTGTCTCCGTATACAAGTTGCTAATGTATCTTGCACTGTAACTACACATTATTCTGTCTTATAAATGACTTACATATGTACAGTGCATGTGTACATCTTTGAGTCACCTTTTTCCCTATCTAAGCATCAGCCAAAAGTTCCAATATTGTCGAGGGATAGAGGAAACAGAACCCCAGAATTCAGTAAACAAGGGTTTTACCAGGGACATAGACAAAGTTCTATTTCAGATCCATTGATACATAGCATTACAAATAAATTGATCTCTGCTAGAAATAGGTATCGAGTGAATATCTCTGTGCGGAAATTTCCCAGGTTTTATCTGCCTCTTATTATAAAAAGACGATGAGAAATAATTATCAGCATTTCTGTGACTGGTTGCAGCTACTTCATTATCTTCTGTGTTTTCTTGGTGTAAATGTTTTTTAAAGTATGCCAAAATATACATGTATTCAGATCTGACTTGCTTTTGTATTTATTTATTGTTGTTATGTCCCTATCGATGTCACGTAATGCCGCTGATTCAAATTGGCATATTATAGTACGGTATACACTGCCTGTAACACCACCTGTCCATATAACAACCTGTATTATCAGGGTTGTCAAAATTACGGAAATCCAGATTCATAGTCCCAGAGATCCAAATCTGATGAGGGTTGCTGTGTGTGTGTAAGGGGGGGGGGCGAATCTGCTTACTGAACAGATGGAATTGAGTATGAATGTACTTTTAGCTCACCTGAACCTAGGATGTCTGGCGTTGGTGTGTAGCATTTTCTTTAAACAACATCTCCTCCTATACTACTGAATATATTTTGTCCAAACTTCACAGGAATGATCCTTGGGTGGAGCTCTTTCATAGTTTCTTAAATGGTTCCGGTCTGCTGCATAAGTAGATCACGGGGGGCTAAAAATAGATTTTAAAAGTGTAAACTTTTAAAAATCTTCTTGTCCCAAACCACAAGTCCTAGAGCATTGATATTTGGTGTGTAGCATTGTCTAGTGATTCTCAAGATTGCGTACATTATTAAGTTCCGTCAAAAAACATGGCAGTCAAGGGCGGGACCGTATTCCCTATATGTATATAGTGGAAACTATAAACGTCATTTCTTCATAAACCACTCAATGGATTTTGACCAAACTTCACAGGAATGATCCTTAGGTGATCCTCTTTCGAAGTACTATAAATGGTTCCGGTCTGCTGCATAATAAGGTCACAGGAGCTAAAAATAGATTTTAAAAGTGTAAACTTTGAAAATCTTTTTGTCCCAAACCATAAGGCCTAGAGCATTGATATCTGATGTGTAGCATTGTCTAGTGGTCCTCTTACAAGATTGCATCAGTTTTAAGTTTCGTCAAAAAACATGGCAGCCAGGGCCCGGGCCGTGTTCCCTATATGTATATAGTGGAAACTATAAACGTCATCTCCTTTTAAACCCCTGAATGTTTTTTTTATCAAACTTTACTGTCCAGAATGATCCTTAGGTGGTTCTCTTCCAAAGTGACATAAATAATTTTGGTCTGTTCATAAAGAGGTCACGGGAGCTAAAAAAATATTTTAGAAGTGAAAACTTTGAAAATCTTCTTGTGCAAAAACCATAAGGTCTAAGGCTTTGATATTTGGTGTTTAGCATTATCTAGTGGTCCTCTTTAAAGATTGCATAAATTATTAAGTTCGATAAAAATCATGGCAGTGTATTCAGGTGAACGATACAGGGCCATCATGATCCTCTTGTTAAATAAGGCATACGATAACAACCGAGGCACACGTCCAATGATGAGTTCTTTGATTCCGCTTAGTTTTTTAGGATTGAGGCTTTGGCTCTGTTGACACCCCTGATTATCAGACATTTTATGATGGCACCAGTATGTGTCGTTGCGGGCGGGTTATACTGTAGTCGCAAAAATTGTATTTGTGATCATTTCTAAGGCTACAGTACTCGGGGCTCTATATTTGGACTGGAATGTATAATATTGAAATCCATAATTTATTTAGAGCCATTGCAATGTACCAACAGTGTCTTAATTGTTTAAAAGTTGTCAATATTATTCATATAAATCATGTTGTCTATTTGCTGAGGAAACAAACACAGTGCACTCTATTACAAGTACAAGAACATTTAGAGTTTGCTAGATTAAGTTGCCACTGAGTTGAACGTATCAATTAAACCAACCGCCCCCCAAGTAGCTTGCAGTTCATCTTATCTTCTGTGATCTCTGATTATTATTTAAAAAGCTGTTTGTTTGACTCATGTACTTATCATCTTGATCCTTCCTTCCTTTTTATATTGTGATTAATAATTTTGAAATAATCGAGTACGTTGTTCCTTGTATATATATTTTATTATGATAAAACATGTATTTCACTTATAATACAAATTATGCCGACCTTGTAAAAATCTGTCGTCAAATTGACAAAATTACATAATACCTAAGTATCGATATCTAGTATGCAGTGGAGAGAATTTCAATAGGCTTTATGCTTTTACGTAAAACCTGCACAAATGTTGGCATATTCATGTCATATCACATGTATTGTTTTCATTGTGTGGTTACGAACCCTATCAGCTTTGCTAACAAATGTTTAGAATTAATTTGAATTTATATTTCTGTTTTGTTTCGAAAAACACGGCGGTAGGTATTTCAATTCTCATTTTTACATATGTGCATCAAATCGATACCAGATAAAAGGTTATGCTCTCAACTTTCCAAAAATAAAAAAAATATTGAAAATCGGTGAATTTTCTGCACCAGAATGTGACTTTGAAAAGGAGCACATTTTCAATTCGTTTAGGTTCGAAAAACACGGCGGTGGGTATTATAATTCGTATTAATCAATTTATGTGCATATAAAGTTGGTACCAAATGAAAGATAATGCTCCCAGCTTTCTAACGATGTAAAATATTGAAATGTGCGAGTTTTTCTGAAAATATTTTTTTAATTTGACTTTTCTGTACGTGTATGTGCATAAATAATTTGTTATGTGTGAAATGCATCAATAGCAATTGTTAACATGTACACATATCTAACAAAGAAAACAGCGTGATATGTTTAATTGTGCTTTTATTTACCTTATATTAATTTTACATTTAGCATTAAAACATATTCAGCATTTATTTGAGTGTCATTCATACACACACATATTAAGACATAGCGGTAGATAAATAAATACACATATATCACATGTTAAACAGTTTGTCAATCAACTTTGTCTTGGCTGGCGCTAGGTTGAAAGAGTTGGTAGTCAGATTTGATAAACAATTAAATTGTATGGGAATAAATCTTAGCGAAATGTATTGGTTTGAATGGAGTCTAATGGATTCTTGGCTAGCTAGCGCTATCCTAGATTTTTACGTAATACATAAAGCATATAATTATCATTGTTCGGCAGTGCACAGTCAACTTCTCTACCAATGACAATGTCTACAAAGCCAAGACTCCGTTTTAAATTAGACTAAATTCCTGTACAACTCACGTGATACCACTCAATTCTGCTTGATTTGTTTTCACACATCTTACAACATTTTTAATGACATCCGCTAATTTATATGTACAGACGTATTTTATTTTTTGAGACTTATCTTCTTTACAAGACATTTTCGGCATTTTCATAACTTTTTGAAACGGTTCAAATTGGTCATTTTCTAAGCATTTTATGAGTTGCATCCTCATAGCGGGAATATCAAATCGAACATTGGTGATTTCACAATTCAAGTTACAATGCACAAGTTCTGTAACATATGTGATGGCAAATACACAACAATCGGATGCGTTCGTTTGTCTTTGTACATCAGGTATTATCTCATTTATAGTTTTTTAGATTCTCCCACATATATTTGTGACAGCTGTATGCTGACATTTGTGTTCACAGTTCTATTCTTTAAACTGTCTAAAACATAAACGTGTGGAGTTGAGTTTGTTTACCCTCGCCACCGGGATAACAAAAACATAACATAAACATAAACGGAGCCAGTTGAATGTTTTTATACGACTTTACCCATTGGTAAACTTCCGTCCATCAGCATATAATAATAATTGACACTTCTCAACATAATTTGTATATGATGGTAGCAAAAACTGATTGAATGCATATTGGACTCCCACTGGGCCAGACACTGTGAAATGCTGATTAGGGGTCTGAATAAGATTGATATCCAGATAGTGCACGCAGGGGACACTATTGTTTATTGCATAACATTATATAAGTTGTCCAACCCAATACTGGCCTTGTTTCTGCATCATGTTATCTAATCATGTTATACGTATAATTTCTGGAGTTTGTAGAAGTATGTGTTGCAGGATTTATTGAAGATTTCGGAAATAATCCTAATAGTGTATATTAATGTCTGTCCCTATTTTGTATTGTCCGTCTCCACACTAAATTATTTGCTTTAAAGACTGTAATAGTCAATTTTTATATATAATTTTTACCACATGGACTTTTGACAAATATTATAAAATCTTTTGGATGATTATAATAGACACACTATCCTTATACAGTAAAACTTCGAAACCTCGAACAGTTTTGGCTCGAACACAGTAGATACCCGGCGAAATCCCTTCTTATTTCATATTATCTTATAGTTGATCACTCGAACACAGAGAGGTCGAACACTCGAACAGGATTTGTGTCATTCATTGTTCACCATATATAGATCGAACAACACAATAATTCACACATTTCATTGACCGCTCAATATACTATTATTTGTTGACGGGTTAGATTGGCGATACTGTTATTCGCACTTCGTGATAATTACATACCAGTTGTACATGTACAGTGGAAACTCCCTAATCCGAACACCCCTCGGACAAACTATAAAGTTCGGATTAGAGGAGATTCCGGACTGGAGAGGATCCCTTCATTGAATATCAGTAGGCAAAACATTCTTTCAGTAATTTGAATAAGTTCGCTAGAGGTTGTTTGCGATGTAATATATAACGTCTGAATACATTCTTTTATTCGACTTTGCAGAGTAATTTAAGCTACACTATTTTACAAAAGTTATGTAAACTTGAAAATTCAATGTATAGCCCAAAATCATAAGTTCTAAGAGACCAACATATATGCTCCTTTCATAAAAGGAAGATTTGCAATGCGATATATAAATGTCGATATAGAAATTGTAGAAATTCAGAATATGCACCGCTATAGACGCCTCTCGCTTAATTATAACTGTATGAAAGCATTGAATATAATTAACTTAAGATTTTGACATACAGTTCATTCTTAAATAGATGCAGAAATTACAGCAAAATTACACTGCAGAAAATGTATAAGATATTTTATTTCTTAGAATTTTATTGATATTTTGATAATTTCACTGCATAAGGTGGATATATCAATCTCAAGGAAGTATTTCAATGAATCAGTCAACATGTCAAATGATTTCAAACATAGCTGAAATGAAGTATGGGTGTTTTGCGACGTTATACCGTCCATAAACCCTGACAAGCAATGCACATAGTACGATGTATTTTCAAAACACCAAACCTGAAAACTATGCACCATAGCTTCATTTCAAAAGATTTTTCGTAGAGGAAAATAATGATCTAGGGTAAAAAATTTGAATTGTGATTCGTGTACCTAATGGGCCCTTTTCTGCGCTTTGACTGTCAGTTAGGAAATATACGCGTATACCGTAGATGCCTCGAACAATAGTTGGCTCAAACTAATTGCTAGGTCCGACGGCAGTACAATAATTATGTCACTACGAATAAGATGGTTAACTATGGTGGACAAAATATAGCTTGTCTATGTACATAAATATGTCCTAAACTTGATGCATAAAATGACATTTATTCACACTTTAAAATAATATTATACATAAGGGGACGGACATTACATTGGTTGGTGGGTCGTGGGGTTCCAGTTTTTCCTGTTAACGGCAGATAGCCACTGCTTCCTTCGCTCTGATTTCTTCTCATTAGGAATTCTGTGCCACGAAATCTTAGAACCCTTTTCCCACCTGTTTGTACAACCAACAACTATGCAAGACTGAACAACGTTCCCACCCTATACCCAATATAATGGATAAATCGATAATGAAAGCCTTATTGAATTGGATTTATACCTATAACGTTTCATAGAAATAACAAAACAATAATAACATTTCAAATTTGATATTTGGAAATCTCATGCTAGAGAAAGCACTTGGGTAAACCGATCGATATACACAACATTTCAATACATTTATATGTCAGTACATTTACATTTCACTCAATACATTCATAACCTGTATAATAATTATACACATGCAAATTTCAAAATAAATACTCCTATGCCACAAAATTTAAGCGAGTGGAAATGTTCTCAGATTTTTTTTGTGGCACGCATTCTAGCAAATGTGCAGAGATCTATGTGTCAATTATGAGCATCGATGCAACCAAATTTTGGATGACCAGGTTTTAGGCTATAAAAAACTATTTCTAACAAACAAAAACTGCAAAAATACCTACCGTTTTGTGATCGACCAACAGCTTTTCGTGTCGCGTAGTAAACAAAAAGGCATGTGTTCACCCACCCTGATATTGTTAAGACACTTCATGGACAAAATGCAGTTTTTAAAAACAAAAATGCGGAAAAGAAGTTATTAATTAAACCAATCAAGCTATACAAAGTTAAGCGAGTAGAAACCAATAATGTGTATTATGTTTATTGAATGTCAATTCCAAAAACTAATTCTTGCTTGTGGTCAATTTCTTCATTTGGATAGTAAATTTGTAATACTACATGTATATAAAAGATTTTAATGTCTGAAAATTGGAGAAAGTGCAGAACAAATGTTGACAGTTAAGTTTTGCTACATGTATTTACAGATTAACGTGCCATTAGGAAAAAACCCAGATATGCCAATGCCAAATATCCTATGTAATATGTTCAGGGTTTTCCCTAGGATTTTTCAGCTAGGGGTCCTTCGTTGGACCCTTGTTTTTGACAAATTGGGGGTCCTAAGTAAATTTGAAGGGTCCCAGATATGCAGTTTATACTTGACAAAAGTTTATTTTAGGGGTTACAGGGATGCACAGTTAGTGGAAAATCGGAGTCCCTAGAAAGAAAAGAGATTCAGGGACTCAGGATTTCTGCGTCAGGGAAATCCCTGCATGTTGTTAAATGTTTGTACTGGTCTTAATTTTCACATTTTTTAAGTATTATTGTATTAACATCAAAACAGTAAAATAACTGTTTAAATTATTTTTATTTTAAAGATATTAATTAATGCATTTAGTCTGATAGTTTTAGATCAAAAATTTTGTTTTTAATATATCAGCCTCACTTGGATTTTATAATGATCTTGATATCCTAAACTATTTATTGAGTGGAGTTTAGCTAAGTGTTCAATTACTGTCTGTCAAAAGTTTATTAAATCACATCGTTACTACAAAGTCAAAGGATGTTGATTAAATCACACTGTTAATGTTATTATTAAACATGAAGTTAAGGGTTTTTAAACTATAACGTTTATAACTGATCAAACAATTGTACAAATCAGTGAAAAACTGCTAACATAACTATGACTCAAATTTCCCCTTTTGTCATTAAAGACCTTAAATTCTCCCATATTCTACCCGTATGGGTACCAGTTTTCGAAAAGCTGACTTGTAGCCTGTTTGTAAGAAGCATTTGATAGAGATGGCACAGAACAATTTCGTACTTGTATTATGTTGTGATACTTAGATGCTATATATATAATGTTACCATACGATTGGTATAGCATTGGTATAGCATGCATTTGCAGTTCAATAAAAATAAAATTGCAACACATTTGTTCAAATTAGTACACATGTATGTATGAAAATAATTATTACTTTGTCCAAAAATATAATTTTCAGTGTGAAAATTGTACTGTTAGACATTATTTAAAAAGAAATTCTTCGCTTTTTAATAATTTAAGAATTTCAATTTTTGAACAGGGATTTCCCTGATGCAGAAATCTTGAATCCCTGGCTACCTTTTCTTTCTAGAAACTCCCATTCTCCCATTTTCCACTTACTGTGCATCCCTGTATAAACTGCATATCTGGGACCCTGAAAATATATTAAGGACCCCCAATTTGTCAAACACAAGGGTCCAAGGACCCCTAGCTGAAAAATCCTAGGGAAAACCCTGTTTTGAACAAAGATAAATATGTGTGAGCACTGTCAGTCAGACCCTGAACTGAAAGAATTTCTAGGCTGAAATCTATTTACCTGCAGCTACTTGAGCGACAGACAACCTTTTGGAGATATCTAGCCTAGATTTTCATGTCATACATCAGTCAAAATACTAAAATTTCTTTATCCGATTAATTGTATTGTAAAAAGGTCATACATTACTTGCACTTGGTCGATACTGAATTTATATCAATAGAAATGCCAAGTGAAACATGTATTATTTGTTCTTTCATAATTACATGACATTATATGTGGCTGCGACTGCGATTTTTGGGCTAGTGGGTCAAAAATCATATTTTCAGTTTATTATGTAGTTGTCATCATTGAGGTTTAAAATTTCAAATTTTGAAAATTTCAGCTTGATATCTTGAATATTCACCGAGTGATGACTATTTTGTTGTTACTAAGTAACGCTGTTTTTCCTGCAAAAGAAGACTATTTCCAATTCAAATGTAGTATACATTGAGATATACTAAGGACATTTAAACAATAAACAAACAAAACACATATAACCTCAGAATTGTTTATTTGTTTAGCAAGTGTTTTATTGACAATAAACTGAAAAACAACAAGTGACATTTTTTGTGGTTGCTAAGCAACCATGAAAAATTAAAATTTTGACAAAATTTGACATATATCTATGACATTTAATAAAAATAGTATGGCATTTTCTCAGATCAAGTCAAGAATCATATTAAAACAAGCTCTCATAGTTTATAAATATCTTTGAATGTATATTGTAGGTTTTTTGTAAGCTAGACTACACTTTAATAAAGCAATTCCATGTGCAAGTTTTCAAACAATTCCTTTTTTGCTTATAAATGATTGTAGAAGAATGCTCTGGCATATTGTCAAAATCGTCCTATTGGAATAAATTATGATTAATATATAAACAGTTATTAATTACATTAACAGACAATATTGACCAGAAAACATTTACATTTGTTGCTAAGCAACTATAACATTGAATTTAAGTAAGTATTCAGCGTAAAACAATATTCATGTTGTACATGTAACAATATTCATGTTGTACATGTACATCTACAATAGAATTATTCTATGTCTTCAAAAAGAATAACTGATACCGAAGGTTTGCTTGAGAAAAACAACAGATTAACCATATAACATAAAATACATGTCTTGCAATATGTATTCCATGAATACTCAATGAATAATATATAGTCACTTATTGTCCATTAAATAGTCAAAAATAGGAAAAATAGTATGCAATCCTAAAGCTTGACCTAACAATTTCTAAATCATAACAATCTATTTATGTTCCATTACATACATATAACATTCATTTCAAATCTTGAAAATTTCCATGACAACAGACTTACATAGAATACATGTATTCTGCCTAGCAACCGTAACAATTAGGAATGTGTCATTTTCTATATGATATATTATTGTACTTGGTACAAATACTCATGAATTAAAAGAATGAAATTTTATACTGTACATTTTAATCAGAAAAATATAAGATCTAACAAATGTAGTCATTCCATACAAATATTTGCTACATGTATATTACTTCAGGTTAATTTCATTAAACATTTATCACATTGCAGATTTCACAATGCAACAACAGAGATTTCATGTGTTATATACAAGAATTGTAATATAAAAAACATTCCAACCTTTTAACAAACAAAAAACTAACTCCCTAATATTGTCATGAAGATACCATTGCCTGGCTGGGTCCAACCCATCAGGAATAACCTCAAGAGGGAATCCCGCTACATCACAAGGCCGGCACTTGAGTAATTGGAATTTTTTTTCCTCAGACATAAGGCCTTCCTTGCATGTTACCACTCCTGGTTCCATGGCATTAATATAAAAATGATATTATATTGAAAAAAAATCTAAAATTGGAATAAAATCGAATAATTCTGTTTTATTCATCATTTTGCTCTGGAATTATTATCCAATATATTATACATTACAAAAGTAAACAATTACAAGTCGGTACAGTACATTGCCGCTATAAGCTTCATAAATTTGATAATTAAACAATCAATCAACAGTAAATTGTTAAATTTAATTGCATGTTTTGATTACATAATGTTCGACATTGTCATTGTACACAGTCTTTTTGCCTTACTTGTTTTACAGCACTGAGCAAGTTGCTCAGTCAAACCACTGGCACAAAATCTTTCTTACTGGCCCGAACTTATACAGCACAAACTCATAAAGAGCAAAAGGTTAAATTTATGTATGTATACAATTCATTAAAATCATAGATAAATTTGGTGCTGACTGTCCAGGGTCATTTTGATAATTTTTGACCGGATTATACCATTTTATAGCCAAATTTATACCTACAATTTAGAGAAAAAATGACCCTTCAGCAAGAATCCTTAGGGTCAAAAGGTGGCTTTTTCGAAATTCCAGGAGTCAAAGGGTCAACTCCAGGGTCAATTGGAGCTATTGGTGTACCTGTCCAGTTATCTGCTTTGAAACCTGCAGAATAACATGTTAACATCCTGGTTTTTCTTACACAGGAAGAGAAATTCACATTATTCACCGTAGCCACCATCTACCGAAAAGTACTGCATTTTGTAAAGATGTTTATTTACTAACGACTAACTGCGGCTAGAAACCTCGTTTACTTTCTTGGAAATTATAATTATTGAAATAAGCGATAGAGCCATTTAAGATTCCCATAGCTGGTTCCATAGACGTATGGAGGACGGGAAGAATGAGTGCCGTAGGTAATCTGTTCGGCTGAAGGGGACACTGTATCGGATGGCATGGCCTCTGGTTGCTACTATGGCTGTGTGCAGGTATGGTGCCGTAGGAATGGCTATGAGGTCGTACACGATGCGGTACATCATTGACAGCTTCGCTTGACTCGTCTCTGCTGCAGAGTCGGCCAACTGAGGGAGGCGATCATGTTGGATGTGCTGCTGGTTGTCCGATAGTCACCGCATACAAATCTGGCAGCTCTCCTTTGCACGGCTTCTAGTTGTTGGACACTGGTAGAATGGTGTGGATCCCATACGGTGGATGCATACTCAAGTATAGGTCGCACAAGGCTCTTGTATGCCATGTTCTTGGTCTCTGATGGACAGCTGGATAAATTGCGTCTTAAAAATGCCAAGCTGTTGTTTGCCTTTTTTGTTGTAGTGTTGATATGGTCTTTCCAGGATAGGTCATCTGATATTGTTACTCCAAGATACCTTCCGGATTTAGTGATGTTAAGTTGCTGACCATGGACAGTATAGTTCTTTTGAATGGGGTCTTTCTTTCTTGTGATGTGTAGGACCTCGCACTTGGATGGGTTAAAACTCATGAGCCAATCCTTTTCCCACTGCTGTAATGCGTCGAGGTCCTCTTGGAGCAATTCTGTGTCTCTTAGGCTTCTAATGCATCTGTAGAGAAGACAGTCATCTGCAAAGAGACGAGATGGTGATTTGACGCGCTCAAGCATGTCATTTATGTATACCAGGAAGAGAAGCGGGCCAAGGACTGTTCCCTGAGGTACTCCAGATGTTACATTGACAGAAGGGGAGACTTGGCCCTCAACTAATACTTGCTGAGTTCTGTTGGAAAGGAAGCTACGGATCCAATTCAGCACTGTGCCCTTGACCCCGTAGTGACTCAGTTTCAGGAGTAAGCGTTCATGCGGGACTTTATCAAACGCCTTGCTGAAGTCCAGCAGTATGGCGTCAACTTGGTCCCCAGCATCGAGTCCTGCGGTCAGGTCTTGTAGGGGTAGAATGAGCTGGGATTCACAATATCTTCTCTTTCTAAAACCGTGCTGCATGTCAGAAAGTATGTCATGGGCTTCTAGGTGAGTCATAATCTGGCTGTGGAGAATGTGCTCCATAAGCTTGCAACACACTGAGGTGAGAGATATGGGCCTATAATTGGATAGCTGACTTCTATCTCCTTTCTTAAATAGTGGTGTGACATTTGCCTTACTCCAGTCCTCTGGAATTTTGCCCTGTCTAAGGGATGCTTGAAAGACCAGCGTCAATGCTGGTGCTGTCTCATTTGCAACATCTTTCAGAAAGCGAGTGGGAATGCCATCAGGACCGGTAAATTTATGTGGGTCAAGGGAAGATAGGAGTTTTTGGACACCTTCTTGTGTGATGCTGAATTGATGCATGTCCGGATGTGGGTCACCTGCCATAGTTGGGAGGTCTGACTTGTCCTCGGCTGTGAAGACACTGCTGAATTGTTTATGTAAGAGTGATGCTTTCACTTTGGGGTCATTAAAGACAATGCCGTCATTCCTTAGTGGTGCCACTCCAGAACAATCACAGCGCTTGCCCTTGATAAAGGTGTAAAGTTTCTTTGGGTTGTTCCCTTCTGTGACCATGTCCCGAATGTAGCTATTATGAGCCCGTCTGCATTCATGTTGAGTGACTTTCTGTAGCTGGTGGTATCGCTGGATGTCCTCTTGAGCACTGGATGATTTAGCTCTTAGGTATGCTCTCTTTTTCTTGGCGGAAAGTCGCTTCACTTTGCGGTTCACCCATGGTTGACTGAATCTGGTCGAAGCTGTTTTTGATGGCACAAAGTCATCTGTGGCTTTGATGCAGAAATCTCTGAAACAGTTCCACAAGTTGTCAACGTTGGTATTTGAAGAGTGTGAAGATGTAAAGTGGGCAGTAAAGTCTAATACTGCTTGTTTGAGACTGGAAGTCTTAGCTTGTTTCCAGAGATGTATTTTGCGAGGCAGCGGCCTTTTCTTTGGCACCCGTGTCGAAGCTTGGGTAAACACAATGTCGTGGTCACTCACTACATGTATCGGTTTGCACTTTTCGATTAGTGAAGGTCTGTTGGTGATGAAAAGGTCCAGGGTGTTGTCTCCACGAGTTGCAAAGTCTACCATTTGTTCTGATCCTGTGTCAAATATGAAGTCAATGAGTAGCTGGTTTATTTGTAAGTTGTATCTATGGCCTTGTATAGTACAAGAGTTCCAGTTTATATCTGGGAGGTTAAAATCGCCAGATATCCAGACTGTAGACTGGGGGTAGCTAGATACAGGTTCCTCAAAGACTTGCAGACCTCTTCCATGTATTCAATGTTGCTGCTTGGTGGGCGGTAAACAGAACAAATAATAAGTGACTGTTTTCCTGGACAGTCAAATGATGCTGCACATATTTCTGAGTTAGAATCAACATGTATTTCACAACCTGTGATGTTGTCCTTGGCTGCGATGATAACTCCTCCATGGGGACTGTTGCCTCGATCTTTTCTGGCTACGAAGTGGTATCCTTCAGGCAAGACCTCCCGTTCGAAAAAACCTTGATGCATCCAAGTTTCCGTGCCGATAATAATGTCAGGATTAGATTCTTTCAAAAGCAGCCAAAAGGCCCTTTTCTTTGCTCTTATACTTTGGAAGTTAATGGTAAGTGTTCGAAACGAGGTGTTTTTGGATGAACTTTTATGGCTCTTTTTTGTTTTAGCGGGAGACGATGTCCCTTGTGGAGATCCAATTGAGGTGTCCAGTGAGCTGAAGCTATTAGTGTTGTCTGCACTTGGGCTCCCTTGTTGATCACTTATGTTTGAAAGGATGCTGTAAGAATTTTCTGTAGCTAGAGAGGTGGCCAATGAAATGTCATCTATAGACTCAAATAGGGTGGTGGAAAAGTTTGGGATACCACATGAACAGCAGATCCAACTAAGATTTTTACTGGCTAGAAAAATATGTTCAGGCATGCTCATACATTTAATATGGTACCATTTGTCACAAGAATCACAAGCTATACAGTTCTGATTTGATTTACATGGTTTGTCACAGACCCCGCATGGAAATCTGTAATTTGGTCCTGGGTGGGGGTGACAATCTCCTGATCTAGTGATTTTCAAACTTGGGATGTACAAAATAGTTTGGTAGGTTTGTAGGAATACCACATACATACATGTTAGCACTAGTAATGTCATAGGAATGAAGCAATCCGAAGCCATTGTCCTCTGTTTCTCGATGAAAAGGCAATATCCGAAAGTGTGCAGTATCCGAAAAGGTGATACTTAGAACCGGAAGTTACACTGTCAATCCTTCAGAATAGGTTTTTCTTTGGAAAGATGGCAAAATTTAATGGAATTACGATTGTGATTCGTAGATTACCGTAAGATTATTAATTTCAGTCAAGATGTTAACCAATTAAATGCTTAAATACGAAGGAATATATTTTTCTTTCCTTCTCCAAAATTTATACGTGCGCGCCTCACATTCACCTCATATTCTCCACATTGATAGGTAAACAAGAGTGTCAAACTGTCACAAAGTACCTTCTTTGACAGAAAGTTTTGATATAGTAAACACATCCATCATGATTGACACCCCAATACAATTGTATAATGGTACAAATTCTGGATAATTTCAGTAATTAAAGGGACATAACTCCTGAGTGACTAGAATCATATGGCTGGGAATTGAACTTGGCCATTATATCATGTCATTGAACATTCATAGCAAGTTTGGTGAAGGTTTGAATAAACACTCATCAAGTTAGAGAGAGAGAGAGAGGGAGAAAGAGAGAGGGGACAAGGCTAATTTGGTTGAATTTTTAAAAATCAAAGTGTCATCAGTGTGATCTGGCTGGTTATCCAACTTGGCCATTATATTATGCCAATTAACATTCATAGCCGAGATATAATGCAAATAAAGTTTCATAGCAACTTTGGCGAAGATTGAATTTAAACAAGATTAATTTCTTCATAATTTGGAAGATCAAAGAGTCTTAACTCCAGAGTGAATGCTGTGATTAGGTTGGTTATCAAACCTGGGCGAGATATTATGTCAATAAAACTCACAGCAAAAAAAAACAAATTTGGTAAACAAATTCGACCAATAACTCAAGAGTGACAAGGGCAATATGCCTGGCAAAACCCAACATAACAGGAGATACAGCAGTGAGGGAACACAAAACAACACCTAACACAACAGGAGATACAACAGTGAGGGAACACAAAACAACACCTAACAGAACAGGAGATACAACAGTGAGGGAACACAAAGCAACACCTAACAGAACAGGAGATACAACAGTGAGGGGACACAAAACAACACCTAACACAACAGGAGATACAACAGTGAGGGAACACAAAACAACACCTAACAGAACAGGAGATATACACAGTGAGGGAACACAAAACAATACCTAACACAACAGGAGATATACACAGTGAGGGAACACAAAACAACACCTAACAGAACAGGAGATATACACAGTGAGGGAACACAAAACAATACCTAACACAACAGGAGATACAACAGTGAGGGAACACAAAACAACACCTAACAGAACAGGAGATATACACAGTGAGGGAACACAAAACAACGCCTAACAGAACAGGAGATATACACAGTGAGGGAACACAAAACAACACCTAACAGAACAGGAGATACACACAGTGAGGGGACACAAAACAACACCTAACACAACAGGAGATACAACAGTGAGGGAACACAAAACAACACCTAACACAACATGAGATATACACAGTGAGGGAATAAAAAACAACACCTAACAGAACAGGAGATACAACAGTGAGGGAACACAAAACAACACCTAACAGAACAGGAGATACAACAGTGAGGGAACACAAAACAACACCTAACAGAACAGGAGATACAACAGTGAGGGAACACAAAACAACACCTAACAGAGCAGGAGATATACACAGTGAGGGAACACAAGACAACACCTAACACAACAGGAGATACATTGTACAACAATGAGGGAACACAAAACAGCACCTAACAGAACAGGAGATACAACAGTGAGGGAACACAAAACAACACCTAACACAACAGGAGATACACACAGTGAGGGAACACAAAACAACACCTAACACAACAGGAGATACACACAGTGAGGGAACACAAAACAACACCCAACACAACAGGAGATACAACAGTGAGGGAACACAAAACAACACCTAACACAACAGGAGATATACACAGTGATGGATCACAAAACAACACCTAACAGAACAGGAGATACAACAGTGAGGGAACACAAAACAACACCTAACAGAGTAGGAGGTATACACAGTGAGGGAACACAAAACAACACCCAACAGAACAGGAGATATACACAGTGAGGGGACACAAAACAACACCCAACAGAACAGGAGATATACACAGTGAGGGGACACAAAACAACACCTAACACAACAGGAGATACAACAGTGAGGGAACACAAAACAACACCTAACACAACAGGAGATATACACAGTGATGGATCACAAAACAACACCTAACAGAACAGGAGATACAACAGTGAGGGAACACAAAACAACACCTAACAGAACAGGAGATACAACAGTGAGGGAACACAAAACAACACCTAACAGAACAGGAGATACAACAGTGAGGGAACACAAAACAACACCTAACAGAGCAGGAGATATACACAGTGAGGGAACACAAGACAACACCTAACACAACAGGAGATACAACAATGAGGGAACACAAAACAGCACCTAACACAACAGGAGATACAACAGTGAGGGAACACAAAACAACACCTAACAGAACAGGAGATACAACAGTGAGGGAACACAAAACAACACCTAACACAACAGGAGATACACACAGTGAGGGAACACAAAACAACACCTAACACAACAGGAGATACACACAGTGAGGGAACACAAAACAACACCTAACACAACAGGAGATACAACAATGAGGGAACACAAAACAGCACCTAACAGAACAGGAGATACAACAGTGAGGGAACACAAAACAACACCTAACAGAACAGGAGATACAACAGTGAGGGAACACAAAACAACACCCAACACAACAGGAGATACACACAGTGAGGGAACACAAAACAACACCTAACAAAACAGGAGATACACACAGTGAGGGAACACAAAACAACACCTAACAGAGTAGGAGGTATACACAGTGAGGGGACACAAAACAACACCTAACAGAACAGGAGATACAACAGTGAGGGAACACAAAACAACACCTAACAGAACAGGAGATATACACAGTGAGGGGACACAAAACAACACCCAACAGAACAGGAGATATACACAGTGAGGGGACACAAAACAACACCCAACAGAACAGGAGATATACACAGTGAGGGGACACAAAACAACACCTAACACAACAGGAGATATACACAGTGAGGGAACACAAAACAACACCTAACACAACAGGAGATACACACAGTGAGGGAACACAAAACAACACCTAACAGAACAGGAGATACAACAGTGAGGGAACACAAAACAACACCTAACACAACAGGAGATATACACAGTGATGGATCACAAAACAGCACCTAACAGAACAGGAGATACAACAGTGAGGGAACACAAAACAACACCTAACAGAGTAGGAGGTATACACAGTGAGGGAACACAAAACAACACCCAACAGAACAGGAGATATACACAGTGAGGGGACACAAAACAACACCCAACAGAACAGGAGATATACACAGTGAGGGGACACAAAACAACACCTAACACAACAGGAGATACAACAGTGAGGGAACACAAAACAACACCTAACACAACAGGAGATATACACAGTGATGGATCACAAAACAACACCTAACAGAACAGGAGATACAACAGTGAGGGAACACAAAACAACACCTAACAGAACAGGAGATACAACAGTGAGGGAACACAAAACAACACCTAACAGAACAGGAGATACAACAGTGAGGGAACACAAAACAACACCTAACAGAGCAGGAGATATACACAGTGAGGGAACACAAGACAACACCTAACACAACAGGAGATACAACAATGAGGGAACACAAAACAGCACCTAACACAACAGGAGATACAACAGTGAGGGAACACAAAACAACACCTAACAGAACAGGAGATACAACAGTGAGGGAACACAAAACAACACCTAACACAACAGGAGATACACACAGTGAGGGAACACAAAACAACACCTAACACAACAGGAGATACACACAGTGAGGGAACACAAAACAACACCTAACACAACAGGAGATACAACAATGAGGGAACACAAAACAGCACCTAACAGAACAGGAGATACAACAGTGAGGGAACACAAAACAACACCTAACAGAACAGGAGATACAACAGTGAGGGAACACAAAACAACACCCAACACAACAGGAGATACACACAGTGAGGGAACACAAAACAACACCTAACAAAACAGGAGATACACACAGTGAGGGAACACAAAACAACACCTAACAGAGTAGGAGGTATACACAGTGAGGGGACACAAAACAACACCTAACAGAACAGGAGATACAACAGTGAGGGAACACAAAACAACACCTAACAGAACAGGAGATATACACAGTGAGGGGACACAAAACAACACCCAACAGAACAGGAGATATACACAGTGAGGGGACACAAAACAACACCCAACAGAACAGGAGATATACACAGTGAGGGGACACAAAACAACACCTAACACAACAGGAGATATACACAGTGATGGAACACAAAACAACACCTAACAGAACAGGAGATACAACAGTGAGGGAACACAAAACAACACCTAACAGAACAGGAGATACAACAGTGAGGGAACACAAAACAACAAATAACAGAGCAGGAGATATACACAGTGAGGGAACACAAGACAACACCTAACACAACAGGAGATACAACAATGAGGGAACACAAAACAGCACCTAACACAACAGGAGATACAACAGTGAGGGAACACAAAACAACACCTAACAGAACAGGAGATACAACAGTGAGGGAACACAAAACAACACCTAACACAACAGGAGATACACACAGTGAGGGAACACAAAACAACACCTAACACAACAGGAGATACAACAGTGAGGGAACACAAAACAACACCTAACACAACAGGAGATACAACAATGAGGGAACACAAAACAGCACCTAACAGAACAGGAGATACAACAGTGAGGGAACACAAAACAACACCTAACAGAACAGGAGATACAACAGTGAGGGAACACAAAACAACACCCAACACAACAGGAGATACACACAGTGAGGAAACACAAAACAAAACCGAACAGAACAGGAGATATACACAGTGAGGGAACACAAAACAACACCCAACAGAACAGGTGATACAACAGTGAGGGGACACAAAACAACACATAACAGAGTAGGAGATACAACAGTGAGGGAACACAAAACAACACCTAACAGAACAGGAGATACAACAGTGAGGGAACACAAAACAACACCTAACACAACAGGAGATACACACAGTGAGGGAACACAAAACAACACCTAACACAACAGGAGATACAACAGTGAGGGAACACAAAACAACACCTAACAGAACAGGAGATACAACAGTGAGGGGACACAAAACAACACCTAACAGAGTAGGAGATACAACAGTGAGGGAACACAAAACAACACCTAACAGAACAGGAGATACAACAGTGAGGGAACACAAAACAACACCCAACAGAACAGGAGATATACACAGTGTGGGAACACAAAACAACACCCAACAGAACAGGAGATACAACTGTGAGGGAACACAAAACAACACCTAACAGAGCAGGAGATATACACAGTGAGGGAACACAAGACAACACCTAACAGAACAGGAGATACAACAGTGAGGGAACACAAAACAGCACCTAACAGAACAGGAGATACAACAGTGAGGGAACACAAAACAATACCCAACAGAACAGGAGATATACACAGTGAGGGGACACAAAACAACACCCAACAGAACAGGAGATACAACAATGAGGGAACACACAACAACACCTAACAGAACCGGAGATATACACAGTGAGGGAACACAAAACAACACCCAACAGAACAGGAGATATACACAGTGAGGGGACACAAAACAACACCCAACAGAACAGGAGATATACACAGTGAGGGAACACAAAACAACACCCAACAGAACAGGGGATATACACAGTGAGGGAACACAAAACAACACCCAACAGAACAGGAGATACAACAGTGAGGGGACACAAAACAACACCTAACAGAGTAGGAGATACAACAGTGAGGGAACACAAAACAACACCTAAAAGAACAGGAGATACAACAGTGAGGGAACACAAAACAACACCCAACAGAACAGGAGATATACACAGTGAGGGAACACAAAACAACACCCAACAGAACAGGAGATACAACAGTGAGGGAACACAAAACAACACCTAACAGAGCAGGAGATACAACAGTGAGGGAACAAAAAACAACACCTAACACAACAGGAGATACAACAGTGAGGGAACACAAAACAACACCCAACAGAACAGGAGATACAACAGTGAGGGAACACAAAACAACACCTAACAGAACAGGAGATATACACAGTGAGGGAACACAAAACAACACCTAACAGAACAGGAGATATACACAGTGAGGGAACACAAAACAACACCTAACAGAGCAGGAGATACAACAGTGAGGGAACACAAAACAACACCTAACAGAGCAGGAGATACAACAGTGAGGGAACACAAAACAACACCCAACAGAACAGGAGATATACACAGCGAGGAGATACAAAACAACACCTAACAGAACAGGAGATACACTCAGTGAGGGAACACAAAACAACACCTAACAGAGCAGGAGATACAACAGTGAGGGAACACAAAACAAAACCGAACAGAACAGGAGATATACACAGTGAGGGAACACAAAACAACACCCAACAGAACAGGTGATACAACAGTGAGGGGACACAAAACAACACCTAACAGAGTAGGAGATACAACAGTGAGGGAACACAAAACAACACCTAACAGAACAGGAGATACAACAGTGAGGGAACACAAAACAACACCCAACAGAACAGGAGATATACACAGTGTGGGAACACAAAACAACACCCAACAGAACAGGAGATACAACAGTGAGGGAACACAAAACAACACCTAACAGAGCAGGAGATACAACAGTGAGGGAACAAAAAACAACACCTAACACAACAGGAGATACAACAGTGAGGGAACACAAAACAACACCCAACAGAACAGGAGATACAACAGTGAGGGAACACAAAACAACACCTAACAGAGCAAGAGATATACACAGTGAGGGAACACAAAACAACACATAACAGAGCAAGAGATATACACAGTGAGGGAACACAAAACAACACATAACAGAGCAGGAGATATACACAGTGAGGGAACACAAAACAACACATAACAGAGCAAGAGATACACACAGTGAGGGAAACATAATTTACATGACTGAAATGGTAAAGACACAAACCAAGCAATATAGCTTCTAGGACAGACTCAAGAGATTTGTTTTTCAATAACCCTTTAGGTTGTCGAGTACTCTATATTTACTAAACACATTATGCTGAAAACACTTGAAAAATTCAGGACATGAATTTATCCGAGTGCGAGGTTCTACTTGACAGCATATTTGGTTAACATACCATTTATTGGCAGATTAATACATCTGACGGATACTCTCTTAATTATAATCGCTCATACAAGAAAAGTAGCCGGGTGATGATGCTCAAGTTATCGGGTAATTTACCGAGGCCCTTTATTGACACCTCTGAAATGTATATTAGACCGGTTCTCTGTGTATTTAGGGACAAAAAATGATATCCTGTCTATGACATGCTCGTGTATAATGTCATTCTGAACAGGCTGAAATTATTATGATTGTCTGCATATTGGTATCTAAGTACTCTGAAACCTCAATAATAAGACCGCATTTGGTTAGGAAATAGTTTGTGTATAAACTCTCAGTTGTCAGGTGGCGTTTATTATTTATTGTCGAGCAAATATATGGATGAAAAATTGAAAACTGATCCATGAAAATACAGTCTAATTCATGGGATGGTCTTTATTTAGAGGTGGTCTTTAAGCAGGATTTTACTATATCTAAATGGTCAATTATTTACCTATTGGTAGACTGATAGTTTTTGCAATAAAATAGCAGCTCATTCTTACATGCAATGAAATGGAAATATTAAGTGTCATTGATAGTGTCGCTAAAGTGTCATTGATAGTGTCGCTAAAGTGTCAGTGATAGTGTCGCTAAAGTGTCAGTGATAGTGTCGCTAAAGTGTCAGTGATAGTGTCGCTAAAGTGTCAGTGATAGTGTCGCTAAAGTGTCAGCGATAGTGTCGCTAAAGTGTCAGTGATAGTGTCGCTAAAGTGTCATTGATAACTAAATGCAATAAACTTGGGATAGCCAGGGGCAAATAAATTCTAATATTTCATATCCTTTTTTAAAGATAGAAACCCCATGGAGATACAACAAATAATGATGTTACAGCCAATTTATATATAAACTGAGTGCCTGACTACCCAGAAGGCTTACTGAGGTTGCTAAGTTTATGGTGTCGGCCCGATGCTTTTTCGCCCTCTTTATTCTATAGTAAAACTACAAGTTTTGCACTGGAATTGTGAACTCCACAATAGGATCTCAGCTATTTGCAATATCTAGTTTTCAAATACAACACTATTTCAGTAAATCCACACAAATAAAACACCATGGTAACTTTTCTGCTATCATTCAATGTATACAGTCTCTGTCCAAATTTTCAATACACAACTGTCAACATGGCCGAAACGGTGCACTTTTTAAATCCTTCCATGCAAAAATGTTGTCCTGCAAAACAAAGAAAAAGCACTGTTTCAGCGATCAGAACTGACACAAAAGTTACACAGTAATAAATACAGCTGACATTGAATCGGTACAGCCACAGACAGCTGTAAATCTGGGACTTCAGCATTTCTATGAACTACTTCCTAGGCTTACTCACAAGGCCGACACCTTATACCTTTATCAATACAAACGATCATAGCCCAGGATTATAAAGAATACTTAACACTCATTCACAAACTTTACTCTTGTTAAGTGTGATAGTGGAAATTTGAGTATGGAAAATGCATGATAATGTCAAATGAATGCTGAATATTCTGTTGGGACCATTTTCTTTTTGATGTTGGGGTAATTATGAGATATAGGAGTAATTATTGAGTTTGAGTGCCCCACTCCACACTCAGATTTGATAGTTACTCCCTCAGCTCACACTCAAATCTCTAAGAAAATTTGTCACAAAGAATATTCAGAACTCACAGACTTTAAACAATATCATACAATATTCACACCCAAAATGAGGCTTTGTCTGAGTTAATTCTGAGATTTAAGTGCAAGTATCCGTTATAATTCTGGGCACAATAGAGGACAGTCAGCAAGTCATGATGAGGGGGAAGTTCACTTGTCTGGAGATTATTCGGATAAACTAATTAATGGTGGATGAAGACTGCTGAAGTATTTTTTGATAGACAGGATTGAGACTGACCAGTATTGATTGAATCAGTATGCTCATTTACTGACCGTTCATACATTTAGCCAGATATTAACTTCATAGGATTTTAGGATGTTTTCAGTCAGAACCTACCGTATTGTTTTTTTTTTATTCTCAATGAAGATTATACTCATATACTGCTTGTGAATTTTAAACGCAGTATTTTGTGAATTTGGAATGCAGTGTTACATATAGAGGATATTTGTTGATTTCAATGGAAGATCGAATTTTTCTTTCACGAGTGGTCAAAAGAAATATATATTTTCATAGCACATCGATAAATGATCAAAGCGCGACGCCATTTTGGGATTGAAAGTGACAACACGTAAAAAAGATGGAATTAACTTGTTAACGAACAACTTTGAATTTTGGAAAACAGTCTGTAGTAATTGACGAGTTTTGCACCGGAATATCAGTCACTGTAACTGTCAGAGATGAAACAGCTCTTACATGGTCTGTCAAGAGGGGTTTCTTCGCGTTGCTACGCTTCATCAGATTGCCTCAGGTTTTGTACATTCGAATTGTTGACCATTTGGGAGAGTCCCATTGATATAGATTCCGTGCGGTTAAAGTTGAAAGTGACGTTTCCATGAAAATAGCTGTTCCATGTTAACTATATTGTTAAATGTTGCACTTACAGACGAAAAATCAAGTATCCTGGCTTCTATAGTTTTCGACGGTACAGGCACTTAAATCAAAATACCCGCATGGCAAGATATCGCTATGTAAATATATATATATAAAGAACATTCATTTGTTCGAAATTATGTGAAATACAAGCGGAAAACAACCGCATCTTACTTCGAAATGTCAACAAATATACCGGATGATGACGTCATGGTTTTCTAGTACATGTACAAAAGAGAGGTCATCTCATTTCAATACAAAGGGAGGCAATTCAATTTAGTTTCTACACTGATTTCCCTGTTGGGGTTACCAGTGGGGTAAAACATAGTCCCAAAAATCGGAACAGTGAAAATACCAATTACCAAATACAATACATTGATTTATGGTCGATTTCCTCTTGAATACTACCAGTATAGCGGAAGCAAGTGCAATAAAAGTTGGCCCCCTGATGTGCTCATCGGCCTTGAGACCGTATAGAAAAATCTTGTGCTCTTCACTCTACATCAGACAGTCGCTTTCAATTTCCTTATCATGTTGAAAGCGTCTGTAATACGCTGATTTTTGAGCATCAAATGTAACAGAGACAGAGATCTATTGTGGTGTTGTTTTAGTGTGAAACAGTGAAAATAAAATTTCTTAAAATAATTTTAAACAATTCAATAATTTATGGAAGGGAATGTAAAACTTGGGCCTAAAGTTTTGCAAAATAAAATAATTTAGTTTAGCCTTCTTTCATATTTTCACATTTTCCTTTTTAGAATTGCATTTCAAAATGCTTAAATCTTAAATTACATTTTCTTCATCGTATAAAGAATTTGTATTCAAACTAAATACACAATAGTTTTCTTTGTATTTTGAATACGTTCGTATTACCGCGGCTTTAAACCACCATTTCACCAAGGATTGTTTTGGTCCCGATAGTACCCGATCCTTTTTTTGGTCGATCGGCCGCATTTTTGCGAAAATAGTCGGGAACCTGCGAGCACTGTCGAGCACTACCCTATACCTTCGGGGGAAGACCTGGCGCGATCGCCTCAGTCCTCCGAGGGTCGGGTACCGAAAAAGTGATCGGCTACTGTTTTTAAACATGTTGAAAAACAGTAGCCGATCAAAAACCGTCGGCCCGTGGTCGTCTTGGTCGTCCGAGGGTCCCCTGAAGGTCCACTTGTCTCGCCCGCCCTCTGGAGCTTTGCCGTGTACTTGCGCGTACTTTCGCATACTTGCGCCCCGGAAACGTGTCGATCGCGCGAGGAACGTCCGTGATTAAATAATTCAAAAGATTGAGTAATAAGACAACATCATAATTGTGGTCCTTTCATACAAGCAAGTTTTGCAGTGTGATATCACGGACCTATATACTTGGAGGTTTGAATACTATATAGAGGCGTTCCGAACATTAACTGTCATGTTTCTGAAAGAGATATTTGAATTTGAAACATAACTACTTAGATGTTATTGAGATAGCTAATACAAATACTTTAACGTTAATAAAAACGA
This sequence comes from Mactromeris polynyma, assembly GCA_032209605.1. Lineage (NCBI taxonomy): Eukaryota > Metazoa > Mollusca > Bivalvia > Venerida > Mactridae > Mactromeris > Mactromeris polynyma. The sequence continues at coordinate 13,818,216 of JASFXZ010000010.1, read as the reverse complement.
CAAATTATTCATGTACTGGAGATTACATTTTTCCTTTTGTTATGTTACACCACTTGAAACATGAACATGCATGTATGTATATATTTGCTTGCATTAAGCTACAACGATTGGTATAGAATGTAGTAAATGTATGTTATTGTAAATCACCGACCTACAGTCGAACCTACAGGTCAAATGTATGTCTGCTTAATCGGAACCTGGCTATAAAATCGTCCACATTGTAATGTTGCAAAACAGAAGTAACAAATTTCTTAAATCTGACTTTCTTATCGAGCACCAATCTGTCTGCAATCACAAAACTGCAGTAAATGAAATTAGATTTTGATGCGACTGTGTCAACTAAATCGTTATGGTCTTCTGACACTAAGTTCGTATACAATCAAAATCATATGGGTCATTTTTATTCGACTAAACCGTCTGTTTGTTTGCAAATCTTAATCATAACTGGTTTAAGTTTTTCAACCAAACTACAACAAAACTGAAACCTCAAACCTTAACTAGGTCTTGCAAAACAAATTCGCCCTGTATTTCAGGGAGCATACATAAACCTGTTAGTAGTTTAAGTATATACTTTAGGCGGTAACCAGTTAATACAGTTTATAAGTGTGCTAATGTTCAATTTGGACATTAAAAATAGTCAACTTCTGCCAAATCAGCCCGAAAGTTTTAATATTTACACTATTTCACAGAGTTTATGACGAAATGGCCCCTTATTCACTTGTGACAAGGATTTGTACTGAAGGCTGACTGGGAGTAGGTACAGGAGGGGCTGTCCCCTGGAAATTTGTTAAAATGTTGGTACTTGTATCATTTGGACGTTCTGTATTTTTTACAAGATAATACTAGTGCAATTCTCGAGAATGAGTCTTAAAAGTTTGACAGCTTTATGTATTACGTAAAAATCTAGGATAGCGCTAGCCAATCCATTAGACTCCATTCAAACCAATACAGTTCGCTAAGATTTATTCCCATACAATTTAATTGTTTATCAGATCTGACTACCAACTCTTTCAACCTAGCGCCAGCCAAGACAAAGTTGATTAACAAACTGTTTAACATGTGCTATATGCGTATTTATTTATCTACCGCTATGTCTTAATATGTGTGTGTATGAATGACACTCAAATAAATGCTGAATATGTTTTAATGCTAAATGTAAAATTAAGAAGGTAAATAGACGCACAATTAAACATATCACGTTGTTGTCTTTGTTAGACATGTGTACATGTTAGCAATTACTATTGAGGCATTTCACACATAACACATTATTTATGCACATACACATACACAGAAAAGTCAAAGTCATACTAAAAAATTATTTTCGGAAAACTCGCACACTTCAATATTTTACACTGTTAGAAAGCTGGGTGCATTATCTTTCATTTGGTACCAACTTTATGCACATAAATTGATTAATACGAATTCTTATACCCACCGCCGAGTTTTTCGATTTTTTATTTTATTTTTGGAAGCCTTTGATCTGGTATCGATTTGATGCACATATGTAAAAATGAGAATTGAAATACCTACAGCCGTGTTTTTCGAACCAAAACAGTTTGAAATTTATTTCACGGAAAAATGCTCATTTGTGAATTGGTCGATCTGTATTTTTAACAAGACGCATGTAATACTAGTCATTTCTCATGATTGAGTCCTCAAATTTCAGACCTAGAAATGCACCAGAAGCCACCATTTCATAACTATATTGTAAAAATTTCCGGGGGAGATCTAACTGGGGTTGGTACGGGAATTCATGTCCCCGGGACATTTTTTAAAAAGTTGGTACTTGATAATTTGGTCGATTTTGTATTTTTAACAAAATAATACTAGTGCAATTCTCATGAATGAGTCCTCAATTTTAGACCCCGAAATGCACCAGAAGCCACCATTTCATACCTATATTGTTCAAATCTTCCGGGGGAGTTCCCCCGGACCCCCCTTCAGGGAGGGATATCATTGGTCCTCATGATTGGCCCCCCCAGTCTAGAATTTCTGGATCCGGGCCTGCCGCCGTGTCATTCATTCTATATTAGTTGTGTAGTACGGCGCCGCCGCCTTTCACCCTTTTGCCCACCAGTTAACTGCGCATGCGCGGAATCGGTTTGTTTTGTTTACAAACACGTTATCCCCTATTAGAGGCTAAAAACTCCCATTTTCATGTTGTATGTCGTTGATGATGATGCATTGTTAGGTTTCCTTATTCTTGTCATTTCGGTCCGTGGCGTAGCTGCCGTTACGCACAATACGCACAATTCGTAATCGGAATCAAAACATATAAGAGGCTAAAAATTAAATAAAAACTTAGGGGTAATTGGGGTGAAGCGTTTGCAGGCCGTAAATTTTGAATTCGTGAGACGCTAACAGCTCAAAAAGTACAATAGATGGAGCCTCGATAACCTTATATTTGAACGAATGCTTTTTATTTCCTGCAGTATAAAACGTGATTTATACAAGCCTCAATTCTGATATACAAATAGGTTTCTATCCTATGAATCCGTCAACCTCTCCTTTGAACCCACTAGTGTGCGTTCATTTCAAAAAGGCCTAGCTACGCCCCTGGTAGTCTAGCCTATTGGGTCTGTATTTCCCCCACACAGATATGCATCATTACTTGCATTGGCTATTCAATACTTCAACCAAACGTGTGTTTATCTTGATAATACATAATTATGTATGGGTTTAAAAGCAGGATATCCTGAATTGTGCAGCACGTTTCAGAAATTGGAAATAAGCTGTGGTGACTGTTTTTTGAAAATGAAACTAACCTGTAAAGGATTGACCCGAATTGGTTTGGTGTTCCTCGTAGTAATTGTTGCCGGGATATATTACTGCTGGAAGGTGACAGAAAACCCAATCTCTCGTGCTAAGTTTACTGCAATATGGGCAGATAAATATATGGCGGTTGTGCCCATGTATACGAATTTGTCGATTTCGCACCGTAAATCAATCGCTGATACTTACACTATTCTAGATGAGCAGTTTGACTTGCGACTCATCGCTATTGTTTACAATCGAGCTAATTCACTCAAAAGGTTATTGAAGTCTATAAATGAAGCAGATTATGGAACTGACTTAGTGAAACTTGAAGTATGGATTGATAGATCGGTTGATGGTAATTATGATTCGTCGACATTTAACGCAGCAAAATCATTCAAATTCGACCATGGACAGTATAGTGTTACTATTCACCCGAAGCATGTTGGAATTTACGGACAGTGGCTAACTACATGGAAACCCAAAATAAACAATTCCGAGATTGCTGTTATATTAGAAGATGATCTAACCGTGTCTCCACATTTTTACAAATATCTTAAACTTGTTCATAAAAAGTATGATGGTATCGCAGAAATCAATGGTTATGCTCTTCAGGGCTCGTCGATAAAACACTATGTACATGACACGTCGCTACTTCAAGGACCTAAAGACAGTCATGTATTTCTATACCCTGTGTAAGGAACTTGGGGGTTCTCCCCGAATACCAAAAACTGGGTGAAATTTTTGGACTGGTTTTCAAAAGCACATAGTGACAAAAACTTTGTGCCCAAAATTCCTGATAACATTGTTTCATCGTGGTATCAGCAGCTCTTAGCAGCTGGCAAGGCGGATGGAATCTGGTCAATATGGCACGTATACTTTGCCTGGGAACATAATGAATATACATTGTATAGTAATTTTAAAGGTAACGTATTTATTTATTATAGAGTTGCCCCTATGTTTCTTTCGATCGATATTTGATACACACTTACAAATATAGAAATTATGGCGGGAATATACAGGAGAATGGGTGAAGTCTAAAAGTGTGACAAAATAGCATGACTTCGCTTTATAGTTGGCAGCTTGTTAAGCAGCGCTCTAGTGGATAGTGCATTTCAAATGTCGGCAATAAAATATATTAATCCTGTGAATTTCAAAATATGGATTAATTATTAGTATTCATAAAAGCACAAGTTGATCAATTTTAAAATGTAGGGCATATAAACATACAGAAATTTAGTCTATTAAGTAATTCAAAATTATAATCGATATAAATTATCATATATCGATATTTGTCTCTCGATATATCAATTTCGTTGATATGCAAATTTTTTAATCAATGACAGCCCTTTTAAAACAAAAATTCTGAAGTTTCTTAATTGCTTTTCTTTATTGCTACTCTTGTGTACTTATATAAGAAGTACTGTATAAAGCACTCTGTTGCTTCTGTGAAATTTCAAATATTTTTCAGGATCAACTTGATTTGGATCAGTTGATCCTTTGTGAGGTTTGATAAAAAAATAATTTACCATACACAAGAGTGTCCCTAATTCTTGAAGTGGCAGGAAAATCAGGAAAAGTAGTCGGGAATCTTGGGTTACTCCCCTTCAGTATGATCATTCCCACAAGAAAAGTAGCCGGGTGATGATGCTTAAGTTACTGGGTAATTTTACCGGCTCAAGGTAAACAAAGCAAGTCTTTGTTATGAGATATTATTCAGTTCATTCCCGACTTGTTCACTGAAGTTAAGTATCAAATAGGTAATTGGAAGTAGTAAAATTGGGATACCAGTCTGAAAGTTGTACATACCACCTTTTAAAGAATTTAATGTTATTGGTCTTTAGTTCATAAATATATTATTAACTCATTTGTCACAAGAATGCAGTTCATGACATTAATTCAGCCTTTACTTATAATATGCTAATGTAGATTTTAGGAGTGTATGAGCTTGATTAATTAGGTACAATTAATGTAATGTGTCATGTTGGATAATTGGATGTTGATAAAATGTCAATTGCTATGCCACATTTTTAAGGAGTCTTTCGAGTTACTGTTAGATTAATGATGCATTGCCTGTTAATGTTTAAACTATTGATGTAATGTTTTCTTACTGTTTATTCCTCTTATTATTGGATACTTGAATATCAAGTTCAGAAACACCAGTTGTCTGCTTTTTATCTTATGATACTTAACACCAAAAAACGCAACTATTTCACTTGAACTTCATTTTGTTCCAAGTTTTAAATGCGTTTTATTGTTACAAATGGGTAAATCATACATCAAAATGAAATCAAACTATGGCCGTGGTATTCATATTTCATAACTGATTAAGTTTAGGAAATTATGTTTGATAACTAAAATATAATTATTTCTTTATAATGTCACCGTGCTGACATGCTCAATTTTTAGTTGCGTTTTTAATTGCGTGGAGAATATTAGCAGACGGGTCAGTTTTGCTGTGGACACAGCTCAGTCTGCTCAGTCTGCTCAGTCTGCACAGTTTGAACATTGTCACCAGGGGACATTGCTTTGTTGCCTATATGTATATCGGGACAACTGTTTACGACATCTCCTCCTAAACTGTTTTTATTGAACCTATACCAATTTATTGGCACTTAGTCTTATTCAGTCAGAATGGCAGTGTACTCAGGTGAGCGATATAGCACCATCATGGCCCTCTTGTTTTATGTCTCGGCCTAGGTACGTTTCTAAAAATAGTGGAGGAGAGGCGCATCTAATGGAATTGGAGCGATAAATAGGTCAAATACGGTAGTAGATTTGAAGTGAATTTTTTATGCATTCTTGCTGTACAGAGGAAATCTGTGGAGACAATTAGTCCACTAATTGGGACTTAGTTCAATAATTGGGACAAAAACAGTATTACAAGAACGTTTTGAATAAAGAATTTGCAAAGAAGTTTTGAAACTACATTTGTACTATACATTGTATAAACTTCTATTTGTTCACAGAATTATATTTTGCATTTTATTTCACTGAGTTACAGGTCTAAATATGTTAGTGTTAACCCACCGGAACCATTTCTACAAGAGCTACAGGATATATCTTGATTTTAATTGCATTAAGCTAGAGCATTTATTTTTCAGACAAGCCAAACTATCAAAAAAGTTGATATCTCTTTGTCATTATGCAAATGAATATTCTCACAATATAAAAATGTTTGGATAGCTCTTTAGACCCAGTATTATAGTATGTATCAATGTTTGAATGAAATGGAATTGATTGTTTGCTTTTATTTCAGGGCATCAAGGTCTGTCTGTTAATTGGAAGGAGCCAGGGCTTCACTACACAGCTTCTGACAGTAAACCATCTAACGATATGTTAACAGAATGGAAAACTGAGTATGAAAATCTGCCAGAACACCCCACCCATCTCAATATAGCCGGACATAAGATACCAGTTGGATCTAATCTTTCTTAATACATGTACTGTGGATCATACTTCAGTTTTAAGCTCACCTAGGCACAAAATGCTCATGGTGAGCTTTTGTGATTGCCCTGTGTCCCTCAAAAATTATTTTGTTAACACTTTAAATGTCACAGATTTGGTCCATTTTAATGAAACATTGTATGAATGTTTTCCATGATAAAAAAACTTGGACATGTGCAAAATTTAGGTCACTGGGTCAGACACTACAAAAACATATTAAGTAATAACACTGTAAAGTAGGTCAATTTCTTCCTTATCCTCAAGAAATGTGGTCAGACTGCTGGTGTTATCATATCAAGTCAAGTTTGAAACTGGGTTTTATTCAGTTAATAATATTATGTCATCGGGTCAAATCATACAAAAATATAGTAAAACTCTAGAGGCAATAATTTTGACCTGATTTACAATAAAAAAATTCAGAATATTTGTCTTTATGATCGATAGGGGCGTAGCCAGAGCTGGATGTATGTGTATGCAATCAATCTAGAGGGGTTTGGCATAGTTCCCCGGAAGATTCCTTTTTAATCTGGATGAATTTTCACTAGCAATAATGTCAAATTTGAAGAGTCTTATGGTCTTAAGAATTGTATCACAAAGTGCGTACAAACGTAGACCGTTTTGCATTTTTGAAAGTTTTTTATCTAATTGTTGATAACCATATGTATGCAGCTGTATACTTTGCCTACAGGCAGCTACACGCCTGAATGACATACATATGTATTGGCCAACTTACAAATCGTCTTAGGTACTTAGGTGAGTGAGTTGCTGCCTTTATGGTCCTCTTGTTTCTAATTTCTCATCTCATACATTTATATGTTTTTTCTCTCACATATTTGATGGATTGTTTCATTTTATATGCCATATCTGAAGTTGTAGCCCAGATCTCTCCTAATTGGTGTAAGAGTGATTTTAGCCTGTGTATTTTTATAATCTTCTTGGCTATATCTTGTTGTCTGCTCATCTTTAATACGCATAATTGATTGAACACAATGCAGTGTCAAATCAGAGACGATGGATCTTCCACAAGTTCAGATTTATCTGTTCAAAAATATCTTTTTTTCTGTTATTTTGTCGTACTTAGAAGTTAGATCTGTTCTGAAACACTGTGTACAGTTTTATTGATTTATTCATTGTTAGATCAGATTGGGATCTGCTGCTGCTAATTGTTCTAGTCTGTTTCATATTTACGTTTTATTAATCGGTTCACTTGAGAATTTACCCAACCGATTGGTAATTAACAGTAAGGTTCACGGAATGGTAAAAAAGCTGCATTCAGTAATTTGAATAAGTTTGCCTGAGGATATTTTCATTAATGCGACGTATCCTAATGCTTGCATGCATGTTTTGTTTCAATTTGAATGAGTTATAAGGAAAATTTAACAAAATGATGTGCAACCTAGAAAATTCAATTCATAGATCAAAAGCATAAGTTTAATTGAATTTTAAGATACCACCATATTTGTATTTCTTGCATACATGAATGATGCTCAGTGCAATTTGTATTTCAATGTACATGTAACTGTTTAATTTATATTGGCGTTGCAAGCAAATCCTAATTGGAGTAAATTACATGAATACAAAACTATGAATGTAAATTATCGTATATAATTTTGTTTATTCATATCAGAAATTGAGAATATTCCGATTCTTGAGAATTAGCACTACTATTGACAGCTCGCATTTGATACAAATAGTATGAAAGCATTGACTTATGATAACTAACTTAAGATTTTGACGTACAATTCATTGCGATATAAATGTAAATACAGCTTACATTTTGCACAAAATAATTACACTGAGCAGAAAATGTTTTATATATTTTCATTTTTTATTTTTTTTTTAAATTTTGATAGTTTCACTGAATACGGTACATATTTCTATTTCAAGTAAATCTTTCAGTGAATGTTGAAATAAATTACAAACATGGGTATGGGTATGTCTCAACGTTACCGTCGATAAAACCAATGTTTTTCATAGAGGAAAATAAGTAAATAATATTTTTCGGTAAAATTTTGACTTGTGATTTTTGTCCCCCGATGGCCCCTTTCCTGCGCTCACGGCCATATTGTCTGCATTGCTGTGTCAACCATCAAAAGATACCAGCATCAGTTAGGGTAACTTCATTTGATTCATTTTTGCATGTCTTTGATGAGAAATTTCAGGGCTCTATATTTGGACTGGAATGTATAATATTGAAATCCATAATTTATTTAGAGCCATTGCAATGTACCAACAGTGTCTTAATTGTTTAAAAGTTGTCAATATTATTCATATAAATCATGTTTTCTATTTGCTGTGGAAACAAACACAGTGCACTCTATTACAAGTACAAGAACATTTAGATTTTGCTAGATTAAGTTGCCACTGAGTTGAACGTATCAAATAAACCAACCGCCCCCCCAAGTAGCTTGCAGTTCATCTAATCGTCTTAGATCTCTGATTATTATTTAAAAAACTGTTTGTTTGACTCATGTACTTATCATCTTGATCCTTCCTTCCTTTTTATATTGTGATTAATAATTTTGAAATAATTGAGTACGTTGTTCCTTGTATATTTTATTATGATAAAGCATGCATTTCACTTAATAATACAAATTATGCCGACCTTGTCAACATCTGTCGTCAAATTGACAAAATTACATAATACCTAAGTATCGATATCTAGTATGCAGTGGAGAGAACTTCAATAGGCTTTATGCTTTTACGTAAAACCTGCACAAATGTTGGCATATTCATGTCATATCACATGTATTGTTTTCATTGTGTGGTTACGAACCCAATCAACTTTGCTAACAAATGTTTAGAATTAATTTGAATACTGCTGTCACAGACCGTAGCTTAAGCTTTGTTACGTTTCTGTCTGTTAGACGCGTAGGTATTTAATTATCAAAGGTATTATTATATTTTGAAGCAACTATAGTAAAGATCATGATTGTAAACAAAACTATCCGATTCCGCGCATGCGCAGTTAACTGGTGGGCAAAAGGGTAAAAGGCGACGTACTATACAACCAATATAGAATGAAAAACACGGCGGTAGCCATTAATTTCTTTAATATTTGGCATACAATAATAAATTTGGTATCAATTGAAAGGTTATGCTACACATATTGAAAATCAGAGATTTTTTTGGTTTTCAAATTACACTCTGTAAATAGGCATTTTTCCATGAAATAAATTTCAAACTGTTTTGTTTCGAAAAACACGACGGTAGGTATTTCAATTCTCATTTTTACATATTTGCATCAAATCGATACCAGATAAAAGGTTATGCTCTCAACTTTCCAAAAATAAAAAAAATATTGAAAATCGGTGAATTTTCTGTGACTTTGAAAAGGAGCACATTTTCAATTCGTTTAGGTTCGAAAAACACGGCGGTGGGTATTTGAATTCGTATTTATCAATTTATGTGTATATAAAGTTGGTACCAAATGAAAGATAATGCTCCCAGCTTTCTAACAATGTAAAATATTGAAATGTGCGAGTTTTCCGAAAATAATTTTTTTAATATGACTTTGACTTTTCTGTACGTGTATGTGCATAAATAATTTGTTATGTGTGAAATGCATCAATAGCAATTGTTAACATGTACACATATCTAACAAAGAAAACAGAGTGATATGTTTAATTGTGCTTTTATTTACCTTATATTAATTTTACATTTAGCATTAAAACATATTCAGCATTTATTTGAGTGTCATTCATACACACACATATTAAGACATAGCGGTAGATAAATAAATACACATATATCACATGTTAAACAGTTTGTCAATCAACTTTGTCTTGGCTGGCGCTAGGTTTAACGAGTTGGTAGTCAGATTTGATAAACAAATAAATTGTATGGGAATAAAACCCCAGGTGCAAAACTTCACATGCTGGATAACATTCCTGTAAAGTTTTATGAATCAGGCTCATATTCTTTTGGAGAGATGAGTGACACAAGATTTTGTGACGGACGGACGGACGGACGGACGGACGGACGGACGGACGGACGGACGGACGGACGGACGGACGGACGGACGGACGGACGGACGGACGGACGGACGGACGGACGGACGGACGGACGGACGGACGGACGGACGGACGGACGGACGGACGGACGGACGGACGGACGGACGGACGGACGGACGGACGGACGGACGGACGGACGGACGGACGGACGGACGGACGGACGGACGGATCTATATGCCCCCCCCCCCCACTTTCAGAGTAGGGGCATAAACATTAATTTTCAAGATTGCATTATTTATAAAAAGTGATTTCCTTATGACTCATCAAAGTCGAAAGAAAGAATGCATACAGGCATTATATTGTGTTGCGTGTATGCAATATATTCTAGCCAACTTATTCAAAATACTGAAAAGAATCCCATGTCAGTTTTTGTTTGAATGGAAATTCTATATACGACAGTTAATATGAATTCGAAGCTTGTAACATGTAAAACTGCAATTACATCCTCAAGTAGATTGAAATAAAATTTATTTAATGTGAAATATAAGTCGACTTGAGTTAACCATATCTCACTAAATAAGTTAAATCATGATTTATATATTGACAACAAATGGATAAAATGAACTAAATAGAACATTATTCTATATTTAAAAAGAAATTTTCATGTTGTGACATAAAACTGTAAAATTATTGAATATATGGAAAAATATTTACATTTTTTTAAATCAGAAAGAAGCCTTTTCCAGACCGCTGTTATTTTCCTAATGCCTTCACTATATTAACACGATATTTTGAAGTTTTAATAATACAAACCGATATTTAGACATGCATTTTTTTCTTCATCGAAAACATTTCAAGTTTTCATTGTGCCATTTAAAAAAAAAATCTCTACCACGTTACATTTTAAAGTTTAATTCTTGTCATTTATTAAAAACACTTTAAAGCGGCAATGCATATTCATGTAAAATACTAGGCAAACTAACTTCTCAGAGAAAGACGAGAAAACTTTGATGGACAGCTGCTTAAAGGTACTGGGACAACGTAACAGAACACTTAACAGTATTAAATACGATATGCCGGCAGATATGCCTGCCTTATATTTCTTAAAACATCATGGGTGATCAGGTTTGCCATTGCAGGTCTGATGACTAAGATGCGAATGTTTACCCAACAGGGGCTGGTCATAAGAGGTTCGAACTGAAATATGAAAGTACTGTAGTGGTGTGGCGCTTGATGAGGTGCTCGAAGCCACGCCCCCTCTACACCAGCAGGGCGCTCTACCAACTGTACTAACCAGTTGGCTGTATCACTCCACACAGCTGCTCTCCTCGCACTTACGTCACTATACTGCAAGTGGATGTGCACACAGTGTGGGGCTCGACCCCATCCAACTCTCGCAAGGTTTCGTCACACAGAACTAGTATATTGAGTGGTATTCCAGCTCAGAAGAATAAAACCTTGCTTAAATAATTTATTATTGTCTTGAGTTTTAACTAGAAGATTTAATTTATTGAGGATTTAATACTTTATTTTGCAGTCAAATGTCATTGAGTATGTCATTCAGCTGGTGATGTTAATGATGCAGATTATTGTTAAAGAAAATGTGAAGTGCTGCTTAAAGTCACAACCGCAGTAATTCTAATGATTTAGAAACGTTCATATAATAAATAGGAACAATCAAACAAACCATTAAATTGCCAAATGATAATAATTTACCTGTCTTTAGTTAATATATATTCATCCAGTTCATGTCTTAACTGTTTAAAATTAGGCTTAGCAGTAATCAAATAACAATGTTCAATTTAAAAGGTTGTATGACATAGTTGATACGGTACTTTAAATGTAAACCATACATTTTAATTCACACATACACACTTCTTATTCCATCTTCAAATTACTTTTTGGTTGCCAGTAGTTTTACTTTGTGACTGATAATAACTTTGTTTGACTACTGTACCAGCTAGTATGTATGGAATCATCTTATGTTAGTTTGTACTTAAAGTGCTTAAAGAATAGCAACCTTGAGACATAATCTGGTCACTTCATATCCGACTTGGGGGTCAGCCACCCCCTCCCCCCTTGCTCCCATGGGACTTGACCTGGGAAGGGATAGTATGGGACGCCATGACCAGTAGATATGTTCTCATAACATTTTGTCCCAGAGACCGATCCATAGCGTAAAAACTTCTTAAATAAAACATGAGGAGGTCCTGCTACAAACATCCTGAGATAACCGTGAAGATAAACAAATATTTATTGTATTGTTAATGGTGGATACATTACACAGATGAAAATCAAACAAATATGTTAATGTTAATGTAAATCATTATACAAATTTGCGAAAGGTTGGTAATGTGTAAAAGTATATATGAACTTATGTTTTACTCGGTATAACTATTAGCGTGCACCACAGTATAGGCCCTATATTGCGTATTTAAATTACCTAAAATTAGTTTGTAATTTAAATTAGTAATGGAAATACAAAAAAATGGGCGTATTTGTAATCATTTTATGCAAATTTATTTTATGCACGATAATGGCAACACTGAAATTGCGTCATCTTTACTGTTCACGTATTTGGAATGAAACACGCTAGACAATTCCAATTTTGTTTATTGCCAAAACAAGTGTATATAGTATTAAATATACAGCATATTTAACATGTCAACGCATTATCAGAAGAATCTGACTTTGTGGACTAACACGTAACAAATGCGAAAGTGCCCGATTGATTGATTAAATTTATGAACAAACAACATTCGAATATCCGGGTCCATTGAGCTTTTTATTTACTAGCGAAAGCGCGAGACGTACACAACATTCATATCAAGAAATAACATCGTGACATCTCAAGTCTCTTATCGTATATAAAAAAATGGTGTCTACCACAAGCCATTACTTTTATCAATCACGATTCGATTTAAACACCCTTTAGACTATTTTTTTCAAAACGCGAAAAAGCGAAAAACTGCGAATAGATTATAATTATACTTTAAAAACAGAATAGTCTAGACATGTTACTTGACTGTGAAGAGGCAGGGTAAACTTGAAATATCTTGAAAAAAGATGGTCGGCGCAATTTGAAGGTTAAGATTGTTTGTGCAACATAAAAATGCAGAGATGTTAGGAGTGCTGGTTACTCCAGTGGATTTCGGTAAGGTAACGTACCCCTTATCAAAAGGTTAACCAATCCGCGTCAAAGTAACACACGTTGTGCGGTTGAAGAGAAATTGCCTTAATGTTAAGGTTAATGTAAGATTGATTGGTTTATACAACACTGATATGCAAATAGCAAAACCATGTTAGTACGGCTGCGCCGAAAAAGGCAAATGAATGTGTTTATCTGGTCGACATTCGATACGCACATTTTTCCCTATTAATGCACATTTATGGTATTTCGGTCGACCTGGTATGGGTATTTCCTCCGAACACCATAAAGGGACTTTTCGAAGTCGAAGGGGGAAACGGTATCAATTTGTATCCGTTTTAAATGATTATAAAAAGAATGCCTCGGACGAAAATGGTGCATAATTCAATATAATGTTTTTCGATAGAGGCTACAATAGAAGTATCATGAATGTATAATACATTCTGATAAATCAGTACAGCCCGGGGCAATTTCATTATGCTGGCTAAACACAGCGGGTGGCTTATTAAGTCGCAAATGATAATGATCATGAGACGTTAAAGTTATACGCTATACGTAGTTTATAAGAGTTCGAAAAGTTCTGATTTTTTCATTATTTCATTTTCACTGGTGTTTACGGTTTATGATAGGGCAGAAATGAGTAATATGTAATGTTTAAAAGTTAAGGAGAATATCTTAGATAACATATTTATCAGAGTGATACCTCTATAATTAGAAGGATCATCTGTATTTCCTTTTTTATGTATAGGGACAATATATCCTTTACACCAAGCATCTGGATAGACTCCAGTTTCATATATATTATTGAAGTTGTACGAGATAAGGAGCAATGAAACTATTTGCATCTATGAAAAAATCTGCTACATTTTTGGTTAAATCACAACTTTTGTTTCTATGAAGACTAGCAATTGTTTTGGTAATTTTGCTGAGGGTAAAAGGCGCATCTAATCTATCGATATTTATATTATTTATATCGAGTTTTTCATACTGTGAGGTATCAAAATCACTGTCATGAGGAGTATTTGAGACTTTTCTAAAATGATCAACAAAATCATTTAGGCTTATATTGTCTTGTGTGATTTAGATTTGCTTTTGTATTTTTTGATATATTTCCAAGATTTGCGCGAGTTAGATTTACTAAGTTTTCTAAGTGTCTGTTTTTCTTTGGAAAGTGGAAAGAGCTTTTAGCTTTATGTTTCTCCTCACAAAAAGTTTTCTATATGATAAAAATAGCAAACGGTTGACGTTTGTCCGGCGAATCTTTTCGGTATATTTGTTTATGTTTATAGAAATCAGCTTTCGCTTGTTTACATTCATTGTTAAACCATGCAGACTTTTTAAGTTTGACATGACTTGGCGTGACTTGGCGTGTTCATTTTATAATGTGTTCCATGTAATTCGAAAGATATATTAAAAATACGGTCAGACATACTATTGATGCACGTATCAACACCAGATTTACCTGTCATTAAGTCATTAATGTCGTGATCATTATCAAGTTAAACAATACAGTACAACTTCGAAACCTCGAACTGCCGTCGGACCTAGCAATTAGTTCGAGCCATCTACTGTTCGAGGCATATACGGTATACGCGTATGTGTCCTAACTGACAGTCGCCGGTGCAAGTGTACTAAGTATGTTGAAAACACGGCATACTGAATGCACGTCGATCAATAGTCGCAGCATTATTCATAATAATAATGATTAAAAAAGAAATGAAAGCAAAGCAAAGATGATTCCCTGTGGCACCTTATTCTCTCTCGTTTATTCTTATACGCATGAATTGTCTGTCACATAGTACAGTGGAAACTCACTAATCCGGAAACTTCCTGCAACCGGACAGTTTTCTCGGTTTAGTTCCTCCAATCCCCCACAGTCCGGACCCTCCCTACTCCGGAATCCAAACGAATGTTTCTGTCCGGATTGTTATTTTACAGGTAAAATAAAATAAATCTCCCAAAACCGGACGATAATTTTCCACAAAAATACGTCAGATCGTATAATGACTGAGAATTGAGTTTAGACGTTATCATTGTATGCACTAAGTTTTTATGGAAACAAGGTAAGATCGGGTACGAGATATACTTATTATGTAAACAATTGGAAAACATTGGATATGAGCGCAGAAAAGGGCTCATTAGGTACACAAATCACAATTCAAATTTTTTACCCTAGATTATTATTTTCCTCTACGAAAAATCTTTTGAAATGAAACTTTGGTGCAGTTTATGGCGTTTTGATAATACATCGTACTAAGTGCATAGCTTGTCAGGTTTTATGGACGGTATAAAGTTGCAAAACACCCATACTTAATTTCAGCTATGTTTAAAATCATTTGACATGTTGAATGATTCATTGAAATACTTGCTTGAGATTGATATATCCACCTTATGCAGTGAAATTATCAACATATCCATAAAATTCTAAAAAATAAAATATCTTATACATTTTCTGCACAGTGTAATTTTGCTGTAATTTCTACATCTATTTAAGAATGAACTGTATGTCAAAATCTTAAGTTAATTATATTCAATGCTTTCATACAGTTTTAATTAAACGAGAGGCGTCTATAGCGGTGCATGTTCTGAATTTCCTACATTTCTATAACGAATAAACACAATTATAATGATAATTTACATAATTTATGGACGAATTCAAATATCAATCATGTATTTTGCATATCGCATTGCAAATGTTCCTTTTATGAAAGGAGCATAAATATGATGGTCTCTTATAACTTATGATTTTGGGCTATAAATTGAATTTTCAAGTTTACATAAATTTCGTAGCTTTAATCACTGGTATGCAACCATGTCAATCGGTATCGAGACTTTTCAACCCCAAGACTTTTCAACCCCAAGACTTTTCAACCCCTGAGGTAAAATATCCAAGACTTTTCAACCCCACTGTCATTTTCAACCCCTAATAAGCCTAAGACTGTTCAACCCCTGTTAAAATCAAGACTTTTCGACCCCTAATAAACCAAGACTTTTCAACCCCTCGAATATGTTTTTAATTGGACAATTATCACCTTTGTTACCTGGAAAAATGTTGACAATCACGTTGTTAAAGTTTATTTTTTAAGTTTATTTACATTCCAAAATGAATACTAATAAAGATATATACACACAAAATACACACAGTCATTCTATCACATTTTATTTGGCCTAAAACTGCAGGTGGAATTTAATTGGTATTTAATTGATGATGTGATTTGTTATTCTAATTAAGTCTAATTACGCTGTCACTTACACTCAAACATTATTTATTTATATATACATACCTTTATTGCCTCCATTTTCTGGAGATATATGGTTTAACAATTATTTATGAATATATACATATATAAAGGAAGAATAGTGAATACTATATTACTATATACAGCATATAGAAAGGAAAAAAGGACGAATACATAGCCAATAGAATAGAATAAAACATCAAGTCTCTTGCACGTAACTAGTCTCACATTATGTTAATATTTGACCTCACGGAGTATGTTTAGTTCAAACGAAACGAAAATTTGACAATATACATGTAAGGAAATGGTAATACGTATTATTGGTAAAGCAGTCTCAGGAATTTGCCGAGAATGCAATTTTCGAATTGCGAATTGTGATTTACAATAACATACATTTACTACAGTCAATACCTTTCGTTGTAGTTTAATGCGCAAAATATATATACATGCATGTTTATGTTTCAAGTGGTGTAACATTACAAAAGGATAAATGCTAATCTCCAGTACATGAATAATTTAACGCGCATACAGCTAAATATTGTCGTTTTTATTAAAGTTAAGTCATTCGTATTAATTACCTGAATAACAAATAAGTAGTTATGTTTCAAATTCAAATATCTCTTTCATGAACATGATATGCCTTATACCCATTAGTGAAAAAAACATGCATCATATGACGTGCACGCAACGATCAAATATTTGCAATATCATTGTTTTATTTTCAAATAAAACCGACCATCTGTTCAGACGAGTTATCACATATCCGTGTATGTTTCTACGATACAATAACAGTTAATATCATATTGCACAGTGTGCATATACTACGCAAATGAGCGGAAAAACCTAAATGAAAATTATACGCTGCTTGTTTACAATTTACCAAAACGAATAATGATGAAAAATATTAACACTTTTGATGTATTAAATAAGAACCCTCATGAACACTGCAGCAAAAACAAAAATAAATATGGTAACTTTTACCGTTAACATGCAAGTTACCAGGGCCGTAAATTACATGGAGGCATGTAGGCAGTTGCCTCCTATTGCGGGCTGAAAAAAAAATCATTTTTTGTCTAAAAAGGGTCCAAAAATGTTTTCGCCTCGCTCCACTTAACTTTGATTTTCTCAGTATAACATAAGACCACTTTGTTGTATACACTTGCATCGACCTGTTTCGCTACTTTTACTTCTGTTTCAGGATCACCGATTTAAATGCAGCTTTTGCGACATATGGAATGACAGCGCAGAGAGGGCAGTAAGGCATTGTATACGTTATCATAAACATGAAAAAATGTCATTTCTGCAGTTTTTAATATGTGATGGCAAAGTGAAGTTTAAATCACGTTCTTTTACTGTGTTTGGTAGGGATATAGAATGTGATCCTAACAATGTGTTTCTCAATAAACAGACTGGTAAGCTAATTATTCCAATAGGTAAGGTGTGTTGCTCAGGTCTGGCTTGCATCTCTGTCGGTTCCACGACCACAATATTACTTAGTTCCAGCGTATTAACGAAAACAGATTCTCCATCATAGGGAACTCCCATGGTCGTCGTTTAGTATCTGTAACACCTTTGTTTAGAAACGATGACATAATATTTGATTTCGTTTAGTAATGGTGACATTTGTTGAGGCATCGATAACATCATTTAACACCAAACAAAGCTTTATTTTACATCGAAAATAGATCAAGTGCACATGATTTTATATAACATGAGTATAAAATTCATTAAAACTCTTGTTGTGCATTATTCCATTGCCGTTTAAAGTATATTTACTGAAAAAAAAGATATTTAATAATATTTCTTAAACCTCAGTTGTACAATTGTGCCAATAATTGTGTTTATCCGTATAATTTCCGAAAACATAACATTGAATACATAAGCTGGGATTACATACTGTCAAAAGTTGAATTACGCAGCCAAGAAAAATCACGATCGTCTCTGGAACTTAATTATTTAGACTAATTTAGATTATTTTAGACTTCCATACAGCGAAATGAACTGCATGTCCTCGTTAGTGGAGAGAAACGATGACATTTTTCGTTGCGAATCGATGACGTGTCGTCGTTTAGAACTGCATCACGCATTGACATGGTTGCATACCAGTGTTAATTAGTCTGCAAAGTCGAATAAAAGAATGCATTCAGACATTATATATTACATCGCGATAACACAAACAACCTCTAGCGAACTTATTCAAATTACTGAAAGAATGTCTTGCCTACTGACATTCAATGGAGGAATTTTCTCCAGTCCGGAATCTCCTCTAATTCGAACTTTATAGTTTGTCCGAGGGTTGTTCGGATTAGGGAGTTTCCACATGTACAACTGGCAAGTAATTATCACGAAGTGCGAATAACATGTGTCGCTAATCTTACCCATCAACAAATAATAGTATATTAAGCGGTCATTGAAAGGTGCGAATTATTGTATTGTTCGACCTATCTATGGTGAACAATGAATGAAATGATAGCTAGGGACCACAAATCCTGTTCGAGTGGTCGACCTATCTCTGTTCGAATTTTTTTTGTATATATGCTTTTATTTATCGTCGCCAACGGTTTCCCACATAGGCGACGCCTCCGGAAGAATGTTAGTCATATCAGATTGTTGGAGGATAGTGCATGATACAGGAGATGCACCAGTTCCAGAAGCACCCCTGGTTCTTTTACGTGCTCGATGTAAAGCATCATACACGGGACCTAGGTTTTTAAAGTCTCGTCCGAAAGACTGTTAGTACGGTCAGTGATGGAGCGGGGAATCAAACCTGCGATCCCTGGATTACAAGTCCAGCGCGTTACCACTGGACTGCGGATCCGCTACTCTGTTCGAGTGATCTACTGTTAGATAATATGAAATAAGAAGGGGTTTCGGCGGGACTTAAGAACCTTTTCGAGGTTTCGAAGTTTTACTGAATCATTATAAAAAAATATATTTATTGTAATCGAGTTATACTGTTAAATTTTACACCTTTACAGATTAAAAAGTCAATCTATAATTAACCACACCAATATTTTATTTCAAGGCTATTCTATATAAGCACATATTCGGGGCACCCACATTAAATCTAAAAAGTGCATTCTAAAGCACATATTTTGAACTCGAATATATCTCTGCACACACTGTCTACCTCTATTGGAAAGTATTTAAATTCAGAGATAATGTTATTTCAATGTAAAAAAGGGGACCTTAAAAACCTCAAAAAAGGACAGTGATGTAGAATTCACAGAAACATATACATTGTAGTATTTATACCATCATAAAGTAGAAGGTTTGATCTCTAACATTTGTTTGCACATGAAAGATACCTTTAACAGATTTTGATTTATCGCGGTTTTAAGATATTTTCCTTCTATAATTCTATAGGAAGTTGGTCGGACCGCAGTGGCACGAAAGTTGGGTATGAAGAATCAAGCATACTTATAGTAAAACAGGATTTTACAACAGTTTTATCACAGATTAAATTTTACATCACAGCTATTACCTATTTTAACTTTCTTGCCTCAGTAAGGTGTTTCTTTACGGCTATCTTAAAATTCTGTTTATGATTGATTTTTTTTATATAATCTGGTAGAGCATTCCAGTCAGTAATTGTCTGATAATAAAAAGTTTTTGACTACAGCTTGTAATTTTCGGAATTGAAGAATTGTATTTATTCATTATTAGCAGGATCATCACCATTTTTTGTTTCGTACGCGGCAAGTATGAGAATTCCCACAATAATGGTGTTTTCGCTCTTAAATTTTAAGTTGCAGCCGTTTACCGGTATTACAATTTAGATAGTGTGATTTAAATGACACTTCTGCAAGATTAAACATCTGTGTATTTGTTGCCTTACTTACACAATGCTATTCAAAGCTTGGCTATGTATTTGCAGTATGTTGACATTTAAAGCAACTACTAAGTGATGACAAATAGTTCAAATGTTACTACGATTGTTCGTGTTCCTAAAAACATAACTTATTACCAAGCATTTCATACGAGTCATATTTCCCGATATATGTACATGTATCTTTCAATTATAATAGCGGTCAAAAACAGGTCAAATACGTATACAGTACATTGTCGCTTGTACCCATTACAACATCCATATACCCCGATAGTGACCAACATTCTCAAAAACTGCAAACCATATACACGTACGGTAAAAAAGGGAGAATAAGTAGCTACAGGGAACACCACATACATAAGACAGTGCCTCCCCACGCAGACCTCCAGGAAAACAAAAATCTATGAAACATAAGGCACTTGAGGAGGTTAAATGGTACATACGTTAAGGAACAGAGGCACAAGGAATTATATAAGGCTTCAAGTTGAGGTTGAATATAGAGCAAAACAGTAAAAAGTGACTTGAAAATTGCGTTCTTAATTTTAAGGTGGTCTTATTATTGAGGTGGTCTTTAAGTGAGGTTGTATTGTACTTGATCATATACAAGATACAGTGACCCATCTATAGATACAGAATACAGCGACCTATATTCCTGGTACAGTATTTCATTCTCTGAGAAAGACGACCCATTACTGAGTGCAGTGGACCCATGTATAAATACAGATTCATCGGTCTTTGTATCCGGTACAGTGTCCCATACGCTGAGTGCAGTGGACCCATGTTTAAATACAGGCTCATCGGTCTTTGTATCCGGTACAGTGTCCCATACACTGAGTGCAGTGGGCCCATGTATAAATACAGATTCATCGGTCTTTCTATCCGGTACAGTGTCCCATACGCTGAGTGCAGTGAACCCATGTTTAAATACAGGCTCATCGGTCTTTGTATCCGGTACAGTGTCCCATACGCTGAGTGCAGTTGACCCATGTATAAATACAGATTCATCGGTCTTTGTATCCGGTACAGTGTCACATACGCTGAGTGCAGTGAACCCATGTTTAAATACAGGCTCACCGGTCTTTGTATCCGGTACAGTGTCCCATACGCTGAGTGCAGTGGACCCATGTATAAATACAGGTTCATCGGTCTTTGTATCCGGTACAGTGTCCCATACGCTGAGTGCAGTGAACCCATGTATAAATACAGACTCACCGGTCTATATATCCAGTACAGTGTCCCATACGCTGAGTGCAGTGGACCCATGTATAAATACAGGTTCATCGGTCTTTGTATCCGGTACAGTGTCCCATACGCTGAGTGCAGTGGACCCATGTATAAATACAGGTTCACCGGTCTTTGTATCCGGTACAGTGTCCCATACGCTGAGTGCAGTGAACCCATGTTTAAATACAGGCTCACCGGTCTTTGTATCCGGTACAGTGTCTATACGCTGAGTGCAGTGGACCCATGTATAAATACAGACTCACCGGTCTATATATCCAGTACAGTGTCCCATACGCTGAGTGCAGTGAACCCATGTATAAATACAGGTTCATCGGTCTTTGTATCGATACGCTGAGTGCAGTGGACCCATGTATAAATACAGACTCACCGGTCTATATATCCAGTACAGTGTCCCATACACTGAGTGCAGTAAACCCATGTATAAATACAGGCTCACTGGTCTATATATCCAGTACAGTGTCCCATACACTGAGTGCAGTGGACCCATGTATAAATACAGGCTCACTGGTCTATATATCCAGTACAGTGTCTATACGCTGAGTGCAGTGAACCCATGTATAAATACAGGCTCACTGGTCTATATATCCAGTACAGTGTCTATACGCTGAGTGCAGTGAACCCATGTATAAATACAGGCTCACTGGTCTATATATCCAGTACAGTGTCCCATACACTGAGTGCAGTGAACCCATGTATAAATACAGGCTCACTGGTCTATATATCCAGTACAGTGTCACATACACTGAGTGCAGTGGACCCATGTATAAATACAGGCTCACTGGTCTATATATCCAGTACAGTGTCCCATACACTGAGTGCAGTGGACCCATGTATAAATACAGGCTCACCGGTCTATATATCCAGTACAGTGTCCCATACGCTGAGTGCAGTGGACCCATGTATAAATACAGGCTCACCGGTCTATATATCCAGTACAGTGTCCCATACGCTGAGTGCAGTGGACCCATGTATAAATACAGGTTCATCGGTCTTTGTATCCGGTACAGTGTCCCATACGCTGAGTGCAGTGGACCCATGTATAAATACAGGCTCACCGGTCTTTGTATCCGGTACAGTGTCCCATACGCTGAGTGCAGTGGACCCATGTATAAATACAGGTTCACTGGTCTATATATCTATAAGTGCTATAATTCTGCATAAAAAGTAATGAAATTCAAAATATTCATGTGTGAAGAAACTTTTGGAGGGCAGTGTATTTGTGCTGCACTGTATTTTTGGCATACTCCCTATATATTGTATTCAAACTATTTTATACAGGAAAGTATACTAGAATCGAGCTCATATGTCGGCTAATAGACATTGGCTGGTATACCTCTAATCTTGCTAGAATCTACTAAATTTTGCACAACTTCTCTCAAATAGCCAAAGTTATAATAAAATTACGTAATTTTATCGAATTAATTGCGCATATACCAAATCTTGAAACTATCAAGAAAACTAGCACCAGTCTAGGCATGCATGGTTGATATTAACTGCCTACAAGGTGAACCACAAGGTCATTGGCACTGATATACGACGGTATAAGATTTCGCTATATGTGACAACAAATCATGACAGCATTAGATAATATGCACATGTTTCAAACAATTATAGAGGGAATAAGACAGATGTAAAAAAAAGAGCTTTTATCATGTTATGTCACAGTTGTCTCTCTTCAATGCTTGAATATTCATGCACGTAGCACATTGTGGCATTTTTAAGATAATTTCAGATGATACATACATGGACCGAGGGGTAAAGACAGCTCAACCGCTTGTTGTATTGCTGTCGAATTTACTTGTAACATGAGGTTAACACCGAGTATTGGTCCCTTCAATTTTCTTTGAGATAAATGTACTCAATTTTGGTACTTTTATTGGCGGAGCGGGGATCGAACACGCGACCCCTGGATTAATTGTCCGGCAGGTTACCACTCACGGCACCATGGATCCGCTACCTATAGATCTAGGTAGCTGGTCGAGGATAAAGTACGGGTTTGACAGTACAATACTTTGTGTTGACCTTCCTTTGATGTTATTCAGCCTAATGTAGTAACGGAAATGTTAAAACAGGGTGAAGTTAACTAACGTTACTGCTGTAGCTAGGGTTTTTGGTTTGACATGGATTTTGTTTGTTTATGGTGAGATTAAGTCCAATAGTTTACACCTAATAGTCATAATTTTACAACAGATTATGCATATTTTATGACACTGCTAACATTGCAAAAAAACAAGATTTAGGGAGCGTTGAATTACAAAAGTGCCTGTGACCGAGAAACCTGAAACGCCAAGATTTCTACATGAGTAGACAAACCCATATTTTTCGTGTTTTTCTTGTCAGCATATCACTATAATCACTCCACCTAGCGACCTGATCTACTTGATCCTACGATATCATACTTAGTACAATTCAAACTATTTCTTTCCTCATGCAGCCACGAACACGTGCTTGGGACAACGACAACAGAATGTTATAATAAGCATGAAACACTTTTGTACATGTTTTATATGAAGTTAATAAGAAGGAAATGGAAAACATTGTGATACAATCATTACACGCTGATGGAAGCATGGGCAATTTCTTTTAAAATCACATTTTCAGTCTTCCCCCCTGTTTGTCCTAATTCTCCTTAGTTTACCTTTATGGCCTGCCAGGTCATTCCTTGCGCCCCTCTTTCCTTGCGTATTTACCCTTGCGCCTCCCCAAATGCCACATGTTTAATGGAAAACTCGCATCTCTGTTTTTAATTTGATGGTGGATTTTAATAGTTGAAGCTCCTAGGTATATATAATCGGCTTGTATTCATGACGCATTTATCAGAGGACATTATGACATTTACTTTTCTGATAAATTTGAAGGTCTCGTATATTTTTTATCGAGCTATATACATTCTCGTGAAAAATGATATTGTTGTCAACATGATGGGGTTCTGAGGTCAGTTATGAGTTATATTACTGATAAGGGAGACAACCAATACAAGAAGTTTGCCAAACTCCACGCAGCGTTAACTATCTTCACTTGCAATACAGAAATAACTCCGATAACTATAAGGGGAGATCACTGCGTAGGAGGTTGGAAGTTTGCAGCAATATTATACGCACTGGTCTCCCTTTGTTGTATTGGAGATGCCGTATCGCCGCTTATATCAAGTATAAAAATTAAATAAATATTGTTGAAAATAATTCCTCTTTTGAATGTCATTTTAAAACAATGTAAGTTAATCAAAGTTAGAAGAAAATTATTATATTTACCATCAAACGGTAATATGAATCTTATTGAATCAAAATAATGTTATAAGCGACGTCTGATTCCAACAATGAAAATGGCTACTGTGCTGACTTTGTAAGGTAAAGTGCTCTTTTACTGCAGTCGTTGACCCGTTAACTGGTGAATTTATGCTTTGTTTGTCCGGTACTTGCATATCTGATTTCACAATTTAGATTAAATGAACTACTTCTGTAAGTGTAAGGTAAATCCTGTTACAGAAACTGTCAACTGTTTACTTTTCGTTTTTATTCAGTTTCCTGGTTCTGTCTTCTGACCTCAGTCGTCTGTTTGTATTTACGATTCATCCTGGTAATCCCGCCATCACTGTGTAAATATAGTGTTCCTGTGTCCAGCTGTGAAAATTCTCTTGATTTCTTTTTTTGCTGAGTGTATGTCATCGCTCCAAAGGTGGGCCAGGTTTCAGTTTGGCATTTGGTTTTTCCAAATATTATAACATCACTGACTGGCAGAAGAAACATTTTTGGAATGTGTAATTCGATCACATGGTCATCTGTATACCTGCCCCATATCCATGTTTCATTGTCTTACACAACGCTCAGTCAATGCCGTTATTATTCACCGATTTTCTTCAGGCCAAATCAATGTCAAACTCAAAGACATTTTTCAGTAAAATATGGAGATAATGTTTCAACAACACGTCTGTCATACAAGCATTGATGGACAGTAATTATTTATATACGGGAATACACATCAAATAATGTACTGATTATGATTACATTTATTTCATTTTTTCACAATTTCAGTACTTTTTTGAGTATTTTATACCCAAGTGTTTCTGGTTTAGCCAAGGGTATGACGTTCATTATGAACAAATAGCAAATAGAGTATTTAGATGTCTGATTTATCTGTAAACATCATATGGGCCTTAGATTTACAGTCATGGAGAAAACTTGTCAGACAACTTGTCAGACCAGTCAGGTCGTTTTTATCAGTCAGGTCCGACTGTCCGATGGGTATTCGCCATGACTGGATTTACTTTATCATTTAGGTTGCAGGAACTTTCCAGTTTATCAGGATTGTTGTGTCTTTTCCTCATATTTATTGATTTGTTGCTTGTAATGATGTGTTCATATGGTTAATTGTAAAATGAGGCTTTAATCACGCTGATCAATAAAAATAAATAATTGTCAAGTATAAATGTTTTGGAACATGCATAGCGATATAATTGTAACTGTGGTTACGGAAAATATGCTTATAGTTATCTATAGATATGGAAATGTGTCAGAAAAATATAACAAGATTTTTCGATGACTTTGATTTAGACACATAGAAAGGACTTTGATATAATATATGTCTAATTTTGTCTAGCACTAGTTGGTTGCCATTTAGCCAATTGTCTCAAAGTAGCAAGTTTTATAATAAAATTGCACAAGTTTATCAAATTAATTACTTCTTTATTGAATCTGGCTACAGTTTCTTGAACACTAACGCCAGCCTGGTTAATATTTTCAAGGAACTTTTGACAAGTGTGACAAGTCATTTCTGGAGGAAAGGTTTTGTAACATTGTGGTAGCTTGATAACTTAGTGAGATGTAAATTGCATGTATTAATAAAACTAAAGATATTGTGGTTATATGAATTTCATAAATGGAGAGTGAAACTTTAATAGCTTTTGTATCAGAGACCTATTCCACTTGAAGAGGTTTGTCAGTACTGTATGCTGGATGAAATGAAAGAAGCAATGAGAATGGGTCAGATTTGATTTACCTCAAATATTTAAAACTGAGTTAACGCTTTAAATTTGTTTGAAATTACTGCCAACATTGAGTGCTTGCAGCAAAAAATACTATGAAACAAATGGGATAAGTGAAATTGCAAAATGAATCTCAGGTTGAGAGGCGAAGGGACATTTGTTGCTGGAAATGA
This sequence comes from Mactromeris polynyma, assembly GCA_032209605.1. Classification (NCBI taxonomy): domain Eukaryota; kingdom Metazoa; phylum Mollusca; class Bivalvia; order Venerida; family Mactridae; genus Mactromeris; species Mactromeris polynyma. The sequence continues at coordinate 13,791,447 of JASFXZ010000010.1, read as the reverse complement.
AGGTAAATTTTGTATAAGCATGTACTCGTCCATTAAGGGATTTTTGTCACAATGAAGTAATGGCATAAATATGGCATGATTATGAATATGATAGTATTGATCAATGCTTATGTTTGTCTTTGTGAATTTTCGTTGACTGGTGTTAGTCTTATTGTTCTTTTGAAGTTTATTACTGAGTGAACCAGTCTGTTGTTTATTGTACATGTATACATATTTAGCTACAGGTTCATGCGTTACCATGGTAGATGCTGGTTTATGGATTATAGTACAGGTTTTATGGAGACACTTGTGTGAATACTCTTGTGGAGGAACAAGGGAGTCTGCTTTTAATTGATTGCAAGGTGTTGATTTAGCAAATATGACTGACAATTGGAATTGACTAATTGGAGAGGATACCAGTATGTTAGGGGAAATGTTCTTGTCCAAAAGTTCTGTTGTTTTTTATCTTGCTTTTCTGTCAGAAAGTTTATTTATTGTAATTTGTATGGTATGTGGTGATGTTATTTCATTTTTTATGACCTGTAGCATTGAATAAATACATTGCAGAGTTTTATTTGCCTATTTGGCCAAAATTTGGACCATTCCAATGATTTCCCAGATGCATGTTTTCTGCTTCTCTGATGCAATTTTCGGGAGAACTCACATTTATGAACAGATGTGCATCTGCGAGACATGCAAGCGTCTGATTAGCTCATTTAGGCCAATCAGCCCTTTCCATTATTCAATCACCTTTGTGGAAAATACATTCATCCAATATTGCCTTGCAAGCACCAGAATCCTTAGGGTCAAAGTATGGCTTTTTGAAAGTTCCAGGGGTCAACTCCAGGGTCAAATGAAACCTCTGCTGATGACTGTTTGACTAAAAGGTCAAAATGATTTTATGTCTATTTAACAGTATAAAACAGCAGAGTTGTTAGGTTAGGTAGAGCCAAATACAATCTCATTGAAATCAGCCCCAAACTTTAGTTTAGCTCCATTACTTTCCGCTGTTAAGATCTGACTACACTCCGTAAGAGGGCACGTTCATATAACCTCTCTAAAAATAGATTCGATTACCAGGTGCTCGTTTGTGGTCCAATGAAATTTCTCCTTACAAAACCGTGTTTGTCGTCTTTCTCAAAATGGCTTTATCGTTTATATCGTTTTTTAACGTCCTTCCTGCCGCTTCCGGTTATAAATATTTCCAAAACCGAAACACCACACAAACAACACCGATCAACCAAAGAATGTTGCCGTGTAGGAGTTGCGGTTGTGTCCAAGGGCGCAGCCATATTGAAATTGACGAAAATACGTAACCGGAACGTCTTGGTGATCTACACTCAAAATAGAATTTACGGAGTTCGTCGGAGATCGACGAATATTCATAACTATACCAAAGCATTTTGCAGCCGACAATTTAATTGGCTACTCAAAGGTCACAAGAACGTGACCTGTATTGTGCAGTCATCAGATCCAGTTAGCGTATAGTATAGGAGCGTGCAACTGGAACTGATTTTAATGAGATTGAGCCAAATATAGAATGTGACATTCTTAGTTTGTCATGATTGCTTGTAATGTTATTTCAAATATGCTTTGTCACTCCTTAGATTTCTAATTGCAATTTATAAATATACATCATGTATTTATAATCACAATAAAACAAGAACCTATATATAACTAAAGCGCATCAATTAATTAATTCCTCGCCGCTAATATTGCATGTCATTATCAAGAATTTAGATTACAGGGATGTAGTTGCTTCATTATTTGTTAAATTATGGTTTACTGTTCTAAAGTCTTTCATTTGCTAAATAAGGAAAAATAATGACTATACAGTGAAACCTCTGTTTTAAGACCACCATTGGTTGTAAAGAAAGTTAGTGTTAGTTGTTAGGTGGTCTGATAATCAAGTTAAAATACGACTATTTCCTACTAAATGCCCCTCCCCTACTTAATGCCCCCTCCCCTACTTAATGCCGCCTCCCCTACTAAATGCCCCTCCCCTACTTAATGCCCCCCCACTTAGTTTGGAAGCGTTTTTATGTAAGCGAGTGCAGAGAGCGAGACTTAAAATAAGTCACTTTTTGTGATCTGTTTACCTTTATGAAACACCCCCCTCTCAAAATGTAATGCCCCTGGGGCGTTTATTAGGGAATATTCGGTATGGAAGAAAAATTATAAACGGGTCCATGAAAATACATTTAATCAATTTTATTAATGAGGTGGTCTTAATTTCAAGTTGGTGTTTCAGTGAGATTTCTCTGTATTATATAACGTTCTGATAGGGCATCGATTGCATATTGTTTGATCTCAGATATCCAAGTCCAAAACCGTTCAGTGATGAAGTTAGCTCAAGGCAGCAATTTTTGTGCATATAACTTATTCTAGGCATGTCACTGTGAATGTATTTAAAGTCATTCACCCCAATGATACTGAGCTTACCTGTTACACAAGAAGAGAACCAGGCTTGATATTTATCTAGACTTTGAATTTGTTTTTATGGTGTACAAAAATTGGCATCATTCTTTTTGTAATGATTTTGATCATACCTGGCGGGGGTCTTAAATTGTAGATCCCTGTCATCGTGTTTAAATTACAAGTAAATCCTGTATGATTGATACTATTCCAGTTTTTTTTCTAAGATAAATTATAATTTTATCAGTTTGGTGCTCTCAAAAGTTTTTTTATCCATTTTTCATAATGTTACAACTGTGCATACATTAATTTTATGTTTTTGAAGGCAGTATTTCTCTATAAAGTTCATGAATTTGTACTTGTTTTTTATTTCTACAGTTGGACCTCGTTTATTCAACAACTCTCTATCTGAATACTTGGTATCATCTGCAATACATAACAGGTCCCGATGTATTCTTACGTACATTGAATTGAAATAGGCTATTTGAAACCATGTTTTATTCAAAATAAACATTCGGACGCTATGAATTCGGACGAACGAGGTCCGACTGTATTTTAAATTGAAAGATTCACCTAAATGTCATGATAAACCAGTGTATCTCACTAATACAGTAGGGTTTAAAGGGAGATAAATAAGACTAGTGTAGTAATGAATCCTCAAATGTCTTTAAATAAAATAAAAAAATTCTGTATTTTGATTGAAGCCAAGTGTAAGTTGAACCTGAAGATCTGTAATCTGTTATCATTTATGACACAAATGTTTCCATTAATATGTCCTTGTTATTTCTACTATTCTCCAGGTTAAGATTTTCGGAAGAATTAGGATTGTTGCATTTTCCTCTGATAGTCTTTGTGTGCTTTTTTATGATCCATCTTTTATATGCTGTGCAAAGGAGAAGTATATAGCTGCCGCTTCGTCTGTCCGTCTGTGCGTCCATCCCACATTCGTGTTGACTGGAATTTGATGGGAAGCTTCAGTACCAAGAGGAGATGGGCATGTTGTCAGCATGTTCTGGTTCGATGATTTTTCACATACTTCGTGGAGCAATCAATCGTATACCAATATTCTTGTTTATATTGTGATTGTTCTATCATAAACAATCAATGTGTCATTGACGTTGATATATTATATACTATATGATATAGTCCTCCGAGCTTACTTCACTTACAGCACCTACCCATCTATATAATAGCCAGTTTTAGTTGTCAGATAATATGTTGTGATAGTTTGTACTGGCACAAGGCATATATCAGACATACAATTTCTTATCTCACATCATTAAACTTGGTTACTATTCAAAGACACAACAGGATGTATTAGATTGACTGTTACTGATAAGCCATGTTGGCTGTTTAGGGTCTATTTGATTTCTTTGTAGTTAATGTTATGAAACAAGTGTAGAGTAATTCATTTCTCTCTGTGTGTCAGACGTTCATCCGGTTGTTTGTGTTCAGAGTTTTTGAATTTTTCTCCAAGTAAAAAGGGAAATTGTACGAGTTAATACTGTTAAAAATAAAATAAATTATTAAACCTTGGTTCATTTTTATGTGGGTTTAACTATATTCGCTTATTGAGCCAGTATATACTATAATATCACAAGTCTAATTTACTGGAGACCTGTGCCTGATTGCAGAAAATATCTCGAATAAAAGATCTCATTTGAGATCGGTCTCAGATTCAAATGTTCCCGAACTTGTATCATTTAGTTATAGAACGCATAGGAAATCAAAAGAGTTTGTGTGTTAATTACCATAAGACATTACTGGCATTACAATTAATGGCGATACATGTACTGTTTGTTGGATAATTTTCATTATGAAATTTATTGCTTGAGAGCAATCTCAATTTGGCATGGTGCCAAAAAGTTGTAGATCATTAAAAGGTGTTCTCAAAGATGAAATGATTCTTTGCTATTATTTCTGATTATACAGTGTGACCTCTCATGAGCAGCACCCTTAGAGAAATGCCCATTTCAGCTGTTGTTGGGGGATTGTTGCTTTAAAGAAGATAAGTTAATGGTAGTAAATTGTTATTACAGGAATTTGACAATGTTGTTGAAGAGAGGTTGTTGCCCAAGCAAGGTTGTACTGTTTATACATCTGTCAGTATGTTAGAATATTGATCATGGAGGAGACTAGATCTAGGCCCTTGTGGCCTGCTCAGTTGGTTTCACATTTGAACCCTCAATATTTGTACAAGCATCCTGTAATTATAGTAAACATTTCGTCAACTTGGGGCCTCACTCTACATTAGGGAATGGGGGTCGCAGCCTTTGATGGGGAATGGGGGCCAATATTCAGCCCCTAATAATGGAGGATCGAGGGTCTAATGTCATCTATTGTTTAGTGCAGGTTTGAATGTACCTGAACCCTTACAACTTATTACTTAACCAGTGAGACTGATTTTGACATTTTTCACCTGATTTTTTTAGTTTAAAGGCAATAATTTTGAAATGGCGACTTCATTTAGTACGATTTTTTTGAACAACATACTAGAAAGACGAAAATAAATTGTCTGACATTGAGACGGTTTCATCATTACCAGTCTTCTTCCTTCTTTTTATACCTATACATATTTTTTTCAGAACCACTATCTAGTTGGTTTTTAGTAGCTCGCCAGTCTGTTATTGCAAGACTGAACCATATGCTGATAAGCCTTTAGGCAGGGTATAAGAGTTTAGCAAGATATTTGTGGTGTTTATGTTTGCAGAGTGTGTATTATAGAGGAATGGTAGGAAGGGGGTGATGGGGAGATATCAGTGTCTGATAACAAACTCGGCTCTTAGTGGTAATTGCTATAAATTCAGCCTTTTTGTGGGCTTGAAAATTTGCTTGATTTTTAACTTATAAAATTGAGTGTAGGTAATACAGCTACAGTACAATACATATTTCCTCCTTTTATGTCGATATATATGTTATCAATAAATATGTTATCCTTTGATGTCATGTTTTAATCTGCAAATTACCCCCATTGTAATTGATTGTAAAACAAGAAATATCTTTTAAAAAAAGATTGTCGGCGCAATTTGAAGGTTAACCTTTGTTGTGCAAGATAAAAAAGCCGAGATGTTACAATTGCTGGTCACTCCAGATCCAAAATAGATTTCAGTAAATTCACCGAAATTCAGTGGATTTTGTAAGGTAACGTACCCTTTTGAAAGGTTAACCAATCCGCGTCAAGGTTACAAACGTTGTTGGGTTGAAAAAAATTGCCTTGGTGGTTAACGTAAGATTTGATTGGTGTACACAACACTGATATGCAAATAGCAAAACCATGTTAGTACAGCTGCGTGTGTGTTATATTTGTCTTCATTTTATAGTGCTATACTGATGTATGATTAGTCTCCTTGGTTCTATTTATCATTGTATGGCTTCTGGAGTGTACTCTTGATCCTTATCAATTTCACTGTGAACCCCTTATTCTGTGACCACAGGCTAGCTGTCAGGGTACATCAGATCAAAGGGTCTGTTGTGTAATCATAACTGTATTCCTACCCTGGGGTTACTGCTTAGCTGAGCATGATTCCTTAGACAAGGACAGGGTTCATTCTGCTGGGTGCCTGACTTGACTTGTTTGGTTTTTGTCAGCTTATAAGTTTTCCCTTTGGGTCTATTCCCTAAAAATACTGTCGTTTTCTTTTCGGTACTTTATGGTTCTTTACTGGGTTTAATGATACTGGGATTCAAGTAAGGCACGAAATATACGTGAATAAGCGCGGGGTTTTGATCATTCGAGGTTTACTACACAAAGCGAGAAGACGTGTTTAAATAATAGTTCGGCAAATTACTATGATAGTATATTGTATATCAATTTAAAGAGCATTACGAGGAGATGGTCAGACATATGATGTAAATACATATACATGTCGTACTTGATTTTAATTAGCAAAGTCTACCGCATTAGTACTCAGAAGTCAGGGGGCGGAGAGAGCCTATTCGCTGGTCAGTGCATGGAATCTCCCTACCTCCCCCCTCGCAAAAAAAAAGAGAAGGGTTGGGGCAGCCGGTGCGCAGTACATGATTTACCTGTCTCTCTGAGTACTAAGGAGACGTATTTTCCCTTAAATGGTATTATAATAATATGATGAATAACAACTTTGATATATTGAAATGTATAGTGCTTGCACCATTATGTTATACACCCTTTCAATTAATCGATTAAAGTCGCCTAAGAGTTGCGCCCCCTACCGGACGTGACGTAATGCGAGGATAAAAATATTTCCAAACGGCCAGTGCTGCTTTAATACTTACGTTGCACATCAACAAAAGTTTATGCGTTGCGCAAATTTATTAATGTTTTCGTAAAAATCGGACATTTATTTGTTAAAGTAAAGCTATACAGAAAGTATAAGGTTACAATATATTAAAGTTTTTGCATTAACAGCATTCAAAAAATCATAAGTAACGAATGAACGCTGCACACGGGGAGCGTAATTTTTTCACATACTCGCGGTTAGTTTCCTATAAATTCTCTGATTTTCATATGTGGTTAATATTAAAAGTTATTCCATAAACGGTGATCAAACAATCCCAGTTAAAGAAATTTTCAGAGCGTTAATGCTTCATAACCTTTTTCAAAACAAGTCGGAAATTTTCCGTTCATTTTTTGATATTTTCATCGAAGTCTAATTGGACTCAATACACTTTCATGTCAATAAAATATTTAAAAAATGCTGCTGTGAAGAACAATCAAGGCTTACATAATCATGTAAATGTGTAAAGATCAACTAAACAAATGATGTAGATCACGCCAGCATGTCATGTTTTGTGTACACAAGTCGTCTATTTTACCCATCACAAGCGTGTGCAAAATATAAATTAAGTAGGTCAAATCAATGTCTTTATTGTCTGTGTGAGACAAGGGTTTTGGCATCAATTTAATTCTGAACATGAATTAACATTCATAAATGTCGGAAGAGGCTGGCTAAATCTTTGAAGTATAACTATTTTTGGGTGACAGACAGTTGTAATCTCATTGTGTTTATTACACATTGAGATCACAGACTGATATGACCTAATAATTTCAATTATCAAAGGCACTAATTCTATCAAACAGGAAATAGCAATATGAATTAACACATATAATAAAGATCTCCTGGGGTTTTATGACTCTTGTGTTTTTACAGCCGACACCTAGGGCAATTTTCAATTACAGTAGTGACCAGTAGAACTGATCTGCCGAGGGCGTGGTTTATGAATTGCAAAACAATAGGCAACCACCAATCAAATTAATTAAAATACAAGAAAAGCAATTAATAACTGTCAATTATCAATTCATACGAGATCACAGAAATTGTTTAAACATTGAAACTAAATGGCCAGCCAGCCACGAAAGACGTCTAAAAATAATTTATGGATTATAGCGCTATGTCCCGTTTTCAGAAGAGATTCTTTTAAAAGTGACTATAAACAATCTATATTTAATGTGAGTAGGAATAACCAAACAGACAGTGAGTTTCATATTTTATTTTTACATAAATATATTGTTTTAGACTGCGTCTGCTGATAACATTGTATCGATGCGCCATACCTGGCGTAGCGCATCTGTGGTATTGAGGTCTTTGGCTATATCCATGTTCTTTCATATGACGGTCCATGACTGAAATGACGAACAATATGTATGGTTCTTCTTCAGACATGCGTACGATTTCACATTAACATCAAAATACGGTCTTCCAAGTCCATATTAACGACTGAGTTTGTGAAATAAAAATTCCCAGTATGTCGCAAAATTATGTGACAAACAAATATTAAGCATCCAACTAAAGCAATTTCGCAAAATCCATTAAGTATAAGTTTTTTTATATATCTCAAAATACATCCTAAAACAAATTACATCTGTAACATACCTTATCTTTCATTCCATCGCCGAAAAATTGGTTACGTCGCCATTTCGCGCTCTGAATATTACCGTTATAATAATTGTTTATCCTCTAATGACGTCATCGAAGGGCAGATAATTCTATTTACGGTATAATTGAAAGGGTGTATAATTGTAAATGTAACCTCATTAGAAAAGTAGTAAACCGCCACCTGTAAACATATGTTGTGTTGAGTTGTTTGATGGGTACAAAATAGAGTATAAGAAAGAAAACATTTATTTTCGGACGAACGAAGCGAGGGAGAAAATAAAGCATATTTAATTACTACTGGGATTTCTTTCCGGGGGGGGGGGGGGGGGGGGGAAGCTCATTTGCATTAGGAATGAAGCTGATAATTGGCCAAGTTGGACAGCTCAAACTAGCTCTGTCTGTGTTTTGTTACCATCCATTTCAGTGTTTAAACTTATTACATTCCTATAAAATGTTTTAAAAGTAAAACAAAAAATGTTGTTGATACTTATAGTAATCTACAATACTGTTCCATCTTTTCCTGTAATGTAAAATAACCCTGAATCGTGTATTTACCCAGATAGGTGAACTCATGATGTAGGTTATCTGTACATTGTCAATATTTTCGCCTACCTTCCCACTACAGGTGTTACAAAGGTACATCGTGTCTATAATTCATGAGATTTTGTTGACAGGAGCTTCACTCCCACCTGTCAGCTTTGAATGCTGCCTCTGAAAACATGTTGCATTCAGACCTTCATGGAATAAAAATTGTCACTGAAATGTTTCAAGTGTATTTCACTGAAATCCACTGAAATGTTGCTATAAAATTGTATTGAAATCCACTGAAATGTTTTTATTCTATTTGATTGAAATCCACTGAAATGTCTCAATGAAATTTCACTGAAATCCAAAGAAATGTCTCCATGAAATTTCACTGAAATCCACAGAAATGTTTCAATTAAATTTCAATGAAATCACTGAAATGTCTCCATGAAATTTCACTGAAATCCACAGAAATGTTTCAATTAAATTTCAATGAAATCACTGAAATGTCTCCATGAAATTTCACTGAAATCCACAGAAATGTTTCAATTAAATTTCAATGAAATCACTGAAATGTCTCCATGAAATTTCACTGAAATCCACTGAAATGTTTCAATTCAATTATAATGAAATCCACTGAAATGTCTCAATGAAATTTCACTGAAATCCACTGAAATGTCTCAATGAAATTTCACTGAAATGTTTCAATTCAATTATAATGAAATCCACTGAAATGTCTCAATGAAAGTTCACTGAAATCCACTGAAATGTCTCAATGAAATTTCACTGAAATCCACTGAAATGTTTCAATTCAATTATAATGAAATCCACTGAAATGTCTCAATGAAATTTCACTGAAATGAGGAAATACACCTGATGTCAAGTTGATAAAATGTCAACTCTATATTGTATAATATGTACATACTGGTTCTTACACATGTTGTATATATCAGTGTTGCAATATGAGAGATTTTCAATATTTTTATCAATGTTCTCTTATTTCTGTAAATTGAGGTTATGTTGGTGCTTTTTTGCAGTATCCCTGTAATGTAATACAGTAAGTTGACCTAACCAATATTCTTGACTTACCAATATGAGTACTAATCTAAGCAGAGTATTAGAAACGTGAATAGGCACTCTGTGCTCAGAACTAAAAACTCAAAAGTTTATTTGCCAAGTATGAGTGTGGATCTCAGATTTGAGAGTTTGTAATATATTAATGTGCTTACAGGGTACTTAGTATTCATTGGGTCTACTTTGTATGAGGTTTTAGCATATTATGTGAGTGAATTAAGGGTCAGATTTGAATATAACAGCTGTACATAGCACTAAAACTTGAACTCAAAAGTCAGATCTCAAAGAAAGTGGATCACAGTGTTGTGGTACACCAAGTCAGATCTGGAAGAAAGTGGATCACAGTGTTGTGTCACACGCAAAATCAGATCTCCATGAATGTGGATCACAGTGTTGTGACACTCAAAGACAAATCTCAATGAAAGTGGATCACAGTGTTGTGGTAAACAAAGTCAAATCTCAAAGAAAGTGGATCACAGTGTTGTGGTAAACAAAGTCAAATCTCAATGAAAGTGGATCACAGTGTTGTGGTAAACAAAGACAAATCTCAATGAAAGTGGATCACAGTGTTGTGGTAAACAAAGTCAGATCTCAAAGAAAGTGGATCACAGTGTTGTGGTAAACAAAGTCAGATCTCAATGAAAGTGGATCACAGTGTTGTGGTAAACAAAGTCAAATCTCAATGAAAGTGGATCACAGTGTTGTGGTAAACAAAGTCAGATCTCAATGAAAGTGGATCACAGTGTTGTGGTAGACAAAGTCAGATCTCAATGAAAGTGGATCACAGTGTTGTGGTAAACAAAGTCAGATCTCCATGAATGTGGATCACAGTGTTGTGACACTCAAAGACAAATCTCAAAGAAAGTGGATCACAGTGTTGTGGTAAACAAAGTCAGATCTCAATGAAAGTGGATCACAGTGTTGTGGTAAACAAAGTCAGATCTCAATGAAAGTGGATCACAGTGTTGTGGTAAACAAAGTCAGATCTCAATGAAAGTGGATCACAGTGTTGTGGTAAACAAAGTCAGATCTCAATGAAAGTGGATCACAGTGTTGTGGTAAACAAAGTCAGATCTCAAAGAAAGTGGATCACAGTGCTGTGGTAGACAAAGTCAGATCTCAATGAAAGTGGATCACAGTGTTGTGGTAAACAAAGTCAGATCTCAATGAAAGTGGATCACAGTGTTGTGGTAAACAAAGTCAGATCTCAATGAAAGTGGATCACAGTGTTGTGGTAGACAAAGTCAGATCTCCATGAATGTGGATCACAGTGTTGTGACACTCAAAGACAAATCTCAAAGAAAGTGGATCACAGTGTTGTGGTAAACAAAGTCAGATCTCAATGAAAGTGGATCACAATGTTGTGGTAGACAAAGTCAGATCTCAAAGAAAGTGGATCACAGTGTTGTGGTAGACAAAGTCAGATCTCAAAGAAAGTGGATCACAGTGTTGTGGTAAACAAAGTCAGATCTCAATGAAAGTGGATCACAATGTTGTGGTAGACAAAGTCAGATCTCAAAGAAAGTGGATCACAGTGTTGTGGTAGACAAAGTCAGATCTCAATGAAAGTGGATCACAGTGTTGTGGTAAACAAAGTCAAATCTCAAAGAAAGTGGATCACAGTGTTGTGACACGCAAAGTCAAATCTCAAAGAAAGTGGATCACAGCGTTGTGGTAGACAAAGTCAAATCTCAAAGAAAGTGGATCACAATGTTGTGGTAGACAAAGTTAGATCTCAAAGGAAGTGGATCACAGTGTTGTGGTAAACAAAGTCAAATCTCAAAGAAAGTGGATCACAATGTTGTGGTAGACAAAGTTAGATCTCGATGAAAGTGGATCACAGTGTTGTGGTAGACAAAGTTAGATCTCGATGAAAGTGGATCACAGTGTTGTGGTAGACAAAGTCAAATCTCAAAGAAAGTGGATCACAGTGTTGTGGTAGACAAAGTTAGATCTCGATGAAAGTGGATCACAGTGTTGTGGTAAACAAAGTCAAATCTCAAAGAAAGTGGATCACAGTGTTGTGGTAGACAAAGTTAGATCTCGATGAAAGTGGATCACAGTGTTGTGGTAGACAAAGTTAGATCTCAATGAAAGTGGATCACAGTGTTGTGGTAGACAAAGTCAGATCTCGATGAAAGTGGATCACAGTGTTGTGGTAGACAAAGTTAGATCTCGATGAAAGTGGATCACAGTGTTGTGGTAGACAAAGTTAGATCTCGATGAAAGTGGAACACAGTGTTGTGGTAGACAAAGTTAGATCTTGATGAAAGTGGATCACAGTGTTGTGGTAGACAAAGTCAGATCTCAATGAAAGTGGATCACAGTGTTGTGATAGACAAAGTTAGATCTCGATGAAAGTGGATCACAGTGTTGTGGTAGACAAAGTTAGATCTCGATGAAAGTGGATCACAGTGCTGTGGTAAACAAAGTCAGATCTCAAAGAAAGTGGATCACAGTGTTGTGGTAGACAAAGTCAGATCTCAATGAAAGTGGATCACAGTGTTGTGGTAGACAAAGTTAGATCTCAATGAAAGTTGATCACAGTGTTGTGGTAGACAAAGTCAGATCTCAAAGAAAGTGGATCACAGTGTTGTGGTAGACAAAGTTAGATCTCAAAGAAAGTGGATCACAGTGTTGTGGTAGACAAAGTCAGATCTCAAAGAAAGTGGATCACAGTGTTGTGGTTGACAAAGTCAGATCTCAAAGAAAGTGGATCACAGTGTTGTGGTAGACAAAGTCAGATCTCAAAGAAAGTGGATCACAGTGTTGTGGTAGACAAAGTCAGATCTCAAAGAAAGTGGATCACAGTGTTGTGGTAGACAAAGTCAGATCTCAAAGAAAGTGGATCACAGTGTTGTGGTAGACAAAGTCAGATCTCAATGAAAGTGGATCACAGTGTTGTGGTAGACAAAGTCAGATCTCAAAGAAAGTGGATCACAGTGTTGTGGTAGACAAAGTCAGATCTCAAAGGAAGTGGATCACAGTGTTGTGGTAGACAAAGTCAGATCTCAAAGAAAGTGGATCACAGTGTTGTGGTAGACAAAGTCAGATCTCAATGAAAGTGGATCACAGTGTTGTGGTAGACAAAGTCAGATCTCAAAGAAAGTGGATCACAGTGTTGTGGTAGACAAAGTCAGATCTCAAAGAAAGTGGATCACAGTGTTGTGGTAGACAAAGTTAGATCTCAAAGAAAGTGGATCACAGTGTTGTGGTACACAAAGTCAGATCTCAACGAAAGTGGATCACAGTGTTGTGGTACACAAAGTCAGATCTCAACGAAAGTGGATCACAGTGTTGTGGTACACAAAGTCAGATCTCAAAGAAAGTGGATCACAGTGTTGTGACACGCAAAGTCAGATCTCAAAGAAAGTGGATCACAGTGTTGTGGTACACAAAGTCAGATCTCAAAGAAAGTGGATCACAGTGCTTTAATCCACTTCAAACTCTCAAATATCCTCACTCAGCAGAGCAAATTTTGAGTCCTGAGCAATGTTTATAATCCTGAGTCACAGTGTTCTTGCTTTTTGTGGTGCACAATCTCCGGAATTGCATTCTGAAAAGGTTCGCATGTATGCTGTACTATAACCTCTACATCCGCCAATGTGAGGTCATGAGATTTTAGAGGTATTAATGGCAGATTCTCTGACCATTGTCTATAACAATAATTAAGGTCCATTGTCCTCTCTGCTCTGAAACATTGGTAATAAATCAAGCTGTATTGGGCATGATTCATTATTTGTTCTTAGACATAATACTCCTGTAATTGTTTGGGATTCCATATGTCTGATTACTAGCTTAACTCTCTGACTGTCACAATGAATCAATTAAAGGGTTAGGCCACATTCACAACAGTCTTTGTTTGCAATGTGTCCTGACTACTTTGTGACTTTGGGTTGGTTACAAGGTAATTTATGTAAAAAATCAATACTTATTGTAATCAAGTTATTGTTTAACTGTATTTATTTTGATTAATTTGATCAATACTAAAAGCTACATATTAGCTACTGATGTTGGGGTTCCATTAAATTTTGACCCCTGAAATTTCCAAAACGTCTCATATTGACCCTCAGGATTCTGGCTGAAGGGTAATTTTTTCTCTAAATTATAGGGATTTTGGCTATAAAATGTTAAATCCTGTCAAAAATACCAAAATGACCCTTGAGATTCAGCACCTAGCGAAACCCCTACGGAGGGCCTTAAAACTATTGTTGGAGTGCAAAACTTTTAGCAGGTAGGAAGGGTTTTCTCTCGAACTTTTCGAATTGGGGTCCCCGGACTTCCAGCTCAGTCGCTTTGGGACTCCCTGACAATTATTGAGGGTCCCACAGTAATGAAAAATCGCTGGACACATTTATAGACGTTTCCTGAGATGTCAAAATTGCAAGCGTCAGAATAAAATTGGCATATTGAATTGCCGAAAAGAACAGGAATAAGCACAAAGAATATATCTAAAATGCGCAATCATATTGCGGGTCCTCGGGAGGCACGCTCAATTGTTAATGTGAGTCCTACGACTTAAAGCAAGTGTCGGTGATGCAGAAAATCAGCGTCCGGAAAATCTCCCTGTTAGGTCGGAAGACAGTCAACAACACTTTTTTACTTTGGCCTTATAGTGAGATGAGTACTCTGAAAGAATTGGTTACAACTCCTTGAATAAAGTGCTAGTAACCAAAGAAAGTCGAGGCTGGTTTTTACTGTTATTTTATTGTAATGTTACCTGTTTTCATACAATAGGATTAGCTGTAGTTCATTAATTGAGGGCTGGATGCAGAATGAGTGTTACTCTGTTTCCATAATTATGTATCTTACAATAGTTTTGCTATTCATTTCATATGGTATGTTTGATGTAAACTTACCAGGTATTAATTACAATGAATCAAGTCTATTGATGTTCTGTTGATTGACAACTCTAAGCTGTGGTATAGCCTTGCTTAGTTATAGTCTGATAAGCCCCCCCCCCCAGAACGTGGAAGATTCATAGATTATATGGAAGCAACTTTGGACTATTAACCATCTCATGAAAATGTGGAGCTTTTAGAACATGCATACATGCAACATATATACATGCTGAAAAAGACTGGAAGATGTAATGCGGAATTTCTCGGCAAAAATTCTTACCAGGGTAACAATGAGGGGATCTTACATGAGTGATTTTTTTTATTAAATTTATGTAACGAGTCTTCTTAAAAGATTTAGATGACTTGTTTAATATATTCCATAAAAAATGACCACTCGTGTAGGATTCTATTGATGATATAACAGCAGGAATCGCTGATTTTCGTCAATACATTAGCCTTGACCTTCTATATGCAAGCAATGTAGGGTGTGTAATTCGATCTTTGGTAAACAAAAATTCTCCTACGAAAAGTCATTCTGACAATTGGATTTTTATTTTTCGAGCACAAGATACAAAGTCAATGATTATATCACAGTTCATAATCAAATTAACAAGACAGTATTTTTCAATGAAAATATAAAGTCATACTCTGTACAGAATAAATATCTTTCAATGTAAACATTATTTGAGTGTCGCGCTTGGTTTGTTGTGACGTCACGCTTGTGAATTGTTATTCATTGTGAATTTTCAAAAAATGATACAAGTATTTTATTACCACTCTACACCATAATGTTATAAACAAAGTTTAATTCTAAGTTTGTACATATACTGGTTTTTGTTGAGAGGTGGTTGCACCAAAGAGGTTAAATTTATAGTAAATGCTGAATTCAAGAAAATTGGACACTTGTTGAAGAGAGGTTGTTGCTCAAGAGAAGGTCACTCTGGAGAGGTCTTTACATGTATCCTTGTTACATAGTTTTGATTTCCCTGACTTTGCAAATAAGATTTCAGTATTAAATTTAGGTGGATTGGAAATGTCAACGCTATTTTGTTTCTTATGTTGAATGGCTGGCATTATTTTTGCGGTCATGTGACATTTATACCCAGACAGATGTATATTACAGTTCATGGTTGTGAATGTCTTACTTATAATGTATATAAGATTTGTCTAGTCTAGAGTAGATTTTAAAATTTCCCTAACTACAGATTGTTGTATATTTCTGTGTAAATCTATTGTATAGAATGTACCTCCATAAAGTCAGTTATATAATTTTCAACCTACACATACTGGAAACATCTAGATATATAACTGGGAGCCTTTAAATAATATAATATTATTTGCCAATCTGAAGCCAATGTTGCTGAAGGTTGCACTTCTAGTTAAAGAGGAATTTTCTGAATCTGATTGATGACTTTGGAGTGGCCCTTGTTAGCAGGTGACCTTTTATACGGCTGGTAACACAGGTTGGACTGCAATAGAAGTAGTCTGCCTTGTTAGGTTCCTACAGCTGGTGTTAAGTGCTTGTGTGGTGGATGTAAAAATTTGCCCCTTATTTCGTCCAAAGTGTATAAACCTTAATCAACTTTATATATCATTTTTGTATATGTTAAATTTACAGGAAAATGACGTTAGGTCGCTGTGGGGTAGTGGTTAGCATAAGGGACCGGCAATCCGTAGACCCGGGTTTGAATCCCAGTAGCACCATTGACTGATTTTTGTGTTTCTCAAAACAAGACTTTATTTCAGTACACTAAATTGTTATTTTCTAAGGCGTCAGGGTAATAAAAGTTGTATATTGGATTAATGGTAAAAGATGTAAATTTTCAATTTTGATTGACTTACGTTAATCAAGAGCATTATTAAAGTAAGAAGTTATTTAGCCCTTATCCAAGAATCCGTTCAAATATGGTGAAAATTTATATGAAATTATGATTACTTAAATCATGATAAATTGTTCCCCTGTAGTTTCCTTCCCTATGGGGGATTGTAAGAACTATTTATGAAGTAGCTTACTCTTAAAATGTTATTGATTATATGCATTCAGACGCGTTCAAGAATTTCCATTGTTTTTCAATATATCTTGTTTACAAAATACGCCATGTTTGGCGTAGTCGTTGTTTCTGCAAATTGCCGATGTGCTTCTCGACTTTCCGAATGCAATATAAATATTCATCCTAACACAAGTATTGATGACGTAAAACTCGACACAACTACAACTTATTATGTTTGAAATTTGCTGTCATGTGATTGAGTTGTGATTGATTTATGTGCAGGAATATGTGTATTCACGAACAATGGCAAACAGCAAATGTAAACAAACATTGGAGAAAATAGGTTAAATTAACGGGTTGACAAGATACAAAACAACTTTCGCATTGAAATTGAATTGAAATTTGCTGGAACATTCTTAGTATGTGAATAATTGAGTTTTATTCTGAATAATGCAGATATTTCGGAAAAGATGTATAAATTTATTACCCTAGTTGGGACTTTTTAAGTTGTAATGTATTGCATTGATTGTCATACCATTCATGGTCTCTAGGTAAGAGTGCATTAGGCCTTAACAATAGGTTTGTTTCTGGTTACTGCACTGATCATCATTTTTAATCCTTACGTAAAAAAATTTAATTGCTTCAAAAATGCATGTCCGAAAAATTTCATTCAAAAATATGGTCAGTATTGTAAAAAAAATGCAAATATTCCCCAAGCATAGTATGAATTGGGAAACACATATAGGAATGTTACTCTGATTAAGGCTATTAAGCTAAATGATTTTCAACTTCAATCTGACTAGGAAAGAAATTCTAAAAGAAAAAAAATTCTACTTACTAACAAATTTTTTTTAACTTGTCACCAGAAACAAACTTATATTATAACTAGGTCAGACTGTTCCCAAACCACGTCAAAGTGCAGCATTTTGCCATGGACGACACATGTCATCAACGTACTGGTAATTAGTGATGTGCTTAATTAAATTGTGTAAGTCCTAAAAATCTGGATTTACACTTCCTAAGTTTAGCCTGTATTGCGTTACTAATTACATTGTCTTAATAAATCAGCATAAACCATTATTTAGAGGTCACTGACCTTGGCTGCAAGTGCCAAAGGGAGACAAATCTAGTTTACCAAGGTGAATTATTTCTATGTAAGGAAACATCAGAACTTGTCAGCCAGATTATGTGCCATTCAAGTTTAAAGCTTTTAATTAAGGCATGTGGTTACAACTTAATTAAAAGTTCACAGATTGATGTTCTTAATTTAGAAGTATTTCAGTCTGTATAATGAATAAATGATAAAGACTTCATCTAAGCCGTCAACTTTGAAAAGTATTGAATCTGTCAGTTATGTCTGCAAGCAATGATTTTTTAGGCTACAAGTCATCAAATTGTCGTAACTTGTAGATTTTTTCGTTGGCTTTCGTGTCGAAACTCGAATTGGATTTTTTTTATTTTCGTCACTTTGATGTTGCACACCATAGATATTATTGATATTTCCATATATAACACAGGTGATATAATTCAATGAAATACAAGTTCATTAGAAATTGTGTTATTTCTATCTTTGCTGCCAATATTTCTGGGTGTGTTTCCCATGGTTTGGGTTCGGAATGCGAACTGAAATTTGTTATGTAGGTGTTAAAACCATGAATAGAGGAAAATAGCATTGCAGGAGAAAATAGGGGGAAAATAATTTATACTATCTGGGTTCTCACTAGACGCCTAATAAGGCTGTTCTTCTCCTATTTTTTCCCTGGGACTTCTGTTTCTGGCAAGACTTGGACTGAAGAATTTTACCTATAAACTGAGTGACTGACACCGAGTGACTGACACCGAGTGACTGAGACAGAGTGACTGGGACTGAGTGACTGAGACAGAGTGACTGACACAGAGTGACTGAGACAGAGTGACTGACACAGAGTGACTGCGACAGAGTGACTGAGACAGAATGACTGCGACAGAGTGACTGAGACAGAGTGACTGAGACAGAGTGACTGACACTGAGTGACTGAGATAGAGTGACTGAGATAGAGTGACTGAGACAGAGTGACTGACACAGAGTGACTGAGACAGAGTGACTGACACTGAGTGACTGAGACAGAGTGACTGAGACAGAGTGACTGAGATAGAGTGACTGACACTGAGTGACTGACACAGGGTGACTGAGACAGAGTAACTGACACCGAGTGACTGAGACAGAGTGACAGAGTGACTGACACCGAGTGACTGACACTGAGTGAGTGAGACAGAGTGACTGAGACAGAGTGACTGACACCGAGTGACTGACACCAAGTGACTGAGACAGAGTGACTGAAACCGAGTGACTGAAACCGAGTGACTGAAACCGAGTGACTGAGACAGAGTGACTGAGACCGAGTGACTGAGACCGAGTGACTGAGACAGAGTGACTGAGACCCAGTGACAGATGAGTAGTAAATTATGGACGCCTGAGTTTTGTTGCATGATAAAGTAATTTAATGTTACATGTGGGTGGCGTGACTAAAGTTCAGAACAATTAAAGCTTTGTTTAATTGTTGTTGCCTTTGGTATTATTGCATGTGTTTTGTTTGTCTCCCATCCCAAATCACTATTTTAAGTGAGTTAGTTTTCCTAGTCAAATATCCCTGATGACATCCATTGTCGTCGTAGGTAGTATGATATCATTGGACCTCTCTGTCTGTCACGTTATTGTCATTTAAGTTCTAATCAACTGCAGCCTACATTAGAGCGGTGTTTTCAAGAGGTTTATTTCGATGCGGGGAAGATGAATAAGACACATAATTGAGAAGAAAAATAGAACCAGTGCTTTATAAGGATGTGAGCGTCTTTTGTACGAAAACGTCAATAATTGCAATTCCATCATTAGTTCATTCAGCAGTGTTTGAGCGTGGCATATTTGTCTCGCGAGTCTGTGATGCTAGGAGTTTTAAAGAAAACGGTATAGGGATAATGAGATGTTGTCGTTCAATGAAATTTAGCATACAGATGATGGCAATTTACGTTGTACACTATTGATTATGAATATGCTTTTTGTAATCATAGTTGATAGGTGTTGTATTAATTAGTTTAGTGTGGAATTTAATGGTAAAATAAAATTGTACGCTCAATTAATAATACTGTCGACTCTATGTATGTATGATTAATGGAACGTGATATACTTGAGATATACAAGCCTTATATTGCTGCTATATTGAGGTAGGTCAATAAATTATATATTTTATTCTATACTAAAGAATCTTTCATAAATTTTGAATATTAATTATGTGGTTCATTGCTGTCTGTTTTATTTATATGAAATGACTGGATCTGCTTTATGCCGTGTTCAGTGATGTTGGTTCCATTAGACCCCATTATTTTTAATTATTATGTTAATTAAGTTGAATACAGGCTTGTTGTTATGTTTATATGATTTATGATATTATTTGGTTCCTTTCTTTAATTATAAACCACTGGCTGGGCATACAACTTTAAGTCAGAGTTTAATCTTTACTGTCTGTGAGATTTTAGATTCCAAAATATGACTGTAATATTTAATAGAATGCTGTGTTACATGAGAATGATGTATTAGACTCTATATTGTTACTTCTGCCTTCTGTTGTTTTGCCCCCACCCCCTGCAAAGAAAGTGGGGAGGGTGCAGGTTTATACTCTATATTGTTACTTCTGCCTTCTGTTGTTTTGCCCCCACCCCCTGCAAAGAAAGTGGGGAGGGTGCAGGGTATTATTGGTTTACCCAAGTCGGTTGGTTGGTTGGCAGATAATTGTAGTATTATAGCGATACGTTGAGTGTTGGACCTTTGGGGCAGTAACATGGTGGAATGTCACTGCCCATGGCTGAAAGATGATCCCTGGTATTTTATTTTTTTGAATAAAGTTCAAGGTCACTCTGACATTAAGTTCAAATTTTTTGTCTGCATTATAACTTAAGTATGACTGCAACCGCATGGCTGTTACTTGGTATATAGGTCAGTAGATGGATTATAGATGATCCCAATATATTTTGATGTCAATAGGTCAAAAGTCAAGGTCATACTGACGTAAATGGGATTATAACCAGAGGTCAGCGTATGACCTCTAATGTAACAGGGGTCTGTAGGCCTTAGGTCAAGTTCACAGATACAGTGAGACTGAATTATAATGTTTCCAGTTGTTATTGCATAATGCTTGAGACTACAGCTTTCAAACTTAATGGGATTATTTATTATGGTCAGTAGATGACCCCTATTGTATTGTTGGGTAATAGTCAAAAGTCAAGGTCACAGTGACCCAAACTTCATATATGAGTGCCGGTTAGCCAGTTATGCCACCAAGGGGCATATGTGTTTCACAAACTATGCTTGCTAAACTTGGTGTAAAACAGAAAGAATATATTTAATCCAATCTTTACCAAACTTGTTCAGAATGATTGTATTCACATGTATATTACCTTCTGATGTATCAGTCTTATTTTCAGGTACACATGTAGGCAATAAAGGTCCATGATGGCTTTCTTGTCTTAAATTGTAACCATTTTTCAGGCTGCTGTGGCCATTCAAGCCCTGACACTTCTAGCAGCCCCTTTTCAGTTTTTGGGGAAGTATGACAGGCTTTTTGGATAGGGGAAATTTGCATCATGAATAACCAAATTTCGGTATTTGTAATGCTTAAATTTTAATTGATTTTAAAAAGAAGGGGAATTTTCTTTCTAAGTAGGGGAAAATATATACTTTTTTCTTTGGGGATCTGGGCCCAATATCTGAGCCCCAAATTTGCCATAAAAAGGACTGTCTATGAAGAGAATATTATTGCTTTAAAAAAGATTGTAAAAGTTATATTTGGGATGATTAAGGGAGAATACACATCATAATTAAATACTCTGTAGCATATAGATATACAGATGTCAACATAAATAAGTCCTTGGTTCTAAAAGTCTACCTCTTTAATCCTCTTTCCTTGCAGTGCATGTCTATCAAAAGGTCATCGTTGGCTGGCCATGTGACGCTGTCTGAGTATCCCAGTTTACTTGTTTATTAGTACAAAGTTATTAACATATACCCCCAGGGGTGACATAATGCCCTAAACTGCAGACATTGTGAATGTTTGAAGATTGTAATATTAATGCTCTTGAAATACATCATAAACTCTTCCCATCCCATGTTTTGAAACACAAGCTATTCAGATGCTCATAGTGGGATGGCTGATTTTCCTGACTTATGGGGGGATTTAGAACTTCATTAATTTTTTATTATGCAAAAATTAAATGCTTGATATCTTCATTTGTGGAGGCCGGACTGACAGTCTGTGAATGACACAGCAAAAGTATGTAAGAATAATAATTATTAGTCTTCAATAAATCTTTAAACAGCCTAAAGTCTACAGGGCAACCCGTTTAGAGCAGCCCTCTCTTGAGCAACAACCTCTCTTCAACAATAATATAACAATAATACTACCAGCTTAACCTCTCTAGAGCAACAATCTCTCAACAATGTCCAAAGTGTGCGTACCCATTTTAGGATGTTGCTTCAGAGAGGTTGCCTATATATTTTAAATTAGTATGTTGGTAATTGGGATGTTATAATTTTATATGTGATATTTTAACTGCATATATCTCTGCTCATGTAATATATACGAAAGACTTGCTGTTATTATCGGCCAAATATGTATTGGTTGCTTATTTGCAAAAAATATATGGTGAAATAGTCAAAATATTTTTTTTTGTGGGGTTTAGTGCCAATTGTTCAACATTGTTTTAGATATACATGGTGGTCATTTGATCCACCCCTTTTTCCTTCCATAAATTACCGTGCAGCCAGTACTTAGCTTGTCGAAGTACTTAGCTTGTCGATCGGCGATTCACATGATTCGGAGATGGAGGACAAATGACTGTAGCCGAATGTCACAGAAGAACAATTGACCTGCACTGCATGGGAAGTGTTCTGTGAACATTATTCAACCGCAGCCCTTTTTATGGCAAATTTGGAGCAGATTTTGGGCCCCATTTCCAAAAGAAAAAAGTATACATGTATATTTTTCCCCTACTTAAAAAAGAAAATTCCCATTCAGTAAAATCATTTAAAATTTTAGCCTTATATTATAAATACCCAAATTTGGTGATTTATGATGCAAATTTCCCCTATCAATTAAGGACCCGCCATTATTCCCACAAAACTGAAAAAAATGGCTCCAGAACATTATTCAACTGTTAAAGCTCCTTGCATTCGTAATTGTATCGATCATTTTATATACTGATCCCACATTGTTTAACCTTATCAATTTAATATGCGACATTTAAGAGACAGCTGTGAATATATGCATAAGATACTGAAAAATAATCTAGATTCAATTTGATTTCAAGAGAAGACTGCATAATGGTTGGATTTATATGCTATCACATTGCAGCATACTGAATGAATAATTTGTTTTCACAATTTCTAAACAACAACTTATGGTACATGGTAACTTTGTACAGGGGTTTTATTTGACCCTGCAGTTGACCCTTTGACCCCAGGAACTTCCAAAAAGCCACATTTTGACACTAAGGTCATTCTGGCTGAAGGGTCAATTTTTCTCTATAATATCAGTAATTTGGCTATCGTAAGGTAAAATCTGGTCAAAAATTATCAAAATGGCCCCTGAGATTCAGCCCCTAATGGAACCCCTGTTCGTAGTGGAAGTTGAATAGGTAAGACCTCACTTAAAGACCACCTTGAAAAGAAGACCACCTCACTTAAAATAAGATCTAGGGGGGGGGACCAGGATTTACCTAGTGAGACTGTGAGTTCATAATACTTAAGTTTGTGTCTCTCATATCTCAAAAAGTATTTGACCTAGAGTAACGGAACTTCATAGAAATATATGTCACCATCTGTCACATTGCAATTGTATTTATTTAGTAAGACCTGATTAATGCCCAATGATAGAGTGAAGTGGGTGCACCTTAGTTCTATGTGCACATTTTTAGTTCTTCCATGTTAAAACTCAATATTCAGACCACCTCAAAGTTAATTTTATTGTCATACAGTGTGTACAATGTTTATACACTTCGGATTTTCGGAATATCTTGATGTCATTTATAATCCTGTATGTTTATATGTATGGTTGTGAATGTACTGCATATTCAAAGTTCATATATTGAGCAAAACTTCGGTTTACTAGAACTTATAATGCTTGATAGTTCCGACGAGTTCGAGCCAACAATAGTGCACTGTGCATCGATCCTTGCTTAACTATTTGTCTAGAAATATTATTGATTTGTCATAATTGATTAAAAATGGTATAAATAAGTAAAAGTGATATGTAATGTAATAAATTGGCTCAGATTTCCCAATTTTATCTTTAAAGACAAAAATTTACATCCATTTCCCATTTACAAGTAATTGGACACCAGAGATCTATACAAAAAGCTGTTTTGTCCCCAGACTGTGCGTCACAATTTCATAAAAGATATTGGTATAAATTTGTGTGTATCATATTCCTATTGTTCCATTCCTGACCATTTAGTAACCTTGTCCCCACATACTCATTTCCCGTAGACAGGAAACAATTAACTCAGTAAATTCAGAGAACAAAACAATATTCTTGCATCATGTCTGCTTGATTTTTTCCCTTCCATAAATTTGCTGAGTCATAATACCAGACAGATTTGTCTTTAGAATAAATAAGGTGTGTCATGGCAACAAGTTAACCATACTGGCTATTATTGTAATGTTTCTTCAATAAAGATCGAAACAAGGTAAATCTATAGAAATATTCTTATCTACATCCTTGTTATTTTTGTTACATAAATTACAGCCTGGGTGTTTAATGCATCGCTGCTTTCTCTGATATAGACACAAATCTGAAGCATCTTATGTATTGCAATATTCCTTTTAAAACCATCCTCAGTTTGGGGTGTCAAACCATGTCATTTTAAATGGCCAAGTTTGCATGTACATATCAGGTCTAATATATGGATGCACAGCCCTAATATAGTATCACTGTCTACTTGTAAAATTACTGGCAGCCTTTAAATGGTATGACCAGTCTGGCAGGCCTTGGTAACATAAGAGAGAGAATAAGTTGCTACAGGGAATGCCACATACATAAGACAGTGCTTCCCTACACAGACCTCTGAGAAAACAACAATCCATAAAATATAAGGCACTTGAGGAGGTGAAAGGGTACATACGTTGGGGAACAGAGGCGCAAGGAATGGCCAGGCAGACCATAAGGAATAACTAAGAGAATCAAAGAGGACAAACAGTGAAGGGGGGAATTAATTAAAGGGGGAAAAGATCACTGGACAAATCTAGACAGCTGGCAACAATAGGCCAAAACTGGGCATAAAACAACCTGAACAATATATAAAGTGAAAGCCTTCTTGTAAACAGCCAGCAGCCCTTAATGTTGCAGCCTGTTTGTAAAGGACTGGCATCCATTAATATTGCAGCCTGTTTGTAAAGGACTGGCATCCCTTAATATTGCAGCCTGTTTGTAAAGGACTGGCATCCCTTAATATTGCAGCCTGTTTGTAAAGGACTGGCAGCCCTTAATATTGCAGTCCGCTTATTAAGGACTGGCAGCCCTTGGTATTGCAGTCCGCTTGTTAAAGACGGGCAGCCCTTGGTATTGCAGTCCGCTTGTAAAGGACTGGCAGCCCTTGGTATTGCAGTCTGCTTGTAAAGGACTGGCAGCCCTTGGTATTGCAGTCCGCTTGTAAAGGACTGGCAGCCCTTGGTATTGCAGTCTGCTTGTAAAGGACTGGCAGCCCTTGGTATTGCAGTCTGCTTGTAAAGGACTGGCAGCCCTTGGTATTGCAGTCTGCTTGTAAAGGACTGGCAGCCCTTGGTATTGCAGTCTGCTTGCAAAGGACTGGCAGCCCTTGGTATTGCAGTCTGCTTGTAAAGGACTGGCAGCCCTTGGTATTGCAGTCTGCTTGTAAAGGACTGGCAGCCCTTGGTATTGCAGTCCGCTTGTAAAAGACTGGCAGCCCTTGGTATTGCAGGCCGCTTGTAAAGGACTGGCAGTCCTTGGTATTGCAGCCTGTTTGTAAAGGACTGACAGCCCTTGGTATTGCAGGCCGCTTGTAAAGGACTGGCAGTCCTTGGTATTGCAGCCTGTTTGTAAAGGACTGGCAGTCCTTTGTATTGCAGGCCGCTTGTATTACTGTTGTAACATTGTCTTGCACATCAGATATCACTTATGTTAGAACTGATTTGTTGTATTCCATGTTTCATTCATCCCTAAGAAAAAACTGGAGCAGCATCTGCATGTGAGAAGATTGAGCCAAGATTGAGCTGCTCTATTTTGATAAGAGCCTGGTCTACATACCGCATCTGATAGTTTGGTCAATGTTTATCAAGAATGGTTACTGTATTTCCTGTATCTTAGCCCCCTCCTTGTTTTCATGAACTCCTTTTGGAAAAAATGTGCTTAGCTAAGTTTCTAATCATATTGAAGAGCATCTTAGTACTTAGAATGTGCCAAGGTTATAAATTTAAGGGGGTAACCTTGGTTTAGGAGCATTAGAAAGAATGCATCATTCCACTGCCGCTTATGGAAAATATATACCACAATCTCTGTGTAAGCCTGTATCCTGATACTGTTTCTAGATATGAATGGCCTGTATACATTAGAAGTATGAATGAAAACTACAGGAAATCAGTTGAAAAACTTAACTGATTTTTGCAAGAAGGTGTAAATCTAACTGTTGGAACCAAATTCATTGGGAGCTGTTAGAAATAATTCTGTTAGAAATAATTCGGTGAAAAAGCCGGTGTTTGATTGGCATAATTTGGATAATACTCTTGTCTGTCTGGTGTTACTTTACAACTTTTAAGTACGAGCGTTTCATAATTAGAGGGTTTTTACTGTGTTGATATCATGATATATTATGTCTGAGACTGTGTGTATTTGGGTTTAGTGCTAGATAAAGTGTGGTTGAGTTTTTTTCTGGGATTTTATGCTCTTTGTCTACAGTGTAGGATTCTATTGGATATAACAGAGTGCATAGTGCAGTGTTCTACTATGGAGTCTGGAGTTTACAGTGTATGTATATGTGGGGATTTTATCTATATATAAATATATCTTTAATTAAGATTGACTTACAACTTTTGTTTGTGTTATGCCAAGATTCCCTGACAAGATAACAAAATTTGATGGTGTTATGCCAAGTAGTGGGCAAATCTTGGCCATTGGTTTTGAAATTTTGTTGGAATTCAACCATCTGTTGTCTACTTAATGAAGGAGTGGTTATCAAATGAGATTTATAGAATTGTAAATGTTTACGGTTTCTTTCTTTCGGTATCTTTCTTTTGTCAATACCTCAGAATAAAATTCTGTGTACTAATTGTAATTGTTACTGCTATTCACATTTATGTAATTCGTCATGTATAAACAAATTGATTTTCAGTACAGATGACTTTATATGTTGTAATGATTAAATGAAATGAAGATTCTTTGTAACCATTTTACGTGTAATTTATCTGTATTAATTGGCATTCTCTATTAAATGTTTGTGGAATGTTAACCAAAAGCGTAGACTTAAATTTGGAAGTATACTTTGTCGTAAAACTATACTAAAACTCGACTGGCCTTGATTTTCATGTAAGTGCATGGGTGTCATTCATTTTGGATAAGCCGAAAAATCATCAGAAGTAGGCAAAATCATCAGAAGTTGGCGGGGTCTGGGGTACTCTCCTTGATTATGATCATTCATACAAGAAAAGTAGCCGGGTGATGATGCTTAAGTTACCAGGTAATTTTACCGGCTCCCAGCTCTTATTGCCAGCCCTGAAGTGATGAGTTAAATTTAAGCAGATTTTAGTAGTCATATTGGACTAGTAATAGCCTTATAGGCTATTTGGTAGGCTATTTGGATACCTACTAGTGCTAGTCTAGCAGTAATTATAGTCTCCAATTTCCAGATATCTGTGTTTCTTTGTGCTTGCATGGTCATGGAAACTGAACATACCATGATTATCAAACAATTGGATGCACAGTTGCTTAATCGACCTAAACTTGTTTAGATTATTTTGTAAACATCAGACAAACCTAGATGCTTGGTTTGTTGTGTATTAAAGTGGTGTTTTCTGTTCTTTTTAAATTTTGTATTGTTTCTGATTATATTCAGGGGTTCAAATAGGGGCTGAATGAATCTCAAAGGTCATTGTGATCATTTTTGCTGGATTTTACCATTTTGTAACCAAAATGCCAATAATTTAGAGAAAAACTAACCCTTCAGCCAGAATCCTTATGGTCAAAATGTGGCTTTTTTGGATAATCCAGGAGCCAAAGGGCCAACTTCAGGGTTAAATGGAACCCCTGATATTGTTTAAAGAATTTCATGTTGGGAGTCTACTGGATTTTTAAGTTCTAAAATTATGCACTTCTAAATGCCATGCGGAGACAGTTGCTCGTTATTTAAGATACTGATATAGAATAATGAATTTTATGACAATTAGTGTAAACTATATAGTACTGGTACCAGCACTGAAAGATACATTTATTTCTACTCAAGATTTTGATTTTCAGAAGTTGTGTGTAACTTTATCCCAGCATTTTATGTTGCAGAACGTAATCATGCAGAATTATCCGGCTTGTTTTCTTCCTTTGCTATAATGTCATATAATTTGTTCGTCTGGCTTCAGAAATAATAGAAACCATATATTTATTGAGTCACAACCAATATTGTCGTTCAGGCGTTGATGTATACGGAGAAGACAATCTGGTAATACAAGTACAGTTTACTGTGCATGTCCTCTCCACAGCGAGATCATTAAAAATGGGAGAAATAGAATTCGGCTGTTGGTGAGAGGTCATTGCTCCAGACGGGTTAAGATGACGTAAATTCTTTCTACCGAAAAGATTATAAGAACCATTCAATCAATGGCTTCTGGTATGGATAGAAATATCTGGCTCATTGGGGTTACTGGTTTGGCATGAACGAGGCTCGGCTGTTTACTGTTACTCAAGAGCAGATTATTTCTGTCTGCACACGAAGCTAGAGATAGATTCTTTTTCTTGTATACCTTTTTTAAGATATAAAGCACAAGATTAAATAAACAACTGACATTTTAAAGATTTTTTATTATGCCTCCCTTCGAAGAAGAGAGGGCATATTGGTTTGCACATGTCAGTTAGTCGGTATGTCCGTCTGTCCGTCGGTCTGTAACCTTTTCGATTCCAATCAATAACTCAAGAACCCCTTGACCTATCATCCTCAAACTTGGTCCACACATTCATTTTGGGTAGCAGAGGAACCCTGTTGATCTTGGGGTCAAGGTCACAGGGGGGCGTTATGTTTTACAAACATCTCTTGTTACTTATGGTAATTCATTAGTTTTCAAATTAATGCAATGTTTTTATACACTGTTATGTGATGTCATTACGTGACATCATCAGCACGAGTCTCATCCTACACATAATCCTACATGTAAGAGTTTTCCAGCACTGGTGTTAACGCAGGTAATCCCTGTCTCAGGTAACAAAGAAAGTCAATTCTTTCCATCGGAAAAGATTATGACACTGCTGTTGAAGAGAGGTTGTTGTTTAAATTAAGATAGGTCTGTTCTGGACAGGTCACACTGCCCTCCTGTAATGTTAGCAAATTTGGACTTACAGGCAGACCCCGTTCTTTCGAATTTATCGGGTCCGAAATTTTGTTTCGAATTATACATGTTTTTGAACAGCCAATTTCAATCAACATGCCTTGGTAAAGCAGATACATCTGGACTTGATATTTATTTCGGATGATACCAAGTATTCAGATAGGTTTTAGAATAAATTTTCGAAACAGTGGTATCATTTTAGGCTTGAGATGTTATGGTCAGAATTTAAACTAAGAAAAAAAAAAAGTTCATTTTTGTATGTTGTTAATAAAGTTTAATAAAAGAATACCGGAATGTCCGAATTGTGCCGGAATTGTGCAGTGAGGTGGCTGTAGGAAGATAAGAAAAAAAACTCAAATGTTTTTCACGTATTACATGTAAAAGCTACTCAAGCAGTATTGATGGTTTCTTGGTTAGTTAGAACCGTTCTTAGGCATCTAAGCATTGTTTTGTACACGTTTGACAAATTGAGATCGATTTCCACAATTTATGAACTTGAAAAGAATACAAGGAAATTGTAACCCAAAGCAGAATTTGCTCAAATAATGAATCAGAAATATCACCAAGATTACAGCCAAACTTTGGGTCATTTATTTTGTTTGTCCAATTTATCTGGCCTTACTGACTCTAATGATATTCCATTCAGATCATCATACCGTTATACTATATAATTCGTGGTAATCAATAGCACATAGGGGAATTTTAATCATCTATGGTTAACTATGATACATGGGTAAGTGTGGAAATTGTGTGAAGATATCGGTAGGGTTGGTCATCAGGATTGGTCAACCTGGTGATGAGGCTGGGTTAATATTATAAGCAATTAGGTGATGAAGGTGTGGTGGCTACTTCTAGATCTGTAATAAAACATGATGTAAGGTGTCACTGACCACTCTATAAATGTGGTTTGGTCAGCTTTATTAATTAATTTGAAGCATTCACTAGGGCTGCAGTGTCAGGTGTCTCTGGGTTCGGTTACAATTACTCCCCTTTCTGTTTTCGGATATTTGGTTTGGTTATATAAATATATGACTTACATAAAAGTCTCATTAACTGAAATTTTAATGACCATGAACATTTGACTAAGTAAGTAGAATTAGAACAATGTACGTGTTATAGTAGGAAATAGAGTAATGACTATAGAAATATAACATCATGTCACATATAAAATTAAACAGTTCTAATAGCTGTGTAACTAAAAGATAATGAGTATAAACTTATGAGTTCTCTGACTAGAATATTGCTTCAGGAATGAAATTGTCATATGACATACTGAACTGAATATTCGTAAGACAGTAACCGAACCGAACCGTGAGAAAAAATAATAAAAAATAATTGAACTTCGGTTAATAAATGCGGCCCTCAAGCATTTACTGGTCTTCGCGTTATGTATGTAAATTTAACCTACTCATGCAGCAGATAGTGTTTGATGTGTTTACGCAGAGAATTATTCAATTATTAAATATAGCTTATGAGAATTAACCTCATCCTTTTGACCTCTATTTGCATAATTTCACAGTTGACTAATTGTCTATATTTAACATCGGCTTTCTATGTGTGAAGTATTACCAGAATGCACGTAGTATATACTATAACGATGTAGGTTAATATTTTCACGGACGATGACCATATAGACACAGGTCGTATGGACGCGGATTATGCACAAATTAGCTCGCGGAAATTGATATACTCTGCGTAATATCCGTGTAATATATTCATGTGTCAAGGTCGGGATCAGGTTCATTTTTATAGGCTATATCTATTGTTTCGTGACACTGTGTGGATGCATTAATTTGAGAACAGACATTATGTTAATTAATTTATTATTAATTAAACCATGAACTATGTTGTATTCAAGACATGATTTATTAGGAGTTACACCTGCAATCATAATTTATACTTCGTGTGTTACTATAGTAGATATAACAGTTTTGTAGTCGAGGGCCTGACTCATGATCCAAAGGTCGTTAGTTCGAGACCGTGTTAGTCATGATTTCAACTTAACAATCCTCAGGTTATCTCTTGCATTTTCAAATGGGGATCCTCAGGGACTCCCACATTTACAAATTTGGGAGCCCCTGATAAATTTTGAGGGTCCCAAATTTAATTTTTGATGTGACTTTTTTCATCAACCATTGTGATCATGTATTACTCAGTGATGCTTGCAAGCACTGAAGCAAAATTAGGTGAAAGTAATTACCACATTAATTTTAAGGCGTTTAAAAAACGAAAAACGCTGATTTGCCAAAATGGACTTATCGCAAGCTTGCAGGTCCTGCAGATGCACAGCTGTTCATAAATGTGTGTCCTTGGCCTGAAAATTGAGTTAGAGACGCAGAAAATATACGTCCAGAAAATCACGGATCCTTCAATTATATTGGTTGATATAAACTTAGAGAAAGTATATATCAGAACTGATGTAAAAGTTTAAACGAAACTGTAGTGGTTATAAGTTGAGTTCAAATGAGTGAATTTATATAACTTCCGTTTCTAATTTATTTTTCAAGTTATATTTTACACTATATTAGAATTTTATGATTTTCTCTGCAGGTCACTGAGGAAGTTTGTGCTTTATTATATACGGAGCGAAATATGCATTAACAGTTACCTTGTTGGATGCATATGATTGTAACTCAGTGTATCATGATAAATAATTAAAAAACTGCAAATCAAATAAATCATGATCAGGAAGCTAATATAGCGTGTTTGACGACTGAAGAATTTATATTAGATGACAATTAGTCTGTTGATGTGTAACGATTGCACGCACAAGAAATCTCGGAGAATATAGTTTATGTGCTATATAGACTGGATATACAAACTGTATGTTTGTGCAATTCGAATACTCTGGTTTTATTGATCTGACTAGAAATGCGGAATGAATCATGATTGCATGATAAACATTTAAGTCGATGTTTTCTTGTATTCAATACACTTGTTCGTAGTTGAATGAATTCTGTGCTCTGATATAAATCTTGGAAGTTTTACATAATTTCATATTATAAATGTAAATTGACTTGGAGTACTTGTGCACTTATTGATTGAGATCTGACAAGAAAGTGTGGAGATCTAACATGGTGATAAATACAGACTGTATCCTTCAAATTAAGTTTATCTCAAATTGAAGTTGAATTTTTTGTTGTTGAAAGAATATTTCGGCATATTTGTTGTGAAAAACATGAATCAAAGAATTTGATGAACTGGAATTTTTGTTAAATACGATATACTTGCTGTTATTGATGCGGTATTCGTAAATGTGATGTTGCTATTTGAATTCGAAGCCTCTGTGTTTGAGTGGTGAGAGTTTTCAATCCAACCGTCTGGATTTTAGTGTTGTTGTTTCTGGATTATTGTTGCTTTAAGACTTTGTTTAAATCAACAAGATGGTGGATGTTGATCAACATATCTCTCCAGACACTCAGGTAACATCATTTCTATAAGCAATATGCGATGAAGACATTTCTTGCACCCATGGAATCAATAAATTGTTTTGTTATGGCCACTTACTTGATTGATATTTTGTTTAATGAGAAACTTAAGTTACATATGGCATGCCTGATTTATGGACAAAACACTGAGAAAAACATTACAGTAAAACTGCCTCAAAATTGAGACCACCTCATGTATCGGACCATAATTTCATGGGCCAGTTTTCGCTTTTTCTTCCACATTTTAACGTGATTACCCGACATCCTCATTAGTTGCACCAACTCTCTTCAGAAGCAATGGTAGTCTTTAATTATTGATGTTTCAGAATAGACTAGGGAGGTTGAGTTATGGTTGGAAGAATAATCGGAAGATATTACAGTAAAATCTCAATAAAGCGACATTTTGGTCCCCTTTGAAAACTGGTCTTCTTATTGAGATGGTCTTAATATTGAGGTTGAATTTTAAGAGCAAAACAGTGAAAATGGACTTGAAAAGTGTGTTCTTAATTTTCAGACTTCAGGTTTGGCTGGTTTCAATGACTTGAATGACTATATATATTAAAAAAATCATTCAGCTTTTGTAAGATGCAGTTGTAGTGGTCGGTGTTGAACTACTTTCCTCGTAGTAAATTACACTTTAAGGAAATTGGGTCCACTATGCATAGCATCTAAAATGTAGCATAGATACTAAGGCCTTGGGCTAAATCCCCAGGCCAACAATTACTTGCATGGTACATCTATAGGATGGACAATGAGCAGCTTAGCATTATGGGATATATACATGAGCGATTATAAGCGAGTATCTCTATCCTAGGTACAATGTCACAAGATTCTCCGACCGTCTTAGAACCTGTGAGTTATTTATGATATCGACGGTTGAAATGGAGGCCACTGATTGGTCAGATTCATGTGAGCATGGTGTTATATATTTCACTGTGTTTTATGGTTACGTAACCTAGAAAAACAAAAGAGAAAGAAATTTCATTTTTTTTAGTCTGTTTAATGAATGACTGCATTATCAAAGTACTGCCTTATGACATTTTGTCGGACATTAAGTCAGATAATTTTGTAATTAAAGATTTCACTTTGCCAATACTGTAACCTTTCATACACAGTTTGTAATAGATTAAGTGACATCATTTGATAATATTTTCTATTTCCTGTAAATTTATCTGCCTCATGGTCATGCAGGTTTATTACTAATATAATCTCCTGTTGTCGTAATCAAATCTTCTTTATCACAAAGATTTTTTTTTCTAGGAAAGTTTATAGTATTCTTATTATAAGTCTGCCTGTGGTTTAAGTTTAGTCACTTTTGCATACATGTGTCATTTTACTGCCAATCGGATGGGGATCATATTGGTTGGAACCCCATAGGCAAGGCGTAATTATTCTCAGAGATACTTTGATATAAGATAATTCAGTTGGACCTCATTTAATTGACAACCTTCTATCCGAATACTTTGTATCATTGGAAATAAATATCAGGCCCTTGAACGGAGAGTAGGTTGAACGCTGTTAAATTTGTGGTCCCTTAAATAAAGCTACCATTTCATTCATTTTTCACTGTAGATAGGTCGAACAATATACCAAATAACACCTTTGATTGATCAGTTGAATTTTAAATGGAAGTAGCGAAAAAACATACTATTTTAGTTGATGAACGCAGGTACCCATAAATGGCTCCCAAAAAAGTGACGTATGCCTTGTAAAAGTACCAGATATTGTGGATTATTGATATTAATCTTTGGCAATTGTCTTCATTTTTTCAGGCCCTATAACTTGCCATTGTATATTTACTTGGATGTAAGAACACTTTCTTATAGTATGAATCTATGATTTTTGCACTCATATAATCAACATGAACTTAAGTGACTGCTGTTTACATTTTGAATTAATTATTATATTTCAATACCCTATCTTGATTTAGATATTGATCTGCAAATAAACCTGCAAACTGCTACTTCATGTTTTGTTAATCAGCTGCACTTTCCTTCCGCCAATATAACTCTCCCCGTACAAATATTACATAATGTACCGTATCGCTTCCTTTTCATGCCCCCTGGGAGTTAATTGAAACTTATCTATTTTTACTTCCATTGTGAAACAAGATTACATCTTGTATCAATTACTCTCGTAGACTGCTTACCACTTCCTGGGTTACTAATGAGTACTCGTGCCGAATTCAGGGATAGTTCGCGGTTCAACCTTGACCAAGGAGGTATTCAAACCCACGACCTTCAGATTAGGAAACAGGACTGCTTTGCCTGCCTTGGAGTTTATTCAGGGGTATTAAATGGAGATAATACGGTAATTAAGTAGTGTGTGTGTGAGATCAGTTTGCCTATAAATGAAGGCCCTGTGGTTCTGTTTGTACTACCTTTTTATGTCCTGTATAATATTTCAAGTTCAAGTACTTTGTTTACATTTGTAGTGTTTATACTGTGACAAACATCAGTCCTAAAATCAGGGTGGATTTTACGGGTGTTTACCACATTCTTGCAAATGTGGGCGTCATTTTATTTTGTACACCCATCTCATAAATGCATATTCAATGTAACCATTGAAATATGAATAAATATTGGTGTATAAAGCTGACAGAAGGAGTAATATTTATCATTTTATCAAATATTTAAGATTGGGCTTCCATTAAATTAAGTTTATATACCGGTAGATATTTATGCCCCAACTTGGAGGCATATAGCCTGGTTCGGTCTGGTCTGTCGATCCATACCTGCGTCCAGAAAATGTTGTGGCACGCGCTGCTCCTTACGTAAATGACCTACATACACCAAACTTCACCAAAATGTTAATTAGGATGAGAAGTTGTGCTGAGTTTCATTTTTTAAATCAGACCAGTAAAACCAGAGTTATGGCCCTTGATTTATTCAAAGTGACACAGCGCATGTGATATTGACATGTTTGTGAAAATTGTGCTACAAACTATTGGCTGTGTTAAATATGCACTCATTTCATTTGTTTGGCGATAGATAATAAGCCATATAATTGCAGGTAATTAGCATTATATTCGTAGAATGTTAATGTGATTCAATTGTCAAACATATCGGAGTAGAATATGTGTGTTTACAATTTTATTGTCATACAGTGATATATTTGAATATTTGGAATTATCTTGATGTCACTATCATGTATGCTTGTGTTCATTAAAAATTCATATAAGTTCAGTTGAACTCAACTTTGGTTGACTAGAACTACTTTACTCGAATTAATTTTGTCAGTCTGAATGAATTTGAGTCACCAATTAAGAGTCCACTGTCATTAATGTTGCATGTGATGATTTTGACAGAAGATGATCAAGGACCCTACTTGTTCATGTTTGTTTCAAAACCCTGGCTTAAATATTCTGCCGGGTCAAATGTCTGCTATATTGGACTTCTGCAAAATACTTAACAGATCGCCTGACATTTTTCAGAGAAACTTACAATTATTGTCCGACCAAAAGAAATTTTGTCCGACATTATCTGGTTTTGCATGGTAGTTTGTTAAATTCCCGAACATTGGGTCATGCAGAAACCTTGCAAAATGTTCGATGGACATGTTTGAAATAAATGTCTGGCATGTCGGAAGGTCCTGCAACTTTCACAAAGCCTGCCAAATCCGACGGAAGTTCAGTTAAATATATATATAATACCCATGCAGACACTTAAATCATTCTATTTCTATCGTATTTTGTATAATTATCTAGCTGTTTTAATGGTATAATATTGAAATGATTGGAATATCTCCGACAGTTTTTACCCACTTATAGATCAAAGTTAATTTCAGGCCTGTGCTGGTTGAAATTTCTGGGCGCCAGCCGGAATGGTAAATGCTTAGTTTTAGTGAAAATGGTTTATTCAGAAGTAGAGAAAAAGATAATCTGCATCCATGATTTAACAGACATGTAAGAATCATTCACTGGGTTCCAGTAGGGTGGGGGGGGGGGTAAGATGGAGTTTTCCAGCCCGGGAAATCCTGGTCTGGTATGCAAGAGGGATTAAATTGTTCTAGGGAACACCACATGCACATTAGACAATGCCTCCCACACAGACCCTCCAAGAAAACAACAGTCTACATAACATCAAGCATCCAGGAGGTGCAAGGGTATAAACATGTATGGGAATATGGGTTCAAGGAATGGTCTGGCCGACCATAAAAAAAACTACGGAAAATTAAGAATAACTATGATGACTCCATGATGGTATGATTAAGTTTCAGGCTGGTAAAAATGGCTTTAAGTTAAGTGGTTCTAGATTTACTTCGAACAAAATTAAGGCAAATCCTGCAACGACTCTCTGAGTAGTATTGACCATTATGTTGTGCTTCATGAAAATTATACCATGTAAGGATGAATTAAGGTTCAAAATAATCTGTCTTTGATCGATCAATGTTATACTGTTGGTTGTATATTGGAAAAGATGAAATGTATGTTATTTATCCAATGTTGAACTTTCTACAAAAATGTTGTCTGTTATTAAATTGATTGAGGTTAAAGGTCAGATGCACTATCTGTGTAGCTTGCATTCGGTATTGGCTATAACATGATAAATTGTCCTATAGTGTGCTTGATAAGTACATTTATCAAGAAAATCGAATTTTCTGACTTGCTGACGTTTGTATATATTCCAGTTTGTCTTGGTGCTCAGATCTTGGTGTGTGGTGTAATTGTCATAGGTATATTAATAATATCATGCAGTCTGTGTATGCCGAGATCAGAAACTGTCACAAATAAATTTTATGGAAACTAATTCCAAACTTTCAGCACATTTTGTAGTAACTGTACGTGTGTCCAGGGATTTCACTGATGCAGAAATCTTGAATCCCTGACTCCCTTTTCTTTCTAGGGACTCCCATTTGCAACTTGTTGTGCATCCCTGGGACCCCTAAAATAAACATTTGTCAAGTATAAACTACAAACCTGGGACCCTACAAATTTACTAAGGACCCCCCACTTATCAAACACGAGGGCACAAGGACCCCTAGCTGAAAAGTCCTTAAGTGTCATAAAGGATATTTTAATGTTGTTTTATTTATTCCACAGTGATAGTGTTTTCAGTGGTAACCATTACACATTTGAATACAAGTAGACCTTATTCTTTCATATCACTGATACACAATTGGATATTAATTTATGCCCATGTTGTAGACTTCATGTTCTGGGTACCAGATTCTTAGTGGAGACTTACCATGATGCCTGTCATTGTTGCTACCTTCTGATTTGATGTTGCTTTATCACTGTTACCTCGATCTGTGGTTGAGTGGTTATGGTGGCATACTATACTCTTTTGGTTCTTTTGGGTAAGAAGCCCAAGTGGGATGTAAAATTTATGAGAAAGCAGTCCGGCTGGGTTACGGAAGGTCAGTGGTTCGAGCCTGGTGTCCACCTAGGGTCTTTGCCCATCCAAATATAGTCGGAACTCGTTCATTCAAATGCAGTGGGTCCGAAATTTTATTTCGAATGATACATGGTTTTGAATAGCCCATTTCAATTTGACGTACCTAAGAAAATACATTGGGACCTGATATTTCGGATAATGTCAAGTTTGTTTCATCGGGTTTAACGCTGTTTCTCAACAATATTTCAGTTATATATGGCGGCCGGTTCACCTAACTAGTTTTTCCTGGACTGAATTCTTACCAGTACTAACTTACCCTTCCACAAGGAGCCGGAAACTTCTCCACATGTGGAGGAAAATCGACATCTTTGTCAAATTTTCATGGAAGGTTATGACCTGCTGGCTGGATAATGTCAAGTATTTGGATAGAATAATGTCAAATAAACAAGGTCTGACGGTATCTGGAAAAAACATCAGATAACCTTGACTATCAATATCACTTACAGTCCCATTTAAAAAATCAGGTATTACACAATGACTATTGAATAATATTCTTGTTTACTGTACTGATTTATGTGTTCATAAATGTTTTATTTATGCATATTACAGGGTGCAAGCACTGGATTTGATTAATTCATGAATGTTTTATTTATGCTCATTACAGGGTGCAATTGCTGGATTAATGAAATCATGAATGTTTTATTTATGCTCATTACAGGGTGCAATTACTGGATTAATTAATTCATGAATGTTTTATTTATGCTCATTACAGGGTGCAAGCGCTGGATACCCAGTCGTAGTACATCCCGTGCCACGGCGGTGGCAGAACGGCATTCAGCACCTAACCAAAATGATGAATCTGAAGAAGCTAAAACGTCGCTTGTCACTGACATTTAAAGGAAACCGA
Source organism: Mactromeris polynyma (assembly GCA_032209605.1). Classification (NCBI taxonomy): domain Eukaryota; kingdom Metazoa; phylum Mollusca; class Bivalvia; order Venerida; family Mactridae; genus Mactromeris; species Mactromeris polynyma. The sequence goes on along the minus strand of JASFXZ010000010.1, from coordinate 13,752,528 downwards.
GGTTTGAACAACAGTCTCTCGGACCTGGCTGAGCAAATGACCATTGAAGACAGTAACGGATTAACCAAAGACAGAAATTCTAGCGCAGGTTTGTTTATCTATTAAATCTATAGTGCTGTTTTATTAACCGCAAACGTTTGAATATATTACCTGGACCATTGCATTTCAAAGTAGATGTATTGAAATGTTTGTCCATGTCCTTGACAAGGTAAAATCCAAGGTTGTGTTTTGATAGAAAAGTAAACCAAACAGCAGTTATAGTTTTATGCATGATCGCATTTCTTTACTTTAATTGACATAGATCAGTCCTGAAAGTTCATACACCTGTTTGCGGTGAGTCTAACTACACTATACCAAGATATAAACATGTATTGTTGCACTATGAATACTTGCGAGGAGTGTCACTGCTTTGAAGTTGGGCATTCCTTAAAAATCATTCATTTGGCATAACCCTACCTTAAGTCCTGACCATGGCCCTAAAAAATGAATTTCGAGGTGTCTGAGTGGGGAACTTTTTTGTGGACTGGATCCTTTTAGTTGAAACGTGAATGACCAACGAAAATAATAAAAAATTATTGCCCACCTTTCTACCCATCTAAATTTGCTAGGTAGGGGTATGCCAAATAAAAGATGTTTTACTGATGTCCTAGCGTATGAGTATAGATCGGTAACACTGGTTTCACTGTCAAATTGTGAATGTATACTTGAATCAGCCACTGGTGTGTAGTTGTTAGGGGTTGCACATTATTAATACAGAGATGTTGTATAGTTGCTCGACGACAATGTCCAGTTCCACACAAACAGTGGGACAGGTCCATTTACTGTAAACTAATAATACTACACTAAATTCACACACGTTCCAGTTAACCAGTTAACATGGGGAAAAGGACTAGAACAATCTTTCACTAGCTTTTGTTACAGATAGAAATATCAGGCTCGACGGTTACTGTTGTGGCAGGACCAAGGCTCTGCTGAGTTATCGCCTAAACAGTTACCAAAAAGCTGGATATTTCCATTCTCACAAGCACATGGACAGATTCTTATACCGTTTTTCAGAAGTTAAAGATAGAGGGTTGATCTATCTATGATCATGTTTGTAAATAATAGGTTATCATTGAGGAATTATATTGCCTAATATTTTAAGCTTCTGATGCCAGCTCTGTTGAATGGTTCTGTTAGGATTATCTTGACATGTTTTCTCCAATCAGCATGAGATCTATATATGATGGACAGATTCACTGTTGGTATGTTCCTTATATTGGCTAGGCCTTACAAGAAAAGGTTTGTTTCTAGTTTTCCAACCAACTCTCATCTTTTACCCCTGACCAAATTTTTTCTATGAATTTCAAGAACTTATCTGAAATATTTTGTCCGAAAATATGGTCACTTTTGACATTATTGTAAACAAAAGACGGCAAACATTGCCCATAGCAATAAATATATCAATAAATCATTTTTGAAAAAAAACTGAATGTTAATTTGATTTAGACATGTAAGCTGCAAAGGAATTATAGTTGTTGCACCTAGGGAAAAAATAAAAATAAAATCCTTATGACTTTTTGTATTTTTCATCCTGCAACCAGAAACAAGATAATTTGAGAGGCCTTACTTATATGTATGATGTACGGACTCCTGCTGAAATCTCGGTGAATGTTCTTTTAGTGTCAATGATAATTGATAACAGGTCAATCCACAGGTGCTTCCCTGCTTTTGTTACATTTATGTTGGAAATTTATCTTCTTTGTACTATATTTATGGTTTTCGGTGTGATTTTAGAGATATTTGATTGACAGAATAATGTCGGTTACCATGACAAACTACATTCCTTGTTTTGTATGTTGTGGTTATGAGCAGTGCAATAGGAGGTAAGTTGAGGGAGGTTACGATGTTATGAAGGTCAAAACAGGGTCATCAGGATGTATACTCGTACATTTTTCAAGAAATATCGTGAAAAAAAATATGGTCAGCGCAATTTGAAGGTTAAGATTTGTTGTGCAACATAAACAAATGCTGATATGTTACTATTGCCGGTAATACTCCAGATCCAAAATGGATTTCTATTAATTTACCGCAATTCAGTGGATATCCATATCGAAAGGTTACGAACGTTGTTGGTTGAAGAGAAGTTGGTTGAGTGGTTAACGTAAGATTTGATTGGTTTACACAGCACTGAAATGCAAATAGCAAAACCATGTTAGTTCAGCTGCAGTGAAAAATGCACATAACTTTTTTGAACTTACATAGGGATACTAGAAAAGAAGTGTACATTGTATTATTTCATGTTCATGCAACATATATGATACATTTTATTGCATAAATGGGTATTTTGATATAAAATAAGTTTCAAAATGCAATAAAATGACAATTAAACATTTAGCAGGTCTCAAACTGTGCGTTTCTAAATATTTGTCTCAACTCTGAATGCATCTTTTGTATGAAGGAACTGGGATTCTGTACATGTCATTTAAGTCTTGAGTTAGTTCTATCTTTAAATCATTATGATAATTACTTTATCACAGACAGTTTTTAGGGACCTCCGTGGTCGAAAGGATATATGGTCTCCGACTTCAAATCAGTTGCCCCTCATGAAGGGGGATTGAATCCCAACCATGATACAGAATTTGTAAGTGAGGAAGCCATCCAGCTGGCTTACAATAGGTTGGTGGTTCTAGGGTCTGCCTGGGGTCTTCCTCTATCCTTATAGCTGGAATAGTCACTGTATGACCCTTTATATGTGACTTAAAACCCCAATATAGATGCTTTAAATTTGCTTTTATTGAAATCCTGTGGATAAATATTTTTACAGAAAAAATGTTAGAAAACTAATCAGTTTCCTCTGAAATTGTGCATGAACTTCTTACTAGAAGATATTATTCAGTTCCAATGTCTGCTATGGCCAATACAAGGGTTTCTCTAATAATGCGGAAAAAATGTTTATTTTTCCACAATCTCCAGAAAAAAACTGATGAGACAGCAGTGTGTGGGAGGGAAGCCTTCTATATGTAAAATACGAAACCTCGAGATTTAGCCGCAAGACTTGTACATTAGTTTATTTGTCTTTGAGGCAGACACTTGCTGTCATTTTCAGTCACAAAAGCGTCTTAAGATTATCTGTTTTTGACAGATTTAAGTTGAGTATGTTTAACTAAAATAGGAGTTGTGGAGATTTTTCCGTATATTTCTGATGGGCACACGAATTTCTGTCAATATCTGCAAAATGTTGCTTTTTCGCGCTCCGTTATAATATTACCAAGACTTTCTATGTGATCAGTCATTTTGTCGTCTCAGCAGAATCCGATTTATGTATAGCCCTCATTCTATTTCCATTGATTTTTCTTGTACATGATTTTCCAGGAAAAATAAGCCCTAACTGTATGGTGCATTTGATTCTCGTAGACAGTACCAACTATAATGACAAAGTTTTATCCTAATTTTAAGACAAATCGCAGCTGGAATTCGACATTCAATTTGATGCAATGGTACGCACTCAACATGCAATTTGATTCAGTATTAAGCACATTGAGTATCCACTATCAATGCTGTTTGTGATTTATTCAAAAATACATTAGTTTTACCATTGTATAGTCAAACCTGTCTGTAAAGACCACCCATGGGATCAGCAAAATGTGGTCTTTGTTTACAGGTGGTCTCTTATTAACAGATTAAATATCATTGAAAATGGTCTGATGGGAGATAAAATGGGTGGTCTTTGCAGACAGGTTTCGCAATAGTGGTCTTTGTTCACAGGTGGTCTTTAACACAGGTTTGACTGTATATGCAAATTCTGTCAAGTTATGATGTTGTATGATTTTCGCTTGTCCATTTTGATTTGATAGCAATAATTTAATGGATATTTTGAGCATTATTTCAAAATTTGAAAGACATTCTCTGTTTTATTGCCACCATTTTAAGTGTATCAGTTTAATATGAGTAGCTCATGTTGATTGGTTACATAATGTTTCTGTTAAATGATAGAACCTTATTAGCCTATTGCCCTGATTGATAACCCTGTGTTCCTTTCTGTTGTGTAGCAGGCTACCAACAATGTTGCCCATTTCAAATTGAAGACCTCTTATCTTTTCAGCAATCTTAATTAACCTTACACAGAGTTATTCCCCTTGAAACAATCACAATAATTAAATTGCTCAAATATGTGATGCTTTTCCCTACACTTGTGCAAAAGTATTGCCTTCGTAAAATTTAGGCCATTAAGTTACAAACTTGTCTAGGTACTAAGATGTGCAGTCACGATGTCACTTTCAAAATAAGTCAATTGCCACAATACCTATATTGCTTTTCTCTAAACTTGTGCAATTTTTTGTCTTCATTACCTACTTGTTGCAGAATTTTGCATATTCAAATATTCAAATATTAAATAAGAATATTATTGCTGACTTTGCTGTTATTGTTCAGTGATTGTCTGGCTGATGCCTGCTGAAAACCTTAACTAGGTATTGCAATATCATTCAGCTGAATACTCTCTCACAGTAAGTCCCAAATGTACTACAAGATTGATATTGTGATTGGATCAGAGTCATCTTAACAGACAGTCATTACTTTGTGCTGTTTGTAATTGTTTTAATATCAGAGCATTATAGACCTTAATTTTGGGAATATTACCAAGGGAATACATAATCTGTTTTTATTTGCTTGAGATTGGTTGTAAACAAATGGTGAGGTTACATCAGCCAATGAAAACGTGTTTTGTAAAATGTTGACCAATAGAGATTGAGCACACAAGAATGGTAATGTAAAATTATTTTGAATCATTGGTAGTGTCGGGAATTGTCTTTAATGGGGAAAATTGAAATGTAGCATGACTTGTAAAGTGCAAATCCATTTGAGACATTTAAAACACACAAAATACTAAAAAAGTGACGAAATGAGCAATAAAAGAAATGCAGCCCTTTGGGAAGTTTAACATCTGGATTGGGAAAGAGAAAAACAATTTTACTATGGGAGTACTTCAGTGTTTCAGAGGAAACTTTAAAGGGAAAAAGGCATTATGCTACATATGCATTTAATTGTTTAGTATCAGAACTTTGCATTGTGTTGTGATTTCTAGCAGTATTTTGTGACCAGCATTCATTTAATCAAGAATACTGGCTTGAACACTCACAGTCTGGTAAAAAACCGACTAGTCTTCCTGGATAACTCGATCCTCAGTGTATGCCAAAAAAACATTGGTTATTTTTATTCCCAGTCTGTTTCCTGCAACTTAATTAATTTGGTGTATGTTTCTACAGCTTACATTGATTATTTTTATCAGCAAACAGTCATGAACAAGGTGTTATTTAATGAATGAGTCACACAATCTTCTTTGTTTCTCTGGGACTCGCTTTACTGCAATATGCTGCTGGGTGTATATTTTATTACCGATGATTAAAGGGAAATTGTCTGCTGGTGTATTAGGGTTAAATCTCCTGCTTTCTGTGTATAATTATGTTTGTTGAGCAAGCAATATCTTCAAAATTGAGGGTTGGTGCAAAAGTTTTGTAAAAGGAGGGTCGGTGCAAATGTTTTGTAAATTGAGGGTTCAGGTGCAAAAGTATTGTAAATAGAGGGTTCAATTGCAAAAGGATTGTAAATTGAGGGTCGATCGATGCAAAGGTATTGTGAATTGAAGGTCAGTGCAAAAGCATTGTAAATTGAAGGTAGGTGTTTTGTAAATTGAGTTTTGGTGCAAAAGTATTGTAAATTATGGTTTGGTGCAAAAGTATTGTAACTTTGTGAATCTGAGTAAAAAAGTTCTGTGCAAAATAATCTAAAAACTTGATGCAGAATTAAGACAAACTTATGGTAGTTAAGTTTTAGTCTGTTTGCAGGATTGAAAATAAGGGCAAGTTAGTACTAGTTGATAATTAATTCCAGGAAAACTCGTAAGGTTGATTAATTGCTATGTATAACTGAAAAAAATGTTGAAAAATGGTGATAAACTGAATAAAAACCAAACAAAGTTAGGATTGTTTGCTGGAACATAGTATAATTATACACGTTGCAAGATGGCTGATTAAATACTTCTAATGTGTTTCAACTTGGCTAGCTCACTGCATGGTCTGTAACGGCAGACTGTTTTACATGGAGAGAACATCCCGTTCTTGTTTCTATGTAAATTAGGCGTGAAAAATTCAAAGTTTGGTGCCTTGATGTCCAGTCATGTTTGTGTGTTCAAATTATCTTGGTTCATCTGGTATAGGAAAATAACAAACTCTTTATATCATCTCAGCGATGGATTCTACACAAGTTTATCTGTTTTATCAGATGGAACATCTAAAATAGTAATAGATTATTAAGTCAGATTTTTTTTCTGGAGAACTACAATCCAGGTTTATTTTATGTTCTCCCTGGAAATTTCCTGTGAATGAAGGAATGATTTAAACACTACTAGTACACCTGTGCTGCCGGACCATTGATAGGAATTTAAAAGGAAAACGATAATAGATATTGCACGGAATGGTGTTATTTTATCATTTATCACATAAACCATATAGTGTGTGAATTATCATAATGAAATAATAACACCTTTATCATAATTCCAAAAGGAAGAGCTTTATAGCTCTTCTGTTCATGCGTTGGTATGTTTGTGCTTGCGTCTGTCCCGCATTCATGTCCGGGCTATTTCTCATCAACTACCAACCGGAATTCTAGGAATCTTCACTCAAGAGGTAGTGTTAGTCTCAGTTTCAATCTTAAAAAAATTGTTAATATTAAGGCCCCTGGGTTTCTTACTGCAGTACTCGAGCCTAATCCAGAGATTGTGTAGTTAATGGTTCATTCTCGTCCGAGTCAAGGATCCAACCCACAACCTTCAGATCAAGAATCAGATCCTCTAGTCCCCTCAACCACCACACCTTCCTGTATTATTTAGATAATGATAATATTGCTATGGTGTTCATGTGCTAGGTGTTCACCCAGCTGTCATGTGCTAGGTGTTCACCCAGCTGTCATGTGCTAGGTGTTCGTAGAGCTGTCATGTGCTAGGTGGTCATACAGCTCGCATGTGCTAGGTGGTCATACAGCTGTCATGTGCTAGGTGGTCATACAGCTGTCATGTGCTAGGTGTTTGTAGAGCTGTCATGTGCTAGGTGGTCATACAGCTCGCATGTGCTAGGTGGTCATACAGCTGTCATGTGCTAGGTGGTCATACAGCTGTCATGTGCTAGGTGATCATACAGCTGTCATGTGCTAGGTGGTCATACAGCTGTCATGTGCTAGGTGGTCATACAGCTGTCATGTGCTAGGTGGTCATACAGCTGTCATGTGCTAGGTGACCATACAGCTGTCATGTGCTAGGTGGTCATACAGCTGTTATGTGCTAGGTGATCATACAGCTGTCATGTGCTAGGTGGTCATACAGCTGTCATGTGCTAGGTGGTCATACAGCGGTCATGTGCAAGGTGGTCATACAGCTGTCATGTGCTAGATGGTCACTCAGCCATCATGTGCTAGGTGGTCACACAGCTGTCATGTGCAGGATGGTCACACAGCTGTCATGTGATATTTACAATTTATTGGTTGGCTTCAGTGCAAATAGCTATGATTCTGTATGCAATGTACAGCGTTGTTTGATAATTTCTTGGTATAAATGTGAACATTTTACTTTCTGTTTCCTTTCTGTCTTTCTTATGCCCTATATCTATCATAGCCTAGTGCCTACAGCAGGTTATTTCAAGAATCGATGAAGTATTTATTGCTGTACACATGTAGCTAGTACACTGAGTTGCAGCAATTTTACCCTCTGGCTATTCTATCATGTATTCCTTTCTGAGATTAATTTCTTTATTGAGTGATTAAGAACTTTGTACAGTATGAGTTGCAATATAATGGTATGTTTGATGGAAATTGCTTGGTTTCAGTGTAATATTATTCCAACTATATGTAAGATGATAAGGCTTTGATGTAACATTAGAATTATCGATTGTGACATTAATGGTAATGTTAAAGGTCAAGGTCACAGTCACACCTTCTGACTGAAAACAGTTTCGAATCAATAACTGCTGTGAAATGTCATGACCACCTTGTTTAAGGAGTGACTTAATTAGTCAGTAAAACCTCATTTAAAGACCACCTCAATATTAAGAACTTTATTTTCAAGTCCATTTTCACCTGTGTCCCTGATTGTATACCTTAGTTTCCACGGTTACAAAGTTTATTTAGTGAGCAGTCACCCTCAGAACACACTAGTTATGGTCTGACTTTATCATACAGTAAAACCTCACTTAAAGACTACCTCAATAATAAGACCACCTCAATAATAAGAACACCTCAATATTAAGAACATAATTTTCAAGAGTATTTCCACTGTTCTCTTTATTCAACCTCAATATTATGACCACCTCAATAGAAGACCAATTCTCCAGGATCCCAAAGGCGGTCTAATTATCGATGTTTTACTGTACATGATAATTTTACTTATTTCTTAATATTTATTATATAGATCTTTGTTACAGACCTAACATCAGTATGCACAGTCCCTATAGCTATAAAAGCATTAATCTCACACAATGTTAATGAACTATAACTGAATAGTTAACAGAATGTGTCTTGGTTTCTAAAACTGACATACTTCATGTTTTCCAGTCATGTTCACCCTGCTTGTGAATATCTCTGGTATTAAGATCAGGTTTAGACAAGACTTACAGTATGATTAGTTCAACTTAATTTGATAATTTCAGGGCATCAAGATTCTTATATTTTCCTATCTTTTAGCTCTACTGGCCAAATGCCAAAGAGCTTATGTCACAGTGAATTGTCCTTCATGTGTGCGTCCGTTCGTGCATGAGTTCATGCGTCAGTCTGTTAACTTTTCATTCAAAGGACATCTCAGAAATTGCTTGCAGGGGCCAATTTTGACTAAACTTTACAGGAACATTCCTTCAAGTTGTTCAAATGGTGATAGTTTGTTGCATAAATAGGTCATAGGAGCTAAGAATTGATTTTAATATTGAAAACATCTCTTCTTGTCCTGAACCATAAGGCCAAGTGCTTTCGTATTTTGTATGTAACATTGTCTAGTGGTCCCCTACCAAGATTGTTCAATTCATGTCCCTTGGGTCAATATTGGCCCCTCCCCAGGGGTCACATGTTTTACATAGTGATTTATGGTGAATGTCATATTGTGTCTGTTACCATACCTGATTATTGAACAACGAGCAGATTTACGCTGTAAGAACTGTAAACTCAGATATTTTTGTAAGGTCAATATTTTGTGAATAAAGTTATCAGGTTGTTGAGTGAGATTCACTTTCAGTTTTGTATTGAAATTAACACCATAATATTTAGTTTGCATTTATGTTTATCTTGTGAAAATAGCAAAAGTGAAACCCTCTTGAAATTTTCTGATTTTACAGTACTTTGTTATTGCCAGTTCCTGATATTTACTTGGCTTTAAAAACACAATATAATGGTGGATATATACACTGTCTGAATAATGATATCAAGTATTTCTTAGAAATCAATATAGTTGTCAGAATTACTTTACATTTATTTGTATACATTGTATCATATAGGACTGGCTTCAGTATACCAGTATTTCTTTGTCTCAAATTTTTGAGGCCCTTTAGCGTTTCATTGCTATCATCGTCAACTGGATTGTCTGCTCGAAGTACCGCTATATTCATCATATATTTGATTAGTATAATGGCTGATTTGTCAGGGATATATCAATTGTTGAATGGCGGGAGTCTTGATATAAACAGCTTTTCTGGATTATTTGTGTGATTTTTGGTGAATGAGTTTACCTGAGTAGTTGCATATTAATTTCTAATACGATAATACGGAAAACGTGCAGTCTTGCCTTGGAAGCGCCTCCCAGGACCTTCAGTCCTTTGATTCACTCTCCTGAGCCCAAGGTGCTCTGGATTAACTGGTATAAATCATCAGTGCTTTGATTGTTGTTTGCAATTATTCTGTTTACCTAGATCTCTTATTCTACTTTCTGAAATAATCTTAAACAAATGTGGACGAAAATTATACAGCAGTAACTATTTATGTTACAGTTATGGTCCTTCATTTGTAATAGAAACTCCTTATTTCACAATGTTGACGTTTTCAATTCCTCACTTATCCTTATCATACTTGTATAGAATGTCTATACATATTAAATCTTCTGAAGTTAGATTATGGCTGAGGTTCAACTAGTAGGTCTAGAGTTATGTGCCCTTTATTTATAAAATATGTCTGTTTTCATTACACTTTATTTTGCCAATTCCATTGATATTTAGGCAGATGTCCTATATCTATAAGACCTCAGTCAAGTGATATAATGGGTCAAATAAGATCTAGTCCTCTAGTAGTTATGGTCCCTAAATCAGTTATTTATCCGAACTGGTGTTTTTTTCTTTCCAAGAATTGAAAAAAAACGGCATGTAAATCAGTTGTAGAATTCATTTCAATTAATTTTAATCAACAACTTCAGTGCTTCGTTGTAGGAATTGTTTTCATGTGTTTTTGATGTTTGGGGATGACTTTGTACTTTCCCTGCTGAAATTCATTTTCTTTTTTATTTTTATATCTACAAAAAATTTTCCTCTTTCAAAACTTCTATTTATGTCTATAGTGTGGGAATTTGTAGAATATGTATTTAAGAGTCTGTATTGATATCAAGTTTTCTGACAATTATGTTTTAAATCTCTTCTTCATGTTTAGTCATCCTTTGCAAATACCATAATAATTATGTTAGATGCCTCTCAGTGCTTTGATTTAGTTTAGTTATCTTTTCTAGTGCGTTGGTTTTATCAGGCTTACCTATTGTGACTTTAAGATTAAGAATTATAACATAAGCTGATGCATGTGTTAGTGTCAGGCTCGTGGCATTTTCTGTTATTTCTGAGGAAGAAACAGATGATCAGACACAAATTTTAACTACAGTGAAAACTCAATAATAAGACCACCATTGGTTCTGAAGAAAGCTGGTCTTTTAAAAAAGATGGTCTGATTATTGAGTTAAATTGTGGAAGAAAATTGAAAATTGTTCCACAAAAACATGGCCTTATTATTAGTAAGGTGGTTTTAATTTGTTGAGGTGATCTTTTAGAGAGGTTTTAATGTATATGTCACTTATGTGTTTCCTTGTTGGACTTTGACACCAGAAATGTGTTAAATAATTGAAAATGATAAAAATGATATATCTTGATTTTCAATAAGGTTTCATTGGTATGATATACAAATCAATGTACATTTTATACAACGTGTCTTATATCAAGAAACAACAATAGCAGTTAATAACAATATTGAAGAATCAACAATAATGAAATAAACTGTATTTAAGTTTTAAATATATAGTTTAAGTCCATTTCCAAACCTAAACACCTAATTTTACATTGTACTCATTGTCTTTGTAGTTCTTAAGGGATGGGGGTTATATGTTATGCCTCTGTCTCATGAAACTCCTGGCATACAGACTTCCCACGGCCTAGGCGCATAGTCCGTTCCCCTTGTCCTAAGGGCCTGGGACCACAGGTCGGTCTCATATAACATAGGCATGTAAGATGCACATTCTCAGATTTCAGCCACAGGTTATATAGGGCCCCTACGGGTCTGAATTATTTTGAAAATGCCATGCAATTACCCATGGGCTCACTGGGTTTTGGCCCTTATGGTGCCCATAAACTGCCAGGGACATAGGTATTAAGGGAAATCTAATAATTAGGAGGACTCAAAGACAAAAGCAACAAAACTTACGTAACATATATAGAAATCACATCAGATTTGAACAACATTAACCCATAGACTGTGTATAGAAATGACATCAGATTTGAACAACATTAACCCATAGACTGTGTATAGAAATGACATCAGATTTGAACAGCATTAACCCATAGACTGTGTATAGAAATGACATCAGATTTGAACAACATTAACCCATAGACTGTGTATAGAAATGACATCAGATTTGAACAACATTAACCCATAGACTGTGTATAGAAATGACATCAGATTTGAACAACATTAACCCATAGACTGTGTATAGAAATGACATCAGATTTGAACAACATTAACCCATAGACTGTGTATAGAAATGACATCAGATTTGAACACAAAGACTGTGTTTTACTCTGGGTTATGAATTTCTTATCCATGTGAAATCTCAACATGCTTGCTATAGTAATGGAAACTTGGATCAAACTGCAAATATTATCATAATCTGTTGCAAAATCTTATACTGAAAAAATAAATACAGAAATGACTCAAAGACTCATATAGTTTACATTGCACCTGGTGATTTCTGTAATCATGTACACCTGTAAAACAGCTGTTTCAATTGCTATAAATGTGTAGAACTGTAAATGTTGACATTTTTGTGAGTTTAATAATATTTTTTTCTAAAAAACATTCCGCATGTTCGAAACACGATTTTAATCTAACGTAGTGCAAACTTCTTATTGCAACATGATTCACAAATTGTGTTTTATTGCTTTTGTTCTGCATCATTTACGAGAGACCTTGCAAGTTTGTCTTAACGTTGCTCTTTGCTTGGTGTAATTTCTGCAGAAGAATGAAGACCTGATTATCTTGGGTCGTTTTATTTCCTTCTGAGATTTACATGCAGGAGATTTCTGTCGGTGTATTGAGAAGTTAATGCGACTCTGGAGCCTGATTTACACTTAGATGTGGAATATTTTCATAGAAGTTCCCATGTCTGATAGTTTTATAGATCCAGTTAGTTTTATAGATCCAGTGTAGAAACTACTATGAATGAAGTTATGCATGTATTTTGTCTTTGAGAGTTTTTTTTGGAAAGATAGAGAAATTTCCATTCATAAGCTCTTTTGGAACTGTTGCACTAAGCATTAATTAGCATTTTTGCCCTGAATTTGATGTCCTTGTGAATATGGCCTACCCTGCTCTGCATTTGTTCACTTCAAGTCCTTACCTTACTATCCATTCATGTTGGCCCTTTAAGTCATACCAGTATCGAGCTGACCCTTTAAGTCATACCAGTATCGAGCTGACCCTTTAAGTCATACCAGTATCGAGCTGACCCTTTAAGTCATACCAGTATCGAGCTGACCCTTTAAGTCATACCAGTATCGAGCTGACCTTTTAAGTCATACCAGTATCGAGCTGACCCTTTAAGTCATACCAGTATCGAGCTGACCCTTTAAGTCAAACCAGTATCGAGCTGGCCCTTTAAGTTATACCAGTATTGAGCCGGCCCTTTAAGTCATACCAGTATCGAGCTGACCCTTTAAGTTATACCAGTATTGAGCCGGCCCTTTAAGTCATACCAGTATCGAGCTGGCCCTTTAAGTCATACCAGTATCGAGCTGGCCCTTTAAGTCATACCAGTATTGCGCTATGTTTAGCATCCTTTTACATTTAATGTCTTTGTTAGTGTGACACTTCTTTCCTGTCTGTTAGGTAGGTTTCGAAAAATGAACCTTACGCTAAATATAGATAGAATAAGGAGTGACCTTATCTGAAACAACAGTGTCTTCTCCCTCACAACAGTTCTTATTAACAACAAACATGTTGTTTTCTTCTGTTATTTGAATACAAGTTTTCTCTATAAAAGATGTTGACAGATGTCTCCTTGATTGCTTGCTTCCGTTGTTAGAATCTGCACCTTGTTGTGTTTCCACTGTATGAATAGTGTGATAAGGTTTTTACAAGATTTATTATACGTGCCATTCAGTAGCACCATGCCGTAATTCTGGAGCAATATCCTAGGGAGGCACATATTCTGGCTGCTGTTGGGAGGTCGTTGCTCTAGAGACGATAAATTCATTGTGAATTCTTACTTCTGGAGAAATTGGTGCAGTTGTTGAGGAGAGGTTTTTGCTCTGGAGAGGTTGAATTGATAGTGAAGTCTAACTTCAAGAAAAATTGGTGCAGTTGTTGAAGAGAGGTTGTTGCTCTAGAGAGGTTGAATTGATAGTGAAGTCTAACTTCAAGAAAAATTGGTGCAGTTGTTGAAGAGGGGTTATTGCTTTTTGAGAGGTTTAATTGATAGTGAAGTCTAACTTCAAGAAAATTGGTGCAGTTGTTGAAGAGGGGTTAATGTTGCTCTAGAGAGGTTAAATTGATAGTGAAGTCTAACTTCAAGAAAATTGGTGCAGTTGTTGAAGAGGGGTTAATGTTGCTCTAGAGAGGTTAAATTGATAGTGAAGTCTAACTTCAAGAAAATTGGTGCAGTTGTTGAAGAGGGGTTAATGTTGCTCTAGAGAGGTTAAATTGATAGTGAAGTCTAACTTCAAGAAAATTGGTGCAGTTGTTGAAGAGGGGTTAATGTTGCTCTAGAGAGGTTAAATTGATAGTGAAGTCTAACTTCAAGAAAATTGATGCAGTTGTTGAAGAGGGGTTAATGTTGCTCTAGAGAGGTTAAATTGATTTTGAATTCTTACTTCTGGAGAAATTGGTGCCATTGTTGATGAGAGGTTGTTGCTCAAGAGAGGGCCACTTTAGAGTGGTAGCACTATTTAGTGTGTTTCGGTTATTTGAAAATATTTCTTCCCAACTTTACCTTCCGTATTACCAGTAATGAAATAAATGTCAGACATTTGGTCCGTCAAGGCCTGAAAATCTGTCAGACCAAAAATAATCTGTCAGGCCAAGGCTTAAAAAAAAAAAAAAAAAATGATATTGCAGCATTTTGTTTACTAGTTTAATACTTGAAAAACGCCATAATCATCCCAGGTCGACCACATGAATAACAAACCATGCTTAATATGCATTTCAATTAGTTAATTGGGAATGTTTAGCTGGTAAAAATACATGTCGCTTATAAGGCCCATGATTGGTTACTCTTGACAGAAGAAAATACAGATGTGTACATGTACTGTTAAATATTTACTCGGACTGATACTATTAAAATGTACGTCGGTCCTGGTAAATGTCCGTTGGACTGACGGCTTTTGGGAAGTCTGCATTGTTGTTACGGAATCGGCATAAATAAATTATATTTTTAAATAATTTCAGATTTAATACAAGAACCACATTCACGTATCCACATTCAGATTGGTGACGAGGAGGACGTTGTATCCGATGAAACCGCAAACCCCGAGGAGAAACGAGATTATATATCCCCTGTCCGAATGCGAAATAGAAGAAGATTTAGTGAGGTAAGTCACAGTATTGATTTCTGTTCATGTATGTATATGTAAGAAAGACAACTCTTGTTCAGACTATTGTGAAGTTGTAGGAGTTGCTTCCCTTCTGAACAATTTTATTCCATGAATATCTTTTGTGAATACAACTACATCTATGGACTTTTAAGGTGTTGTTCTTTTATCTTCTGTGTTTGGATCTTTGAGTCCAAAGGATTCTTGGATTTACTGGTTGAAATATTTATTATCATACATTATTTGGTATTTTTATGGTTATATACTCATAAATGTGGTATTATCATTAGTCCATCGTTTAGCTTGATTGGCAGAAATTCTGTGGACTTCGGTGATGTTGGGAAATAATCAATGTTTTTGTGATTCATAATGTCTTTGCAGTTTATTATATTAACATTTCTCCTTTTACATGAAGCCCACCCGGTTAGCTCAGTTGGTAAAGCACTGGGCCGTGATCCGAGAGGTCCGGGTTCGATTCCTGAACTTATAAGGTCATGTTCCTCTGTGATATTGGCTGTGGTCATTTGGTCTTCCATTCTGATTCATGTGTAGTAGCTGTCAGCTGTGTGTGGCAGGGTAAGTAAGTACTGGTCGATACTTCCAGGAAATTTGGTGAGGTCAGCTGACCAGGTGGAACTGA
Source organism: Mactromeris polynyma (assembly GCA_032209605.1). Lineage (NCBI taxonomy): Eukaryota > Metazoa > Mollusca > Bivalvia > Venerida > Mactridae > Mactromeris > Mactromeris polynyma. The sequence continues at coordinate 13,736,826 of JASFXZ010000010.1, read as the reverse complement.
TTAATGTAAATATTGCCATTAAACCTAATAAAAACTAACAAACATCTTATGTAAGTAAGGGTTTCTGATTTCTCTTCTGAAGCCGGTGAGGGATTAGTTTTTGCCATCTTGTTGTCAATTGACTCAACATGTTCAGTTATTGCCTGATAGAATATTGTTCATTTACTGACTTTTCAGCTGTTATACATGATGTGATAAAGGGGGAGAACTCATGACAATCACCTGTGTCTATCTTTACCATTTACATAAATTGACCGCTATACGTTGTCATACATACATACAATACAAGTTCACTATTTTTCTAAGCTTTACCAATATGTCTAGAATATGTGTTAAGCATCGAATCAGACAAAACATAAATATACATGCTTATGGTGAATCATCGAGTATTGTATCGAAGCCCAGAAATAAACCGCCCTTTCCATCCAGTCATTACCATCGTATTCAACCAATGATTTAGTGATAAAGCATTCTACTGTACCCCAAAAAAAATCATTAACGGAGGCATTTTAGCGCATTAGTTTTTGGTGCATATAAACACATATCATATAGTGAGGTGCATATCATATCACAGCTGAGAAGTCTATAATTGTTTTATTACATAAATTTTGTACCTGAGAAATTAAAAGGATATTTAACCTATGAACTGAGCTGGAATCGAGGTTTATCCATTGTTTATACCGGTCGTATGGTACTGATGTGAAATGAGCTCTGTCACTGAACTGTTTGAATGCACTTATAATGGTCATCGGCCGTTTCCAAAGCGTTCGTAAGCAACCGACTGGTCTATAACGAAAACTAAGTGGGATTCCCCTGTTGCTATTAATAAATCAGTACATATCAGTGGAAATTGGTGAATATCGCATATTATGGACTTGAACAAATTTGCTTCCTGGACCAATCAGAAAGCATTTATCATTATATAGATGATATAATAATGTTGGATAATCTAAATGTCGATCAGACAGAGAAGTTGAGAACAAACTCTGATTTATATATTCTCTTGAAATAAATTTTGCAACACCTACCTATTGTTTTATCAACCAGTTGTGTATGCTTATCTAAAATCGAGCTTGAAACCTTGACTTGATGTTCACATTAATGCCACATATTACTGACACACTTCTGTAATATATAGCTTCGATACTGCTGCTGTCAGCGGTCATGGTCATGATTGATCAGAAAATATGTTCCGTAGATTTTCATCCATCCGTGAAATACGGTAATGATCCATTTGTTATATTGGTATGAACAGCCTTGATGAAATCGGTAGATAAAAATCTCTGCGGAACAAAAGTGGAATCTTCATGTGTTATGGATGAACAGTTCTCCGAAATTGTGATAACAGCTTATTTGTGGTGTATAAAGTATACAGGATGTGACTGTTTGTGTTACAGCATGGAGAATTCAGAAAGTGGCCCATCTGTTTAAAGATGGATGCTCAATTAGGCCACTGATATTTATTGATTAGAGGTATAATCCCAGGTAGATAGTCTTATTGTCTTTTAGAAATATATGTTAATTGATAATTTGAGAAAATTGCATGTGATTCCTTCATGAAGACGTACTCTAAAACATTGCATTATAAATATTCGTCCGATACAGGTATTTCCTATGTTAGCACTAACTCGGCGCTAAGGTTAGGATAGAAAATACGGCCATAGGACACTCGGTAGTTTTGGGAAACATTTAAGAAAATGACAACGCCGTGCTGTAAAGTACATCTATACTGACACTATTACTTTTCACCCCTACGTCATTCAAGCGTTATCATTATACTGAGAATGACCTAAATTTAATTTAAGAATAATGCATCATGTAGCCAATAAAAGCTGTCACATTTTGCTACCAAATTTGCCTATATGTTTTATCTAAATGGTTATAAACTTTATTTCTAAGTCAGTGCAGAGTTTCTTTTTGGTGTCAGTATATTATGAAGTTTAACTTACGACAGATTTTCTCATACTAAATGATATTTTGTAAAAAAAATAAGTCTGTATACCTAGGATGTGGTAAATTAAGTAGTATTTATGTTGGTAAAAAAGTTTTTTAAATCACATTATACACTACATCAAAAATGTTGGTTTTCAATTTATCACCTGGAGTCAACAACAATGGTAGTCAGTTTAAGTCAGCACACCCTGTTAGGTCAGTCGGTAGAGTGCTGGACTGTCACCCTGGAGGTCCGGGTTGGATCCCCGGCTGAGCAGGTCATTGCCCTCTGTGACATTTGTCTTCGGTCATTTGTCCTTCACCTCAGATCCATGTGAGGAACTTGTCGGCTGCTTGGGGTAAGGGCTTATTAAGTTAGTACTGGTTTACAATTTATGCCTCGAAAATGGAAGGCTATATTATATAACAGAACAAATGGTGAAAGTCCCTATAATAAAAAAGACCTGCCAAAATGTCCCCTTAATTATACAGTAGTCTGTCAACTTACGAAATTAAACCATTCACAAAACAGTGTTAAGAAATGGTGTACAAAGGTTTTTCTCTCAACGCTGGTTTTTCTCAAAGCCTGGAAAACAAGAATAGTTTGTCTTGGACTGTTGTTAGGTTCATAATGCATTTAGAGTCTGCAATTTCATTGATAAATCACACAGCCTATTTTCCTCTCTGATTGGTGAAATAGCATTTCTCTGGCATGAATTCTAGAAAGTATTTTATAAGTTTTGTTGTAAAACCTGCAAGAAACACTAACATTACAGGGAATGAAATATGCCATTAATGTCGCTGATTGTAATGTTTGTTGTGTGTGAAATATCTTAGTAAGGTGCAGTCAGCAATTATAAAGGATTAATGTTGTACTTGTGTGATTAATGGGAATTGTGAATCTGTGGGGAAAATTCGAAAATGTGCGGATATTTAGGATTTTTATTATCCCAGGAGAGTTGTGTTATTTTTGAAGCCTCTGTGGCTTTACTTGTGCATTTGGTGCATGAAATCAGTTTCTGGGAATTTATTGCATTTTCATCTAGTATGTGTAGATATGTAAAACACGAAGATTCTGTATTATGTATGAAAGTTTTGAAAGGGAGGAATATCGTACAGTCTACTGCATCTGTATGTCTGTATGTCTGTATGTCTGTTTGTCTGTGTGTTTTATTGCCATTGATTTCGAGGTGGTGAATTGGCTCAATGGTAAAATCAAATCAATGAAACAAAATAATTTTAATTGCTCCACATAGTGGAGTTGAGTTAGTTTACCCTCGTAACCCTTGCTCCAGGTAGCCAAATATTTTATTTTATATATGATCTGTCGTCATTTTCTTGCTTCATATGCTAGGTGTTTTCAACAGATACTAATTTATTCGACTGTCATTTTCCATATTTTCAGTGTACTTTTATATTGTTAGTCAGGTTAGCGATTTTTTGGGTCCATTTGGGTATAGAGTAGAATAACTGGTAACCTTCAATGATTGCATTCGAAATTGCTCAGTTGGTAGAGCACTAGACTGTCACCTGGCAGATCCGGGTTCAATTCCCTAGTTGGGCATGTTATGTTCTTCTGCGACATTGGCTACGGTCATGTCCTCCACATGTGGAGAATTTGTCATGTGCTTGCGGAAGAGCAAGTCAGTACTGGTTGATTCCAGGAAAACTGATTAGATCAACTGGCTGCCGATTTACAATTGACTGAAAAACGGCATAAAGCCCTGAAACGTGGTATTTTTACACTTATACACTGCAACTTCATTATAACACGATTGGTTATTACGAGATCTCTGCAAGTATAACATGATGTCGTCGTGGCTCCCGATTTTTATCATGAAAAAATCCTGAAAAAGGAAGAAAAATTATTGAAAATTGTGTTTTCTGTGATCTGCTATTTCATGCTTGGAAACATGTTTTATTTCACAAAAGAATTAAAAAAATTGTACAAAATTTATTATTATTTAATAACAATATAAAAAGCTACAAAAATGACAATAATTGCAATAATATAAATAAAGTTAATTGCTCCATCACCCCTGACACAAAGAACAAACAATTATTGAACACATTGTTACAGATCTATAAAAAAGGATTGTATTGTAAGCGCATTTCCAAAATTAAAATTGAGGTTCATTACCTTACTTATTGGAACAAGAAACTGACATTTATATAAGCCTGAGAACCTTGCATGTTAAATTAAAATGAGTTGTCTCCCTTTCACGTTATGTTGACAAGGGGTAACTTACATGGGGTAACAATAATGCAATTACTGCCAAAAAGTTGCGTTTTCAAAAGAAAATGACCATATTTTAGCGTTGTTTTAAATAGTTCAACATTATAATGCCTAAATACCGGTAAGTTTTATATATTTTCATCTACCTATTTATTAAAACCTAAAACGTAATTTATGAAATTGTTAGTTATGCACCATGCTATATTGGGTGAGTGGGGAAAGTTGGCATGGTTTATAGGTTTTTTTATTTATAACACGGTCTGATTCTGACGCAATCGTGAGTCTTGGACCCATCGCATCGCGTTTTTATTATGCAGTTGCAGTGTATAGAGAAACAGAAAGACTTGTTAATTTCCAAGATGCTTCGTTTTAGGAACTTGCTAATAAGAATTGTGGACTTATGTCTTGAAACAGAAACTAAAGGAAATATACTGAAGAAATGCTTATCAGAAGAAGGGGACTTTCCGTTTCTTTCTGGGGGGGTCAAATCTGAAGGTGATAATAAAAAATTCCAGTTTATTAATATCACCAGACAATTAGTACCTTATAATCAACAATTTCTGTCATTTTATACCGTAAACTGGTTTGAACAAAATGAAACTCGTTATTTAAACTGAAGTAATATTAGTTCTGTTTGTTTTCTTTATAATTGCATTGTTAAATCAGTTGTCTAAGATTTAGTTACAGAATTGTTATGGAGGATATATGCAATGGTTGGATTAAGGTAATTTTGTGTCATGTATAATGGAATTACGTATGTTTGAAAAGAAAACGTATCTGGCTCTGATCTGAACATAAATTTTTTGAATTGGCTTCATCCAGTTTTGTTGTAACATTGGCTAAAACATCTCTATAAGAATCATTGCAATGTATAACTGATTGAAAAAATATTTTTTTACCATATCTCTAACAGACAAAACTTGTAAAATATCCTGATTCTTAAAAAAACTGGATTTTTAAAAAATGAGCGCCGCTGTACAATTTCCAACCTCTTCTTTAAGTGACGTCATTTCCATAAATCGTCACATGTGACGTCACCATGTTCTGACAGTAAGCAATATTTGCCCTATATGGCAATATGAAAACAAAGTGAACATATGGAGTACATATTATTTTCTGCCTGCAAATAGTGACATCACATGTTGTGTTTTCTTGAAATGACGTCACTTACAGAAGAGGTTGGAAATCCCACAGCAGCACTCAAATATTTTATGATTTACAAACATAATGTTATAAATCAACAAATACGATCAATACATTATGAGTTCATTCTTTGTTAACGCATGCATGCTTATTGATGCTTTAACTATAGGAAATATATATTTCACGTTTGTTGAGGTAAACATTATTTAATGAACAAAAATGAGCATTAGATGTCTTTAAAGCATGTTTCTGACAAATTTTCAATTTGGTATGTTCACTTATCTCCATTTGGGATTGCACATTATTCTGCAAGTGTAGAAGTCTTGATTTTGTGTTTTTGTGTTTTTCAGGGAAATTTCTTGAATAGGCGCTAGTTTTTTTTTTGGAGGGGGGGGGAATTGAAAGGGCTTTCTCACTAGTACAAGTGTTCTTAATTTCTGAATTATTTGACCGAGTATTCATCTGCCAACACAAATTACTCTTTTGAGAAATTGCAGGTAAAGGTAATTTCATGACATACAGGATTCGATCTCTGGTAGAATGTTTACATGTAACTAAAACATTGGGATAGTCTAAATGAGGGGTTATGGATAATATAACCGTACCAGCCATTATAACACTGCCTTTTCATCTAGTACAAACACCAGGTGAAATGTATTCTCTGTTGATGAAATATTCTTAGGTGAAAAAATGCTGTGGTGAAAAAAGTGTTAGACTGCTTTCAGAAAAGTGGAAAAAAAACAATAGTCGGACCTTGTTTATGCGACAACCTTCTCTCCGAATACTTAATTGGCATCTTTCAAAATAAATATCAGGTCTCGATGTGTGTTCTTAGGAATGTCAAATTGAAATGGGCTATTCACCAAATATTATTAGAAATACAATTTGGGACCTGATGAATTCAAATGAACGCCTTTTAGGCCCGAATGTATTTTCAATGCTAAAAACTTTCTATTCCCATGACAACTTCTTGCTTCCATATTTGATATTTCAGGCTTCTTAATCTATACTTTTAAAGTTGAGTTTTTACCCTCTTGAGCTAAATTGTTACATACAGGGTTATGGAATTGCATTTTATTTAAGTTATGTGCATTCCAGAACATCATATAGGAAGTATAGATAGAAAGAGTTTGGAAAGACGGTTTCAACGATAACAAATACTCAAAACTGCCAAAAAATTTAGTAACAGGGTTCTGATAACAATGCGACAAGTTTTCAGCTACTTGCAGATTGGCATGTTAGTACTGGTTGATTAATAATTCCAGGAAAACTGGTTAACGGCCAACTGACCACCATGAGTGACTGTACATTTACTAAAAGTGTCAACTTTTGCGTTAAACTTAATAAAAAAAAAAATATAGCACATTGATTGCTGTAATATTATCTGAAACTGCAATTAAGTGCTCTCTTTTCTGAAGTGAAATAAAAAGAATATGGTTGGAGCCCTTTGAACTCAAATCTCTTTAATCCAAAGTCCCTGAATTGGACATTTTTCCTGGTCGATCCGCAGCTTGTCCATTGAAAGAGTTTCCACTGTACTTAAAGTCCTGCAGTTCATTTATAACCAGATAGGTTGTGGAATATAATTCTTTAAGTAGTTCAAGACATCTGTAGAGAATGTAAGTTTGCTGGCCTATCACTTCCTGCTCCAAGTAATGGCCCCTTCTAAAAATGTGTGTGGGTGGGGAAAGTTACATGGGCTTCATATTAGTAGTCAATAGGTGAATGAGTAATACACTAAAGAGTAATACATAGAAATTAATTACTTACATTCCAGGCAGCTAAAAGACAATTTTTTAAGGATGGCAATTTACCGTCTGAACTTAATAAGACTTGGTGTTTATTAACTCCCGTTCTTCACCTGAGATTCACCCGTGTTCAGTGCTATTGTCCTTGTTTCTTGTATAAAGCTTATATAAGTATAGCTTTACTTGGTGCATATATGAAACTACATTATGTGGTACAACTTGATTTTTAAGCCCTCAATCTAAAAGGGGGGGGGGGGGCATATAGATTTGCCCTTGTCCATCCGTCTGGCATGTATCTCCAACAGTATATTAGTTAGACTCACAAAACTTTACAGGAATGTTCACCTGCAAGTGTAGTTGTGCACCTGGGGTTTCAAATTTGGCTCTGCCCAGTAAGTGCATAGTTATGGCCCTTGACTTCTCACCATAATCTGTAAAGTTGTTCACTTGGTCATTTTGATACATATTCACGAACTATGAGCAAGCAATGGCTGGAATTGGGGGCAAGTGTCCTATGGACACAATTCTAGTTTTTTTTTTTTTACCTTACATGCAAAATTACTATTACAGAATTTTTTGGATTAACAACAAAAACAACATAACACCATAAAGACTAGCAGAGCAAAATATTTATAATTTTCTACAGATATTATCAACAATTTTAATTGATTCTGAATCACTCATAAGTGCTGAGATTGACACTAGATATTATCCATAGGATATTAATATTGATAATTTGCGAATAAATCCAGAGTGTAAAAGAATGTAACCTACAGGGGGGATCAGGGCATGCAACCAGAAACATACTTTCTTTTGCAGGCCTGAGCTTTATGTATTTTCTTCCATTACTCCATACAGTTTTTATTGTTTTGCTATATAAGGACATCTTGGCTTATTCAATTATTTTCCTATGTTAAAGTCCATAATTGGTATTTATTTGTACAAGTCTTTAATTGCAGCCTGTGTTTTGTATGCTTGTGTAATCAATGCTTTCAAGTAATTAAGGCTGTAAGACATTTCTGGGACAGTTTAGCTTCATTGTAAGAATATTGCTACACAGTAAAACCTAAATAACAAGTCCACCCTTGGGACCCTTGAAAACTGGTCTTAATATTGTGAGGTGGTCTTAATATCGAGGTTGAATAAAGAGCATAAGCGTGAAAATAGACTTGAAAATTGTGTTCTTGATTTTAAGGTGGTCTTATTATTGAGGTGGTTTTAAAGTGAGATTTTACTGTATTTCCAAGTAGCAAGAATACAGTGCAATGAGTCCAGTCAGCAATCCTTTCTTAATGAGCAACCATTTCTCTTCAAAAACTGCATCAATTTCTCATTTTAACTAGGGCTGTCATTGATTCAAATATGAAAAACCAATGTCCATGATATATCAATTGTATTTTTAATTCCTGTAATAGACAATTAACTCATATTTTGCTGGATGTTTATGTGTGTATGCCCTACATATTTAAATATTCAACTTGTATTTTTATGATAACAAGACACCAGTTAAGTAATTAATTCATATTTTAACTTCACAGTATGATATTATATTTCTGACATTTTGGAATGTACTATATACTAGAGTGCTGTTTAAAAAGCTGCCGACTACAAAGCGACTTTATGCTCTTTTGGCACATTTTCTAGACTATACCCTTTCTTTCACCATAATATCAATGTTTGTAAGTGTGTATCAAATATTGATTGACAGAAAAAAAATCATTGATATAGCGATATTGATTGTATCAATGAAAGGCATATTTTTAACCTCTCTTGAGCAATAACCCTCCCCCCCCTCCAAACAACAGCAAAAAATGTGCGCCTCCAAAGGGTGTTTCTCCCATGAGGTAATGCACTGTACTGTACTTTTAGCTGACTGGGCGTTTCAGTCCTATCTGAGAGCACTTTCTGTGGTTTGTTTACCTGAAGGAAACCAACAAATTTAACTGTAGGTCTCCGCTAATAATTTGTTTTGATCGTCATGTTTGTTGATACAGAATAAATGCACTGGCGATCTATAAGGCTTGATGTTCATGTCAAATGTGCTAACTGTTTGTTTGTGTTGTTTTCTAAGAGGAGGTCTTGTGAACAGATTGATTTAAGAACAGGATTGTTGTTTTGGTATACATGTTCTGCTTTGTGTACTGGAATGGATTGTGCAATTTTGAATGGGGCTTGTAAGGTTTGTTGAGTGCAGCGAGTGTTGTGGCTTTGTTTATGTTTAAAGAGTAAATGTAATGTTATAGTGAACATTTTATGACATGAATTGCATGTTTATAGTATGTTTTTGTCAGAGATTGCATTGAATGTGCATTTAAACCTCAATAATATAACCACTATTGATTCTGAAGAAAGTTGGTCTTTAAGTTCTGGTCTTATTATCGAGTGAAAACTTGACAGAAACAATAAAAACGAAACTTATTAATGAAGTGGCCTTAATTTGGAGGTGGTCTTTATATGAGGGTTAACTGTATTAAATAAGGTGCAAACCATGCTCTTTCTATGAAGTAGCTTCAAAATTTAAAATCAGACTAGGCCAAACTTTAATCAAATATCTAAAAGTGTGGAATGCAACGGGCATTGCAATTCTGCAAAAGACAATGATGTAGATGCGCTGTGTCCACTTCTCCCAACTTCTCCCTATTTTAGCCTGTCATGATCACTGACCATGTTTGAAACATGGTTAAACCATGGATTAAACATGGTTTGACAATGATCATTTCAGTGGGGTAGTTTGTTCCCTGAGATCTATTAATAACAACTTACCCAACTTCATAATGGAGGGGTGGGGACATCAATCAAAGACTTATAAATGTGGCCCTCACAATTGATACATCGTATAAGTCAGCAGCCATCACCTCCGCCAAGTTGGCCCCAGAGGTGGATCCCATTGAATCTGTTAATCCTTGTTTGGTTCCAAACATTTGGCTACAATACTTGACTGCAACCTTAACCGTGCATTAACCGTGCATCGTGATCAACTAATAGAACCCTTATAGTTGTTCAAATATCTCACTTGTTCTTTATAATCTAATCATACCTTACTTTCACCTTGCATTTATTGCAACCCCGCCGTTCCTGTCATAAAAATAATCCGTGTCATTTAAATAAGTGAAATTCCTAATCTTGTTTAATGTGTTATTTGTTGAACAATCTTCTATTGTTTCCAACAGACTGGGAGTAAAGATTGGATGCATTTCTATTTAAAAACCAATATTTACAAAGTACAATATTATGTAGATGAAGGAAAGGATGAATCAATTAAACCGGGAGAGTTTTCTAATGTTATTTTCTATCTGAAACTTGTAAACAAAGCAAAGGATGAACTGGCGGACCATTTCTGTAGTGCTATAAACAACTGACTGTGGATTTATATTAGTGACTTTTAACAAAAAATGAAGTTTTGTGCCAATATGATTGATCAGGAGTTGTTAGCCAGGGTAAGTATAGTTTTGTTTTCAATGTTTATGCTGTGCATGGGTCTAAGAGCTGTCAATGGTTCGGCAAAATGCATATCGACAATATTGTTCTATCGGATGAGAAACATCGATGATACATATATCAAGTATCGTTTACTAAAATGCCATTGACAATTGCTTGCAGTTCATGATTTTATATATTTTCACTTCTAGTTATGTCTTTCACATGCTTATATACATGTATAACTTGGACCTTCTTGTTCAATCAGTATTATAAACTATACATAATTATCTTTTGCAAAATAGATAATAAAACTATGAATAATCTTCAGGTACGCCAAAGTTTTAGACATGGCCTTTTGACAGCGCACAAGCTTTCATTTTTGTTTTGGGTGAATTTTTCTTCGTTTTTAGGCATGTGTTTATTATTCATTCGTATCAACTTTCAAAGATGTGAATCGATTGATGGAAAAATCATTTCTATTGATGATGGCTCTAATTTATTCTAATCCTTTATTTGAGGGTCTTGTGTTTGGACAAAAAATTGGATAACACTTTCGGAGGTTGCTTTGTGTCATCCCACATCCATTGTAAAGACATTCGGTTCTCCACCACCACACTTGATCATACCGGTATTTTGAATGTGTGTGTCACTGACCAAGATCTAGGTCATGTTTGTATATTGGAGAAGTCAGACTTTACTTATTGCGGAGTTATTCTCTCTTGATTTAGTGACACTAAATACTGACACTCAACTTGTTATTAATATATGTACACTTGAGAGTGATTATTATACTCTAGTTGTGGTTCTGTGACCTTGATCTCTACTGAGTTGATATTCTGTGACATTGACCTTTACTGAATTGAGATTCTGTGACCTTGACCTCTACTGAATTGAGATTTCTGAGACCTTGACCTCTCTGATTATAATTATAATATCACAACTTATGCAAAGTGACCAACAGGTCATTACTTGGGGTCAATTCGGTTCTTCTGTATTTAAGTAAAATAATCCTCTTGAAATTTAAAGGGATATGAATGAATTCAAATGTCTAGATGTTTGGTTAATAAGTATTTGGTGTAAGTCTTTAGTTTAGGCAGAATGCTACACTATGTAGCATGTACATTTTTTCTTGGCTTTTTAATTACTTGGAAAAATAAGCACAGACTGATCTGTTATCACTGGAGTTTTTGTGTGCCAGATTTTCGTGGCAGTATTTGCTTATAATTTGGTCTACATCGCTTAGCATGGAATGCATAACATTTGATCAGTCTAGTGGTTGGTTTGTGAAAATCTGAGCTTCAGTAGCAGATGTTTGGTGCCTCTACGCAACAAGTTTTTTCTTTTAATTATTTTTTACAGTAAATAGTGAACGAAAATTATATTTTATGAGTAAAATTTCTTATGATTGCTGACCATGGTTATGAAAGGTTCGATTGTCTTTGTAAGTTATTTCATAGGAACAATTTTTTTACCCTGATTTTCACAAAGATTTGTTTTATTTTTATTATGATTGAAAATTAACATGGCCTTGGGCCATTAATTACTATTTGAAGTAGTCCATCGTATCCTATAATCTTCCAGATAATAATGTGGTTAATTAAGTAGATTTAGTAGATTATTTTTTATAGATTTTATTTTACACCTGATAAAAAAGTCCTGTTCAGAGCAACCACAATTGAGGCGGGGGGGGGGGGGGGGTGGGTGTTTGAACTACAGTGGATCAGTAGCAGTACCACAAGCAAGGCCTTAAGTAGCAAATTGCTTGTTTGGCATAACTCGACCTTACCCATGAAAATGGCCCCTACTCAAAAACGTTTTAACAGTCGGAGAGGGAATGTTTTTGCTGTGTATCCGATAGTTAACACTAACTATAATGACCATGAAAGATGTTAAATTGAAAATAACATTACTGAACTACCCATCTAAATTTGTCTGCACTAAGGCTTATGTGCCACATAAACAGCATTTTAAGGATGACCTAATTCATTTGATTTTGATGACATTGGGAAAAAGTTCACTGACAGTAGTATAATTATCCCTTAAATTGTTACATCAATACATGTATTTTAATATAACCGTCTCCCTTGGACAAGTGGTTAAGGGAGGTTGAGCCTTGGGAGTCAGGGAGGTTGAAGGTTCGAAACCCTGTAGGGATCCGTTCTGATATGGCCGGTTGGTGAGCAGTCAGTCTGTTGAATAATGGTTACTCAGTGTGCCTAACTGCTTGCATGGTGCCTGGCATTAAAGGATAGGAATTGGGAAGTAAATGTGCTCAGAAAGTTTCATAAGTCAGAAATGGCTGGCCCTTTAAGTAGGGGTCGCACTATAATAAATTAAGACTTTACTACAGAGCTTGAAATATTCGGTCAGTTCATGTTAAATTTTAGTCAAAATGCCTCTGTCTTATCTTCTTGCAGTCCATCTGCACACATGTAAATATCATACTTTGTATCATGCAATTTTAAACGCCATTATAAGCTATGCTTCAGTTTCATTATCTCACCCACGTCTCCATAGATCAAGAATTTATGAGCTCAGTATATGCCTCATTTCCTAATACATCACGGATAATTTCATAAACTCACGGTTCATGGATATTTTTACCTGTGTAAATTCAACATCTGCTCTAATAAGTCATTTCAATTTTTTTTTTCTGATAACCGAATATATCATGATGTACTGTTGACTTGATTTCTATAGTTATAGTAAACAATACCAGTGACAACATTTGATGTTAAAAAACCCATTTACCATTGTTTTGAAACAGCAGCACTAAAAAACCAATTACAGTAAAACTTCAATAATAATTAAGACCATGATTGGGACCGTGCAAACTGGTCTTCTTTTTGAGGTAATATTCAAAATATTGAGGTTGAGTTAAGAGCAAAACAGTTGAAATGGACTTGAAGATTATGTTCTTAATTTTGAGGTGGTCTTTATTGTACTATTAAATTATGATGTGGTTACTAGGATAAAAAGACTTACAATAGTGCAGCTGACATTCTCAATGTGTTATCATCATATCTTCAATATATTTTTCATTTACATGAAATATACCACACCGAGTGTTCATGCCTTATGTTGACCATAATTGTCATTGTTCTTTCAGTGGTATAGGTCTCTCAGTGCTTATATAAATTAAGGCATAATAAGGTATAATGTCACCATGGCAACTGTCTACAGAAAAGTGAGGTATTAAGAAAAACCTGTTTATTCGGCACAGCTTTATTGAGCTCGCTTTTATTACTTGCGTCACAGTGGATATGTAAGCCAATCAAATCCGACGTTAAATGTTAAAGCAAATTTTGGATCACCGAACTGTGTTTGTAAACTGGATGCTGATTTGTTCAAATGTGCATATTGTAAATGCTGGACTAGAATGAATAAATTTGTCTGCTCAAGCAAGAAGAAATTTTGAAAGTACAGATATATGTATCTATGATTTTGTTACACATACTTATACCTAAGTCAGAACTTGGGGGTCGCCAGCCGGCGATCGACAGACCTTCCAGAAAATGGGGTCGAATTCTTGGCCCGTTTATTGGCCGGTGTCCGAAAGGCACTCGTCCGATGTCCTGTCTAAGTAGGTATATATAGAGGCGCTCCTCTGACCTTCTTCTTTCACATCAACCTTTCTCTAGTGGTATTCTACGAGACAAAACAACAAAACACATATGCCGTTGATATCTCCACAGCGCTTGCAGCCTGACCTCCACATCGCTTGCTTGCACCTGCAGAGCGCGTGCGGATCAGCCGGTTGAGGGAGAGGTTGGCGAGTCCCAGTTGGTTGTTGGCCAGATGCTGGCCGGCCTAGCCGATGTCTGGCTGATTTCCGGCCGGGCACCGCCAAGTCGGACGTCTGGGAGGCGTCTGACTGATATATGGATTGTCTGGGTTGTCCATAATTTGGCCTGATGCCAGCCCAATGTGTGCGATGCCCTGCCGGATATCGGCCACGCATCGACCCATTTATCGGCGATCAGTTTGCGAAGCGAAACGCGAAGCCAGGTTTTAAGTGCCGATCAGTTCCAACCTTGCACTTAACTGCCCTAAGTTAAAACTTACAGTCTAATAAAACTTATAAATAGATACAACTGGATGTGTTTTAAGTATGTCTGCAATGTTTCATGAATTTCTATTCAAGTTGAACATTGTTGTTGGCCTTTGTCTTAATTTGCTTCAAGGTTTCTGTAAAATAATACGGGTGTTCCAACTGTTTGTACTTTTTGTATACATAAGAAATAATTTTCAATAATGCCTATATTGTAGTACAAAAACTTATTGCTGGGAGGAATTGGAATACATATGTGCTACATATCTCAGATTTTCTCTTGAGGTAATAGAAATGACAAAAACTGCATTTTGGTTGCGGAGAATGATAAAATAAATATTGCTGTCAATTAATTGTTGGGTGTTTTGTGGCATAGATGTTAAAATAGATGCAAGTGATGTTTTACAGACAACACATAAAATTTCGTCCTTTTTTATGCAGCCGTAGAACATGTTTAAAACCTCGTTATATATGCTTGCATGAAATCATAACAATTTATAATTAACTTTAAAGAAAAACAGGTATTAATGTGTCGGCTGCCTAAGCTGAATGACCTTTAAAACCAAAACGCTTACACAGTGAAAATCTCATGAACAAGCACTGCAGCTAGCGACACCTATCGGAGATATTCGACATTTATAAGGGAAATTAATTTTTCTCCTAATTCATTATATTGATCACGGAGAAAATTCCATATCTTATAATTATACATGTAGGTTATATATCGATGGCTCAACGCAACAATGTCGTAACTCCTATATAAATTCATAGAGAGTTACGACATTGTTGCGTTAAGCCCTCGAATTATATGGATACAAGCTGATTACACTCTGAATACTTCATTTGTACATTTAAGGCTTGTGATGTGATAAACGCAGTAGCAACCAAAGTCGTTGATAGTTTGTGTTACTATGGATATATTTGCTTGAAGTGACTAATTTAATTATCAGCATTGTTACTATGGTACCTGGTAGATAAGGAAAGAACTGAAGACAGCCTTGGCTCCTGTGATTCACAGTCTTGCAGGCTGTCAATAATTTTTTATACATTTCCTACTTTTCCCTAGTTTTTTTACTTGCTCCCTATTTTTTCCCTTCTTTTTCTTGAAAGAACCCTATACTGACCCTACTTAATTATCAAATCTGTGGTTTTAACTCAAAATATTTATTTCACCTGCATGAAACACAGAGGTATTATCAGGGAGAAATTACAGTACGGTTCATTTTTACCATATTCGATATTTCAAAAGTAAGGAATCATCCCTACTTTTAGGAAATAAAATCCCTACTTTTGCCCTACTTTTGCCAAAAAATAGCCCTACTTTATCCACACTTTTTGAAAAGGGGAAAGTTGACAGGCTGACTATATGACTGTAGCATTGGTCACCTAAATGTTGAGGAATGCTGTGGAATTTAATGGCAAATATTGTAACATCTGCCTGATGCTTATCATAATGATTTCAACATAATTAGATTCAATAAACAAATGTGTATCCCTGATTCCTGACAGAAATACCAGAGAATTCGAGCTAATCAACTGTTGCACTTGTGCATACCTAGCTGCTGAATTTTCTTGTGTAAAGGTATCTTACATAATGTATTTGTCCCCATTACTCGATATGAATGTTCCACACAATATTTATCAATCATGTGTGAGGGAGGTAAACAATTTTAAATGTTGCTGTGTACGACTATTTGTTACATTGGCAGCTGTGAGATGCAACGAATCTTGAGTGCCTTGATCTTATCAAGCGTTGAATCGACTGAAATCTATCTTTGTTTGTCCTGTCTCAGCCACCTTTTTCATGAATTAGTTAATGAATTCTATAGTCATGAAAAGCAATTTTGATTATTTCATTAAGTTAACCTTTTTCATGAATTAAGTTCATGAATAAATTAATTCATGAAAAGCAAAATTTGCCTTTCATGACTATAGAATTCATTAACTAATTCATGAAAAAGGTTCAAGAAGTTCATGAAATAATCTACATTGCTGTGAGAGGAATGTGACCTGGTATAGGGTAAAATTTCCGTCAGGAAAGCAGAATCTTCGAGCTGTTAAATATCACATATTTCATGATACTAATCAGTAACTTATAATTAAATTATATTATTTTACCACTGAAAGGTAATGAATACAGAAATGTAAGTTGCCCTTCTTTTCCCTTGCGATGACTTTTATCCCTATAAAAAAAATCCACCATCATAATTCCCCTTAAACGTAAAAAACACTAGACGTGTAATAACATAACTGATCTGTTGTTGTTGTACTCGCCAGGGCAGCCGTCATGTTATTGACACTGATGCCAATGTACACTTTATACGCCCTGCTCTGCCCCAGCTCCCCCCCCCCGCAACCTGTGAAAAGTTCGGCTAATTTTAAAATTGTCCATTTCATGCCAGTATTATTATTATTCCGAGGGTGCAATGAATAGATTCAGCCTCTATGGTGTTTAATGTGCTGGGTTCTTTTTCAATATACCAAATATTCCCTTATAAATGCCCCTGGGGGCATTACATTTTGAGAGGGGGGCATTTAATAAATAAAATTGCAAAAAGTGACTTCCTCATATGCATCTATTAAAACAAGTACGGTACTGGCTAGCCTTGATCTAAGCTGAAAGTGTCGAAAGTTGCGCTCGAAGCCTAAAACTAAACTTCCAAACTAAAGGGGGGGGGGCGTTAATTAGGGGAGGGGCGTTTATTAGCGAATATTCGTGAATATAATGTATTAGACTTGCAGTTCTGTAGAACCTGCTGCTGACAGATTTCTGTTCCTGCCAATAACAGGTTTACACAAATAATCTGTGGTTATGACCTAAATTGATTATCCATACTAGTTTGGTAAAACATTTATCATTCTATATCAATTGAATTACATTCAGATACTGTGCTAAATGTATTATTGTATATGTTTATGTCCCCCCCCCCCCAGCATTCTTCAAATGGCACAAGGGGCATACAATGTTACCCTGTCAGTGTGTTTGTTTGTTTCATCGGGTTTAACGCCGTTTCTCAACGATATTTCAGTTATATACGGCGGCCGGTTCACCTAACCAGTTTTTCCTGGACTGAATTCTTACCAGTACTAACTTACCCTTCAACAAGGAGCCGGCAACTTCTCCACATGTGGAGGAAAATCGACATTTTGTCAAATTTTCATGGAAGGGTATGACCTGCCGCGACCGGGAATCGAACCCAGATCGCCGGGTTACAAGTCCAGCGCACTAACCACTGGACCACGGACGCGGCTCTCTTGTCAGTGTGTCCATGCGTATGTCAGTACGAAAAATTGGTTTCTGATCAAATTTAAATGGATCTTGAAAGGATGGAAGAGATTAAATGCATATTGGGCACATTGTCAAAGGATTATAAAATTACAGGTCAAGTTTGATTTGGGTTACTTTCCATCTATTTTTGGAGGAGTGATTGCCCTTTTTCAATGTAAAAAAATGGTTTCCGCTCAGTAACACTTGAAAAACCCATAGAGGGGCAATTCCTATGGACACGTACATCTAGTTATCTAATACATCACTGGTTGTTAACTTATGAGTAAGGTACAAACAAAACACAATTTTATTTCTGTTGTAGTATTTAAAGTCTGTTGATTGGCATCTGAGTTTTGTCTGCAGTTTTGAGTGGTCTACTCAGTTTAAGGTTTAAAAGTCAGTTATAGCACACACAGCTGCCAAAGTACCTGATGTTGAAGGTTCCAACTCTGAAACAGTCATAATAATGCTCTCAGTGACAATTGGACTTTCGAACATGTTTTTTTCGCATGTTAGCATGTTTTTCCTTTTGGCATAAAACCTGATTTTTTAGGCCTTAAGATTAAAAAGAGATTAAATTGTTACAGGGAACGCCGCATACGGGTATATTCAGCACAAGACATTTGTTTAAGACCCCCCCCCCCCCCCCCTGGGAAAACTGCCATCTACAAAACATAAGGCACTGAGGTGGTGCAAGGTTAAACATGTATGGGAATTGGGATGCAATTATTATTGTTGCAATAATTTATAAGGTATATTTGGTCACCTGATTGAAAGGAATTTAATTGGCAATTATCTGAACTGTACCATGGTTGACAATGCTTGAGTCGTTCATGGTTAACCATGGTCAGCAATGGTAATTTTCGCAGGGGAAGGATTCATATTTGTTCATATTCATAATGTATTCCCTGTCATTGTCACATATGAGATCCAGGTGTTTTCTAATTTTGGTGTCATAATTAATATATTCAACGCCATGCCAATGTGTGATAGAAATGGGCACACTAGCTGTCAGGAAATATTGTAACAGAAATATACTAATAATTAACTCTTTGTTGACCCTAGCATAACCTGGCAGATTTTGTATGATACATCAATGAAGCATATTAGTGGATACGGATGATACAACACTATATATCAATATATTACAATGTAATAATTAGCAGTATTGTGTAACAAAATACATATAATTCATAATATGTGTCAAATGAATGTGTTCATTTACAATATTTCCCGTATTCAAAATAATACATTGATTAATAGCCGTCAACATCACATTGTGATTGGTCAGTTGACAATGCCGTCAAATGCCATATTGCCTTCCAGTAGAACCATTATCGCTGCTTATGCCATTGTACGGACAGTTCTGGGTGATAACTGTATTTATATAGGAGGAATATTAACTTCAAGATTTTCATTGAAGTTAACGGATTGTTTACTGTTTGCGGAACTGTTTCTAACAATGAGTTCTTTGTATAAAGATGTTACATCTTTGGTATGACATATATTTATCATTTATTTTTTATACATTAATTGTTTATTATTTGTTTTTCTGTTTATTGTGTATAATTATTAATATATGCCGATTATGCGTTGTTATTTATTTTTTGATATTTATATATATATAATTTACAATAACTTAGTTCCTCATTTATATCCTTTTTGTATCTTAATATGCATTATAGACTAAAACTATAGTATAAAAACATAATTATGTTGCCAGCTGCTGGTAATTTGCTGAAGGAAAGTTATTTATTGACTTGGAGTTTTTTTAAAATATTTTATTTTTTACATTTGTATATTGACAGAGGTATAAAAAATTGTGATGTAATGTTTAATATATTCAGATAGGTTTGATCGGGTTTTAGGAAATAGACAAATTTTACTGTAATATAATTCACCTTGCGCCTTCCTGTTTAATTGATCTCACGTAATTTAATGAAGAGCTTTAAAATGTCATGGAGGTTTTTCTTTAAGTTTTCTCAGAATCGGAAAAACAAAAATCTCCTTAAATTCCCTTGGAAACAGTTCCTTGAAATTCATTTATCATATCATTAGATGCTTAGGTACAATATCTTGTGCTCTTAATTTTTACAGAAATCCTCCTAAACATTCTTTATGCTATTAATTGCAACCTTTATAAAACCCTTTATTTTCATTAAGACTTGCTAGAAGGCTCGTGCAGTACTGTTGTTACTATACACAGAGTATTGACAATTTTGCAGTTAATTAAGAACTCCTCTGAAAGTGGGTGGGCGGTTAATTTAAATTTATTGTGTTGTAAACATACAGGATTGGTGAATGGTGGGCGTATAATTGGTATTTTTTACTGACAAGAAAATAGTCCACTTTTTCATGTAACACAGTCATGATGTATAGCTAATCTTCAATAATAAGACCAATCTTGGTTCTGAAGACTGTTGGACTCAGTTGTCAGGTGATACGGTTATTGAGTTAAAATATGGAATACAAATTGAAAACTGGTTCAAGAAAATATGGTCTTATTACTGACATGGTCTTTATTTTGAGGTGGTCATTGAGTGAGGTTGTACTGTATTTTCTGTAGCCTATAAAGAACATTTGAGGGCCGCTGTACGATTTCCAACCTCTTCTTTAAGTGACGTCATTTCCAGAAAACGTCACCATGTACTGACAGTATAAGCAATATTTACCCCATATGGCAATAAATAAACGAAGTGACCATATGGAGTACATATTGTTTCCTGCTTGCAAATAGTGACGTCACATGTTGCGTTTTCTTGAAATGACGTAACTTGCAGAAGAGGTTGTAAATCCCATAGCAGCGCTTGTTTGTTAAGTGACATTAAAAGAGTGAAATCAAAAGATACAAAGCCAGCTTCGTTTCGTGTATTCGTAGACTTCCCTGAGGTCTGCTTAGAGATGTGGTCCAACAGAGCCTGAATTTCATTATGGAAGATACCACAGCACTTGGGTATTCTGTGAATGCTTAGATTTTTAACCTCAACGTCCACAAAATGTATAATAATTGAATTCCTTTGGTTTGGTGTTTTCTATTCATCTAATATACAGAAATATTATAGACTGATTTTCCTTCCCGAAAACGGATCTTAAACTGATCATCCTGAGAGCGATCATACCCGGCCCTCTCATAACCTACCCACTTCACCAGCTGTTACCCTGACACTTGAAAATATTCTGGAGAAGATCGACCCTGTGTATTAGATTATTCCTTCTCCGTCTTATTGTTACCCGCTTCAGCCTTTGTTCTAGAAAAGTTTATAGGTCTTTATTATCGTATGTCAAAGCATTATTATATTGTTTATTGGCTCTTTTACTAACTGAAATTTCATGGTCCAGTTTTTGCTTAATATTTACACAGTACCTAATTCTGGCATCAAAATTTGTCCATATTTATACCAGAGTACTTGCAAACATTTTAAGTAGACAGATACATTTGTTAGCTGAATGCAGCTTGATAAAATTGTTTGTTTTGTGAAATATGTTCAAACAGTGTCTCCGTATGGCAAGCAGCTGGTTCTAGGTTACTGATTATTGGTTTCTTGGATATAAAATCTGTGTCATAAATGAAAGTAAATACAGTTTGTAATAAAAAGGTCTAATAGCTTGGTGATTGTCTTAGGTTTTTGTGAGTGGGCTGCATTTTGTATGTTCAGTGGTCATAGGTTATTGTTAGCTCGCTAGGTTGTGCATGCTTTTTTTGCCTCAGTCTGAGGTTATTGTGAGGTTGGTGTTTAATGCTCACTAATGTGATTGCATTATGCTGTTATTGTGAGGTTGGTGGTTCTTAAATCTCGCATTTGTGACCACAGTCTTTATGAAGTTGGTGTTTAAAGCAGGCTATTGTGACCACAGTCTTTATGAAGTTAGTGTTTAAAGCAGGCTATTGTTACCACAGTCTTAAGAGTATTGTGAAATTGATGGTGGTTATTGCTGGCTGTTGAGACCATAGTCCTCGGTTATTGTGAACTTGGTGGTGGTTAAAGCAAGCTATTGTGACCATAGTCCTCGGTTATTGTGAACTTGGTGGTGGTTAAAGCAGGCTATTGTGACCATAGTCATCGGGTATTGTGAACTTGATGGTGGTTAAAGCAGGCTATTGTGACCATAGTCCTCGGTTATTGTGAAGTTGGTGTTGGTTAAAGCAGGCTATTGTGATCATATTCCTCGGTTATTGTGAGCTTGGTGGTGGTTAAAGCAAGCTATTGTGACCACAGTCTTTTATGGTATTGTGAAGTTGATGGTGGTCATTGCTGGCTGTTGTGACCATGTTCCTCGGGTATTGTGAAGTTGATGGGGGTTAATGCTGGCTATATTGTGACCACAGTCTTAGGTTATTGTGATGTTAGTGGTTGAAAATGCTGACTATTTTGACCACAGTAGTATTTTGAAGTGTTGGTTGTGGTTAATGCGGACTACTGTTACCTCATTCTTAGGGTATTGTGAAGTTGTAGGTTGTTAATACTGTTTCTAATGTCACCACAGTCCTAGGTTATTGCAAGGTTGATGGCTGTTGATGTTGACTATTATGACTTAAATGTCTAAGTTTATATTGCTGGTCCCTTTACACAGATCATTGTGTAAATTACAATCTGAGGTCATTTTTGTAGTTGTCAGGTGGCTTTAAGTTAAAGCTGTTCAGGATTAGACAATTTGATGGTTGTCATTAAGTAGTATGGCTGTAAGGAACTCAAGTCTGTTTTGATTTATTGAACAAACATGACTTTATTAATAACTGTTGACTGCAAAATTACATACACATGTTATATTAGAATATTCACCTTCGTCCTTCGAGGTAGTCAAACAATGTAATAAGTGGGATGAGGAATTGATTGATGAAAGATGAGCTGGTTTCCTGTTGATGTCTCTATTATGTCAGCAGTCGGTTTACCTGTTTTGCGCTCATGTTCATTGTGCTCTAACCATTGTTTTTACTTCATTGATTTTGTCAATAATAGTGAACAATATTTACATGGCACTCCTGAATAAGGATTCTATAAATTATCATTGGGGAAATGTCACAAGTGACTTTCTGTATACATGTATGCAAAATTCATTGTGTGCCCATTGGACAAGAAAGGCAATGGTTAATAATCAGTGCCAATTCAATGTTATTGAATTATAATTGTGAGTGTGCATTTATTTTGAATATTTTTGTTGTATATATCCTTGATTATGATTATTATACTTAATTTAGAGAACATTTGTGTATTTTCAGGAAGTGACCAAACGTCTTTCACTTCCAGCAGATATTCGACTACCAGGACAGTTTTTAGCGAAACAAAGTCTTACCCCGGAAGGTCAGCTTAGTAGAAGATCACGGAGAAAGTCTTTGGTTTGTATTTGGCCAAATATGTTTGTTTCTTGTTACCTGACTGACCCTCTTATTTTACCTCCATCCAAATTTGTTATGGAGTTAAAAAAACTTATTCGAAATATTTTTGTCCGAATATATGGTCACTATTTGAAAAAAATGCAAACTTTGCCTAAGCATATAAGATATCAATAAATAAATGGGGAATAAACCTTTAAATGTTTCTATGATTTAAAGGATAAGCTTCATAAGAAGTACAGTAGAACTTTGAAACCTCGAACAGTTTGGGCTCGAACACGGTAGATACCTTGAACAGGTTCTTAAGTCCCAGCGAAGCCCCTTCTTATTTCATATTATCTTACAGTAGATCAAATGAACTGAGATGTTTCTTCATTTTTCACCGTAGATAGGTCGAACAATATACATGCAGTACTTAACACCTTTTATTGATCAGTTGAAATCCTTTTTTTGTTGAGGGTGAGACTGGCGACATTTTATTCGCATGTCGACAGTACATTTTATTCGCATGTCGACATTTTATTCGCATGTCACGTTAATTATTTGACGGTTGTACTATATACATGCACTTATGTAATGGAAAATTTTGATTGTTAACTATCTATTGATTAGCAGAGTGAATAAAATTTTAAGAGATTTTTATAGATTTTCAATTGTACAAGTTTCTTATCACATACAGTAAAATATTCTTTCATACCATGTGTGACCTTTTAATTTTAATAAATGTTATTTTGTGTTATTTTTTAGTCTGAAATTGGTTTTGGGAAAATCGAATCTTATACAAAACTTGACAAATTGGGCGAGGTAAGTACTCTCTATTCCTGGTATGACAGTATCTCAGACATCAAAGAGAAGTTCGTACAACATGCACTAGTCAAATGTACTCACCTTAAAATGTGCTTATGACTGGAAACGTAATGGCCGGTATAGGTGTACTAAGTACACCATTCAAGCAAGAATCGATTGTCGGAACTTTGATGAATTAGATAGTTCCCACATTTACAATATTTACCTCCCTTGAACTGAAGAGTCGGCCATATTGATAGACAAACTTCTTAAAGTTTATAAGGAATATAATGTAAATGATGATAAAATAATCGGATATGTATAAAAAATAACTTATTCATTATGCTCATGTGGGCAATTGGCTCAGAAAGTTGAAGAAAATGTGGTTCTCACATGCAACTTCTCTTGGTATTTTCTCATTTAGCACATATTTGGGAATTGCTCCTATAAGTGCTTACCAGTTTTGCCTATCAAAATGGCTGATGATTAAGAACAAGGGAGGGAACTATTGTAGATGTGGGAACTATTTATTCATCATCTGAAATCCAACACAACATACCAATCAGCCACAGTTTATTTCATTGGTGCAGAAATGCAAAAGTCGCAAATGATTCACTCATAATTCAAAAAATAAACGAAACTTACCTTGGTAAAGTTGAAGTTTGTTTGTAATTTTATATAGTCATCATAATACTGGAGGGATCAAATGAGATGCGCGCCACTACCTGTCGTATAACTTCAGGATTTAAAGCCGGTTGGACTAAACAAATCCAAACCAATAAAGGAGGGTCAAAATAAAACCCCTAGAGTATATTGCAGACTAAATGTATAGTCTTCAAAACTGCATTATATATAATGCAAAACAATTTCAGGGAGGGATCATAAAAGGGTGGGCATTTGATCCCTCCAGTATTATGATGACTATATAAAATTACAAACAAACTTCAACTTTACCAAGGTAAGTTTCGTTTATTTTTTGAATTTTATTACGTCATCATAATACTTCCATGCTCAAATGAGACTTCAAAGCTGATTTGTTTAGGACCCACAAAAGTAAAATATTGTAAATAGTAGATATAACATACCTATGGTCCTGGTCCTACTATTTATTTTAACACAACATCAGCAAATGTTTCTGTCTGAACTGGTTTATTGTAAAATCTTCCAAAAGTGTCCGAGTTAGACCATCCTGCCATGTGCAGTATCTTTTCAATAGGATATCCTTCCTGATACACTTTCGATGAAGAAGCACCTCTAATACTATGAGGTTTGAAAATGTCACAATTGATACCAGAAGATTTCATTACTTCTCGAAGCCATCGAGAAATCGTGGATTTAGATACATCTTTATGAGGTTTAACATAACTGATAATAAGTTTCGTCACATCATTTCTCAACGAAGAAGTTCTATTCAAATATTCTTTTATAACAAATATAACACATAATCTCCTATCTGGAGGGTAAGCCTTAAGAAAGGCAGATGACCTATCTTTTCCTGGCTTAGAATGCTTCAATAACCCACTGTACAATAATGTGTATCCTTCCTTGGATTTCACCATATGTCTTATATCTAATAAGTGAATTGCTTGAGTTCTACAAGCTAAAGTTAAAGAAATCAACATAACTAGTTTGTATGATAACAATTTAAATGTTAAGTTCTTCACTGGTGACAGAGAACGTATATATTTAAGGACTTGAGAAACATCCCAAGTAACAGAATAGCGTGGTAAAGATGGTCTACTGTTGTAGACTCCTTTCATATATCTTATCACCAGTGGGTGACTGCCCACAGAAACACCGTCTAATATCAAACCAATAGCAGATAATGCACTTCGTGCCGTATTTAAGGCACTGTATCCTAAGTTTTCATTAAATAAACTTGTTAGAAAGTCCAAAACATTACCTAAAGATGCTTGAACTGAATCAATTTTGTTCTTCTCACAGAATGAAAACCACCTTCTAACATATGAAGAATACTGTTTCTGTGTACTAGATCTCCAAGATCTAATGATAATGTTGACTGATTCTGAAGAAATACTTTTCTTCTGTAAAGATTGCCTGATAGTTTGCAAGCAACTAGAGTCAGTTTTTTGGACAGAGGATGAATTTTCTCCGTTCCTGGTATCGTCAACAGATCCATGCGTTTTGGTAGAATTCGTGGATTGTCTATTATCAGATCCATCAGAAGTGGCCACCAAATCTGTGTCGTCCATAATGGACAAATTATGATGCAGTTGGTTTGATCTTGTCTGATTTTCTGCAGACATGCTGTCACCAAACTGAAAGGTGGAAACATATAAAACAAACTTTTAGACCAACATATAGAGAATGCATTAACAAATAATGCTTCAGGGTCTGGTTGCCAGGAGACAAATTTCTCAACTTGTTTATTAAGTCTCGAGGCAAACAGATCTATGTCAGGTAGCGACCACAAAGCAGTAACCTGATTAAATACCTCTGGGTTAAGCATCCACTCAACATTATCATTGAATTGCCTCGACATTTTGTCGGCAATATTTGATATTCCAGGGATAAAGGCAGCAGAAATCCAGATATTTCTCTCAATACACCATATCCACACCTTAAATGACAGACTGTTACAGGGAATAGACTTTATACCTCCCATGTTATTTATGTATGTTACACAACATACATTATCAGACTTAACTTGTATATGAACATTTGACATAGTTTTGCAAAATGACTTCAAGCCATAAAATGCTGCCAACAATTCTAAATAATTGATATGATGGTGTGATTCTTCAGTCGACCAACGACCACCTATACTATTTGATTCAAAAACTGCTCCCCATCCACTCAGGGATGCATCAGTAACAATGATATGATCTGGATTTCCACGCCCAATTGTACGTTTCTGTTGAGGTAGATGCTCAATCCACCATGTCAATTCTTCCTTAGATGCATTTGATAAATACATTGTGGCATTAAAATTACCATAATTTTTGGACAATGCCAGTGTCTTTTCCTTTTCTAAAGATCTATAATAGAGTGGACCATATTCCACTGCAGAAAAACTAGACACTAACAGGCCTAAAACTTTGGCTAGTTGTCTGACAACCATACTACTTCTATCTCTAAGAGATTTGCATTCTTTGACAATAGTTATTACTTTTTCGTATGGAAGTAGTACAATCATCAAGTCTGAGTCAATCCAAAAACCAAGAAATTTCATTTTCTTAGTAGGTATCAACACAGATTTGTCTTCATTGATCATGAATCCTACATATTCAAGCAAGTCAAGTGTGTCTGAAACATTAACAAGACAATCTTGATATGAATCACTTGCCAGAAATGAATCATCTATGTAAGAAGAATTGACATGGCCATTTTGCCTTAGTGTAGCGTAAACTGGCTTAAGCAGTTTTGTAAACAATCGGGGTGCACAGCCAATTCCATTTGGCAAGCATGTATACTGGTATAAACTTCCTTTCCACAGGAATTTCAACAGTTTTTGTTGTTCTGCAGCAATCGGCACTGTATAATAAGCATGCCTGAGATCCACAGATGCCATATAATCACCTTTCTTTATTAATTTTATAGTGGACTCAAATGTATCCATCTTAAAATGATGATATGCAACTGACTTATTAAGTTCTTTTAAATTTAAAATCATTCTATAATCTCCATTCCTTTTGGGAACAGTGAAAATTGGAGAAATAACTTCACCGACCTCATGGTCAGTTTCTATGATAACATTCATTTCCAGAAGCTTATACACTTCCTTGCCAATAATTTCTTCTTCTAACAATGAAAAATGTTGCTGATGCAAATATTTATTTTCCAAATCATCAGTTTCTGAGTCAAATTCTATGTGACAATGTTGTACAATGTCTAAAATTACTGGGTCTGAAGTGATATTTCTCCAATTTTCAACATAAGATTTTAATCTACATGCTTGAAAGGTACTTACATATTCGTTTATTTCCTCGAGCTGTACACCCCCGGCGGGTTTTTTGGTTGAGGAACACCACGGCCTCTACCACGGGGTTTGAATATTCGTCCCCTGAATACGCCTCTTAGAGCACCTCTGTTACTCCGACCTCTAGGGTATGAAAAATTACTTCGGATTCTTGTACCGAGTCTGTTGATGTCCTGAATTTCTTTGACATCTTTCCCTACATCATCCCCATACAGCATATCGGTAAAACCTCTTGCTTGGGAGCAAAGATGATGGTATTCAGTATTCAGTTCCTTTTTGTGCATTGATTTACGTCTGATATTGACAATTTTATTAGTATGTCCCAGGAGACCAATGGCATCAGTTCCCATTTCTAACTCTGCTCGGGACAGTCTATCACTAGCCATATTGAGAAGTTTTACAAACAGAGTGGCTGCTTTCAGGACACCGTCTTGTATAAACTGCATTTTAGTATCTGCTGAATGCATTTCAGGTGACAACAAGTTCCAAATGACATTATTAACACGAGTTTTTGTTAGTCCTTCACAATTTGACGGCCTACCAATGTCCATAATGAGAGACTTGAACTTTTCTTCTGTCAGTCCTTCTCTGAACACTGTACTGGTTAAGGATGCTAACTCATCATCCACTTCCATGTCAAGTTTTTCCTGCACATTATATTTGGTCCCCAGACCTTTAAACACAGAATTGTTATTCTCGTCTTCAGACGGAACGGTAAAATTTGATGTTGGTTCCTTTTCAAGGTCATCATAATTTGTACACTCGTATACGGACTCGTATTCTGGTTGTTCATAAGATTGTTCTAAAGAACTTAACTTCGTTTCCATAGTCAGCAATTTGGTTTCTTGCGACTTTTGATTACTGCGAATCTCAGTCAAAATGCGAAGTCGACTGACGACGACTTTCTGAAGTTTTTGCCGTCTTATCCTTCTCAGTTTGTTTCTCATTGTTGAGAGGAATTTTGTTTTTGCCGTGTTTAGCATTGGATACCATGCTTTCCGCCATCGTGACTATCGTAAAGTAGTCTAACTACTTCAGTCACGTGGTTACGACAATTTCAATTTTGTCAACTTTCTACAACGTAGAATTAAATAGTTTCAATATGGTATTTAGCAAATACCTTTTAATAACCTGAAGATATTAATAATAATATCTGAAATAATTATTGCTACAACGTAACAATATCCAGTATAAATTTTACGACAATCTCTCGGTCGCGTGTAAACGCCGGTTTATCGGATTAAACGCAAGACACGTCTTGCTCTATCGACCGATTTAAGCGCACTGAAGTTATACGACAGGTAGTGGCGCGCATCTCATTTGAGCATGGAAGTATTATGATGACGTAATAAAATTGTTTTAGTGTGCTGGTAATTTGGACGTCATTTATAAGTTAAATATAATTTCAAAGAGGAAGTTTGGCTTTTTCACAACGAGAGACACGTTCAGTGCAGTTTTCCAATTAGCGCCATGTCATGATCTTTAAGTGAAAGATTCATAGTGAATTTTTTTTCCAAATATTTTTACTTCTTTTTGTATGTATCAAGTTTCTCAGTAGTGTATGAAACAATTGGAACATAGATTTTCACCCCCATGCTTAGTGCATGAGAAATTGGAGATTTCATCATTTTCTTTACACATCATTTATTTTAACATTGATATCAATTTCTCTTCTGTTGTTATGAAGACATACCTTAGAACAGGGCATCATAAACATTTGTTTGAATTTAAATTATTATTTCATTGATTCATTTATGGTATAAAAATGTGTGCCGAGAACTTTTGACTAATGTATACTAATTATCCTTGATGACTGCATCTTGACCAGTACTCGCGCCTAATTAAGGGATTGTGTATTTTGTCTTCAAACCTCTTGCAATGCCAGTCTCGAACTCATGACCTCTGGATCGGGACACTGGCGCTCTACCCCTCAATTTCTACGCCTCCCCGAATGTTTTGACTGGCTGTGTCAACGAAATCATTGGTCTTGACAAGGAACGTCTACATGCTGAAAAAAATATGTTTTTGACATCTTTCTGAATATGTTTGTGACAGTAAGGGTTACTTGATGAATAGAATTGAGGTTAAATATGTACAAGAGCTATAAGTGATTGGGTCAATGACGTCAATACTATTCCTCGATTTCTTTGTTCACCACGATTCATTCGTAGGTGTGTCTTGGTGAAAATTTCCATGCGATGAACCCATTTCTTAACCTGTCAATGGTCATTCATAGGTGTGTCTTTGTGTCTTTGCCAAAACATTCTTGCTACCCACACATTATATCAAAGGGAGACAATTGTAATCAACATTTAGGTCAGACATAACCAAATTTATTATTGTCTATTTCTTTAAATTGATAACCATATATTAATGGTATGCATTACTTATTCCATGTTTTATCTGTGTTATTGACAGTAAATTACTGGTTTCACTGTGTCTTAGGCTCTTCTCTCACTCCTTTGGTATGTGTTGTCTTTGAAACACGGAATTCCTTCGTAGTGTAATGATTAGAATTGCTTTGTGGCATAATTTATTTAGCCCTTTACTTAACCATGTTGTCATCTTTTACAGGGTACATATGCAACAGTGTTCAAAGGGAAAAGTCGTCTGACTGACAATCTTGTGGCCCTTAAAGAGATACGACTTGAACATGAAGAGGGGGCCCCTTGTACGGCGATCCGAGAAGGTATTTTTGTATTTATTTCATTTAGATTTTGTTTTGTCTGTCTCGACATTTTCAATAGGGATAATGTCATTACAGAAAAGACAATTTATACACAACAAAATACTTTATTTAACTGTACTATTAAATATGTTGCTGAAGTTTTTTGTTCTCTGTAAAGTGCAAATTAAAATGAGTGTATGTTTAATATTGTTGAATTGTGTACAATTTTGAGTTCGAAAATTTTTCTGATTGATATCTCTGTAACCACGGAAACAGCTTTTTTGTGATTTGTTTAAAAAATTTGCCAGTTTTACCCATTTATCTATTTCATCTATTGTGTATGGTACATTAATGTCATTGCTTTTCTAGCAGACTGTGTAATTTTACTTCAATTAAGCGCCTGAAATAGCTTACAGTGATATGAATCAATTTCTTGACTACGATACAAGGTCAACATTAACGTAATTGTCTGCTTCTGAATTATATATTAACTCTTACTTGATTGTGAAATTGTTTCGCGGCAATCTATTTATGAAATTGCTATATTCATGTCATTACCATAATTACCCTCAGCAAATTTGTCTGATTGAAATTCTCTGAAAATAACCGTTCTATAGATTTTCAGCACTCATTAATAGTATGCGACCTATATATGGAAGTATTAAATGGTTAGTCATTTGACTGACATAAGTATCATTTGACCAACATAATTATCCTTTGACTGACAGAGTTATCCTGTGACTGACAGAATTATCATTTGACTGACATAATTATCATTAGACCAACATAATTATTCTTTGACTGACAGAATTATCCTTTGACTGACAGAATTATCCTTTGATTGAAATAATTATCATTGGACTAACATAATTATCTTTTGAATGACAGAATTATCCTTTGACCAACATAATTATTCTTTGACTGACAGAATTATCCTTTGATTGAAATAATTATCATTGGACTAACATAATTATCTTTTGAATAACAGAATTATCCTTTGACTGACAGAATTATCCTTTGAATGTCAATTATCATTTGGCTGACAGAATTATCCTTTGAATGACAGAATTATCCTTTGAATGACAGAATTATCCTTTGGCTGACACAATTACCCTTTCACTGACACAATTATCCTTTGACTGAGGTAATTATCCTTTGACTGACACAATTATTCTTTGACTGACACAATTATCATTGAATATAATGTTATTGTTTGTTGAATATTTCAGTGTCGTTACTCAGGGAACTGAAGCATGCGAATATTGTCACGTTACATGATATTGTACATACAGAGAAGTCTCTTACTCTAGTCTTTGAATATTTGGTAAGTAAACGAATAAATCTTTGTGTAAGGAGAAATCTCAATAAGAAAACTGCTATTGGTTTAGAAGAACTCAGTCTGCAGTTTTGAAGTGATCTGACGATTGAGTGAAAATATTGAAAAAAAAAAATTGTTTCAAGAAAAACACTAATTAATTTGGTGGTCTTAATATTAAGTTTTTTTTGGTAAGGTTTTACTGCAATTGACATATTTCCAACAAAGGGATGCTGTAAAAAAGATTGGTGATAACTAGGTACTTGGATGGGTAAACACCATGGTGAGGTATTAAATTGGGAAAAAAAGCTCAAAATTAAGACCACCTTATTTGTAGGACCAACTCCTCGGAACCAAGAGTGGTCTTATTATCAAGAGTTCACTGTTGTTACAAATTTTGTGCATACTGGAAATTAGAAAGCTGATTTAACAATGAGAACCATAATTATCTGAATGAAACTTTGATGTAAAGAAATCAATGTCCAAACGTCCTGTATTGGTAATTTAGTTCACTCACTGAATTAAGATAAACACAGATTAACAATTTCCTCTGTTAACAAGTGGTTAAGGTTTATGTTTACCCAGTTAGTAGGATAAACGTGCCAACCAAATTTGAATATGTTAGTGATGTCATGGATAGAAAGGATATTAATACATTATCAGTCTAATCTAGTTGATCTGATATCGATACATATTTTGAAATATCGATACAATTCAAGAAGTCTTGAGGTAGTTACATGTAGCAGAAGTATATGACTGATTTATTTTCTGTGTTTGTCATTGTCTCTCAGTACAGTGCATATTCATGCATGTGTAAATAGAATAAGTTGCTTCAGGGAATACCACATACACAAGACAATGCCTCGCCACACAGACATCCGGGAAAACAACACTTCACAAAACATCAGGCATTGAGGTGATGCAAGGGTAAATACGCAAGGGAAACAGGGGTTCAAGGAATGGCCTTGGCGACCATAAGGGGTATTAATGAGGACAAACAGGGGGATGGAATACATCACAGGGCAAGCCAAGAAAGCTAGCAACAATAGGCCGAAAGGGAGGGGGGAGAAAATATCACGAACACTATATCAAGTGAAAGAATTGAGTAATTATATGTCCCAAAGATAATGTTACCCTCTGACGAGCATCATCTGCATCAATGCTGATCTACTGTTGTAGTTTGGCTGCCTAAAACATTTGTAATTGTCATCTGCAACCACCTAAATATTCTCTTTTTCTCTGATTTGCGACTACAACATTTAAAAAAAATTCTGAACCATAATATGATATGAGGCCTGGTAGGTTGACAGTAGCCTTAACCCTTAACTTTCTCTAGTTAATCTTGATACAAATACAATTACAGCAATGCAGGAGATTCTCTTAATGTAATTTTGTATCGTCAAGATTTATATCAATGTGGGTTATAAATGAACAGATCTCTGAAATTCCTGATCACTAGAACATTTAACATGCTTGTACATAGATGTATATATTACTTTTATGTACTGGTCAAAAGTGATAACTTGCCATATATTTTCTAAGAAGCTACTGGATAAATCTCCTGTTGATTTTTACTGCAGTGAGCTATAACATTTATGATTCAAATTAATTTAACTACAGGTTTAAACTTATTTATTTTACATGGATTGTGAAACAAGTTCTTACAACTTATATTAATCACTCTCGATGACTCATGCCAAATTTAGGGATTGTGAAGTTCATGATCAAACTCCTACACACTACAGAAAAGTGGATGTTAACCTGTCAAAATCACGTTCATCGTTTCAGATGACTTTGTCATAATGTAGGGAAGATTCTGAAAATACAAAATGGCGGGTTAGCTCTTTTGACCAGTATATTAGTGTTCTAAGATTTCTAAAGATTCTATGATTTTCTAAACTGTTAATATAACAAAGTGTTGTCATGGTATTTTTAGATATGATAGAAGCTTCAGCTAACTGATACCAAACTAAGATAGAATCATTATCACATATAGGAAATAACTGTGAAACATAGACTTTTGTGCAAAAGCCTGGTGGTGACATTTCGGCTTCAAGAATTCTCAAATTCAACTTCATGAATTCACGAGTTCAACTTCATGAAGTCATGATTTCATCTTCACGATGTCACAGTTTCACAAATTCACAAATACAACTTAACAAATTCATGATTTCAACTTCACAAATTCACAATTTCAACTTCACGAATTCATGATTTTCAATTTCATGAATTCTCAATTTCAGCTTCATGAATTCACAATCAGAACTTCACAATTTGAAGTTTACAAATTCACGATTTCAAATTCATGAATTCATTATTTCAACTTCGCAAATTCACAATTTCAACTTCATGAATTATATGATTTGTTATACAGCAAATATTTCACTATTCAAGAGTTTTTAAGCTGTGACTTCCTTTTATTTTACAGGAAAAAGATCTCAAACAGTACATGGATGATTGTGGGAACATTATGAGTATGACCAATGTGAAGGTGTGTATATGTGACCACTTTTCTGTATGTATACAGTACAGACTTAAAAAATCTTCTTGTCAAGAACTACTGTCCCAATTTTGACACAAAAGTTTTACCTTGGATTTCTCTCTTTCAATGTTGTTCAAATTATTTGGACTCGTCATAAAGCACCAGGTGAAATTGATATTTTTTTACCACAGAAAAATTCAAAAATATTGTTGAAGGGTGGTTGTTGCTCCAGAAAGGGGCACTCTGGACAGGGCCCGGTCCCTCAGTTACTACATGGCAGAGATTTTTCTGTTTCCATGCCTTTAGATCTGCAATGATTAGCGAAGTTCGATATAATTTTCGGTTCTTTTCTCACGGTTTTGGTTCAGTTCAGTACTGTCTTATTCAATTCGGTACGTCAGATGATATTATTATTCCTGAAACAATATTCTAGTCGGAAACTCTTAAGCTTATACTATTATCAATTTGTTACACAGCCATTGGAACTAGTTATTTATATTACTGGACAATCATGAAGTTCTGTTTGTATGCATTGCTCTAACTGAATACCAAAAGGGTAGATACCTGAACAAAACATGTATCTTGGCTGCCCTATTGTCATATTAATGTTACATTTTTGGAAAAAATTATTTCTGGCGAATACAGAACATCATTGTAGAAGTGTAAATGTTGATCTCCAACGTTTAATACATTAGCTACACCTAGCGTTAATTTAACATTGATATCAGTACACGAAATGTCAGAAGTACATCGTACAATAACCAAACTTGCACCAATTGTTTTCATCAACTGATTTTAATGTTTGGAGTTGAAATATTGTTGTTTCTTGTGTACTGATGTTTCTTTGTGTACAACACGCTGTTGCTTTGTATGGGTATTACCTCCTGCAGTGTTGTTGACATTCTTGGATAAACTTAGAATTGTTTGTCCAAACTGTCAGTGATGTGTTTGCCTTACTTGGCTCTAAATATGAAGACAATTAGAACCTTTTGTGGAATATGATAATTTGTTATTAAATACTATAGCAACATGAGGTAGATAGATAGATGGATGGATTTCAACATAAGATGTACAATTTACATGGCAGTATATAATTAAGACAAACATTAGTAAAAACAATATGTGTGAATTAATAAAGCCAATATCAATCAACATTATATAATACGAAAAAGAGTTTAAGTAAAAACATCTTGTGGTCCTTAATATATTGTGTGATATAGGAAGAATTTAAAGCAATGTATTATTTCACAGTAAGTTTATCAAAGAAAGACATTAAGTTACATAAAATATAAATAAATAGATATTTATCTGTCTGTCTGTCTGTCTGTCTGTCTGTCTGAGTGTGGCGTGATAAGGAATATCCCTGATGCTTCAATGTCTTCTATTAGTTATGAATTAAGCCTCACGTTTTATGCGTATACTTAAGTAGAAACAATCATTATAAATGTACTGCTGGTAACAAAGAGTGAATTGTGTTCTTTTAACCCAATAAATAATACACTACAGTAAAATTTCACTTAAAGACCACCTAAATACTGTATATAAGATACACTTATATAACATGTATTAAAATCAAGAGATCAAAATAGGAAACGGATACAATTTTCCTTGTGAAACCTTCATCCCTGTGTTTAACCTGTGTTGTCTCAGTTTATTCAGCGTATTAATTTACATAATTTCACATTGATTGTGAAACAAGGTCTCACAAGTTACACTAATCACTCTCAATGATTGCTTCCTGGGTTACTAGCCAGTACTCGTCCAGGGATTGTGAAGTTCCGGATCAAACTCCGCTCAGTGCAGGACTCAAACTTGCAACCTTTGAATCAGGAGTCAGGCTTTCTGCCCCTCAACCATTGTGCCTCCTGTGTTTTAAACTAGCCCATGCAACCCTATCTTGTCTAATGAAACTGTATGAGAAATATTTTATCTGCTTTCTAACCTGATATTTCCACAAGTCAAAAGTTTGCAATTCGGCAATTTCAGACATTTCTCACGTGGAACTGTTGAGTATTGCGACAGCTAACTGTCAACTGTGTACAAATATACTTCCTTGAGTGAGAAAATTTACTGCAAAATAATTTCACGTCTTATTTTAGTGCTAGTCTTATAAAGAAATTTGTGGTACCAGCTAATAGACGTGCTTAACCTGTACCTAGGTTATATAAGCGAAACATTATTAGCTACCTGATACATATCCCATATATTGTATTACATTCAATGTACTTCATTTTCGTCTTTTTTCCAGATATTTTTATATCAATTATTACGGGGATTAGCATACTGTCATAAACGTCAGGTGCTTCACCGAGACTTGAAACCTCAAAACCTTCTTATTAACGAACGTGGAGAGCTTAAATTAGCGGACTTTGGTAAGTTTTATTCACCTTCTACGACCTATATTTGAGCTTTTTTGGAAAAGGTTGAGTTAGTAAGAACATCGCATAAATACTAATGACTTGTCAGTTTGGAAGTGAAGTAGGTTTTCAGGCAAAGTTTGTGTAAATTAAGTATTTGTTAGCAAGTTATATTCTACTTTCTTGTAAAGATATTGTTTGAACAATGTGTTATTGCTCTGAAAGATATTATATATTCTTTATATGATGTAAAAATAAGTTACAACAATAAAAGTCGGCACCATTGCAGGGCTCTAGAATTTTTGTTTAAATACTGTTGTCCTGGACTAGTGTATATGTTAATTTTGACTTGTCTGACATAGGAGGCTAGTTGTCCAA
Source organism: Mactromeris polynyma (assembly GCA_032209605.1). NCBI lineage: Eukaryota > Metazoa > Mollusca > Bivalvia > Venerida > Mactridae > Mactromeris > Mactromeris polynyma. The sequence continues at coordinate 13,699,770 of JASFXZ010000010.1, read as the reverse complement.
GCATATTATAGGGTACGATTAACAGTTAAGGTGGCGTGCATAATAGACTTGTCCCGGAGTAAGTCCAACTCAACTGTTGATAGCCCGAAGGACACCGGGCTGTTGAAGGAGCAATCAGACTCCGGGTGGTCGGGCTGTTAAAGGGGCAATCAGACTCCGGGTGGTCGGGCTGTTGAAGGGGCAATCGGACATCGGGCTGTTGAAGGAGCAATCAGACTCCGGGTGGTCGGCTATTGAAGGGGCAATCAGACTCCGGGTGGTCGGGCTGTTGAAGGGACAATCGGACACCGGGCTGTTGAAGGAGCAATCAGACTCCGGGTGGTCGGGCTGTTGAAGGGGCAATCAGACTCCGGGTGGTCCGGCTGTTGAAGGGGCAATCAGACACCGGGCTGTTGAAGGAGCAATCAGACTCCGGGTGGTCGGGCTGTTGAAGGGGCAATCAGACTCCGGGTGGTCGGGCTGTTGAAGGGGCAATCAGACTCCGGGTGGTCGGGCCGTTGAAGGGGCAATCGGACACCGGGCTGTTGAAGGGGCAATCAGACTCCGGGTGGTCGGGCTGTTGAAGGGGCAATCAGACTCTGGGATGTCGGGCTGTTGAAGGGGCAATCAGACTCCGGGTGGTCGGGCTGTTGAAGGGGCAATCAGACTCCGGCATGTCGGGCTGTTGAAGGGGCAATCAGACTCTGGGATGTCTGGCTGTTGAAGGGGCAATCAGACTCCGGGTGGTCGGGCCGTTGAAGGGGCAATCAGACTCTGGGATGTCTGGCTGTTGAAGGGGCAATCAGACTCCAGGTGGTCGGTCCGTTGAAGGGGCAATCGGACACCGGGCTGTTGAAGGGGCAATCAGACTCCGGGTGGTCGGGCTGTTGAAGGGGCAATCAGACTCTGGGATGTCTGGCTGTTGAAGGGGCAATCAGATTCTGGGATTTCAGGCTGTTGAATTTCTAGAGCCCTGCAATACTTTATGACCACTCATGTGCTATTCATTATTTACTAACTTGTACTATGTATTGTTTTAGGTTTAGCAAGAGCAAAATCTATACCTACTAAGACATATTCCAATGAAGTTGTAACACTGTGGTAAGTTAAACAGTTATATATTGAATCAGATTATGTTTGTGGAGACGGCTTTTTGGATATGAACAAATTTTCATGTTTGATGATAGTAGGTCTGTGGAAAAGTTGGAAGACTTTGTTGCTAGGTAACAGAGAAGATAAGAAGAAAAATAAAGTCCTGAAGTATTCCTACATTTTCATCTGCGGAGTAGCATGTAAAATAAAGTCTAGAAGGTTTTAAATATGCTTTTGAAGCTTTTCTTGGTGAAGAAGACAAGAGGATATTTTATAATTTAGTTGACAGGCTTCCTTGCTGAAAGTGTGATCTGGTATAATTGATGCATAGTCCAGCCTTCTCAACTGATGACTGAAAAGGTTGGCCTATGCTTCAGTGATGCCTACAAGTGACTGCAGAAACAAATAACCTGTCATCTAAATGAGCGCTAGCATGTCAGTGGTATTTAAGTAAACGATAAATCAATGACAACTGTAATAGACCCATGTTTATTGATACCTTTTCAAGTAATTTAGATTGCAGTGTCTTATCTCTGACTATATTCAAACAGTATGTTACATGAAGCCATCAAAGTTAATGATGTAAGATAGTTTACAGTTCCTATCAATGATTTCTGCTGGCAGTTAATGTTAAACCTGTCATCATATAAAATTGTTTAAATCTTTTACATCAATTTTCAAACAAGTGAACAACTCTCATTGAATCACTCTTGATGGTTTCTTCTTTGGTGGCTAACCATTACTCTGCAGGCATAGTTCAGGGAAGCTTGCAGGTTACCATTGCCCAAGGTGGGATTCGAACTCAATACCTTTGTATCAATCATTTAAACATTTTATAACAATTCTCAAACAAGTGTTCACCTCATATTTAATCACTCTCGATGCCTGTAACTCGGGCCTAACTCAGGGAAGCTTGCAGTTTACCATTGCTCTAATCGGGATTTGAATTCACTACTATCGCATCAGGAGTCAGGTACCGTACCCCTTGACCACTATTTCTCCAGCATATCAAAGGTGAAAACCCTCATATTAGCTGATTTCCCTTGTTTTGGACGAACGTTTGTGAAATAAAAGGGGCGGGGTAAGGTCAGATAAGTACAAAATGATAATCTTGGTATAGTGGTGTTCATATCATTTTTGAAATTTTTCTTGCCATTGAACATTCTCAACCTTGATAAATGTATATTAGAAAGCACCTATGTATGCTTTTGTACTTTTGCTTCAGTCGCTTTTATAAAGGTATTGATTTGGTTACCTGGATACCATTGTTTAGAATCTGATATCAGTATTTTCTATAAGAAAATATAATGACATGGACATTGAAGTTAATGTCATAAGATGATCATTGGCTAAGATAGATGTGTTTCTAATTCACAGATGTTTATTGGTAAATGATGATAACGAATAAAGTTTACCTGTTTTTCTCCATTTTCTTCCAGGTATCGACCACCAGATGTATTACTGGGATCCACAGAATATGGGACACCAATAGATATGTGGTATGTAATACATGTATATGTGTAAATCCAGAGTGATGCCCTTATGCAGCCTCTCCAGGGGTGGGGTCCATTGTGCAACCTCTCCAGAGGGGTTCATTGTGCAACCTCTCCAGACGGGTTCATTGTGCAACCTCTCCAGAGGGGTCCATTGTGCAACCTCTCCAGAGGGGTCCATTGTGCAACCTCTCCAGAGGGGTCCATTGTGCAACCTCTCCAGAGGGGTCCATTGTGCAACCTCTCCAGAGGAGTCCATTGTGCAACCTCTCCAGAGGGGTTCATTGTGCAACCTCTCCAGAGGGGTCCATTGTGCAACCTCTTCAGAGGGGTTCATTGTGCAACCTCTCCAGAGGGGTCCATTGTGCAACCTCTCCAGAGGGGTCCATTATGCATCCTCTTCAGAGGGGTCCATTGTGCAACCTCTCCAGAGGGGCCCTTAATAACGTTTATTTTTTGTAAAATCCTTTAAAACCTTCATTTTTTCTGAAAAGCCTATAAAAACCTGTAGTTCACACTCCAAACCTTTATACGTTTTTCACTCAGTTTACTGCACCTTACAGGGAGCAATGATTATTACATTTATATTGTACTATTCACTTGTGAAAATTGCAGCTTTATGATGCTACTTGCATAATATATCATCTTGAGTATTTTTCTAGGCAGTCTTCAATTGCCCTGAGGCAGGGTCCTGTCATCCTTGCGTCAGCTTGGGCACTGATGGCCAGTCTTGGCCACATTAATCCATCAAATTAGATGTTCTTTATTTAAACTGAAATCATGCTAAAAATACTTTAATTTGCAAAATTGCAACCTTTATGAAACCTTTATTTTCATTGATGCCTGTTAGGAGGCCTTTGTTGATTTATGGTTGTTACCAATGTACTTTTGTTTCTGGCCTTTGTTGATTTATGGTTGTTACCAATGTACTTTTGTTTCTGGCCTTTGTTGATTTATGGTTGTTACCAATGTACTTTTGTTTCTGGCCTTTGTTGATTTATGGTTGTTACCAATGTACTTTTGTTTCTGGCCTTTGTTGATTTATGGTTGTTACCAATGTACTTTTGTTTCTGGCCTTTGTTGATTTATGGTTGTTACCAATGTACTTTTGTTTCTGGCCTTTGTTGATTTATGGTTGTTACCAATATACTTTTGTTTCTGCAGGGGTGTTGGCTGTATATTCTATGAGATGGCATGCGGACGACCACTGTTTCCAGGATCAACTGTAGAAGATGAACTGCATTTAATATTTAAGACTTTAGGGACCCCAGATGAATTAGTTTTTCCAGGAATTTCTCAGAATGAAGAATATTTGTTATATAATATACCAGTGTACAGTGCTGAACCTCTTATCAACATTGCACCTAGGTATGCTTTCATTTTGAACGTATTGAACCTTTGTTAGTGGTAAGAGTGTCACGATATACCAAGGGAGGCGCAGTGGTTGAGGGGTAGAGCGCCTGACTCCTGATCCGAATGTTGTGAGTTTGAGCTCCGCAATGAGCCGGATTTGATCACAAACTTCAAAATCTCTAAATTTGGCGCGAATACTGGTTGGTAGCCAGGAAGCAGTCATAGAGAGTGATTAGTAGAAGTTGTAAGAACTTGTTTCACAATCGATGTAAAATAAATATGTTTAAACTACAAATAAAAAATAAATATATATTAACTTATGCGGCTAAACATTATCGTACCATGATACGGAATTTTACAATACCTTTTTCGATGCAGCCATACTAATCTGGCTTTTGCTGCATTCCACTGTTCCAGTCCATCTTACAACTTGCAGATTTAGAACCAATCAGGGTCCAGTTTACAAACACTGTTTGGCTGCCCAAAATTTGCTTTGACATTTATAACTTTATAACTAGATTTGATTGGCTTATGTATTGCTGTGTAAAGTCTGCTCAAGAAACAATAAATATCATTAAGAAAAGATGATTGGTGCAAATTAGAATAAGCCAAGGTGCTGTAGTTTTAGTAGTTGAGGTTTTGAGCTATTGCATAAACACATGTTAATAGAATCGCCCAAGACACCCAAATATTAAAATTAAGCAACCCCACATCTTTGCTTATTTCAATTTGCACTGATAATCTTTTTCAAATTACAATTCTTGTTTCTACTGTCTGCTAGTATATAACTGACTACAAACTTAAATAACTATGAACTTATCTAGTCATGAAAGCCTCAAATAAGTAAAAAATGAAATGAGAATGACTACTGTTTAGTTGGCCGAGCCTCGTTCCTGTCAAAACAGTAACCCTTGTGCCTGATATTTCTATCCATACTGGAAACCAGTGAGCTTCTTATACCCTTACATAGCAGTGCCTTGTTACACCAGCTTCAACTATTGTCTTGTATATTTTAGATTGGATTGTGATGGATTGGACCTGTTATCTCAGTTACTTCAGGTAATTATATCATATCTGTCTGGGAGCCCGTTTGCCCATATTTGGGGCCGTTAATGGGTACCATTCCCCTACTAAAATGGACTACTATGGATTTCTCTCAAATTTCCCTCACAACAGAAGTCAACTGAGATCATTCTTAAAACATCAGTTGCAGTACATCCACATTCTATTTATACATTAAGACATTGCTATGTTTGCCAAGACATGATTGAATATGGTATGGATAAGTGAAAAATGGTTCAAAATTCCCCTTTTTATCTAAAAAGATGCAAATGTCCCGTACATGCGGGTATAGACATTAGTTCCCTAGAGCTATCTAGTGCCCTCTCTGTACAATGCCCTCATATTTTAAAAAATGCAAATACATTCTGTAATACATGAAGGCTGCCTAGGGGTAAAACTATGTAAGACGTGTGGTCTGCACATTTTGAAAATTAAATAAAGTAAATAAATATAAATGATGTGTTGACTTCAATTTCCGAATGCAGGCAAGTTTGTCTGTCAGCAGTAGAAAAAATTAGTTTGTTTCCTCTCACAGAAAATCTTTTCTGATATAAATTACATGAAATTTTCCTGTTACTGTTTTCTGAACACCAGCAAGAATGGAACTATAATCAATATGTTTGTTTATATTCCTTGATATGATTATAATGATTGATAAACTTGATACTAACAATGTGAAAAGCAGAATACTAAAATCATTATATAATTGATTAATTACGCGGCATTTAAAGGAAATCCATTGTGATTATTGGGAAATTTGAGACAGATTTTCAGTTCAAGTCTGTCTCAGTTCAATATGATACTAATTACGTAAGGCATACAATTACATTTCCAAGGAAAATTTATAAAAGTTCCCTCACAAATTAAGAAAATTCACTTTTGATTTGGTAAAGATTGTCTGCACGTTGCCTGGCTTGTATGTTATTTTGACTTTTTTGTTGCATATATACCGTCTCCCATGGCTGAGTGGTGAAGGCATCTGCCTTGGGAGTGGGAGGTCAAAGGTTTGAATCCCAGTAGGGATCCGTTCTGATAAGGCCGGTTGGTGAGCCACCAGCTAGTTAAATAATGGTTACCGTGCATCTACCTGCCTGATGCCTGGCATTAAAGGATAGGAATCAGGAAGTAAATGTGCTCAGAAAGTATGTGTCTCATAAGTCAAAAATGGCTGGCCCTTTCAATAGGGGTGACACTATAATAAATAAACACTTTACTTTACTTATATAAGTGTCAGATCCACATTTTATGTACTGTTTGCATCTGATAATTTTTCAGTATCAAGCCAAAATGAGAACATCTGCAGCAGAGGGAACACGACATGCATTCTTCAACTCTATGGGACCCAGTGTTAATCGGTTACCTGATAGTAAGTGACTTACCTTACATAATAGTACATGTTTTGTACTACAGTCGGACTTGTTTACTTAATATTATATTTTTCGTGCTTCGTCGAATACGGTCGGACCTCGTTATTCGACAACCTTCTATCGGAATACTTGGTAGCATCCACGATGTATCTTTGGCACGTCAAATTGGATATTGGAAACCATGCATTATTCGATATTTCGGACTCGATGAAATCCAATGATCGGGGGGGGGGTCCTGACTGTATATAGGAATATGAGCAATTCTACAATTGCTGCGCTTGTTAGGGATTCCAGTAACGCCTGAAAATTGTATAGCCATGTTGCTGAATTCTATTGAGAGGCAAATAATTTATAGATTCTTCATTATGAAAGGTATATATACCAGATAAGTAAAAAAAAAATGATATTGGTAATTACTGTTGTTAAAAACTGTTTTAGGGGCATCTATGGCGGAGTTGTTATGGTTGTTGACCTCAAATCACTTGCCCCTCACTGCTTTGACTACGAATCATGAAATTGGTTTCTGATCAAAGCCCTTAAAAAGCACCTTTCAGGGTAATTGTGTATTTTGGACACATCTAGTATTCATTATTTTGTACTTACAGCTGTGTCGATATTCACTATAACAGGAATAGCGCTACATAGAGATCCCGGCATGAGATCCTCATCATTGAACACATCAGGTGAGTCAGAGGAACAACATTCTTGTCATATTTACTTCACAGTCATTCTTAATGTATACATATATAAATGCAGCCATCAGGTCCATTATGTAGCTGTGAACTGTTACTCGTATTTTGGAGATATAGGATATTACGCAAGTGGTCATTAATTACGGAATTTATTAAGCAAGTTCTCTGAAAACAATAGAAACGAACCTTCATTGATTTGTGAATATGAATATACTATCTTGTGTATACCAGCATTTGCAAATGAAATTTTCTTGTAAAAACAGGTTTAATGAATTCATTGATATTTATTTTATTTATAACATAAATTGCAAATCCACATATTCTTGGTAAAAAACAGAAACAACCATCTTTGTAAAAGAAATGTAACATTACGTTAGTAGTGAATGATGAAAAATAACATATGGGTGTTATAACGTTTCTGTGACATCATTTTATAATACAGAATTTCTTCTTATTCGTTCCACGTCTGTTATGTAACATCTAAATCAGTTAAATTCATATTTAACGTAACAGGCCACATATTAAATATATTTTTGCTTGCAAAAATGTTGCAAATTGAACATACGAAAATGCAAACCTGCAAAAGTGGGATTTCTCTTCCTGATATTTGTATATTTGGTGGTTGGTTGTCTTTTACATAATGGACCTGTTGTGTAGATAGTGTTTGGGATAGTGATATTTTTCATATACTGATCACCAATACCTTTATTATATGATTAACTTATCAAAGATAATGCCTGCATGCTTTAATTTCGCTAACTTGCCCCAAGAAAGTGATAATGAAACAGGTTTCTTGCTTGTAACGTCTTGGAGTGAGTAAAATAATCAGTTGTTTTCAATGAGGTTATAGATTAGCGGTCAATCGCCCATGTGTTTTGACCATATTTGTCGCGTAAAATATTTCTCTTACTTAGTGTAATTATCACAGAATACACGGGGTATCGCTTTTTTTGGTAATTTTTTATTTGATAATCACATTTTTTACTAAAACAGTCACATGATTGAAATTATTGTGGGTTAATTTATCTGGTTATGAGTAGAACTTAGGAATATTTGCTAGAAAACTGAAGTATAAGTCATGTCACTCTTGTGAGAAATTTGCTAAAATTGATGGGAATGAAACTAAAGCCACATTTTCCTTCAAAATGTTTCTATAGTTACCAAAGCAACATATTGTGATTTTAAATGTTTGTATGGTTACCAAAGCAACAGATTGTGACATTAAATGTTTCTATAGTTACCAAAGCAACATATTGTGATTTTAAATGTTTGTATGGTTACCAAAGCAACAGATTGTGATTTTAAATGTTTCTATAGTTACCAAAGCAACATATTGTGATTTTAAATGTTTGTATGGTTACCTAAGCAACAGATTGTGACATTAAATGTTTCTATTGTTACCAAAGCAATGTATTGTGATTTTAAATGTTTCTATGTATGTTGTTTATGTTGTTTGGGGATTTGTTGTCGGTGTGGCTATTTTTGTCCTCATTTCTGAAAATCTAATTTATTTCAAATTGTCTGTGATATTTCCTCTATTGTCTGATTGTTCTGTGTCGTAACATTAAAGTTTTAAGTCAAAGTAATGACCGACTGAGAATGATCATATGTACCTAGCACTAGTTTGTTTCTTGAAGTTGACTTGGCTTATAATGATTCAAGACAGTCTTCTACTGGTCTGGTTTGCTCAGTTGGTAGATTCCTGGGACGTCGGCCAGGAGGTCTGGGTACGATTTCCGAGCGGGGCAGGTCATGTTCTTCCATGATGTTTGGCTACGGTTATTTTCCCTCCACCTCATGATTTATGTGGATAAATTGTCTGCTGCTTGCGGAGGGGCATGTTAGTACTGGTTGATTATTAATGCCAAGGAAAACGGGCTAGGTCAACTGATCGCCATATATTATTAAAAAATGTTGAAAAATTGCGTTAGGCCCAATAAAAAAATCAATATCGTCTTCAATGTAAATGGCGTTGAGCTGAGTTAAACATACTGAAGATGTTTTGTGCATGAATTAAAATATTTCAAGAGTGAAATGTATATGCTAACACTCTACTTGCTGTTTATATGTAAATTAACAAATAGTCGTGCAATATTTTTGTCTCAGATAAAGGCATTTCAGGGTTTTGGAGTAAGCTATACTTAGTATTAACTCAATTTTTCAAATTTCTTATATTAGCGCAACATATTTCTGCTTTGATTCTATGCATTATCTATTGATTGGAATATCTATTAAGTTCTTATATAATGAATGATGTTATGCTTTTACATAAAAGAAGCCTTTTCATTGGACCACTTCTTGTGTTTAACAAGCCTAATAACCAATGGCTATTGCTGATGCATTTCGAAAGTTGTTTTTCACAGAAATGTGTTTGTTTGAATGAAATTGTTAGATATTAGAGTAGAATTACCTTACCTCATATGGGTTTAATATTCAATATTTTCTTACTTATTCCGTAGAATTTAGTTCTTCCAGTAAGTATGTATAATATCGTGGAAGCCATTTTTGTATAACACAAGGGGTTTTTGTTTTAAGTTGCTGAATGTTTTTGATTGGCTAATATAATATGTTTGCTTTTATAAGGGACCAGAAGGTTCAGAATATATTGTCAGTCATTTAGGGAAATGTCATATGCTTAATTCCACTGTTTTGAACAGAGATGGAGTATACAGTACATCTTCCCCAGAAAGACGCTCTTATGAAAAAAATTACAGTAAAACCTCACTTAAAGACCAACTCAATAATAAGACCACTACAAAATTAAGAACACAATTTTCAAGTCCATTTTCACTGTTTTCAACCTTAATGTTAAGACCACATCAATAACAAGACCAGTTTTCAAGGGTCCCAAGGGTGGTCTTAATATTGAAATTGCATCAGAGCCACATAAAATATGTGTTCGGGATATCCCTTGTCAGCAAATGAAATCATTTTTTGAAAAATATTGACCAAGAGACATTGCATATTAAAATCAACAAAATATGTTTTGTGCTATATGATTTTCAAAACAGCTTTGAATTTTCCCTAAATGATTGACACAATGGATTGAGTTATGATTTTAATGTCACAAGCACTATGTTCAATAGAATATAGTTATAGTTCTATTATGTTTATGCACTTCCTGAGTTTCAGTGACATATTACAAATATTTTTTTCTGCTTTAGTCATTGTACATCAATGTAGCATTTATATGGGGTGTAACTATATGCTCACCGTACAGTACAATGTGTATTGGAATACAGCATTCATGATACAAGACATAGCGCCATACTTGCTCAGGGGTTCCACTATGTGCTGAATCTCAAGGGTCATTTTGATAATTTTTGACAGAATTTTACCATTAAATAGCCAAATTATCTAAAAAGTCTAGAAAAATTGACCCTTCAACCAGAATCCTTAGGGTCAACATGTGGCTCCTTTGGAAATTCCAGGGGTCTAAAGGTCGACTCCAGGATCAAATGGAACCCCTCCTTGTTTATGTAGATGAGACTTTAAATCTCGATGTTATATATATTAAGGCATATTTTATTAGATATGAATAGCAATCATCAGTTCGAAATATGCAGAATTCAAAGTAACACATTGCATTGTGGGTGAAATATTCAGAATTCAAAGTAACACATTGCATTGTGGGTGAAATATGCAGAATTCAAAGTAACACATTGCATTGTGGGTACTGATTTATAGTATGAATAAACGTAAAGTAAATCTAGAGTTATAGATGCTTCAATGTCTTAACACGCATTGTAAGGTTAGATCACAACAATTCGTACCTTGCTGTACTCGAATGAATTATACTGTGAGCCGAATCATGCGTTTTCGACCCTGATAAATCGTCGCATGTAATATCGTTACACCCTCACGTATTTGCCTACTGCCGGCTGTGCTTATTGCTTGTATCTGTCAATTACAGTGATAATTGTCTTGCCATGTGATATCAGTATGAGTTACCTTTGAGCTTGGACTAGAGTTAGGGATCTGTATATTTAGCATGTATTGTTTGAACATTTGAAATGTATTCTCCATATAAATTACTCTAGTTGTTTCTTCATGTAAATGTGTTTTCTACAAGTCAGTCATGTTTTACTTTCGTATTTGCAACAATGTATAATGGTTAGGTTCAATGATTGCAGTAAAATGAAAGTTGATCTCACTGAAAAACTGTTAAAGATGATATCTTATAGTCGCAAATAACTGATCTTATGAGGACTTTAATATTGACATCCATTTGGCTGTTTAGAAGTAATCTGTGAAAATATTTGTCTTGATATCAGGCACGAGAATTTCCGCAAATCCACGTATTTGACACGTTCCCAAAGGCCATTTTTGAGGCAATTTAAGTCTTCTTAGATGCTTGAAAGCCAGGAGCTTGAGTGGCTACATGAATCCATTGCCGAATTCTCAGCAGATTTTGAAATTTTGCATTCTCATGCCTGTGATATGACAGTGGTTGCAAGTAAGGCTTTGACCCATTCATTTAGAGGATTTGATGAGTCTGTTTCTTATCAATCTATCAACATTAATGCACTCATTTTTGTTGACATTTGGGAACCAAAATTATTGTCAAGTTTTTGATAAATGCTTAAATATGAAGATCATTCTATTGATATGGATTTGCAGTGTACTATAATGATTGCCCTATTTTGCTGATTTAATTATAGTTTTTGTTTGTGATTAACATACTACTTTGAGAGCTGTTTTGTTCTATACATGTACTAATATTTGTATAATTCCACTATTAATGCATTTAGAATTAAATTAGTTCAACTGTATATGTTTATCTATAATTGACAATTTCTCTACAATTAATAAATGTTTAAAGCCCTTAACCTGGTTATTGAAAATTAATATTATCATACTATTTACCATAATAAAATGGCTTTTAATGTCTAGACTTATAAGTAGCTTACTGTTACTTTTGCATGGAAGATGTTTCAGGGACAAGTTGTTTAAATCTAAGTTTATTGATATCATCCTTGAGTGTACTGTATTAGGAAATGTCTTGTATTTTATCTGCTGTTTAAGACTTTGTCTTAAAAGTACATTGTCTTTTTTTTTGACAAAATGTCCTCAGTTATAAATATGAAAAAATCGGTGGACATGCCTTCATTATGTACTCTACAACATTGCATTGTCACTTTTCTTACATGTTTACCAAAAACCACAAATACAAGCGTACAATACCCGTATTGTCCGTTCTGACCAGTGTGGGCTGAGTTAGACCGGTATTGTCCGTTCTGACCAGTGTGGGCTGAGTTAGACCGGTATTGTCCGTTCTGACCAGTGTGGGCTGAGTTAGACCGGTATTGTCCGTTCTGACCAGTGTGGGCTGAGTTAAACCGGTATTGTCCGTTCTGACCTGTGAGGGCTGAGTTAGTGCTAGCATAGGAAATACTTATATCGGTCTCGTGTTTTGTAGTTTGAGGAAGCTTTTAAGAAAAGTTACAATGCAATGTTTTAGAGTACACCTGTATGAAGGCATCAACATGCCATTTTCTCAAACTTATTACTCAGCATATTTTGATAGAAAATCAGACTATGTACCTTTAAGAAGAACAAATAATTTCCCTGTATATTATAAAATGTATGTTATTTAACATCTTGCATTTTCTCCATATTTGGTATTTAATTGTCTGTATAAACTTTCAGGATGTAATGTAGTTAAATAATAATTTACTACTCACGCTGTCTGGCCGATAAAAATGCTGTTTCACGCAATGTAAAAATGGATAACGGCTTACCTGCAAATGTAACAAAATGCTTAACCTTACCGAATCTGCATGCTTAGTCCTTTATGTTCTAATGTTCACAGTATCCATTATTATTTGTAGAATTTTACACACTATCGCTTTGATTGAGTTGATTATTGTTGCAAATCTGTGATTTAAATCTATTTTTCTCTTGTATTTTAGGTCGAATTAGAAGACAGAGTATGTTGTTTTAGCGGGGATCATCTGGATTCATTCATTACTGTTTGTGACTTTCCTACTGTGGGGCCTTATCAGGGGTCTTGGCTGACCCCAGTAATGTTTTGTGATAGTGTTGTGTGTGGTTCCTGTTGTTGGACCAGGTGAAGTGACCGAGGGATTTTATGACGAGTGACCCCTAAATAGGGGTCGAAAAAACAGTGAGATGTCTCATGTACTGAAAGTGTCCCTGTGTAATGGGGACCAATAATCTGACGTCTGGATTCATGTGTCAAAATATTGTACTGGTTTTTGCATATACAATGTGAATGACATCAGTTTGGTCATGAATCAATCATTCTTTGGTTAAAACTTTTTTTATACAAATTTTTGTGGACAACATCATGGTGCAACAGGTTGGAAAACGTTTGATTTGTATATTAATTATGCTAAATTTTACTTGCATTTAATGTAACCAGGCATGAGAATTATTTGCGGAAATCCACGGATTTGACGCTCACAAGGGCTGTTTTTGAGTCAATTTAAGCCATCTTAGATGCTTAAAAGCCAGGAGCTTTAGCGGCCCCCTGGACCCCTTGCAGAATTTTCAGCTGATTTTGAAATGTTGCATTCTCATGCCTGTGTGACACGGTCATCATGATTGTTCAAAGAGGAAAAGAACAGTGTAATTTTTCTGTACATCATGTATAGTTCACTTGCTTCAGTACTGTTCTGTGTATGTACTTTTCATCCAGTTCACTCTCAAAAGATGCTCGATTTTATTTTCAAACTAAATATGTGTCATCAGGCATCTTCCTCATTTGGTGCAATTGTATGTCATATCAGTAAATCAAAACAGCAGAGTCACTTCTATGTGGTCAAATATCAAATCTGCATTTAAAAACCAGGAAAATACGTAAATGCTCATATTATTGAATTCATTAAATGCGATGTGTCATTTCAAATAAGCTTTAAATACCAGCTTGTTTCATTACAGTGCTGAGGCTTGGTTTTTAGAGGGAGGGGAAATATACGTGAAGAGTTAGCTGAGGTAGTCAAGGTAGCTGTCGCTTGAATGCTTGAATGCTTCGCTAGTTACAAAATGGTGTCCAACAGGCCAGAACGCATTGTTCCGCACAAACATCATTTTGTTTAGTAAATCTAGCACTGTCAGATAACGCTACTTATCTAAAGATAGTGGCTACTTTTCATACGTTTAAGAAACGTCACTGTGACTTTCCCTACGTAGCACTAGGTAGAATTCTATTTTCCCTACCTCTAAAAAACACACCTCTAGGCTGGTTTTCATCTTATGTTTCCCATTTTAAATTTTGTTGATGTTAAAGAATAGGACCAGTCTGTAACCTAATGGCCTAGACCAATCAGAAAAATATGCGGCTGTTTTAAGTTACAGACTTAGAATCTATGGTTTTTCTGCTGGTACACATAAAGCAAAAAACATAGAATTTTATTCATTCAGCGAGAGTAAGCTCTGGTATTTTCTTGGATAATTAATGCGAATTTAGAGACATGTTATCTTGAGAGAAAAAGAAGCTTGTTATGTACAAAATCATGTAAATATTTGCAGAATTATGAATGTTCTGACATCACGTTTCATTTTATGTTTGTCAAGTTACATATAGCAGCTTGTTCATTCATATTTTTTGTACAACTGTGGACACTTATGATTGTATGTTTGAGAAAGCGTTACTATGGAAACACTCCACATATATTGGGCCAAAGATCTGTATTTTGTTCCTGATCAAAATGTACCTGATTCTTCACGTGTCCAATTTTATTTTAATCTGGTCGAAAAATTATGAAAAAAATATAAATTTTTCTGTCCATTTTTTGCGTGCAGAAATGTCTGCACATCGCCAAAATTGGTATTGTTGAATTTGATATTGAAGTATTTACAAATGTACTTCAGTGTACGACGAAAAAATGACATGTACTAATATTTTTGCAACTTAATTGAATTTGGGAAGTTCGCTAACATTTCTATGTGGCGATATTTACAACTACCAGTATATGCACAAAATTTTAATAAAACAAATTTTGCGGAATTAGTGTTGTTTTTGACATTTTGATATGGTTCAAAGTCACAGTCTTTAATGGTCGATATTCGAAGATTGATTTTCCTAGCGTATAGTATTTTGTGTAAATAAAAAATTATGAAGATATTGCTTATTTATATATGTTTGTATTTATATGTAATTTATGCCTTTTTGTAGTATTTTTTAATTTTTGCTGGCATTTATTGTTGAGTTTGTTTTGTAACTCTTTCGACAACCTGTCTTACAAAGTTTGTTCCAAGGGCAGATCCAGGATTTGGGCTTGGGGGAGGGGGCGTATCTTTTTGGTCATTTTTTTGGTTTTGCTCAAGCCTTATAAAACGGCAATGACTGTGTTTTATTCTTTGTTTATAAACGTCATCATTATAGAATATAATGCTACAATAAATCAGATTTGCTTATTTGAAAATCTTATAGTTAAAGATCTCTGTATGTTTTCGTATTTATACTCAGACATACATGTAGGGATGAGGAATTTAACCCCTGGATCAGCCAGTGTATTCTATGTGGTACCTGTAGAAATGTTCGCCGTGTGAATTTGATACTAACTTTATTTATTAGCAAATCTTATTTTTATTCTTAGAAGATTTAAAATTTGCGATCTATAAAGCATTTTTTAAGTAGTCTGCTCAAACTAAGTTTTGCTACTGTATGAGTCTAGTTTTGTGTAAACATGTGTTTGTATGTGAATCTTATCTTTCGGTGTTTCTAAAACACCATAGACAATTATTTTAGGGTAAAGTTGTTTACGATGAATGCCATAATATTTTGCATTTATACTCTCATAGTCTCTCATACCGATCATTTTGATACACATTTTTCATACAAAATCTAAAATTCTTTGTTTATTAATTAGTTTTCATTGTCATAACTACAGGTCTGCATTGCTGGTCAAAAGTGCTACCCATCTTGAACTTTTTCTAATAGCTTCTCACAAAAGCTCCTGGACACATCTGCTGTTGATTTTAATTACAGTACACTTTTAACAGTTATGATCTGAATGAATTGAACTACAAACATGTATAGAGAAAAGTCAATGTGAAACTGTCAAATATCTTTCATTGTGTCAAATCACTTTATCATAATAAAGTGAACATTTTCAAGATGCAGCATTGTAGGTTAGCATTTTTGACCTATGTCTCAGGTTATTGGTCCAAATCTTGGTATCATGTGACTAACTAAGATGATTTCATTGGTTTAGTACTCTTGTCCAATCAAGCTTTATAGATTTTATCACATAAGAACACAAATTCTACTCAACTGTTAATGCGTTCTTCCGTACGTTCTTGTGATTACACCTGTAGTCGATTAAACCATCATTGCTTTAAACACTATGAGCTTTAACATTTAACCTAACATAATATATCACTGTTATTTGTTGTGATGTTCGACAGCAGTGCACAATATGTTTTGACCAATATGCAGCTAAGTAATAATAGTAATCACGACGTTGATTTCAACAACCATCTTACAGATTTATTGTATTAGTGGATAATTACACAAGTCAAAATGTTCGCAAACTGGTGATTTTAGACGTTTCACAAGAAGACATGTTTCCGAATTGCTGAAATGAGTAATTTCATTGTTTAACGGTTAAATATGTAAAACATTCTTCTATGAACGCTGAAAATTATGCTCGCAGATATTATCTCGACATTCTTGATTTTGTAAAAATCACAAACATTTCCACATCAGAAACTTTGCCACTTATACAGCACATGAAAACTTGCATGTTTTGGCTTTTCTGCTCCCACGCTTTTGACGAACATTTCTCTGGGCATTTCTCTGATATCACAGTAATATTCACCCTCGGTACCCAGGCTATTCATTACATGTATGATACTCTGGGCAAACTGACTGTAAAAATCTTGTACTCATGAATAATTGATGAGGTGAAATCCAGCCGCTTGATTGGCAGCATGACACACACCTCGTGCGATACGGAAATTGCCAAGGAGTTACGGATAAAATCGCGGTTCTGAGCTACCCAATGAGATTGCAGCTTTCAAATCATGTTAGGCAGGATATCAATAGTTCTCACAAAGGAGATTCCTTCTTTTTTGTTATCGTCCATTTCATTGGCCGAGAAATGCTAACGAATAGTCATGCTTTACAAAGTTTTGCTAGCCAATTTGTCCAGGGTATCATTAATGCGATGAATAGCCTGGGTACCGAGGATGGGAAATATTGGAAGCTGGGATATTTCTGTTGTATTTTTTTATGGCCCCGTAGATTTTGATAACCCAACCTGGGCTGTCTTTGGATGTGATGTTAAAGTGTTTTTTTTTATATTCATTTGTTTAGTATGCGAAAACAACAGATTGCTGGTATGATTATAAGTCAGGAGTCTGCTCTAGTATATAGTTGAAATTATTAGTGATTAATTTGGTATTGCATTTTATTTGTATTTATTTTACAAGGAGTTGAAATATAATTGCATGATAGACATGATCGTACAATATTGAGAAATTATAGGCCATTTACCTGCAATATTGTTTTTGTTGATGATAGATGACAATTTTGTATTTTGTAAAATCAGAAATTTTCACGAGGAATTAATTATCGCTATTTTCTTGAGATTGTTTGCTTGGCGAAAATGAATGATCGCTAAATATCGTTGTGTTAATTTTACAATACCGAAAGTAGAAACTCGCAAAACAACCTGTTAAGTTCAGTGCAAGAAATATTCACCTCGTGCAAATATCTGATTTTACAGATAATAAACAACAGAAGTGTGCAAATGAAGCCAAAGTACTTTTCTTGATATATATTTTTATATTATATGTTTAAGTTTATTTTTAATAATTTGATGAATATGGTGATGTGCAATGACTTGTATTTTTTTATTCTTATTTTTTTCAATTAAGTTAAATGTATAGGGACTTCAGAAGAGAATTATTTATAACAATAAGTATAGAGACATTTTATGACCTGTCAGTTTATATTTAGTTCGCCTATTTTGAAAAAAAATGGCTGTTGTCGTAGCTTGATCATAGGGGCTGCGTCTACAAAAATGTTGAATAATGCACTTGTCTCAGTTTGTGAGAAGGTATATGTCCCAATAATAATGTTACCTGCTAACCAGTGTCTGCATCCACTTGCTGTGCTCTCGTTAGAATGGTATTCTATTACCTTATAATATAAAGAGGTCACGATATGCCTGAAGTGTACCACGATATATTGCAATACTATATCAGTGTATCTCGATATGTACCACGATGTATTGCAATACTATATCAGTGTATCGCGATATGTACCACGATGCATTGCAATACTATATCAGTTGATTACCTATTTCCAAAAATGGAATGCTCTGATCTAAAAATAAACTGACAGGTTAAAAAATTCTCATGATACACAACATGGAATTTCCATGAAGAATTTATAAACATATAATTGTAAATATTGTGATGTTTAATAATCGGTGCTTTCTTTGCATGTCGAGGTGTCTATATGAGCTCTGTAGCAAGAAGAAAGTGGCTTCGGCCATCCATAAAATTGTTTGTTTGGCAAAACCCTACCAGCAAAATTAAGTTGGGTTGGTAATTTTTTTATTTTTTGCTTTCATGGTCATTCTATCAACCATTAATAAGCAGCCCCTTAAGTATTTTCACCACTCATACACCTCAAAAACATTTTTGAGTAGGGGCCATTTTCATGAGTCGGTAGAGTTATGCCAAAATGAAATTTTATGAAAGGATGGTCTCGTTATTAATTTAGGGAAGCAATACATTTCAATAGCACAGCTTATATGCTTGTATATTATTGTTCAGTCCTCCAAAAAGTAGAAAACAAATCTGAAAGTTTGCGAATCTGTGATTATTTTTGCAAGTTAAACAAGTTTGCGAATCTGCGATTACAGTCCTTTCTCAAGCAGAACTTAAATCATAGGAATGGGTATTGTTATTATTTACAAGTAAAAAATGTTCTTCTGTGAATGAAGGAAATTATGCGGACGGATATTTTCAAGGCATTCTTGAATTCACAAACATTTGCACGTCAAAAACTTTTCTACTTAAACAGTAAATGAAGTAAACACTAAACTTGCATGCTTTTCTTTGAAGATTATTTGGTAAATTTCTGAAAAAAAGTAATGTCATTCCCTTAGCTACTGAGAGCACAAAGTTGTTGTAGTATTGTTGCTAATCATAGAAATGTATGTTTTTGTGTATTTGTATATAGATGTATGTATGTATGTAAGACATAACATGGGTGTATGTCTGGTCACTCATGTACAATGTACAGAAAAAAGTATCATTCTATATTTAACAATGTAGATCATTGTTAATACATATATATGTAGTTATTTATGTGTGATTTAACTTTCACAGTCTTGTCTCAGTAACTAGGGATATACAGTGCCATTGTAAATTGTATCATTATTTTTTTGACAGGAAAGCACCAATATCATATCATGAATCTTTACCTGTATATGTTATCTGTGCTCATTTTCAATGACATTAAAGGGATGTACATACATGTGTATTATCCCTACACTGTATCTTTGATTCAATAAATAATCTATAACACATTATTTGTTGTGTTTTCTTTCGTCAAGTCTTTGCTTACTGCTCAGTCTAGTCAGTGAATAGTCAGGCACTTCATGAAAGCTAAGCTTGAAACATTGAGTTACATGTATAAGAAAATCATCATACAAACAATCCCATAATTCATACATCTGTTGTTTCTTTGTCGGTCACAAATTTTGAACCACATATGATATAGTGGTGTTAGATTGACTGCGAACAGGTGTATGAGCGTTCAGCACTCATCCATGTCTGTTTAGGTAAAGAAATGCTCTCGTGCATATAACTATAACTGCTGTTTGGATTACTTTTCTATCAAATCACAACCTTTTTCTCCGTCAAGCTTAACGACAAGCACGAACATTTCAATACAACCATTTTCAAATGTGATGGTCTAGATAATATATTCATACATTCGCTGTTAATGTTGTGTCAAAATTTGTCATTAACAAAGGGAAGTTATCATGCCGTATATTTCTTAAACAAACCCGTGTTAACCTCCCTTGTTTGGAAATTTAGTATGTGGTCATTAACTGATTTCATGATTAAAAAAGTCGCCTGCATTCAGTACTACACATGAACACTGAACAAACTTTCTAAACGTCCACTTGGTATTTCGTCGAAATATAAGAACATACACAAATGTACATATTTGCGCCTATTGAACAGACTGGCAACCAGAAATATTAATAAAAAGTGATCAATAATACAAAAAATATATATTTTTATAATTATTTTCCAAATTTTATTTGAATTGATTAATATATTTATAAGATTAGTCATATCTGTCGAAAAGGAGTACCAGCATCAATCATACCGACGACCCTGGCACTTTCTTCAGTGGTCTTTGTGGGCTATTTTCTGTTTTTCGTGTTGGACATACAACGTGGATTTCATTGAAATGAAATTTCACCGCTTACTACATAAGACACGTGATCCTCGTGCCAAAAGTAGAAAATCGTACTCACCTTCGCGCGTGGTCAACCATGACGATAAATATGTATTTTCTTTGTGAAAGGAATAATACTAGAATGCCAAATTTGAAGTCGGCATATAAAACCGTTTTCTTTAATTTGTATATTATCACATGGACGTTTTTTTTCCAGTGTATTTGTTTAATGACAGTAGATGAACATTAGAGCGCCGCTGTACGATTTCCAACCTCTTCTTTTTGTGACGTCATTTCCAGAAAACATTACATGTGGCGTCACCATGTACTGTCAGTAAGCAATATTTGTCCCATATGGCAATATGAAAACGAAGTGACCATATGGAGTAAATATTGTTTCCTGCTTGCAAATAGTGACATCACATGTTGCGTTTTCTTGAAATGACGTCACATACAGAAGAGGTTGTAAATCCCATAGCAGCGCTCATTAGTCTTCTCACCTGCTATAGTGGATAACACAGATATCTCAGAGACATGCTTTCAAAAATATCATAACAGTATTCTGGTATCGTTTTTTGTCTTGAATTTATATTATTATATATTATTTCAAAGAATAAGGTTTGTGAAGATGTCAGAATGAATGTATAAATTTAACAGAACAAATTAACGACCGTGTTTTCAAGGTGTAACGTTCATTTCATTCTAAATATCCATCATCACGTGACATTTACGAAGGCAGCGATTGATGTACGGCTGGCGGAGGTAAGCGTTGTTGGGATTTTTGTAAGGGTATTTCAGTGCTTTGATGAGAATGTGTTTTAAATGGTGCCGCTTTGACTAGACCTATCTCATTCCGTTACTCTATTCATAGCGTGACAAATGCTGAACCAGCCCGGTTAGCTCAATTGGTGGAACGATGGGCGAGGTCCAGGTTCGATTCCGAGGCAGGACAGGTTCTGTCTTTGTGTTACATTTTGATTCTGGTAATTTGTCCATCTCTGATTCATGTGTGGTAGGTGTCAGATGCTTGAAGAAGGGCAAGTCAGTACTGGTGGATTATTATTGCCATGACAACTGGTTAGGGCAATTCGGACCGCTATACGATTTCCCATCTACTGATTGAAAAGTTTTGAAACGTTGTAGTTATATGACGTAAAATAATTAAGTATCAAAATCGATAATTTTCTATCGAGGTAAAGTAGTTCGAGATTGATGTATGTGGTGCACGGATTCCTTGAAACTGACAAATGATTGACAGTTATAGCATCCCGAAGAAAACGTGATTCCCGCGCAAACAGCACGACGCGTCCATTTGGTGTAATAGACAAAACGGTACTTTACACGTCTTTCATTGGACCAGTTAACATGGTAAAAAGGTATAGCTTGTAAAGCGACATAGCTCCCAATTCCATGATATAATACTGAACAAGGAATAGAAATATTTTTTTGATTTTTATTTCAACATTTTTATTTGAAAAAAACTTTGCTCTCTCAAAGTTTTAAATTGACTCGTCCAAAAGCTATTTACAATAATTCTTGTAAATAACAAGTTATCGTTTGGACATATGATTGCAAATGTGTCATTAATTGGGAATAACAGTAAATATATTGACAAAAGAACTGAGAGCCTTGAAGATTGCGAAATTCGTACATTGGCGATGATTTGGGACATTATTCGTCTGCAGAAATAGATGCGGACGTGAATAGAGTTTTCGGTGAAGGTACTCTGTCATATGTAGTTGTTGCAAAATGTGTTTGCGTTTTGAAGATGGCAGAGAAAGTGTTAATGATCATGTACGAGTGGGAAGACTTCTATCAGCATTCACAGAAGACTGTGTTGATACTGCAAACATAGGGCTCAATTCGCCGGCGGTATTTAACATTTTATAACAACGGTTAAAACCAACATAGTGTGTGTGCGTGTATGATATCGCATTTGTTAATGCTTCAAACTAAATGAAGAGAGGGTACGGATGTCCTCAGAACCATTACAAACTTACAAGGACTGTGATCCTAGACGAATTTTTCGGAATATACCAGCAGACAATGCCTACAAATTCTACCTCATCTACCATACATTCCAGATATGTCCCCTTGTGATTGTTGACCCAATTGATTCAATAAAAACGCCTTCATGGTTCGATACCCGCTCGGCCATCGGCACAGTGCTCTACCGTACAGTAAGTAATAAAATTAACTCAATCCGAGCCTGTATGAAACCGAACAAGAGACGAATGGTATTCAGGGGTGTATAGATCAATGCTGATGGAGAGTACTTCGAGCCTTTTCAACGTAAGTACTAGCTTTGTTTTTTACAGCGCATGAAATGTAAGAACTTTTCAAATGTCCCCCGTAGTAACGTTTCATCACAGACCAAGACAAATCCTTCCAAACTGTTATGTTTTGCTGTGCTGTCATCGTAAACACACATGTATAGCAATACATGTACATGGAGTATAAAAAGCAGTCATTCAATTTGTAATTGACTTCGTATATTTTGATGCAAGGGAGTTAACTGCGTTGGCTATATTTATTAACGAATTGCAATTATCTCTCCTGTCTCAGTAGTGCCCGTTAACTGGGAAGTCATTTACTCTTGCGTTATTTCCAGTTTATATTTTTGAAATAATGTTTGACAATGTAACAGCTATATAATAAATCACCTATGTTGCAAGAAATAACACCAAAGGGAATGGAGATGACACTGGAAACTTAACCAATGTATTTATTAGTTTAAGCCAGTAGCTTATGTATACAATGCATTGGAATGTTTGTTTGTAGTTATAAGTATGAAGCAAATAACAAAATATGTACCATATGTGAAATGTAATCATGAATCTATGACGTTAAATGATTGGGTTTTAAATGTGCTTAAAAACAACTAGGATCTTTTATTGCTGCTATTATTGTCATGCGTTTAACAAAATTAACTGAACAGAACTGAACAGAAAATGAAAATCTGTCTCAGATCATCGCTAGTAAATACTCACGTTCCGCGAAATTTTGAGGCTCCACGGGTGTCTTGGATAACTTAAACAATATATAAATAGGGGAGATAATCCAATTCCTTGAAGTTACTGCTAGGGATTGCGTTAGTATAGAGGTGGAAAATGTTGTCACACGATTTTGTCCCGAAAAGCTTTGCCATGGCTCGCTTGAACCGCACATTTCTATTAACAATTCATTCACGACCTTTGTTTCAAAGCTGATGTTAAAAGTATGAAATATATTTTCCCCTTTTAAATTTACCTCTCACACCATTTTATTCAATGGCATTTGCACGGTTCCAGCTTTTAGTGAGCTACTCATAATGCTAAGTAGTTCGGCTGTTTAATGTACCCGATAAAATCATTTTGGCTCTTATTACTAGTTGGCATGATTATTACTGGAGATCTTGACATCGTATATCATTATAACACTTCTTTCGTCAGCAGTTTACTACAACATAGTAGTCCGTCGGTCCTCTGACATTTAAGTCTAACACATGAAGCCAACATTAATAAAGAGTTTGTTTGATGCTTCCTTGCCTGTCTGTCGAAAATGCTGCGCTTCGAAGTTTTTGCCCTTGGCCGGAAATATTGGTTTAGTATTGATCAAGAGAACATACTGAAAACTGTTGAGCCTTTTATTTAAAAAAAACTGGCTACACCCATATTCACCAAGTAGGGTAGGGAAGACAGCTAAAGTGTACAGATATACAAAATTCCATCTTTGAACAGAAATACAATGTCATTCCTTTTAGTATATGCCATAATGGTTAGTGTCTTAAACGTTGTATATTCGCATGGGCGTCTAATTTTATCTAACAAGAGAAACTTAATGCAAAGTGTCCATGTCGCCGGACAAAATGTGTAGAAAATAATTATTGAAATTACATGTATTTGGAGGGAATATTTAGAGAAAATAAAACAAAAGTGAAGTGATAACACAAAACGAATTTTGCAAATATTGAACATGTAGTAGACCTACTATTGTGTAAGAAATGCACATATACATTACTGGTGTAAAAAAACAAAGGGCAAAATCATAATTTTCTTTGGTTAAATGTCACAAACAGCTTTCGAATACAAATACAATGCACATAAGATCAAAAGTCTCCCACAGCAGGTCTATGTAGGTGTTAAACATTTCAAGAAAATTACTTTTTGTACCTAGAGTCATTTTCTTGTCCGGGGTTGTATATATTTCTATCCCGCGTCGGTTTAATTTATTGTTGTGATGATAACGTCATGCCAAACCTCCTCTCAGAGGTTCGACTGGTTTCGAGTATAGCTCAAATCATTACTAAACTACTCAGTCTAAACGCAAAGGGAGGTATCTGCGCCCTGCCTTCAGTTACGGCTAACAGCCGCGAACGTTTTGTATTGTATCCTTTGCCCATCGTATAACATTGGCTGCACACGGGAACCGAATTGCAAAACGTTACGAAATGAAAACCGCAAATGCCTTTACTGAACGCAGGGCTGCTGTCACGACCGCCACGGGTTTTAGTAGATCTGTTCAGGGATCAGCTATTTTAGCACAGGTTTTTAATCAAGAGAAAATTTGCGTGCAAGTTACATTTTCACTTATATGTTAATATTAACTTGCACGCATAATAAGTTTTTTGAAATCCATCTAGGTTGTTTTTATTCTGTAAAAGTTTGAAATTCTTCAACATCACTTAAACAACTGCTCCTCCCGTGACAAAATGAGAAAGGAATTAAAATAAAAATGATTATATTTTGTTCTTACTACAAGACACAGTGTAAATTGCTTTCAAGTCAGGTCAAAAGTTTTTTGGCATATTTTACAAATCTGTTCATCGCCAAGTAAACTTTTTACATTTAAAAAAAAATGTCAATGATATTCTGACTCGATTTGTTGCATGTTGCGCATTTTACAAATGTTTAGATTTTTGGTCAATAGTTCCGCATCTGCCTTCTATTACAAGTCTACAGAATATATATATTATAATAAAAAATTCATGTGCGTCTAATCTGGAAAGCGAATTTAAATCATTTTACCCATTGATTCTCAATATTCTTTTATTATTCTCGATACACATTTCAAGTGTTCGTATTTTGTTAAGAGTTACTAGTATACATACATGTTTGTGTCGGATTATATCAACTTTTTAATAATAGAGTGTTAAGTGTGTATATTTAAATGAATATATGAATATATGAATATATTGCATCTAAAATCAGTCTTTAAATAATCTTACAACATTATGTAAAAGAAAATGTTGCTTTATTTATCGTCCATTTTATCGCATTATTTTCATAAGCAGTGACATTACACATAAAGGTATGTTGCTTTTAGTAAATCCCTTGAACGCATTATTTTCCAAATTGATAGCTGACAGAACGACTTGGTGTCGGCTTTAAAATCCGTTGAAATAATTACACATACATCAAATCCGCTCATGTAACTTGTCTAATCTCGGTGTTAAGAAACCACGACCAACGCTTTCCTGGTAAAACATTCCGGTTTAATCCAACTGTTTTTTAACCTCAACCCGCCCTGGGACAATCTGTCTCGTTTTCGTTGTTTCCTCGCGTAGTCTCACGAGAATTGTTCAATTTCTCGGATAACTACATTTTAGCCGGAACGAGACACAAAAGTTGCCATATTGCTTTTAAGTTTTATTAAAACAAATTGATAAATATGCTTCTCTGAAGAGCGTAATGCTTCGCAATTGTGATTTCATATCAAATAACTGAAATGAAAAATTAAAAGATCACTAGATGACGTTTGCCGTCGATTTATCAACCGTTTTATGCCATCCCCTAGACACCACTGAAGAAAATGTCTTCAATTTTGAGGATTTTTGTATGTTTATTCGACAAAATTTGATATTAATCGGTATGAAAGGAGAATTCTGTTTTTGTTCGAGAAATGAAAGAACACTCTCCGTGATTTCTGAGATGATTTAAATATTAAACACAGACAAAGTTTGTAAAATATTTCAAATGGAAAACAATTGATTTCCACTTATTAAACTGAATTCTTTGAATATAATGATGATTGTCACAGCGTATTGTATTCAAGTATTCATCTATAGATAAACAATATAAAACGTGCAATCATTTTATGCAACAATGAAACCTATCTTTACATAAAATATATCGGAGACACCACAACTGTGTTTTGTGGCTGAGTGGTTAAGGTATCCGTCTTTGGGGCTGGAAGTCGAACGATCGAATTAGGGGTATGTTCAGATATAGGCGGTTGCCGGTGAGCCACAAGCTAGTTAATGGTTAGGGTTTGCCTATCTGCCTGGTGCCTGGTATGAAATGATAGGAATTGCGAAGTAATTATGCCCATAAAGAACGTGTCTTATAAGTCAGAAGTGGATGGCCCTTTAAATGGAGGTGATACTTTAATGAATTACCGCTTTACTTAACTTCTTATTTCACGATGGAGACGCCATATATACAAGTGATGTTTATCACTACTACCAGTAAATAGCCGTTCCCTGATTATTGCCATATTGATGTATGAATTGAAACACAAATGTTATGTGTTATTATGATAAACTTAACGTATGGCAACCGACGTTTGCTGGAATTCAGCTGGTATGTTAGAACATTTAGATCACTTCAATAGCCCGCCGTGGTAGCTCGTTCGGTATAGCACTCGACTACCATTCTGTAGGCCAAACAAGTTCGAACCCCGAGCAAAGAGAAAGTTGTCTGCGACAATTTGACGGAAGGTAATGCATACATCTCTGCTTCATGTTGGGAAGTTGTTAGTCGCTTGCACAAGAACAGGTTTATACCGGGTGGGAACCCAGGAGGCACTGGTCAGATCAGCTGACCGCCTTACGTAAAACTACAACACACTGTAATACAAGAAATATCTTAAAAAAAGATGGTCGGCGCAATTTGAAGGTTAAGATTTGTTGTGCAACATAAAAAATGCCGAGTTGTTACGATTGCTGGTCACTCCAGATCCAAAATTGATCGCGGTAAATTCACCGAAATTCAGTAGATTTCGGTAAGGTAACGTACCCCTTATCGAAAGGTTAACCAATCTGCATCAAGGTTACCAACGTTGTTCGGTTGAAGAGAAATTGCCTTGGTGGTTAACGTAAGATTTGATTGGTTTACAGCACACTGATATGCAAATAGCAAAACCATGTTAGTACGGCTGCGCCGAAAAAAGTACACTTCAAATAAACTTACGCTTGGTGCAAGCACTTGGGAACACAACTTATGATTCATATGACGAAGAAAGGGTTTAAACCACCGCTTTGGTGAAAGTGTGTTTCTTCAATGAGCAACAATGAACAACATTGTGGTACAATGTATTTAACTCTGTTAGATATATTGCATTATCTCATTTCTCGGATTGCTTGACTTAAATTTTAACTTCTTGTCTTTATTGCGAAATTAATTGATGTAATTTATACCGTTCGCCCTCCTTTTAACATTTTACAATCACAGCGCATACAACTGATTGTATTAAATAGTGAACTGTGATCCATTTTCTGGAACGAATCTTCGTCATGAGTGGTTTCATGTTTTTCCCAACAACAGCAATTTGTATTTAACGAACAAGTTTATTACCAAAGTCTGATACATTGTGGGAATATAAAACAAAATCGCATTTATTACAAAAGACAAATGTACTGGTTTTTATTTGTAGCAATAAACGGGGAAGTTTCAAGTTTAGATTTAAACAAATTGTGTTATTTAAGAAATAATGACAAATTGCGCAATAAAACATCACGGAATATTTGTTGAAGCAGTCAGTTCGTTGCTAAGTTGGCAATAATAGCAGTATCATCATCATCATCATCAGCAGCAGTATTTCCTAATTACCACTGTAACTACTCTACATCCTGGTCGTATTGCTGTAGCAGTATCATCATCATCATCAGCAGCAGTATTTCCTAATTACCACTGTAACTACTTTACATCCTGGTCGTATTGTTGTAGCAGCATCATCATCATCATCATCAGCAGTATTTCCTTATTACCACTGTAACTACTCTACATCCTGGTCGTATTGCTGTAGCAGTATCATCATCATCATCAGCAGAATTTCCTAATTACCACTGTTACTACTCTACATCCTGGTCGTATTGTTGTATTATGTAGTCTTAGCTATTTCGTGTGATAATGAGAATTATGTAGGCGTCCTTTCAACCGTTTTTGAGAATTTATAGATTAATGAAATGTAAAATTTTAATTTATTCCATACTGTCGGTGGTGTTGATTCAATTCCCGTATTAGAAATTTTAAATAATAAACCAATTAAGTATATGCTGACTGCTGACAACTGACGCTAACAGAAGTAGAAGCAGTAGTGCTAGTACTTACAGTTGTAACAGTACTACAGAGTTTTACTAGTAGTATACTGTTAATACTGCTGTTATTGCTATTACGGTTAGCTCCACATTGATTAGCAGCCAACGTGAACATAGTTATTTCTAGCAGTCATTGTCCGTATTTTCCCATTGAATTTGGTTCAATTTTATAAATTCTGAATAACTGCACATACTTGTTACAGTTTATTGTGTAATTTCAGTGAAACTTAGAAAATATTATATTTATTCAGAAAGTAAAGCATTATACCACTGGATTACAAATTACCCACGTACATGTACATTCATAGATATACAGTAAAACCTCAATATTAAGGTCGCCTCAATATTAAAACCAGTTTCAAGGGTCTCATTATTGAGGGTTTACTGTACATACATTTGTTATACCATGAAATACAACGTGTTAAAAAATTTCTTTTAGCAACTTAAGTATACATGTATGTAAAATTTATACATATTTGTTTTATTAATAACTTCAATATTAGTCAGTCTGAAGAACGCCAGTGTTAGCTGTAAGGTGGTCTGACTGTCGAGCTAAAGTATGTAAAGTATTCAAGAAAAAATAAAATCTGGTTCATGAAAATACGGTCTTGTTGATGAGGTGGTATTAATCTTGAGGTTTTACTGTATTTGTAATGAATTGTCGCAACCTATAAATATGATAAAATATATAACCTGCAGCTAGATTAAAGTTTACTCGTATAACAAAACGTGTTATTATCATAAGCCAATTTAGTTTAATATTCATTCCACTTACAGTTAAACCTCCGTTGAAAACCACTTCAATAATAAGACCACCTCAAAATTAAGATCACAATTTTCAATTCCATTTTCACTGTTATAAAAAATGCTCTTTATTCAGTCTAAATATTAAGACCACTTCAATAAGAAGACCAGTTATCAAGGTCCCAAGAGTGGTCTTACTATTGTGGTTTTAATGTAATTACCAATCCAAATTCTTGCCCAATACAATATATAATTTGTTTGCAAAAATATTTATCACTCCAAGAAATCGCAGCAACATACGTTGAATGAATTATTGCATCCGTATTAAGATATCTTTAAAATCGAATTAAATCAATGACATAAGAACAATTCCAATGGTTTTGATAAAATACATGTAGCGTTTCATAACTACATGTATACTGATAATGCCTTATTCACAAACATGTTAAGACTAAAACTCAGACTTCGCATAAGTGATATTAACCAGCCTTTTATTTTCATTAAATTTAAATGAATGAAATTTTGTTTGTATAATTGATGTTACCCACTCTATATATTTTTACCTTTTTCGCTTAAAATCTACGAGCAAAAAATAAATTTAACATTTTAATGCCTAACTTAGTTTTAGTCTGAAAATGTTTGCGAATAAGAGCTAACCGCGGTATTTGATCGGAAACGATGAATGTGATTTTGACAGATTAACTACTACTTTTTCATCGATAATTCATTTGTATCATAATTATTATAGGTTACTGTTATAAAAATCAACACTGTTATAAAAACCAACAGAAGAAGTACTGGTGTTTGTTTAGGAACTACGTAAAACAGTACTGGCGGGATAGCAAGTTGTACATTTTGATATAACTGGTCTTAAATGAATTTCATACAATATTTTTAAAATGCACATTATTGCACGCACATATACATTTTTTGCATATTTTTATTTTATTTTTAAGTAACATTTTTCAACTGCTTTATCCGTTTTTATTCATATATGTGAGTGTTTATTACATAAAACATGTACCATGTAAGGTTTAAATAAGTTAACGTATCTTGTGATATGTTGGTGTTTTCTTGAAATTGATAGTTTTTTATAACGATTTCAATATTCCAGATACACTAATAGTTGACCCTATAATTATGTTTTTATGAAATGCACGTATAAAGATGAGACAAAAACAAACAAACAATAAATTACTACAACTACAAATAGTTTATTGCATTCAAAACATATTTACATGTTTTATAGCAATTATACAAAAATATTTCTGACAAACAAAAGGCATAGATTTTCAATAAATAAATACAACCTGTGCTATATGCGGCGGTAATAAATAATCGTAAATCATCATCACCTTAATTATAAAGCAAAAAATGTTGATAATCTGTGCAGTTAATCTGTTTGTATCCATCTGCATTTATTTATCACTTTGGTGTAGGAAAAGGAGCTCGTCTTTCTTTGATAAATTTAACCTTATGATACACGAAGCACATTTAAACTGAAAAGCGAATGTTACAAATTGACATTTGCAGAAAACTCAAATTTGTCACCGTGCTTGAATCGCCCATGAAACGGACATTAAATGTTTTATATCTAGATTTTATCGCGGATTAAGCAAACATCTGCCAAGGTGGGAATCGCCGGAAAATCACCGTTTTGCATCTTTTGTATTAGTGGGCAATAAAGATGGTATCTAGGTCTGCACGCGCCGTCTTGAATTAGAATAAATAAAGTTTGTGGGTATTTAGCTCGCGAGTAGGTCACTGTGCAGTACTATAGCGCCGATCTTAACTTTAAATGGGCACTTAACAAATGGATAGATTTTATGCACTGCGCAAAATATGAGCTGAGCAATAGCGATGTTTTATCGTCCTGGTTTAAAACGCTGAAAAGGTATTGAAAGAGAATAACAATCAAATGGCGCACAGCCTGTTATACAAAAGAATTGAAACAGTTTTAAGAAAGAGTTGATTTTTTTGACAATGTGTCATCAGCAATCGTTTAACTTAGTTATTTCGTCGTTTGTATAAGAAATCAATCTGCGCTCGTCACAATATGCCAATTTTAAAGCCATAAAATGCTCAGAGCTTTTCATAGACCCCTGGTTAAACAACGACGGCCAAGGTGGATTTGCCTTCTTCCCGTTGTAAACCAACCCAATAATGATATACCCGCGATACAAACCCAGAAGCGCGGCAATATGGCGCTGAAAGCTGGATTGTCATAACCTCTTTAATCAAGTCTTGAAAAATTTACTACCTTTCAAGTTTGCACGTAAATTAATTGGGTGTTGGGCGGTGATATGAGCCAGTCGTCTGAATCTTCTGGCCGTGAGAAAAACAATACCTGCAATTGATATTCGTCTCTTGTTTGGTTTCTATCTGAGTATTAAATTCTTCCACATCACGCAATATGGCCCTCAGCCTCCCTGTGACAGGCCTGTGTCTACAAGAACCGTCACGCCATCAACCCGTTATGGAAGAAAATAATTATTAACCATTTTCTCAAACAACGTAGGGTACCTGAAAGTTGAGCTCTACGTGGGCATTATAGAATTACTGGCAATGCCTTCCCCCATTTGACAGCCGATATTATGTGAGAGTAGTCGCTTATATGATTAGAAATATTGTCCTTTGCGTCTTTAACGAGAAGAGCAATTTTGAACAATGTGTCACATGAACTCAATACTCGATGGCATCATGCGTCAATAATTGGCTTCTATTACTCACAGAAATTTTAAATTCATTTTTACTTGTATCAAAATTGTCCTTTTGTGTTTACACGTATGGAAGCCGTGTTCCAGAAATCGTCAACCTATCATAATGGAATGTTGTAATGAAACTGTCAACTTAAGCGGTAATATCAAGCTTCCAGATGCGTCTAGAAGTGTACATGTTTTGCGAGTTCTCGGTAGAAACAATCAGGATAAAGATATTTATTTCAAGTAAAACAACAATAAATCAGTGGAATTGTTATTTAAACTTCACCTCGTATTTTTACTGTATGTGAAGGCGGAAGGAAGAGAGGGCAGCATTATGACATCAATGCAAATAGTACGAAGGTGATTGCGAGAAAGAACCATATTATAAATAGTTGCTTAGGAAGTTTTTTTTCGTTTCTTGAAGCTAATACCGGCAGACGTATTGGCGATTTTGAGCATCATTCTGGAATAGAAACGAACGTATAATATTTCGACGGAACAAAGGGCTATGTTTTAGTAACAAGTGGCCAAATATCGCTGAAGTATCGACTGCATCCTTCCCATGGCATTTCTATCTATACAAAATGGCAACAAGAGAGGATTCCTATGTTTGTTTAGACAAGTTTAATGTCGTGTCAAAATTTGATGGTCTGTGACCTAGTGTAAGGTTTTGTTTGCCTTGTGGTATTTTGTTACAAGGGAAACGAGAGTATCTAAAACTAAATGTGTGTATTTTCTTGAATAAATATCTCAGATTCTGATATAAAACAGTATCATTTTCTTCCCATTGTGTTACGATAGTAATCGGTATCTTTAATCAATCAATAAACAATATTGTATCTATTATTTAATACTGTGATACAATTACAGAAAAACTTGCGCCAGTGTATACTGGTTACATAAATGTTTAATAACAGCCAATTCACGATATACATTTTGATGTCATTCTTTCAGAGAAACCTCGATGTTATGACCACCATTAGATTTGAAGGAAGTCGGTCTAAGTTGAGAGGTGGTCTCATTATCGAGTTAAATAAGGAAGAATAATGAAACTAAAAATATATACGGCCTCTATACGAGGTGACTTTTAACACTATACTGAGATGCCTTTCGTTATATCAAGCACATTTCTGATAAGTTATTTTGGCGTTGCACTTTCAGTTTTTTATGTAATGGCTGTGTATCCATGAAATGCATTCTACTTTTGGTGAAGGTAAGTTAATGTTGCCCATTTTCAAATTTAATTGCTCTGTTTTTCGAATAAACTCGGACACATTGAGAAGCAGTTTGGTGTAAGCACCGTTGAATCAATGAGAAGTGGGCTGTTAGCAATTTGTTGGTGTTACGTGTTACGCTGATAATTTATACGAATACGTGCTGTCCGGATTTATGTCAGTACCACAATACTCAAAATGGGACATTAAGGGCATTTTGTCCGCATGGATAATGCACCACTCGTTCACGGAGGCCCCTCCAACGTGGATACACTTGGAACTTTAGACTACATAATTATGATACGACATTGATAATAAGTATAATTGTATGTTCGTTATTGTTTTCACTAGAAAGTAATATGATGTCTGTATATAATGATGCCACTTTAGGGGCGTGACTTTGCTGGAAGAAGTCGAGCAGAAAATGCTACATACAAATTCAAAATCCTCCCCAAAGGCACCAGGAGACAATGACAATACAGTCGGACCTCGTTTATTCGACAACCTGTACGAATATTTGGTATCATCTGAAATATATATCGGGCTCCGATGTACCTTCTTAGGCACGTCAAACTGAAATGGGCTATTCGAAACTATATATTATTCGAAGTGAAATTTCGTGAAATAAAACAACAATCAAGTTTCTATTTCCAGGTTTATTTTCATCTAAATAAATACCTACACATGATTTCTCACCAAAGATTCGTATGACTACACAATGAATGATCAAAACAGTAAAGATGGATATTCTCTGGGTTAAAAGACAAAATACTAATAATTTGAATATAATTCCTTCGTTGGAGTTGCGAGTAGCGCCCATTTACCATAAATACGATATGTATGGTATATATAAACCCAAGTCTGCTCATGTGTCTTATTTTCCCGACATACTTTGCCAGATTGAAGTCAACTGATAATCGATTTGTAAGTGTCGCTTTTCAACTTTGCATGTTTCTCATTGATAAAACAAATGTATGAAATTATTACCTTTGTTTAAGATTGCGTGTCATGGCGGGTAGTGGCTCTATAATCGGTAATAAACGGGTTTCAATACACTAGCTATTACTGGTTATGAATAATTAATTTCTGTGAAAATAATATGAACAAACAGTTCGTGAAATGTTATTGAAATCATTGAAGGGTGAACTAAAATGATTCTTTGATTGGTGAATCTATGCACTAACTGACAATGTAATTAATTATGTAATAAAATAACAAAGATAGCTCAAATTGTCTCTTGTTTTTGCTTGCAAGGAATATAAATAACATGGGGACATTAAGGGGCATATATTGAACAATATATCAATAGGGAAAATGTAATGCTTTTGATCCTACGAAATACAAGAGTTTATCAATATAATTAATTAAGTATTCAATGCAAAAATACAACATGTCTATTCAACACTAAATTAATAACAATCCTTTTGATATTGGCATATATTGGCCACCGAAGGATTTTACAGGAGAAATATATTAAAAATTGCTATTTTCAAATTAATTATCATAAAGAAAAAATGAAGTTTTTTAATCGAATCATTAATTGATATGATAATAATACGAATATAAATATTGCCATAAATTTATTTTGTTATCATTATAACACGGCACATGAGTGTTTTTAATGTAAACAATTTGAATATTTGACAAATTATAGGGAAATTTTAAATTGTTAGGTCAAGTCTAAAGCAGTTCGTAAAAATTCAATTAAATGCTCATCTGTAAAGAGAGGTAATATTTTCAAAGTATTTCGATTCGTTTCATAAAATAATGTTTTTTTGTTGCAATGAAATAAAAAATGGGTTTGAACTCGAATAACAAAGATTCACAGTAACGTAAAATACAAATGTAGTTGTTAATTCAGTTAAACAATGCAGTGAACATATGGTTTATGGCACATAGATTTATACTGAAAATGAAAAAAAATCTGGCACAATATATCAATGTTCTTATTTATACATTTGTTTATTTAAATATACTACTTATTAGATAAATGACAATTTTTGTAGTAAAGACGATGCCCCAGGATTTAACATATATGGAGATACCATGTTTCTTTGACAAGCGAATGCTGACGGAGGAGCAAAAAGTCCTTGTCTTTGATATCCAGAAAAATAGCCTTGGTGATGAGTTCCCATTCCTAAATTCTGCTGAAACAAATTATTAGGACTTCCTAGTGAGTTCAAAGTCTGGGACTCTGTGGGTGAGTTTGAACCGCTGTTTGATTTCAGACTTCCGGAGCCATTAACGCCGTCGTGAAGCTTCCGTATGTGTTTCTTGAGATCAAAGTTCCGACAGAATCCCTTGGAACAAATTGCGCATGTATACGGCTTCTTGTCATTGTGAGTGTGCATGTGAAATGTCAGATTATAGATTTGATGAAACGCTTTGTTACAGATCGTACATTTATATTGTTTCTCAGTGCTGTGGGTAAGTTTATGATTCTTGTAGTTTCCTTTCTGGTGAAATCCTTTTCCACAAAATTCACATGTAAATGGCTTGTAGTTAAGATGAATACGCATGTGCGTGTTGAGAGTAGAACTTCGGTTGAATGCCTTGCCGCATGTATTACATTTATGAGGTTTGTCGGATGTGTGGATAATCTTGTGTCGACATAGTGTACTGGCTTGTCGAAATCCCTTGCCACAAACTTTACATATAAATGGACGCGCTCCTGAAATAAAATAAACATTATATTTTATAAAATATTGAAATATGATACTTCTTGAATTTAGATCTGCAATTTATTACAATGTACTAATATTAATGTTTAAAAACAAATATCGAATTATTTCAATTTATTCAGCCATGTTCCAAATAAAAGGCGAAATAATTAACACAGTGTTACATATTTTCATTACTTTATACATTTTTATATAAATATATATTTGTATATGCATTTATTCATTGATAGCAAAATTTGTGTGATTACTATAATAAGTAACAAATCTTTATAAAAACTAATTCGGACGAAAATAATGATTCATGTGTTTTTAGAAATTTATTACAAGATCATCCGAAAAACATCTGAACAAACAAGAGTTTTAGATTTTTTAAATTATTGAAAATACCATTTCTTATTTTTTTCCTATCTAATAGTAATGTTTTAAAATATAATATTTCTTCGTAACAGTTTTTGTAACGAAAATGACACGATAAGGGAAAACTGCAAATTGATAATGAACAAAAACAATATTCCAATACCATTTCTAAAGATAAGATCTAAATGACTTTAGTTACATGGTAGTGTTAAACACTGCGAAATTATCTGTTCATTTCTTTGAAACAAAATTGTAAATAATTAAATATTATTTCTTTAAATAAATGATCAATTGGTATCTATAGAACAATGCAACTTTTAGTCGTATAGTTTAACAATTCATCTGTACGTATTGGCCTCGCATGCTCTTGTTGCTTTAAGCTTTAAAAACTATACAAAATATTCACCAATTGTCTGTTTTTAATGAAAGAAAAAAGCGACCTGTTGAATTATGCATAACGTCAATCTTAAATAGGTAATGCGAGAACTCAGTGTAAACGATCAGCACAATAAAACGCTCACCTGTGTGGACTGGCATGTGTCTCGTTAAATTATAATGTGCGTTGAACAATTTTCCACACTCGGGGCAAGAAAATGATTTCTGCGACTTCGAAATCACTCGTTTCCCAGGATTTGGTGACGTCATCTGACTACTATTATCTTTTGAATTTTCCGTGTTAGATATTTTGGCAACATCTATATCAGCAGGCGTTTGCGATTCCATTCTTTCAAGCGTCCCTTGATCCGGACTTCTTGGTGAGCAAGAGGGCTTGTTCGGTTGACTGTGTTGTTTTGGTGATTTTAATATCGGCTTATTCAGATCCTGAGCTTGTTGGCAATGCTCTGTGCCGAAATATTTCGAATTTGGCCATTTGTAAGCATCAAGCAACTGACCACTGTCTTTAGAGTTAATATTCGGCCACTGATTTTGAAATACCGAAAAGTTTTGAAGAATCTGAGCCCTGTACTCTTCCGGAGCGAGTCTTCCTAACATGAATGCTGGATGTAAACACGAAACGTTGTTCATATTAATGTCAAACAGTTCTCGACCCATATATGGCAACATATGTCGCTTCTGAATCTCATTCTTTATCATGGCGGCAGCATGTTGATATTGGGCTGCAAGAAATTCCTGTTGCTTGGCCATATCATCGTCTAAATGTTTTGTTCTCTTCACTGGTTGAAATCCACTTTTTCCATTGTTATCTGATAATTCGTCCTCATGTTTATCTTTTGCTACAGGTGAAAGAGTTTGTTCTTCTTTGGCATCAACTTCGGATTCTTCATCTGTCGTTTCGGATAATCCCATTATTTTGTCGATGGAAAACGCCAAAGACGGTTTGTTTGTTGTTTTTAGACTATTTACCTCTTGCGGCAACACTTCCATGGTTAATGTCGATGAATATCTGTAATGCAAAAGCAACAATTTAATTATTATAAGAATCAGATAAATAAGTGTACACAAACAAATCATTTTAAATATTTTTCTCAACTTTTAGCCTTTGTTAATAATTTCCTGTGAACTATAAAATTAAAAACTTAAATTTATCAGGAACAGCAAAATCAACGTGCGATTTTAACATAAATAATTTTACATTAAATCTAAAAATGCACTCAAACATTTTTATTGTATTAATACAACGTATTTGCTACAAAAATATAAATTCAGTAATTGTATATCTGAAATAATTTCCTAAAATTCTAAAGTAATGTAGTATTTTCGTACTAAAATAATTTTAAAGGTTTTTGTTAAATTCAAACAAATTCTGGTATTTCAATAAAAAAGATATTTAAAACTATAACGCATAAAATGTTCATACCGATTTTGTGATGTATTTTGTATTTTATTCCACAGAATTCTTTTTTCCTTTATCTCCTCACACAACTACAGCCAAGAATTCACGACGGAGCCGAGGCAGATAATGAGAGCCCTTGACTAACTCGGGTATATATCAATGAACTGGCAATAGTAAACATAAAATATCACTTCATCATAATCAAATGACAGCCAACACCCGTTGAAAAGTGTCAAGTTTAATTTCCATTTCTTTAAATGGCTGGTTACGCCCATATTGGAATTTAAGTTTCTCACCGTTTAGAGTAAACCAATGAACGTGAAAATATCATATACCAGGCTCCGCCTCATCCAATCAGATTGTACCAGAGTGACAATGAAACTAGCGATAATTGAGCGATACTTCTCAACTCAGTTCATTTTCTGATAGAAACCAATAATGATATTTGCATACGGGTTACTCACCAATAACGCTCAAATGAATACATATCTAAATAGCGAGATGCGGAATGTAATGAGAATTCGCAGTTAAACTATCCGCCATTTTAAGATGAACATGAGTTTAAAAGATTTACGTTGGTATTTAAATCATTTAAATTATCTACAATTTTTTATTCTGATGGACAAAATTACAACATAATTCTGTAGTGTTACAAATTATCAAGATTTTTTTAGAATTCACGAAACGTTTTCGTTTTTATGGTTATATCGAGATTGCAACCTGTATCTATCCTTTTTAAAAACTTTTTCCTGAATACGCTTCACCTAAGCATCCTTTGTGTGGAAGATGGTACATTTTGTATAATATATAGTACGACTAAATACAACGGATTTTATCATAACATTTTTTTCTGTAATCTGCAAATATGTATTGAAGTCGATTTTACAATTTGTTTACTTATTTTTATTACCGCGAATGTATTCAGTATATTTTCAAATTTTAATAGACTTGTATTATACAATAAAATACAGTATTTCATTCAAAGATCCTGAATATTTAACTGACATTGTTCTTGTTTTAATTGTTATGTTACGCTTTGTAATTAACTGTAGATTTACCCACAGCCGATATTTTCACGTAAATAAGTTTTGTTTCCAACATTAAGCATGTATTGCAGATGCGTAAATCAATTAACTTTGCAAGTATGTAAAACCGTCAGAAAATAAAACGATTATCTTACATCGATCGGTTGAAGCCTTTTAAAGGAATAAAGCAAATTATGACATCCTCGCGGTTACCATCGT
Source organism: Mactromeris polynyma (assembly GCA_032209605.1). Classification (NCBI taxonomy): domain Eukaryota; kingdom Metazoa; phylum Mollusca; class Bivalvia; order Venerida; family Mactridae; genus Mactromeris; species Mactromeris polynyma. The sequence goes on along the minus strand of JASFXZ010000010.1, from coordinate 13,660,303 downwards.
CTGCTATTGTTCCTGGTTAGCGCGACGCTTGAGATGGTGGTGGTTAGTTGCTCTCCCCGAAGCGACAAAAGCTAAGAGTTATAGCTACGGTGATACAGCGGCTGGTTAAGGGGCCAAGGTAATTGGGACGCGGCCCCAAGCCAGAGAGAAACAAAGCATTTCGAACACAATATCACAGAAGGTGGGTGAGCTAATTGACAGACGATATGAAATGGACAGCGTGAAATTCACACCCGACTGAAGCATTACAGAGCGTTTGCTCTTTTGACAATTCAAACGAACATCCTAGCTGCTTGAAGGAGAATACTGTGAAGTATAATTAGGGAAGAGATGTAAATTTAAAGCGTTTTCATTGAACACTGAAAAGCGACAAATTGTTTAAAATGCGTCCCTAAGAATTTCTCAATCCAGATTGTCAAACACGCTGACACTTGGGTTTCATTTTGTCATAATTTATCGACAGCTTCATATGACTCAATCTCTCTTGTAAAGCACAAATAAACGAGAGCACAGTTTATATGTGCATTCCCAGAAATCACCAACATAAGTCGATTTCGATAATAAGACGGTCTCGAAAATAAACACCAATTTCTTGCAGCACAAAAATACATAAAAGTTAGAATGTTCGGTGTTGATTTCATGCTTTGAGTGTGTTGATGTACAATTAAAAGTCAGACTAATTTAATATTATGTTAGATGGATGACGGATATTTGTCTCTCGTAAGTTAGACGGTTCTGGAAATAAATCAGTCACGATATTAAGCTATAAGCACTTACTGAAATTTGAAATAAGCCGCGGCTTATCAAAAGTTAGGAATTCCCGAGTATATTCTCATTTATGTGTAGCTTTCGTTTGTGCGTAAAATAATCAAACGGTTTCAAATAGCACATTTCAATTCGATGTGCATAAGAAGATACATCGGGACCAGATATTATTTCGGATGATACCGAGAATTCGGATAGAAGGTTGTTGAATAAACGAGATCCGACTGTGGAATAGTATCTGTGTTGTCTATTTTTAACGATTTTTTTAAATTTACATACAAAGGAAAAAAATACCCAGTAATCACATGATACGGCAAATAAAGAAAGAAGAAAAAAGTTTATATTTGTTTGATTGATTTGCTGTACTCTATTTAAACTTGTATAATGAATCTATTTAGATATAAACTTGCAGATAATATTGCCTCAATCGAACATTTCACAGAATGTGGTGACGGTTGTTAATTGATTATGATACATTAAACTGCATACTCAGATATGAAAAAGAGCGCGTTAGATAATTAAACTATTATTTTAGCATTTTAAATACATTTTAATAGATGTGTAATACAGTCCACGATTAAACTACTCAACTGTATCAATATACGATCCAAGTGCAAATATTGGAAGTCTCTATATAATAATGAGACGGAAGCTACAAGATGGTAACAAAATTCCAATTTGAATGAAACAAAAGTTCAACACAAACCGACAAGACTTGAGTTACAGATTGGAATGCATGATGTCGTTCTTCGTGTATTGATTCCTTCTTTACAGCAACGTTTTTAATTCTTCTCTCGACAGACATATGCCACTTACACCACTCGAGAAAACACTATCACCGTGTCAAAATCAAATCCATATTCTAGTTCAATATATAGACTCATGATTGCAACACTTATACATAGAACATTTGATATAATTTCGATCAGCATTCTGGCGAAAATGGAAATTTTCTTTTATGATTTTGTTTGACATTTGTTTTAGAAACGAAGAGTTCTTGTTAATACAAACCAGGAATATTTATGTAGTCGTTTCTTTTCCGACCTATGTATGTATGTGACTCATATAAACTAAAGTTACTGTCGGAAATGTCTTTTATTTTGAAATCAAATTTCAACTGGTCTATCAAAAAGGCACCGATTTGCAAAGTGCAAGCGATAGGTATATGCAAGCATTCTGAAACTTTCAGCAGTTTTCTCTGGGTGCAATGTATACATACAAACCATATTATTTAATCAATTTTTGTCTTATAATTCCATTTTCTATGTTGCTTGTATCCTTTGTTGTTTAATGGTGAGTGTTGCTCAACATATTTGTTGTTTAATGGTATGTGTTGCTCGACACATTTGTTGTTTTATGGTATGTGTTGCTCGACATATTTGTTGTATTATGGTATGTGTTGCTCGACATATATGTTGTATTATGGCATGTGTTGCTCGATATATTTGTTGTATTATGGTATGTGTTGCTCGACATATTTGTTGTATTATGGTATGTGTTGCTCGACATATATGTTGTATTATGGCATGTGTTGCTCGATATATTTGTTGTATTATGGTTTGTCTTGCTCAACATATTTGTTGTATTATGGTATGTGTTGCTCGACATATTTGTTGTTTTATGGTATGTGTTGCTCGACATATTTGTTGTTTTATGGTATGTGTTGCTCGATATATTTGTTGTTTTATGGTGTGTTGCTCGACATATTTGTTGTATTGTGGTGTGTGTTGCTCGATATATTTGTTGTTTTATGGTGTGTTGCTCGACATATTTGTTGTATTATGGTATGTGTTGCTCGATATATTTGTTGTTTTATGGTATGTGTTGATTGACATATTTGTTGTTTTATGGTATGTGTTGATTGACATATTTGTTGTTTTATGGTATGTGTTGCTCAGTTTATTTGTTGTTTTATGGTATGTGTTGCTCGATATATGTTGTTTTATGGTATGTGTTGCTCGATATATTTGTTGTTTTATGGTATGTGTTGCTCGATATATTTGTTGTTTTATGGTATGTGTTGCTCGACATATTTGTTGTATTGTGGTGTGTGTTGCTCGATATATTTGTTGTTTTATGGTGTGTTGCTCGACATATTTGTTGTTTTATGGTATGTGTTGCTCGATATATTTGTTGCTTTATGGTATGTGTTGCTCGACATATTTGTTGTATTATGGTATGTGTTGCTCAGTTTATTTGTTGTTTTATGGTATGTGTTGCTCGATATATTTGTTGTTTTATGGTATGTGTTGCTCAGTATATGTTGTTTTATGGTATGTGTTGCTCGATATAATTGTTGTTTTATGGTATGTGTTGCTCGATATATTTGTTGTTTTATGGTATGTGTTGCTCGATATATTTGTTGTATTATGGTATGTGTTGCTCGATATATTTGTTATTTTATGGTATGTGTTGCTCGATATATTTGTCGTTTTATGGTATGTGTTGCTCGATATATTTGTTGTATTATGGTATGTGTTGCTCGACTTACTTGTTGTATTATGGTATGTGTTGCTCGATATATTTGTTGTTTTATGGTATGTGTTGCTCGATATATTTGTTGTTTAATGGTATGTGTTGCTCGATATATTTGTTGTTTTATGGTATGTGTTGCTCGACTTACCTGTTGTTTAATGGTATGTGTTGCTCGACATATTTGTTGTTTTATGGTATGTGTTGCTCGACTTACCTGTTGTTTAATGGTATGTGTTGCTCGACTTACCTGTTGTTTAATGGTATGTGTTGCTCGATATATTTGTTGTATTGTGGTGTGTGTTGCTCGACATATTTATTGTTTAATGGTGTGTGTTGCTCGACATATTTGTTGTTTAATGGTATGTGTTGCTCAGTATATGTTGTTTTATGGTATGTGTTGCTCGATATATTTGTTGTTTTATGGTGTGTGTTGCTCGATATATTTGTTGTTTTATGGTATGTGTTGCTCGATATATTTGTTGTTTTATGGTATGTGTTGCTCGACATATTTGTTGTTTTATGGTGTGTGTTGCTCGACATATTTGTTGTTTTATGGTGTGTGTTGATTGACTAATGTGCCGTTTAATGGCGTTTATTGTTTTTCTTAAGTACTCATTAACAGTATTTGTTATGTGTCTTGTATGCCGTTTTGTGGCGTGTGTTGCTTTACACATTTGCTGCTTAATGGTATGCGTTGAGGTCTTATGCGTGTTTATGGTATATGTTGTACGTATTATGTGCAATTAAATGACATGTGTTACTTTACTTACGCACTCTTTACTGGCTTGTGTTGCTTGTCTTATGTGTTGTTAAATGATGTTTGTTGATTGACCTATGAGTTGTTAATTGATATCATTATGCTGATTAACTTATGCACTGTTCATTGATTTGTGTTGATAGACTTATGTGCTATTAAATGGTTTATGTTGATTGAATTGTGTGCTGTTTAATGGTGAGTGTTGCTTAACCAATGTGTTGTTCTATGTTATGTGTTGATTGTCTTATGTACTGTCCAACGGTTTGTGTTGTTGTTCTTATGCTCTGATTACTCGTGAGTTTTGTTTCATGGTTACTAGTGAGTGGTGCCTGTTTATTGGTTTAGTAGTGTTAATTGCTTGATTAATTGTAGTTGGTGTGTGTTGTTGTCTTATGAGCTGTTCAATGGTTTATGTCGCTTGACTTATTTATTGTTTAATGGTGTTTGTTGATTGATTTATGTGTTGTTTAGTGGTGTTTGTTGGTTGACTTATGTGCTGTTAAATGGTGTTTGTTGATTGAGTTATGTGTTGTTAAATGGTGTTTGTTGATTGAGTTATGTGTTGTTAAATGGTGTTTGTTGATTGACTTATGTGCTGTTAAATGGTGTTTGTTGATTGATTTATGTGTTGTTAAATGGTGTTTGTTGATTGACTAATGTGCTGTTAAATGGTGTTTGTTGATTGATTTATGTGTTGTTAAATGGTGTTTGTTGATTGACTTATGTGCTGTTAAATGGTGTTTGTTGATTGACTAATGTGTTGTTTAATGGTGTTTGTTGATTGACTAATGTGCTGTTAAATGGTGTTTGTTGATTGATTTATGTGTTGTTAAATGGTGTTTGTTGATTGACTTATGTGCTGTTAAATGGTGTTTGTTGATTGATTAATGTGTTGTTTAATGGTGTTTGTTGATTGACTTATTTGCTGTAAAATGGTATGTGTTGGTTGTCATTGTTTGTTTGACGGTTTCTTGTCTTTCACTTGTGCGCTGTTTGTTGTTCTTTGTTATGTGATGCTTTTTCTTGTGCTGTGTTTTTGCTTGCGTCATGCTCTCTCCAGTTTGGTGACTCTATTGGACCAAACATGTAAGCATAATTGGTTTCCATTTTTGGAGAACAACCTTTAGTGAACATGGGTCCTGCCGTATATACAGTTAGTTGTATTGCTAGAAAGTTTTACGTTGCGGTACAAAGATGAATATAAACACTAGGACAGTTTTATGAAACTTCGTTCTTTCTATGTTTTAGAAAAAACGTATTGGTGTGTACTGTGATGACGAACAAGTAAAATACCCGCTTAACAAAGTATTCAAACAATGCAACCACCTGTGTATCGCTTTTAAATAACTTAATGCAATTTATAAGGATCAAAACCGACAACATCCGCACAAAGTCACGTGACCTTAGAATTATCTTCAGCGGAAGCCAGAAAGAACTGAGCAGTTGACTATAACTCTTTTTATACATTCTCCACGCCTTTTAGCGAAACACTACTAATTATAAGGTGTCCTTATAGTGTAGAGAAAGTTTAAAATACTTAAACTTTTATCCTACTGTGACGGATCTATAGATACACGCTTTAAAATGATTTTGAGCATTTTTGTCAGACAACGCCAGCCTGTTGTAATACCTTAGACCATTGAACAGCGGTAAATACACTTCGCTAATAGGTTTTAGAGTTGTCTTCGCACAGGTGTGTGACAATTGTACAAGGTGGATGTGCCATCTTTCAATAAAAAGTTTTGATTGTAATAACTTGAATCTAAAATTGTTATGAGATCCAAGCGGTAAATTATAGTTTTCAGACATCATTGCAAATCATAATGTTTTGACAATTAAGTTCAGAATGATACGGTTTTGACTTAAGTGTTTGGTAAATATTGAATTAAACGTTGGAAAAGAACTCACTTAATTCTTTTGTTAAATGTTTTAAAAAGCATTTACGCTGTGCTTTTTAAGTGCCTGAGATGGTATTTAATCTACACACAACCGGTGCTAAGAGCGAACAGTCATAAGTGTTCATCAAACACATCCTAAGATGTTCTTGCGCTCCCTAATGTAGAGGTGCATTTCAACGTTGAGAGAAATATGCAATTACAATCAAATGGCATAAAATGATTCAACAGCCTTTGTTCAAATTGTTGGCCACATTTTCTATCAAGAGCTTAAGAGCATCTTAAACGTGTCGAACGATGTACTTATTGAGTGCAATTTATAATATATCAAGTTTCACATGTGTGCGATGTCAAAGTAATTATTTTATTCATAAATACTGTGGTATCAATTTTGAGAACAATAAAGTCTATGTGAGACATCATGGATTGGATGGTGAATGCTTCTTGTCACGTAAAGACATCATGGCCCAAAATTATAAATGATACTCATCCCCCCTCTCGGCAATCAGCTGTCAATATTAACGCTGATTAGTCTGAGTAAATGAAATGGATAGCAATTCTTACTGAGTGTTGAGTATTCGATACACCACCTGAGTGTGAAACTAAGACTAAGTGTAAGTGCGGATATATTCAAGTCTTAACCTCAAATCTCATGTTCGTACTCAAATCAGAAAGAAAATAGATACAAAATACCAAGCCTCAGTAAGCATTGGTTTTCTCATCGGTCTATCAAATCTACATTTCGACAGCTGAGTGTTGAATGGTGAGTAAATGATATATTTCCGGACCCTGGCATGACGTGAACAATCACATGTAAACAGTTATAGTAACCCATTGCCACTAAGCAGAAAGGAAAATTAAGATCAGATAATGCCTATCCATATTGTTTAAATCAAAAGAGAAAAAAATAGACACGTGAAAATTTTACAAGAACTGTCGGACACATCTAGGTTTCTCCAAAAGATTTGTAAAAGTGTTCGAAATTGTAAATAATATCCCCAGATGTGATTGTATGCCGAATTTCTCAAAGGGCTTAACCTTTGTAATTTGATTTTACATTCCCGTGTAATTTGTTCTTCATATTCTTCCATCTATCTGGACGTCACCAAAACTTGAATACGTCATGACTGTTGTGACTTCCGGTTGGAGTGATATGGTTGACCGTGTTGTTGCAAGTCGTGATTTAACTTGGGGAAGCTGACGTTTAAGAAAAAAACACACCCACATACACGCATTCGTGGGCGCACACGCACGCACGCACGCACGCACACATACACATTTTGTACACCGAGACAACATCTCTCTGAAAACTTGGAACAGAATTGGGAGCAGCACGTTAAATGGTTTCTACTTGCTGAACCGTTCCAGTCCAACAATACAACAACATATTCCACAGACAATCATATTGATATAGCTTTCATCTTTTTTGGAACGACACGACTGTGCAGCCGTAACCTTTATGAACAATTAAGTGTTAAACATTTATTAACAGTGATCAATTCCATTAATTGCGAAACGCTTTCAAATGCACATCATCTCTTTAACCTAGATGAATTATTCATGATGAGCGGGCGCTTTGTGAATCCAGTGAGAATCAGAATGGATTGTTTGGCGCGGTATATGACAAAAAGCGTTAGATATTATGGCAATATTTTCTATCAACCTTCCAAAAGGTCTGCTATAAAAATGATAATATTTGTTCTGAGGCGCTATTCGTTGGTCTGTTTGATTTTCTGACTGCGAAAATACCGACGAATCTGAATAAAAACGAATGAACAATCCCTTTGGTATAGCATACATGATCAGTTTCATCCACTCGACGTATAAATATTAGATTAAAGTACTGGTGTAGTTCCGATCATATCTTTGTCTCATCTCGCGGTTTGTTTCGTGCGCTCTGCACGTGCAGGGGAGTCAAGGAAGCGTTCGGGATAGTCGTAACAATGTCAAGGACGATATGAAGTAATAGTTGTTATTAATCAAAAAAACAAATCTGAATAAAATTTAGATGTATCAAAAGTATTTCTTTTTATGTTCAATGCTTTCTATTTGTAGCACGTATAAAAGTGAATTGTTGTTGAAACTTAACACTTCTCTCTGCACGCATGTCTCACATTAAATTCTAATAATATATTTTTCATGCCGATCTAAAAAGCCACAATTCATTTTGGTTTTTGTTTGATAAGAAATCTTTCATATTCTGTTTGATTGTAAATAAAGACAATATCAATGCTGCATTACAATTGTTGATATTTTAAATTGTTTTGCATTTTTATCTTCGGCTTATTTCAAATTGCAGGTCTTATCTTTAAGATATGCGAGGATGGGAATAAATAAATGCTGTTTTGACTAAAAGTCCTGAACAAAAACCATGGAATTAAATTTTGCTTAATAAATTCTGCTTTGAAAATGATAATTACCAGATAAGACTGCGTTTTATTGGTGACAATTTTTATCATAACAGACTGGGCCACCGCTATTGATCAACATCGAAAAAAGAGATAAAATTTCCGCGGACCATTCGGGAGCAGACGAAGAAAATCCTTTTTGTACAATGTATTTGTGCACTATCAGCCTTGTCGCTCTACCACAGCCATTGATTGCTGACTTTTTGACAGGCAAAAAAGACAGGTGTATTCCAACAGAACTTTAATTTTGATATCAAATTATATGCAACCTAATATCCGCTTCGGAGCTACTGAAATTTACGTCTTAGTTAGTTTTATGCTCACCGATAATAAGTAGTTCCTGTTGTGAACGGTGATTTGAAATTGATCTGATTACTTTGATATCTGACACAGCGTTGTTTAGCGTTTGAGCATTTTTCTTTATTTACTCTGTAATTTTGTCATAGACGCCCACTTTGTTATGTGTGGTAAATCAGCCCTTGTTATTCAGCAATAAAAGTGCTTGATTCAACTATTTGTCACTGTTAACGATGTAGTTTTTACAGACTGGTAAGCAGAAGAACAGAATTATGGATACACACACCGTATTAGATAGAGTGATGAAACGTCAAATCAACATCGTTGAATTTATTACATTTTGATGATTTTGAAGATTTATTTAAGTGATACAAGTCATTAAACATGTGTATCAAATTAAGGTTAAATTTATACATATGGCTAATGTTCTGTGTGTTTTAGATACAGTAAAACCTCAATAATAAGACCACGCATGGGACCCTTGAAAAGTGGTCTTAATATTGAGATGGTCTTAATATTGACGTTGAATATAGAGCAAAACAGTGAAAATGGACGTGAAAATGGTGTTCTTAATTTTGATGTGGTCTTCTTATTGAGGTGGTCTTTAAGCGAGGGTTTACTGTATGAAGGACAATACAAAATGCTGTAGACGTTCTGTTGCATTGTTGGTAATACTGACACAAGATGGTCTGTATAGAAGCATACACAGTTTGGTGATGTGTGCAAAACACAACTTTTACATTTGTTTTTTTGAATTTTACGCTGTTTTTCAACAGTATTTCAGTTATATAAGGAGGACAGTTGACATAAAACCGGTGTTGCTTGGCTACCAACCAATACTAACCTGTTCTTCTGCCAGCCATTGACAAGTTGCCCCTCCCCCCATATAAATCAGAGGTGAAGGACAATTTTATGGCTTTGAGTACATTATCTTCAGTGAAATATCATGAAGAAATATTACCTCCCTCAGGGTTCGAACATATGATGAAGTAACATCTACTCCTGACAATTGTGTAAATGAACGGATCCAAACAGAAAAAGTAATAAAATTACGCAATTATTTTTATGTGTTTATTAGCAGTTCCTATTGTTACTTTTGACTTCATTGAACTGAAGAACCTGAATAAAAATTATAAGGTTCTAACTTCTTTATTTTTATTGACAGTAGAGTGCGACCTATTTAGGGTAACATCCTTTTGGATTAAAAGTAACATAAGGAACCGATGATAGATATAAAAAATCATTTCATGGCTATTTGTATTTGAATCGGTTAACTTGTAAACATTTTTGATAAATTAAATAAATATGTTTGCTGGTTCTAACCCCGGCCCGGGTAAAGTACATGTTCTCCGTGAGAGAGATAACGTCGGCTTAATTCCAGAGGGACGTAAGTCATTTTTGGTAAGTATTGAGTTTTTGGTATCGTTTTGTTCGTCTCTTTGAGCTCTAAATGATGGTGAGATTTGTTACCCTGTAGAAGTGTTCTAAATAGACTAAACTCCATTTACACAAGGACGTAAGTATGAAAAGTTATTGACTCTTCAATCTTAAAACGTTTATTTCTCAAAACTAATAAAATTCTACTTAAGTCAGTGTAGAATTAAGGCATATAATGCACCTAAAGCAATATCCTTCACATTTGATTCAAGTGGAGAAGTAGGCAATTGCTTGCGAAAGAACAACTAGTACGGGTAGGTAACCAGGGAGCACTGGATAGGTCATCTGTCCGGCTTACATTCTGAAATACTGTCAAAAATGTATGATTTCTAGAATTTGTTTTGTAAAATTATCTGTATCTTCTCCGTTTCACTCGAAATATTTATTTGCATAACCGAGCACTCCTCTACACAATTTTGTGTTCAAATTAATTAACATCAAATTCCCTGTATAATTATCCAATTTGTATAAAAAAGCGGACTCCCAATAAAAAATTTAAGATACTCAAATCATTTATCGAGCAATTTGAGTAAATGTAATTGATATGAAACTCCCGACTGTTGAAATGACAGTTCCTTAAACATATCGTCTGCTATACGGAATGTCTCGATTATTCTGTTATTGTCTGTAATCATTGTTAATTACCAATAAAAGTTTCGATTTCATGATAAAAAATCTGTTCAAAACGAATTGACAAATATTGAGACAGTTAACAAATATGATGGTTATATTACATGAATTGCATTGTTCCTGTTTAGAAAGAATAAATATTTCTCTTTCCTAACTAGTCTCTTTATATACCCAAGAGGTATGTTTCCACCAGAAATTGCTGAAAAAACCTTCATATCTGACAAACCACTCTGTTTTAGTTTTGAAATAGGAAAATTATGATAATACGGGCTTAATTCCGGGCGGATTTCTCCTATTTGAAAAAAGCTGACGTCATTTCCGCCCCATGATAATAAAAATGCGCTAAACGGTCATGAAAAATGACATTACGTGACATCACAATGTGAATAACGACACCCTTGTCGTTAGAAACAATTAAGCTTCTCGCGAAACAACAGACTGATCATTGTAAAGGATCAGCAGTTATTTCAATAAAAGGGTTATACTTTTGCGTGTTTGATAGGTCCGTTGGGGTAATTGTCGTTTATTTCGCTTAATTATTGTGAAAAAGCAGACGACTGGAACAGATTCTTGACAAATGAGACTCTATTGCTGGTAGTTTAGTGTCAACTATCGTACCTCGCAGCGGAAAATAAAACTCTTGTTTGTGTTGTCAATAATATTGAATTGCAATGAACTTTCTGGTAGAGTTCTTATGTTTCTGTTTGAGTACAGGCATCCGGAACGAGGCAGCTTCCGGAACGAGGCAGCAGATATCTTAATTACAATCTGTGTTGACGGTTCAACTCAGTTTTTCACAATTAATTCATCATCGGAACTTAATTTTCATTTTTACTAAATAATTGAGAACTAATTATATGCATGTTAAGTATGTAGTAAAAATTCATAGCAACAGAAAGCTAAAAATATAATAACCTTCACCTACATGTGTAGGCTATATCCGTAAGTAAGAAATATATTTAAGCCAATGCACGCCAATATATATTGGGTTCTGATTACTAATTTACTTAGTGTAGAATTGTACAACATATTGAGCCCGCCCGATCAGCTTAGAGGTTAGAGCGTTAGTATGTTACCCAGTATTCTGATAGAAGGTTGTCGAATACACGAGGTTCGACTGCAACTGAAAACATGTTGCGTAAACCCGATTACAATGGATAAAACAAACTGATATTACACTGAATATCTTATCCAGTGTACTCAATACATTTTATTTCAGCAACCAACCAAGCACATTACAGACCTCTCCAGAGCGGCCATCTCTTGAGCAACACTCTCTTCTACAACATCTTTGAATACCACCTAGAAATTGATACCTCATTTGTCAAACCATATTTTATAGATGGTTTAACTTCTTGCTTACATATTTTCATCTCGATAATAAGACCATCTCACAACTAAGACCGACTTCCCTCTGAATCAGTAATGGTCTTATAACAAGGTTTCTCTATATGTCACTATTCTCGCAATGACAGCGCAACAAGTTTTGTCTTTGTTCCAAACTGTTAGTAGAAGATATATTAGTGTTCAAAATCCCAGTTTAGTTATCAGAAACTGTCTATTGTCCAGGCCGACAATGAATTAATGATAAAAGCATCCTTATTGATCCATTTCACGATTCAAGTCACATCCACCATGAGATAAATTTCATAAAATTGTGTTATATGCGTATACAGTGACTAGTCTGTGGTTTTAAAACTTCCTTAAATGTTTATTTTTATTTGGTAATATGAAAAAGTGGACGTTTAGTTTGTTGACGTTGATGCAATGTGTTCATAGATTTGCCAATGTAATTAGTATTTTTACACCGAGCTATGAAAGAACTTTATCAATACCAAGAAATCAAGTATTTCATTTTTGCTATAATCAGTACTATCTGTATATCATCTGTGGGCACAAGTATCAAACCTTCGCGTCCCAGGGATGGGCCTACATTTTTATTGAAAGCAAATTTCAATTGTCTTTGGTAATAAAATGTATTTGATATTGAAATCATGATAAGCATTTGATCTACTCACCCTTAAGCTGAAATAGCGATCATTATATGTTTGTAATATGACACCTGGAAATAATAAACGATTTGTATCAATATTAAGACCATAAAATGAAGCATCGGTCTTGTATCTCAAACCGGACGGTGTGACTGGTTTTTATTGTCATCTCTATGATGAACGGCCATTACTAGGCCATAAACTTTCATTTTTCTTCCACGTTTCTATTCTCTATATGTCATCTATTTAATAGAGTTGTGTTCCGTCCCACTGATCTCTATGAACGAAGCACCTTTAATATTTCCGATGTCAGATAAATAGTCAACTCCATGTCAACACAGAACAAAATTAATACTAGTCCCAGTAGAGAAGTCAGGCATGCCTTCATGAACACCAATTATGTACACATCACGCTAAATGCACTTTAATGTACACCGATCGTCGCTCATACTGTCTCTTTATTTCCGGACAATCATGGTATCAATGTTTACTGACTTTTCACGATCGTTTTCCTTAATAAGATAATGGAAATTTCATTAGGAGTGTGTAAACTCTACTACTCTGAACAACAGACAAAAGGGCGTTTTTGTAATAGATAGGAGGAGAAATGGCATCCATTTAAAAATCTGTATGTCAACTTTCAGAGAATGAACTCTGGTCCGAACGTTGCTTGATGGAACTATATTTAACTTTGGATAATATTGAAGACAATGACAAATAAAGGAATTTCTTTAAAAAATCTACGTGCAAAATATTGTTGACAATCGAAATGTTCCAAGCTAAAAGTTCAACTCTCCAAATTCGAAATCCGTCAATCATATTGTTTATCTTTTTTGTGTTTATTATTATTATTATTGTGTTGATTTTTTAAAAAGAGTTGTTTATCATTTTATTTATAACATTATATAAAAATGTATGTAATTATGTTTAACACGCATTACACTGTGCGCCGTCTTTTGTTGAAGAGAGTTTTCCAACGAGAAAAAAGTCTTAACACTGGTGGTTTTATTTGGGTGTTGCTGGGATGAGCGTCGAGTTAGATGCACCATTAAACCAGGTTTAAACCTCCAGTGGTATTTTGCCAGTGAACATTCCATGGCGGTACTCTTTCCCCGTCGTTATGTTTGTGTACAATGTACTCTTTGCCTTTGTAATAGCTTATATACTGACACCAAAAAGAAACTGTGCACTGACTTAGAAATAAAGTTTGTAACCATTAAGATAAAACATATAGGCAAATTTGGTAGCCAAATGTGACAGCTTTTATTGGCTACATGATGCATTATTCTTAAATTAAATTTAGGTCATTCTCGGTATAATGATAACGCTTGAATGACATAGGGGTGCAACGTAAAAGTTGCACACTTTTCTTTTTATTCTAAATGTGTGTTTGCCCTCTGATATCAGTATCTGTTATGTCCTCCTCTCCTACGAATCAACGCAAGTATTCTTGACCGCATTGACCTCACGTAACGTCTTACCACGTCGGCGGGGATGGCATTCCACTCGTGAATTAAGACAGCAGTCAGATGATTGATATTGTTGATGACGTGGTGCAACTTTTACTTTTCACCCCTACGTCATTCAAGCATTATCATTATACCGAGAATGACCTAAATTTAATTTAACAATAATGCATCATGTAGCCAATAAAAGCTGTCACATTTTGCTACCAAATTTGCTTATATGTTTTATCTAAATGGTTACAAACTTTATTTCTAAGTCAGTGCACAGTTTCTTTTTGGTGTCAGTATATGTATGTTTGCATTTTATTAACTCCTTGTGATTTTTGAGATGGCTGTACACTGTATGTGGCATTCCCTGCTTCAATTTTTTTTTAAATCTAGAATGTTTGGTCATGAATTTTGAAGATAGCTTTATATGAAATACTCTTCATGCGTTGCAAAGACCTACAAACTAACCATGAATGTATCTCTTGTATGTCATGTACAATCACAGTACCATTTACAGTCCAATTCTTATTGCATGAATCATTTAGGCAACCCATGGTTTGACAGTAGTTGTTTTCATTTGTGTGATCACTTGTTATGAAATGAATGTAAAATATCATTAATTTAATGGGTATAATATTTTTTGGGAAAAAATGCATTTTTTCATATTTTTGTTGCCCTGGTAACAGTTTCAAGGATACTGGTTTAAAAATGCAGTTTTGTAAAATTCATCGGATAGTGTTATCACAGTGACGTTTTCGAAAGAATTTGATACAGGGCCAATTTTGAGGGGTAAGTGCACACACCCCTTTTATTCAGTCTTACAATAAACAGCTTGCTTGTGAGGTCAGTAACAAATCGAAATACTAGAAACGTTCACAACTTTTTTGACAACGACACTTGGCTTCATGAAACTTCACTGAATCCAAAAACCATCACTTTATTTAAAAACTCTAATGTCGCTACTTGAAGATAACCTTTACGTTGCGAACATACTCTTGATCCTGCACATATGTTTAGAAAAATGCTGGATAATTCAATCCTGATTTGAAATTAATTGTCCAACCCAAAACGAACTACATACTTTTTAGATTGGAATTTATGTAATTTGCATGGTCAGTCAATAAAATGAGACACACCGATTTTGCACAGATCAATGTTGCAAATGGAATTAAATGTAACGAAAGCTCCGCATACTTGTCGTCTGCTCGCCAACCAGTCATCATCATTTGATCTCAAGCAAATAATTGATAATCTGCATCTCAGCTTACCACTTACAGGTCTTGATGCGTTTGTCAGGATCTAGTCGCGCAGTTTCTGTAGAAATGTCGTCTACCTTTCAAAACGTATTTAATTGCAAATTTCATGTCAAGCAATTTCAAACATTGTTCGCTTAATAGTCGTGTTCTTTTACGATGCGTATTAATAAAAGCAACAAATTCCTCTGAGACATCCGTCTGAAAAAAATAGTGCCCTCTGAGACTTCCGCATGAAAACATAGTTCCATCAACGTTCAGCTACGGCGTTTGATTTTGTACAATATGCTAATGTAATAATGTTGACACAGGGTCTCGTTTCTATACAAGCCTAGATCAGTTTTATGGAGATATTCTTTCAATTGAAATTAAAAGAAATAATTATCGCCCATGCCAAGCACGTGCAGTCATAGCATAGATTTCTGTAATGACTCGGCTATTCGCTAGTCGAATGGCACAACATATGTGTTTTCGTCTCCTGAGACTCATCGAGATGTGCTCCGGAAAATCGAAAACTTTAAATGGTCGTTAAACTATCGACAGTAAAAGAATATGACTCGACCTGAGCCCTAACTGAAAATCACCATTATCAATCGTTATAACGGTAAGGACTTAATACTACTGGGAAGCAGTAATTAAAACGTTAAAAGGTTGCACTGTCGTCTGTAGAAATGTCCCGGTTTTTATTGCATTCGAACTAATCTGATTCCATTAAGTGATGAAAACAACTTTAATTATACGTCTCCTTGTGGACTTGAAATGGTGGTGATTTTATTCCATATATGCGACGGAATATTTCTAATTACAAATCACCCTAGTATTTTATAGGGAATCGGACAAGGGTTATTACCTCAGACCTATATGAAAGCGTCACACTGTTAGTTCTGAATTCTGTGTCGTATTTTGTGCTGAGTTAATAGAAATATTAATATGGAAACACCGGAATAGAAAATAGAAAGCCGAAAAAGTCAACATTGCAAAAAATACGTTTTGCGGCTTTTTCAACAAAAAGACTGGCCTCCACTTCACACAAAGTAATTGTTACAAATTAATTAAAGATAGTAATTAAGCGAGGAAATCTATACACTGTAACTTAAGAATAGAAGTTAAAATTAAATTATACAAATGAAAAGGTTTGATGATTTTTTTCATGTGCGGTAAGGGCGAATGAAAGGTCTCGCACGCCCACTGACAACTACCTTTTTTCTAAGTTTTCTTTATCTTATATAAATGAAAAACTTGGATCTATAAAAGGGGCCTGACTAGTACAATAATTTCTCGGTTGATGTACGACGCAAACTCTTGCGCCGCCACACGACCTTTTAAAATAAGGGCAAACCTTTTATTTGAATTTAATACATCGGCAAAAGGCGGTCGAAATTGTGGTAACTGCGAAAGGCGACTATTAAGATATCCCAGCATGACGTAACTCGCAAATACAACACTGGCAGAAATTGCACATCTGTGAATTCAAAGAAAAGAAATTAGAAAGAGACAAAATATTAGTATGAGGTATTCTAGTCGCATGATCTGAGCGAGGGGAAATATTGTAAACAAAAGGTGGAAATAATTATTGAAATAATTAGTTGGGAATGACGATGTACAGAAATATCCAGATGATTAGATAGTATTTTACGTATAACTGAAGGTTGATTTAATATCATTCTATTTCAACTAAACTTTTTTCACGGATTTTTATTAAAAGTTAACGCGATGATATCAAAATAAATTAGAAGTTTGAGTTGTCAAAAGTAGGGTCAAGCAACTTGCCATTGATGTTAAGTTATGATAAAAGTTTAAAGAAGATGAACCATTACCGCTTTTTGTAAGAATAAATTTCCGAGCCTTTCAAGGCAAAATAAAACATGTGATATGAGCTGTTTATTTCTCCCGCAAATCCTCTTCTTTGATATCAAGATGAACGAGAAGCTTGACAAATGAATAGATAAACAGACGCACATGCGATCTTCGTACCATGAAGTAACGAGCACTGGATCACAAAACGTAAAACAAAGTATCACACATAACTCACAAAGAAGTAGTACAAGCGCTGACCATGGTTGGTAATCAAGCCTCTTCTTATTTTCGGATTTGAAAAAAACTTAAATTGAGTGTTGTTTTAAGCTTTATAAAATATTGGTACATTTGTATTGTATTGTATTGTATTGTATTGTATTGTATTGTATTGTATTGTATTGTATTGTATTGTATTGTATTGTATTGTATTGTATTGTATTGTATTGTATTGTATTGTATTGTATTGTATTGTATTGTATTGTATTGTATTGTATTGTACTGTACTGTACTGTACTGTATTGTATTGTACTGTACTGTACTGTACTGTACTGTATTGTATTGTACTGTATTGTACTGTACTGTACGGTGTTGTACTGTGTTGTACTGTATTGTACTGTACTGTATTGTATTGTATTGTATTGTACTGTATTGTACTGTATTGTACTGTATTGTACTGTATTGTACTGTATTGTACTGTATTGTACTGTATTGTACTGTATTGTACTGTATTGTACTGTATTGTACTGTATTGTACTGTATTGTATTGTATTGTACTGTATTGTACTGTACTGTACTGTACTGTATTGTACTGTGTTGTACTGTATTGTACTGTACTGTATTGTATTGTATTGTATTGTGTTCTTTGTATAATTCACTTCTGGATGTGATCACAATCTTATTTAGTTTAAACTTTTTTTGTTTTACATCGATTGTGAATCAACTTCTTACAACTTATACTCTACCCCTCTACAATTGTATTGTAGTTCATTCTTATGAACTACAATGCATTATATATTATATATTAAAAGATCGCAAAGGGGAAGATGCATGTCGCTGTACAGTTTTCTATAGTCTGTGTCGTGTTCTCTACATTCCAGGTGTAATAATGGTGTCTATAAGATTGTCTAGGATTAAAATTTATCGAAGCATAAAATTCCACATCACCGTTAATACTAGCATCAATACAGGTATTTAATGGTGCGCCATGATTCCACGGACCGCTCCAGCCACGCTTTCGCAATAACCTCCCGTAGTTTTATTTCAGGTAAAGGAACCATAACTGTCAAATTGAAAAAAATCACTGACTCCTAAACTAAGCAATACACTGGTGGCTTTATTCTGTTGTTTTATTGTTCGCTTCATTAATTAAAGCCGTCTCCACCGCCCTGAAAATTGCAATTTTTCTCTCAGGCGTACAGCCGTATATACGAGTGCTTGTAAGGACGCTGTCGTGCTTTTAATGTCCCCGCGCTTGAGACACCGGTATTCATTGAAATTGATCAAAAGTTCGAGATAATCTCAAAGGACACGAAGAAAATAAAACAAAGATAATCAATTCTGTCTCTTTCATGCTAAAATTGTCAGGTAGGTGCAATGCAAATCGGGTAATTTTCTGATATGAAACTTTTCACTTTGGTCATTCTTTTGTGTGCGGTACGGTGAGTGAGTAACAGATATTGCTTTTAAGTACATGTACCACCTTTGACTGTTGTTTTTAAACATTTCTTATCATTACATTCAGTCAACATCAAACCGAATACAATTATTTAGTCATTAAGTCAGACTGATTGAAGGAAGAAATAAGAGTCCAAAATATGCAAATTATAAAAACTTGACCGTTAAATTTGTTGAAATGATTTACTCCATACTACAATGTACACTTCACTTGTGCTTTACAATCGCGTGTGTTCATCTCATAATTACATTGCGTTGTTTAGAAATACAGACTTTTTGGTAGAATCGCCTCCATAATATGATATTACATTCATTTAAATATCGATAGATATCAACAGTTATGACTAATTGCCATATCTAGTTATGGGGTATGATAATTACTTTTAGACATGTACCAGCGGTCACCTGTCTGTTTGTACAGATGTTTTACATTGTATTCATACAGTGAGGATATTATGACTTTGTGTCCTAACTGTCAATTACGCGGAATAAATAAAGTAAGTATCATTATTATTGATTTAGCTGATGTTTACAGAGATAGTGGAAGCAGCAGTAGCAGCAGTGAGACCATTATCATTATCATCATCATTAACATTATTATTATTATCATCATCATTAACATTATTATTATCACCATTATTATCATTTCCATCATTAACATCATTATTATCATCATCATTATCATTTCCATCATTAACATCATTATTATCATCTCCATCATTAACATCATTATTTTCATCTCCATCATTAACATCATTATTATCATCATCATTATCATTTCCATCATTGACACCATTATTATCATCATCATTATCATTTCCATCATTAACATCATTATTATCATTATCATCATCATTTGAGCGCCGCTGTACGATTTCCAACCTCTTCTTTAAAGACGATCGCGGCAGTTTCGATTATAACGCTAAAGTAAATATTACATTTACACCGTTTAACAAGTGTAACTATTTTCGGACGAAACGGTGCTCGACAACGCGCCTTGTAATCACTGAAGCAAAATTGCATTGATGGAAAAGGGAATGGCGAGAAACGGATTTTTTTGTCAGCTAAACGCAAAAGGCAGTATGATCTTCAATCAGAATGCAAGAAATGTTTCAATCGGATGACTGACTTTGAAACTGTGGGTGAGAATGAAAACGAAAGTAGCTCACCCAAAACGTTAAAAAATAGTGAAACAGAAAGTGTACTTTCGGGTCGAAGGATTGTCGAGTTGGGACATCTTTAAAACGAGTTGAAATGTGACAATTGTGAATGCTATTTAAATCTAGCAAATACTGTTGAAGAGCGCCGGTATGGATTTGGTTCCGTGTTAAGAATAAGATGTGACTGTGGAAAAATTAAAAAAGTGGGGACAAGTAAGCGACATCGTCCCGATGGAAATCATCATGGTCCGCAAATCTTTGATATAAATACTAAGGCAGCAGTTGGTGAGTTTCCCCATTGATTAATTTTGTAAAATATCAGAGGAATGTTCATAAAAAATTGAATTTAGAGAATATTTGTCTTAATTAATTTCTACACAAACATGGTATTATAATTGTTATAATAATAATAGTAATAAGCTGTATTTAAACCGGGCAAGATATAAATAACTATAAACATGTTCTATTTGAGCTATTGAATCTCATGTATGATCATTTTTTAAACAAATATTCATGAAATGCTATGGTCTCCAAAAGTTGCATTGCAAATTATTAAGCTAACAAGAGTGTAGGGTAATTAATACATATTCTAATATCTGTTTACAGGGATGTATCATAGTGGTTCAGGTCACACTCATATTACAAACTTCATGTCTACAATAGAAGTAAAATGATAACAGAAGTGTGAGAAGGAAGTGGAACACTATATTGCTAGAGTTGCTGGTCAGTCTTGTGAAGATCTATGCACTAAGTGAAGAAATTGAGTTGCAAAAGGAAAAATAGGTAAATTTGTGTGTTTGTTTGTTCACAGTTTGACAATATTAAATAATAATTATATACACATTGGTTACTTGTTTGAGGTAATATCAGTTTCATTAGATTTAATTATAACTATGAACTGTGACTATGCATTTACCTGTTAAGAATAATCATTAACTAAATATCCTGCTATATATAAATACATGTTTCAGAACATTACTGAATGTGATCCTAGTTTTCCTTTCTGTTTATGTTAGTATTTACTTTAATTTACAGAGTTTTAATGTTGATTTGAATCATAATAAACCCTGTGTAGGTCAAGAGCACTCAGAACCATTTATATACATGTACTTTATTTCAACATAAGGTTAGTTATCATCTTATCTACACTGTTAATTTGAATTCATTTTTTATTCAGGATGTGAGGGTATTGTTACCGTTGAAATGAAATACAACAATTGGAAATGAGGGAATGTGTTACCTACAAATCATCCGTTGGCTTGTCTGACAATAATGACATCAAGGAGATACCACCACCAGCAAATAAGAAAATAGAAAACTTTGACACTTGTACTATTGTGTTTTATGATATTGAAACAACTGGTCTTAGCAAAACGTGATATAATTCAGATATCTACAGTTTGCAATAATAATACATTTAATTATTTTATATATTATACATACACAGCCTATTGCTAGAAGTGCTTCTCAAGTGACTGGTCTAAAATTGCATGGATACTGTTTATTTTATAATTCAAACCCAGTTAATGCAATGCCTTTGAAAGAGTCATTGACTTTGTTTTTAGCTTGGCTTAACCAAAGAAAACCATGTACTAGTATCCTGATACTAAGTGTTTGACTTCCCTAGAATTATCAGGACTTTTTATTAATGTAATTTGTTGCCAGCACTACAATATTTAATTTTTGGCATTGTAGATACTATTCCATTGATGAGGGATATAAACCCAAACTTTGACAAACATAATCAAGAATACCTTGTGACCCAAGTTTTACATGAAACATATGCTGCACATAATGCAGTTGCAAATGTTTATCTTTTGCAAAAGTTGGTCAATGCATATGATGTCCCATTGCACATGTTTTCAAATTATATTGCAACAACTATTACTTGTTTAGAGAAATATAACATAAGTGTCAGATGAGAACTTACTTACTTTATTTCCCATGGAACAGCAAAATATAATTGGTAAACAAATGGCTTTAAAAATTTACAGAAGTGGTCTGAAATTGGCATATTTAGGACTTTCAGTTGAAAGAGGTGGATATGATGGATTAAAACAATTGTTGACTGAGAAAAATAATGGTAAATCAAGGGTTACTGCCCAAAGATGTATAATAGACAATATGTATCAGTATCAGTATTTATGTCAAAATGTCATTATTGAGCAATGCAAATTAAGCTGTACCCTGCTATAGATGATAGTCATCCTGCACATGTGTTGAGTCTTACCATGATCTGCACTGGTCATTGTTTGGTGAAAAAATATTCAGTAATTAATATACTTTAAGCCTCAAATATATTTTAACTGTGGCTTTGCTACATGAAATGAAACACAAGTTAGTATTTTTGGTATGCAAAATAATTGTGTAAAGGTACTTTCTCAACTGTGTGTAAAAAAACATATGAAATATATTTAATAAAATTTTGTTTAAATATGTGTAGTTGTTTTTTGTGTGTGTTTTGTAAACAGCTTAAATAGCCATTGACTGTTCTGTTCATGAGGAACATATTTTTCCAAAGTAAAAGTGCGCTTTATATGTTTGGCCTTTTTCTGGGACAATACCCCACCCACCCAAAATAAAAAACTATTATACTTGAAAATAAGCCTGGTGACCTATGAATTTTAAGTCTGATTTTAATACGGTAAAGCTTAAACATTATTAATGAAAAATTAAAAAAAAATCTGAATGCTTGAACATTAAAAAAAAATCTTTGAAAATTTAGTGATTTTTTATACATATAATTTTATTTTATTACTTTTTATTCATGGTAAATTTTCATGATGGCTACATTTTCGACACTCAATTCATCTTGTTAAATGAAGAGTGAAATGTTGCCAAACAAATGATGTAAAACTTGGAATCAAATCTGAAAATTTTGAGATTTTTTTTTATTACATACGAAACGGCGGTCACATTTGCCAAAGTAGGGGGTATACAGAAGAAAGGGGCCCGTAAATCTTTTCCAAGCCTGGTGACCCCATTTTTTTATTTCATATTTTTGTAGATTAGGTTGTATGCTATCAACATACAAACTTTCATAAAATTCTGAATGCTTTCAAAAAAATGATGAAACTGTAGCGATCGTCTTTAAGTGACGTCATTTCAAGAAAACGCCACATGTGACGTCACCATGTACTGACAGTAAGCAATATTTGCCTCATATGGCAATACGAAACGAAATGACCACACGGAGTAAATATTGTTTCCTGTTGCAAATATGTGACATCATACATGTATGTTGCGTTTTCTTAAAATGACGTCACTTACAAAAGAGGTTGTAAATCCCATAGCAGCGCTCATTTGTTAATGACACAGTGACATAGTGTATGAACTTTGGATGAAAAAGAAATGACTATAAAATAAGGACATTCAAATTCACATATAAAATATATATATATATATATAAAAACAACCAAATTGTTGTGAATCCAAATGATGACAATGAATGAGGAATTCGAGGAAGAAATGTCAAACACAAAGTACACAGTCATTCCAACATCACAAGGAGACTTGGACATATACAGGTGAGTGAAAATAGGAGAACCATATTGGAACACTCAGTGACCAACACATCGCTAGGTGTTTAAACCTGGGTTAAGGAGGTAACCAACACCTCGCGCTTATTCTACAAACATCCAAATACAACAGACAAAGTAAATACGAAAACTGATACTAGTAATTGAAAATTGATAATTGAAAATTGATCATTGAAAATTGATCATTGAAAATTGATAACGAAATAGTTTTGAAATGTCAGTACTTCTACCGTTAGGATAAGCTTCTTCTAGCAAGACAATTAGAGACTATTTCCAGATCCTGTTGAAGCATTATGACGGTAGTGTCAAAGATTTTTATCAACGTTTATTGTTCTAAGGCAATAAATTGATAGACCAAACGATGTGAGTTGAAAAGGACATGTAAAGTTTCGGTGTTAATTTGCCGCGTGCGACCCAATCAAAGTCAGATTACAGTAATAAGACCTCGTAAGCCAACAAAGTATCATTTATAGTTCTGGCCTATCACAGATAACGAATAACCATTCTCCTTTATCGTTGTCATCACGATTATTTTTCACCATAGCTATCGGAAAATATAAATTGTATTTTGCCTTAATTGATTGCTTTTAATCAGGCATTTTAACTGACGGTATAGATAGCGAATACAACGAACAGGCAGGTGTGGGTGATTCTAGCACAATTCTTCATAGCATTTATTTGCTGACTCTTGCTCCCTAATTTCATCGATAAGCGATCACGTTCTGTTTGATGTTTATGATTCATCTAGGCTATTGAAGAACGTCGGTTCATATTCTAGCTAAGCTTAATTAAAGCTAATGGCTTGGCCTTTATATGTCCGTACAAATACGCCAACTAGAATAGGAAGCTGGTCTTTAATATTTAATGCCATCGTTTAACAATGGAGACAAGTAATAATTATTACTGTGAAACAAATATGCCCGTGTTCATTTTACACATCACACCGACTCTGAGTGGTAGGTTAAATCAGTGAGGCTCTGGTTATAGATGATGCTACTACGCCAACGCCTGACTCAGTTTATACTTACAGTGATCCCTCGATAATAAGACCACCATCAGTTCCGAAGAAAGTTGGTCTTAGTAGTGAGGTGGTCAGATAGTTGAGTAAAAGTGTCGAAGAAAAGTAAAAATTGGTACATGAGAGTACAGTCTTTGTGGTCTTAATTTTGAGATGGTCTTTAAATAAGGTTTAACTGTATTTATTTTTAGATAGGTTATGAAACATAGATGTGCAACTTAATAGTACCCATGTATGTATCGATGTATCCATTTATATATCGATGTTTCCATTTGTATATATCGGTGAATCCATGTATGTATCGATGTATCCATTTCTATATCGATGTATCCATTTATATATTGGTGAAATATCGATGATTATTGGGGAAAAAAACCTCATGATTCGTGTATGTATATTCATGGATCAATTAACACAGTTGGAACAAAATCGAAATAAGCATTGTTTAACATGTTCCTATTCTAATTTCATGTACCTGAAAACCTGAGTAAATATTTATGTTTTTGTATCGTCAACTCTCATCATAAAGTTCGTTTTCAAATCTTAATTCTGTCTGATTTTACGCATTCATTTTAATCAATTATGTAATTACTAGTAGATTGAAAGTCTTTATTTCGTCACGCGAACATCTGTTTTGTCATAGATGCATTCCGGATATGACACGTGTCGACAGAGTAAGAGCCGCGGTTTTAGCATGAAACGTGCACCGTATTACGTACTTTTAGCCACTTCAATATTAGTTTCGAGGGTTAACATGAACGGAACCCGGGGAATCACGAACCATTGAAATAATGAGAATCTAATGAATGTAAAGAGAACCCTATTGCATGCAAGAATAAATGGGACTGGGTCACGTGACTGAAGACCTTTAACCAATTGCCTAAACTGGAGACAAAATGAATTGTAAGTGGTTGTCACCGTACTTCGTTTTAAGTCCTTCCAGAAATGTTGTTAAATTTTTTCGGACACGAACTCATGAGTCATTGTGTCCCTATCTCAAAACTGCACCCATCTACACACAAATACCTTTCTTTGTGGTCATTCTATGATGCCATATTTCATATTACTCCCTTGTATTATAAATTGACAAAATGTGTTGTTTTCAGACTGACCGAAATTTTAAGCCCCAAAATTCATGCTTTATTGTACATACACATTTGCTTATACAGATTCTGATCAACACTAATATACAGTAGATATTAAACTAACCGCCCGATATAGCAATGTTTAGAACGTGACAATTGGCGAAAACTCGCGACACAATATGAAATATGAACATATAACTGCGCCATCGAGTGTCATTTGCCGTTAATTTATTGTAAAACATCATGCTGGAGGGTATATGACATCACAAAATTGTCTCCCAAAGAAAATGGCATTGATTTAAACTTATTTGACATCCATTGTACAACAAGTTATATACAAATTATACAAACTTGCTCGTGGTGATCGCTTCCTGGGTTACCTCGCGCCAAAGTCGTGCGATGTGAAGTTCGCGGTTGAACCCCGCTCTGCGGCTTTGGTTGCCAGTGAGCGTGATGTTGCTTATAAATAGTAGTATGCCCAAAACTCGCAAAAAACATATTTTTATATATAAATTTCGCTAATCTTTTAATGTTTTTTTCTTATTTTTGATACGTTGCCTCCCGCGCACATTGCTGCTTGAAATGGATAGCTTAGCGTATGTATCTAGAAAATTATGATAATTAAAATGGTTGTTGATAAAATATAATTATTAAATAGACGTATTTCAAGAGAGAAAACATTAAATAAATAAAACCTACGGATCGTTGTTTTTCTGTCGTAAAATAAAGATTTGGTTTTCGCCACAAATGATTGAATAATTTAGTATACCGTATCCGGTTAGCAATTGGTTTAAAAAATGACACCCTGTTGAGAAGTTGTTTCATTCAATTACATTGGAAGTGTCTTACGATTGAATTATTGAAAATGGTATATTTGAACTAACATTGGACAAGCCCTCGTGAGCGTTGCTGCAAATACAACGTTTCAATATAATTTAAATCAAGTACTTTTTATTGTTCGGGTATCTTTTGACTCTCAACAATTTGGGCAGTCGAGTACCCATCAGTTTTCAAATCCAACGATTTTATTTACACTGTTCATAATTTCGTTGAATATTTCATTGAAATTATCAAATTATGACAATTTGACTTAGCGCTAAAGTCTGACACCTTTTCCCACGACAGATAAAAAAGTGACGAACTTTTTTATACGATTTTCTAAACGTTTTTGACGCGGAGTGAACCAGCGGTGAAAAATGGGCATCACGCTGGGTGCTTGAAAACACAAAGTTTTCGTTTTCTCTTATGTAATGTGGTATAATTGTTTCCCTCATTCATTCAATAACACCTGTGGCTCATACGACATGGTCTTTAAGTGGTCTACACCGCGGAAGGTAAGGTCAACACGACTGTGACACCAATTATACTTTATTAAAGAAACAATATCAGGCAAAGCTACCATAAAATCTGATATCGTTGCTGGTCTATGTTCGCGAAAGTCAAATTTTGCGAAGAAATCTTTTCGCGATTCGGCACCCACCGGAATAATTTTGATCATTGTATTCATTGATAAGTTTTGGGGGAAATACGGAATTAAGAGTTATACGTATGCATCAATGTCCGCGAAATATCTCAATTCGCGAAATTAGTCTCCTCGAATACTTTCTGATTTTACATTACTCCACGCAATGGGGATTTAAGGCGTTATGCCTTTTGACAAAATACTTATGTCATGTAATTAAATTAACTCCGGAGTTATTCTGGTTTATAGTGTATTTTGTGCCAAGTCGTGTGATTTTTGTACGAATGTAACGATGCTTTTGATCGGGTTGAATGTGAAAACGATGAATAGGCAGATTAAAGTGACTTACTTAATGACATAGGAACATAATGTGTTTAAACTCAGTTGTTGAGTGGGCTGGGAGTTGTAGTTAATTTGGCAATAAATAGTCAATTTGTAAAGTATTATAATATAATTATAATGCTTATGTATATGTTTCTCACTTACCGCTGTATGAATTGTATTTAATCTATTGAAGTATATTAGCATCTAAAATATAGAATTTAAGTTTGACACCTTTACAATAAACATCTATAGTGCATTGAAGGTTTCTATATAATTGATTATATACTCATTCAAAAAAGCACACGCTCTTAAAGCTGTTAATAAATACATCCATGACGCTTTTGAAATGTTAAATATACTCGACACTGACATTCTATGGCTTGAGAATGCTTATGGAATTTGCAGTAAATGTAAATAAGAACATTTACGCAATTCTTCGACATTTATGCGACTTGAATGTTCAAGTACATTATGAATAATAAATTACAATACCTGAATATATCTGACAGACGATATGCCCGGATAAAAGGTATTTTAAAATATCCCCACATTATTAGCCGAAGTTAATTAAAGACTTTCCAACATTTTTTCAGCTATATACAGCGTTAAGTTGACGTCACCAGTGCTTACAACTACCCGACAGAGGTTGAGGACAAACGACGGTGGCTAAAAGTCACAAAAGGACATACCCTACCCGCCCGGGAATTGAACCCGGACTTCCAGGACGACTGCCAAGTGCTCTATCCACTGAGCAAACCGCGTGGACTCTAAATTAATTAATGACTCTTATACATCTATGTGTATTGAATTTAATAAATCACACTATAACAAAGATAGTTTGTTTGTGTTCAAACTCTCTGTTAAATTTATTCGGGAAAAAACCTAGCCAAAGTATTGTACTGAATAAATGATAAAAGCGCCTTTATTGACCAATCTCATGAATCAAATCGGTTCCATTACGCGACAAATGTGCATGAAAATAGTAAGATATTTAGTAATCTGTCTGTCTTTGTGTCTACATTTTTGTTATGTTGAAAAGATACTTTCATTTTGATTGCATGACGTGTATTTGAGAGTATAAACTTGAAATGTATGTAATACGTTATCTTTTCTTCTTTTATACGTTGTATTTTGTGAGTAAAACATACTACTTTGGGACTTATCTGCGTACTAAACGAAGAATGATTATTCCACATTATTTTGTATACCTCATCGTTGTTTTTTTCAAACAATACATTACAGTGTAAGTACATGTGTGAAGTTTGAAAATGAAGAGTTCATTTTACCAGTCACGATTCGCCGGATGTCGCCAACACTGCCGGAACCAATGGAACAAAGGATGTGATTGCTTGTATCGAATGAAGCCTCTTGGAATGTATACACTGAGCAATTTATGAATGATCAATGAATTATTATTACAGATGGTTGTGACTGTTTTCCAAACTCATGAAAGCATTTCCTTGCTTGACGACGCCACAGTGACAATAAAGGTTGGTATCTATTGCTTCAAATTATTGAAAAGAATCAAAGTGAAGTACGCTCGAAAAGTTATATAAATTCAATAAAATTACAACGTTTAAACAAGCGCAAGTGTTTAAATAAATATTTTTCTAGCGTTTTTGGAAACATACTTGTAATTGAAAAGAAAATTATCTATGTTCAAAAATGGTTTAATAGAGACATAATGTCACTTGATTAACAAGACAAATATCAATAAGCAACATTTCCTGTGAGAAACCATCCTCGATCAGGTAAAAAATAAAAAGAATTTTGAATATACGATACTTGAAAATTAATGCAGGATGACTCTTCTAAAATTGCTTTTTTATCTTTCTAAAGAAATTTCATTTTCTACGTACGGAGTTATAGACCAATTTTCCAAACAGTTACAAAATAAATATTTGGACACAAATGTTTGCAAACCTACTTCAGATACGGCTCAATATTAAACATGGGGTGCTTCTTATTGGAAGCGTATGGACCGATTGTTATTAGAAGTTTTTGTAATTGTTTGTCCTAATAAAGAACTTTCTGTAGCCTATGCGTAATTCAGTATAACAAATTTGATGAAAAGGGGTACGTATAATTGGTGTCATAATTATTACTTTTTGATATTTGTTGAAATTTAAAAGACGTATTTTGAAAAGCAACGAAAATCAATGTTTATTGAAATCCATGTTTGCCCACTTTTTAATATTATGAAAAGGGAAAGCCTATAATCACTTGAAAATAAGGTGTTTCGCGAGGAGAGATCATAAGCGAACAAAATTAATAAACACATACGATATTATTCTACACTTTATAAACAGAAATTTAATTGAAATACGGAATGACTAATTTGTATACGCCAAGCATGTCTATTCAGGTAATAAGAGACTTTTCAACCCTCCTTTGCGGTAGCACCTTTAGAAGCGTTGATCTGGGCCCGGGTATGTAACGGATACTTACCCTCGAATCTGAAAATGTACTATTATTAGTATGATATTGAAAATTTGAGTATGGAAAATGCATGAAAATTTCACTTTTTAAAAGATTTTATGGTTATAAGGAGACATGGGAGTAATTATTGGGATTGAGTGCCACACTCAGACTCGGCCTTACACTCGGCTCTCAAATCATAAAATTTACTTTTGTTAGTATGATGTTGACAATTCAAGTTGAGTATGGAAATTGCATGAACATGTCAAATGAGTGCTTGAATATTCGTTTAAGTCCATTTTGATATAGTATGGTAATTATGAGATATGGGTGTAATTATTGGGTTTGAGAGCCATACTCAACACTCAGACTTAAAACATACTCCTTGATCTCATTTACACTCAAATCCCTAAGAATGTTGGCCCCAATAAATATTTTGCACTCATCTAACATTATCATACAATTTTCACACTCAATATGAGTCACTATCAGTCTCACAAATTTTGTGATTTGAGTGCAGAGCGTAAGAACCGTTATATCCCCGCGCCCGGGTGTCAGCCAGTTCCGCTGCATGTTTTATTGTTATCTTTGAAACACAATTATATAGGAATCATGATTTTATGAGACAATGTTTATATATGCACCAGACAGTAATTGACAACTTGATCTCTATCCCGTATGTTATTATTTGGTTGTGTATGAAGATTTTTGGATAAGCTTCCAATCTCACTAAAATCCATACGCATGTCATCAATAAATTAAGTAGTATTAAAGAAATATTTCTGAAACTATTTGGATCGATTTCGGTAAGAATACTTTGTAAACTGACAATAAATTTACTGACTTAACGTACGCTCATTTTATCTTGTGAAGACTGGGAAATATTCCGGAAGTAAAAAAATTAAATTTGCGTTTTAATGGCGTTTGATATATTTACCCCATTACAAACAATAAAACGAACAAAAACACATTAAGAACATTCACATGTATTGAAATATCCTCAAATGTGTGCCTATCTTCTCAGTTGAATATCGACAGAGATCGTACGGTACGGTTTGTTGTTAGTCTTTGGTATGGCAAACTCATAAGAACTATTTCTTTGACACGTCCATACTAACATCTTTGTATCACTGCGCCTTTCAATGGCGCATCCTTATGCGTTGGGCTAAACGGTGACACAAAATACAGTCAACTTAATCGAAAATCGCTAATTCCTGTACATTTTTACGACGCTTCCTAATCTGTTTTCTTTTTCTTTTATCGCTGGTTATTATTTACTTGAGAAAGGTTTTATACAAATTGTGAGAAGGTCAGCGGATGAAACACATGTTTTGGAAGATACCGACAAACCGATGAAGAAGTGAACTCAATAACGGTATTCTCCATCAATTTTGAATCTACACCAGTTGTTTGATTTTTAAATGTTTTTTTAATTTAAATAAAGTTAAACCTCACTTAAAGAATACTCAATAATAAGACCACCTCTATATTAAGAACACAATGTTCAAGTCCATTTTCACTTTTGCTCTTTATTCAACCTTAATATTCAGACCACCTCAATAATAAGACCAGTTTTCAAGGGTTCCAAGGCTGGTCTTATTATTGAGGTTTACTGTACACGAAATAAATAAGTTTACTGATGTAAGACATTTGTTGTGAATGACAGGTCCTATCTTAGGGGGATGAATATTTATCTTCTAATTTCTAATTTTTGGTGATGATTCCTGTGCTTATGTGAACCTTGAGTTCCGGTAGACTGGCATTATCACTCAGTAATGTTCTTGTTTTTCTTTTCTAAAACACCAAATGTCACGCGAAGGAACAAAGTAATTTGTCTCAGTTAATGTTTGACATGATCAATGATTTCAGTCACGGATATATTATATCTCGGATATATCCCCGTAAACTGTCTGATTCCACTCCGTGATGGGATCTTACAACCTCTAAATGTCTTCTTTAATGAGCTAATGGAACTTTTAGCATTGTTTGATTGCGTTCCCTATTTATTTATAGGATTAGTTGAAATTGATCATTTCGCTATGTCAACGATAAAGTCTGAGAGGATCCGATCAGTCACCGAGATAAAGCGATGTATTTCCGGTGACGATGGTTAATAAATTGTTCTTTCTATGTTACAGACCACATATAAATTATTCTCTGAGTTTCCGGTACGTGGATTCCTTTCCAGAAAGTAAACATTAGCTTTCCGGCAGAAATGCGAACTCGATATCACTTAGTGTCCATTTAAGTGTGTCCATTGATTTTATTCGTTTATGTTTCCTATTTTCTTTTGTCCACATCGCGTTTAATCCTTGTTTAACTTTCTAGTCAATTACCAGCCATTGCCAATATTGTTTCATGCGGTGTTTTTGAATACGTTTGCTACAAATGTATTCTTCCGTGTGTGTTATTTTTTTGTATTCCGTCAACGAGTTGTCAATATTGTTCCAATTGATGAAGTTTCAGATTCGAAAATACCTTCATTAATATATTTTACTTAAATTTGTTTATTTTTATGACTTTTTCAGTTTATATCAAAATATCACATGACGACGAAGAAACAAATTAAATAAAGTGTCACATAACCAAACAGGAATCTGCATCATGATGCTTTTTGTTTATATTGTCCTTGCCTTTTTTATATATCCCGTCCCTTTAGGTCCGAGAGGGCCGGGTTCGAATCCGGGGGGGGGGCAGGTCGTGACCTTCTGTGACATTTTGCTATGGTCATTTGCATTCCACCGCTGATGCATGAAGGGGTGTTGTCAGCCGTTTGCGGAAGAGAAAGTTAGTACTAGTTGATTATTAATTCCAGGAAAACAGGTTATGTAAACTGACCATCGTATATATCCGAAAAAAGAAAATTGAAAAATGGCGTTAAACCCGATAAAAACAGTGAAAACTGTTCTCTATATTCATCCAACAACATTTATTAAAAATCAATATACTCTTGCTTCATGCTGTTTTCTGTTACTTAGTTTCTAAGAACGTTATGTAGTTGACTGGTTACCAACCCAATACATTTAAACAATTAGTGTCACACGACATGTATACTAGATACTGAGATTGCTTTTTGGTATACGTATTTCTCACACCGTTTCGCAGTTGACACAATCCACTTTCAATAAATAGACAAAAAACATTATGTTTGGCATCATAGATAATATGTGTTCATCCTCAGTGCTGATTTCTAATCAAAGTTGGAATTTTGGAATATATTTTAGGCCTATCCTCATAGTTCAATGATGTCACTTAAAAGAAGGCTAATCATTGGTCATTAAAGCAAACTGCAGGTAACTATCGCCTATAATTATTCAACGCAATTTGTCCGATTGCTAACTATGCAGGAATGTTGTCCAACGCTCATTTAACCTCTCGGACCTATTGATACCTTTCTTTTTGCGCCAATTATTCACGACTTGTCCTCAACAACACCTTTTGGGTGTTCGACAATTGAGTTGTCAATCAGTTGACCCGGATTACCGACATACTCCCTGGCGAGAATAAAACACCGGAGTGGTAGTGAAGGGCTCATTTAAAACTGTCAAAAGTGAATCGAAATAAAGTGACGAGCATTGTAGCTTATTCAATATCTGACACTATTTGTAAAAAGCTTGTACAAATGAGATTAGTGGACAAGTTGTGGCGAAGATGATGATTAACAATTCTAGTGAAGCAGAAGAGATTTGGTCACATGTTGTTGACGTGAATCGGATGACCTCAGACATAATCGTCCGTCTTGTAACAGATCATGGATTATGAAACGAATCCATTGTGTTGGTTTAATTGTCAGTTAAATCATTTGCTTTCTTAACAAATACTGTAATTGCTTCAGATCAAGGAGGACATTTTGAAGTAATGATGTAAGGATCGCTGGTATGATGCTTAAAATGTTGGGCACGAACGGTTCATTCCCTGACATTATGACAAATCATACTCTAAAACTTCACCAATTGGATAATAAGACCACCATCGGGACCTGTGATAACTGGTCTTCATATTGAGGTGGTCTTAATATTGCGGTTGAATAAAGAGCAAACAGTGAACACTGATTTGCTAATTGTGTTCTTAATTTCGAGGTGGTCTTATCATTAAGGTGTTCTTTAAGTGAGGTTCACTGTACATGCTTCAGTACGTACACTCAAGGCTCAATACTAATACCACTGTTGATTCCGATGAAAGTGGTTCTTAGTTGTGAGGTACCGATGGTCTAATTATCGAGTTAAAATATGGTAGAAAAAATGAGAAAAACTGGTCCATCAAATATGGTCTTATACTTGAAGTAGTATTAATTTCGAAGTGGCCCTAAAGTGAGGTTTTACTGTCTGTATTAATCGAAAATTAGGAATTCATTAAAATCTAACAATGTAAATAAAAGACTGAAAGTTGATTTACAACAGTTTCCTATTGTCGGAAATAGTATTTTGAAGACAATTTGTTACTCCACGTGAGTGAATGGAAGTTCAGTATTTATATTGAACTAATACAACCAGGAAAAACAACCAGAAACTAGGAAAAAAATAGCAAATCTAAAAAAAACAATTCCACCAAAAAAAAATCCGCTTAATACTATATTTATACACATGCTGTATGCATGTAGGTTGTTGTTTGATGTATAAGAAAACGTTATATACTTAACAAAGGGTTTTCATCACTTGTCTTCTTCACTTTGCATTACCGGACATATTGATCAACACGAGGTATTTGTTATACAAAATATTTTCGATAAAAAAGTTTGTGTTGAAATTCCAATCTTAACTATTGAACAAATTCAGTTAGAAAAAATAAACAGAAGACAAGTTACTACTGTATATAGGGGATGTTTTTTGCTCAATGTCAGATTAAATTTCAATTCAGTCAATGAAAATATATCAAAATCACAGATCAACGTTTGAAAAATCTTATTTGAAAAATAAATCCTGTTACCGTAACCGTTATTTTTTCCTTCAGAAAAAACAAAGCAAAAATACAAATGTATATGTATTCAAACATAAACATGACCATTAAAATAGATAAAATTTGATGCATGATAAAAACGAAAAATATTTACATTTAATAACACCAACACGTGAGTTAGAACAGAGCTTCATTCGTATTTATAAAAACACACGTAATGATGTTGAGCTTTATATCTGTGTGGGGAGGCACTGTCTTATGTATGTGGCGTTCCATGTAGCAACTTATTTTTTCTCTCTTTTATAAAAATTCTGAAAAGAAATTTGGATTGAAAACCGACGTTGAAAACACAAAGAGCAACAGTTAATTGATTGTCAACAGATAGCAATTATAGTTGCAGTGATTAAAATATTGCCAATTATTATGAATTTATCGATACAAATTATCGTACCACCGAGAGTTCTTAGTGTGTTTAATTACTGTGTAGATTTTGTCAAAATCAACAGAACTGTGAGTTAGTTTTCTTAACAAAACAGACATGCGGGTATAATTGTAATGGCGCGCGCAAGATGGAGAGCGCATGCGCGAGATATTGCTATGTAACAATACTATATTTACAATTAACAATATTTTCAAAAGAGATCCAGCGCTGCATGTTTTTCAATATAAAACAGATTTCGACATTTTAGCTCGAGATTTTGTATCTTGTTGTTATGTACGTGTGTTGTGACTTGCACGCGCAGTATGATTGGTAAAACACATAACATTACAATTTGGCGTCTATCATTAACATATAATAATTATCTATGTCTGATTGCAACAATGTTACACAAAGCACATCTGCGCATGCGTTAATTAATTACTATGGCGGTACATAAACCGTACGGATGAAAATAGTTACTTCCTGTAGATTAGTGTTTACTAACACAATGGGGAGGTTGAATGAATATATTATTTAAAAATCAAATATAATGCGGCTAAGTTGGGACTTTGTAAAAAATTAATTATCAAACACAGTATTCAAATAAATTTAAACATTCAATAGGCGGTCGAAGTCTATAAGTGTGAGTCTTGGTGAGGAAGCATGCGTCGCTTGTAATTATGCCAAGACATATAACAATTACATAACGGATACTCCATGGTACTTACAAAGACCTCGTACGGACATTTTTACGCAACAGTATTCACCCCATAGTGGTATTATTAATCAAATACGTACGGTCTTTTTCAAGCTTCTACTTGCATTTAGATCATATTAACACTTTTGTTATCTAAATTGATATGATTAAGACTTTATAATCTAACGTGTACAAGATTGACACTTTAAGGACGCCATTCACATGTTTGAGAACACTTGAGTGAACATTATGTGGTTAAATTGTATACCATTATTGTAGTTGGCCACTTGTACTCATGCCATCTGCCTTAAACCCTTAAAATCCTGTCATTTACAATTAATATGCACTAACAAATAGCCTTCATGCAATTGCATTTCGAGAACAAAAATGAAAATTTCAATGCCGTACTAGTAAATACAAATTGAAATAGATTTACAGTGAGGGGATAAGAATTCACCGGGGCACATGAAAGATATTGTATAATATTTTCATCGTTTTGAACCCAATCGTAAATCAATTGCTGCATAATGAGTAACATCGATATAGCGGTCTGAGACGAAAGAGTTGCTCCTCGAGAGAGCTTTGCACTTATCACCACACGCGATGCCTTGTTGAAGGACCGACGTTTCTCGCTTATTTTGCAACTATATAATTGAAGTAAGCATAAAAGATATTAAACCAGTCCTGTCTAAGTACTACTTGAGAAGCAATATCAATTAGCATATAATGGTTCTCCTTTGTATAGCCTTTTAACGAATGGCTCTTCAGATGGCCTTCTTTTGCGGTACTCGAATGAGAAACTACTGCCGTAAAACCAAATTATAGACACCAATAACCGGTGTTTAATGAGAAAATTTCTTTCTGGTAGGTACATTGTATTTTTATAACTTAACCTTAAGAACTTTTATTTCAACTTTTAAATCTGACATAGGAACAAACATATCACGTCTGTGGGCAACATTCGCACCAGTTGACAAATCTGTAAAAACACAAAGGCGGATAGTTGGAAAATTATCGTGGTTATATATTTTGCTAAAATAAAACTATTATCATTTCACATACCTATTCATGTTATCGTTGATAAATCTCTCATACGTTAACTAGTACTGAACTATATAGAATATGTGTCCATTAAAATGATTAAACGATAGGTATATATATTCTATGTTCATAAACAATAGTTTATGTTAAGTTATTGCATGTGTACTTTAATAGTTGATAAAACAATCGGATATAAATACGGTGAAACCTCAATAAAAAGACCATGGCTGTTAGGAAAGTCGGTCTTATTTGCAAGGTGGTTGATTAGCGAGTTAAAATATGGAAGAAAAATCAACAACTGGTACATCAATATGTGGTCTTATTAATGAGTGGTTGTAAATTTCTAGGTGGTCTTCTTTTAAGTTCATTGTTCTTTGTACATTTTCATGTAAACAGCACTATGACCGATACAGCGTATGCCTCGAGTTCCGCAGTGATAGCCAACTATCTCCCGGAAGACATACAGGATTTTTAAATGTCTTATTTCTTGCAAACTATGTCAAAGTCAGTGAATTGAAGAATATTTCCGCTGGCAAGGATGACAAGTTCAAATGTGTAAAATGTTTTTGACATACAGTAAAACCTCAATAATAAGACCACCTTTGGGACCCTTGAAAACTGGTCTTAATATTGAGATGGTCTTAATATTGAGGTTGAATAAAGAGCAAATCAGTGAAAAGGGACTTGGAAATTGTGTTCTTCATTTTTAGGTGGTCATATTATCGAGGTGGTCTTTAAGTGAGATTTTACTGTAATTCAATTGAATAAAAATGTTATGCTGTTTGTTTTGTGTTCGGATGGAGTGGTGTGTTTCTTGTTGTTGTCGTTGTTGTTGGTAATTAAGAATCAACAAGCAGAATATTGAGTCACATATAAAGATTAATTGAATCGTAAAAAAACTTCACACTTCGAGTGTTCATCATTTTATTTCTTTTTTATTTGAAGAATTTTTAATTACGTCATTTGGACCTTCGTCCGTGATGTCATTAAATCTGCAAGCATGGCGCGTATCCTGATTTTGATCACAACTGACTGCGCATAACTAGAGACTCGAGTTAACCGAGGATTGTAAAAATAAATTAAATTTTGGATATTTTGCAATTCTTGTGGTTGTCAAAAATTAATATTGGATCCTTTCGGTTCAAAAACATGCCAAACCTCATCCGGAAACTATCGGACGTTTACCTTGAGCTGAAAACCGGTTAAGAACTCATTTCCGGTTGTGCGGACAGCTTCTGTCACTTTCGTCGACCGTGTGACATCAAATAAAGAATATTAGCTAATAATTTATTATGCGACCACATTAATTTAATGCTATCCGATCGCACAGTGTCGAGGAAGGATTTATTTCTTCAGACTTATGCCTGGCATTAATTACACACAATTGCCACGTGATTGTCACGTGCACAAAATCACTTCAGCCAATCAACGATAATAAAAATTATATAACTTATTGTAAAATAACATTCTTGGCGTCATGTTTAACACAGTTCTGGGGCTTGCAAAAGATAAGCAAGCGATTGGTTTTTATAAAGCGAAATGTCGAGAGCAAATTCTATCTAATATAATCAAACTTGCTAATTTCATACGGAAATGTTTATGCTACATTGTGGCTCCTATCTTTGCTAAATTAATTCGATTTTTTAATTGTGCGCGTGGAAGCGAATAAAATAGACAATACAGAAGCTGATGTTATCTGTCAGTCATATTGAATCATGGAAAGATATTACTAGCAATCTAGTGTCGTCTCGCATCGACTTTACGCATCACTACATCATAACAGCAAAGGGCTCTTAAAAATTGAATAACATTTTGCCATTATCAATTTCGTTAAAATGTTTTCTAATCTGAGATCTTCATATTATTATGGATGTTTTAAGCTCTGTTTAATATGTTTTATGCCCATCAACAGACCCTCTGTAGTGACGGTGAATGATAGGGAATTCTTAAGGGTCGGAAGTTAGGTTACTTGCAGGGCTCTGTTAACCACAAAGGAGTTCGGGGCTTCAGTTTGTTTTAACTTGACAGGACAATTGGTATTAAGTTTCCAAGACGCAATCTTCCATTGAAATATAACTGATTAATTTAAAGCCGATGGGAGTCAATTATGACAAAAGTTGAGACTCAAACGAACCTTAAGTCAATGTTCATAATGCTTTTACGAGTCCGTGTTTCGAAGTTAAAACATTCCAAAAATAAACCCATTGACTGATGGTAATGTTTTCGGTCGAAAACTGTTTAGTTTGTGTTGTTGTTTGTTTATTCGTTTATTGCAATAAAAGCATATGTACAATACAGGATATTTTGTCATATCAACAACATATAACAATTTTAGAATTAAAATATTTCGTACCATAAAGTATTTAAGAAGGTAGATGAGATGTTTCAAGTAATAACATCGAATATGTTCATCTTCTACGAAACGAAAGTAATAGATTAACAAGGTCGAATCATGTAATAAGTGCCAAAAAACCCTTACAATTCTGACGTTGATTAAAACATAACATGCCTAGTTTATAACGTTCCTGAGCGAAAATAAAACTTTAATACAGTAAAACGTTACTTAAAGACCACCTCCATAATAAGACCACCTCAAAATTAAGAACACAACTCTTAAGTCCATTTTCACCATTTTGTTATTTGTTCAACCTTAATATTAAGAGCACCTCAATAAAAAGACCGTTTTTCTAGGGTTCCAAGGGTGGTCTTATTATTGAGGAGTTAGTGTAGACCAGTGGAATACAGTGAAACTGCAACATTGTAATAAAACCGCCAATGGTTCTAATGAAAGTCGATCTTCTTTGTGAGGCCATTAGTATCGAGTTAAAATAGCAATTGGGAATGGAAATTAGAAAGTAGTCAATGTCACTATGGTCTTATTAATGAGGTGATTTCATTTCGAGCTGGCTCTTAGGTAATGTTATACTGTAATATGTTGTTATCGACAGTCAATGTACATGTAAAGTAAAACCTCAATAATACGACCACTCTTGGGACACTGGAAAACTGGTTTTCCCATTGAGGTGGTCTTAATATACGAGTTTGAATAAGAGCAACACAGTGACCAGATCGATATTTTGATTCCAGAAACATTGTCTCAAACAGGGCTTACTCAATGGTGACTAACTCAGTGTTTCCCGCCCCGTTAGCTTAGGTAGCAGAGCGCTGGACTTTCAACCGGGGATGTCCGGGTTCGATTCCCGGGCGAGGCAGGTTGTATTCTTCCGTGACATTTTGCTACGGTTATTCGTCCTCTTCCTCTGATTGTCAGTCGTTTGTGGAAGGGCAAGTCAATACTGGTTGTTAATTAATTAATTAATAACATATTATTACTGAAAAATGTTGAAAATGATGTTAAAAACAAGAAAAAAGAACCAATAATTGTTGACTCCAGTTCGCAATCATTATGGGAGCCGAACAAATTAACATATTGTTTGTTTACTGTGTAACACTATGCTTGAATAGTTTTCCCCGTTTCTAAAATTAATTGC
Organism: Mactromeris polynyma; assembly: GCA_032209605.1. NCBI lineage: Eukaryota > Metazoa > Mollusca > Bivalvia > Venerida > Mactridae > Mactromeris > Mactromeris polynyma. Next base: position 13,619,918 of record JASFXZ010000010.1, on the reverse strand, counting down.
TTTAATGTGTAATTTAATGTTACGCTCAAAATATGCTGTTATGATAATTCGAAAAAAATTACAGTTCACTGATACAGCTGATAGCTCCATCTCGTTGTCTTTCATTTCCAATGCTTCAAACCCTAATCACACTTGACTAATATTTCTGTATATGTAAATATGATGTCGACAGATGAATAATGAACAATGCCGGTCTCGTTAGAGGTCGCCATGGTGATCAAAAGACATGTGATCTTGTCCATTAAGTTGTTTACATCCGATGTATTTTGATATCATCTTGAAATATTACAATTAAATGACGGTTATTTTACAAATCACATTGTATTTTATGTGATACGCTGATTCAACTCTGCGTCGCGAACGGAATCAGTTTACTAAATGTTATTTTATTCAATTAATGTGTTTCGTCTTTTGGATCTCTTTCTGATAATCAAACACGCGCTACCACGTGCTCCCACGTGTAACAAATAAAATATATTGTTTAGAAATGATCTAAGAGTTGTAATGTATAAATGTTACTATACAGATGCATTTTTGAAAGCTGTCGCATAAAGAAATAATACAAACGGAAATACAGGTTGTTTGATTTTGCACATACAAACAAATATACAGTTTGTTTGATTTTGCACATACAAACGAATATATAGGTTGTTTGATTTTGCACATACAAACAAATATACAGTTTGTTTGATTTTGCACAAATATACAGTTTGTTTGATTTTGCACATACAAACGAATATATAGGTTGTTTGATTTTGCACATACAAACGAATATACAGGTTGTTTGATTTTGCACATACAAACGAATATACAGGTAGTTGGATTGTGTACATACAAACGAATATACAGGTTGTTTGATTTTGCACATACAAACGAATATACTGGTAGTTTGATTTTGTACATACAAATGAATATACAAGTTGTTTGATTTTGTACATACAAATGAATATACAAGTTGTTTGATTTTGTACATACAAATGAATATACAGGTTCTTTGATTTTGCAGATACAAATGAATATACAGGTTGTTTGATTTGGTAAATACAAAATAATCTACATGTATCTTGATTTTGTACACAGAAATCATTAATTCATATATGATGTGACCGATTTCCTGATTTTTAGGCACAAACGAATGTATTAGTTCTATGATTTTGTAGATACGAACATATTTAATGGTTCCTTCAATTACTCAGACACAAATGAATATTCTAAAATATTGTAGATAAGAACAAGTACATATACACAGATTCCTTGATTTTTGTTTCACCATGCAGATTCCAATTAATGCACTAAAATTATAATAAACGAATTTTCAATCCAAACAGCGGTAAATACGACTATAGGCTTCGGATATATTTTACCAAAAAACCCTGATGTATGCAAAAACTATCGAGGTTTACTCGAATGCAATAAAATGTGTTATTAATAGAGTATTCAGTCAGAAATTGTCAGTTTCTGAATAAGTCCATAAGATCAACGTATACTCAATGAAGATGGTCCACTGCTCAGTATATTTTGGGAAAATATATAAGATACAGAAAAAATATGTCCATCAGTTAATTATTCAAATTTGAATAGGAACTTCAATTTGATCCCAGGAACAGAATAAACGACTCGCATTCTTTAAAAGAACTCAGTAAAACTTAGAATATAAGATCCCGATATCATCAAATTATAATCTGAAGAACGCACATTTGTATTTGATATTATTATTAAGAAATTGAATCATACTGATTGAGGCAAGTACATCTTAAAGTCAATGTCATATATCATAGCTAACGTTAAGTCATTTTGACTTTTTGGAGATTTATAAGTAACTGTGTTAGCAATATGTGTTACATTTTATAACATAAATGAATGGGAATGAAATACCCTCTTGCCTATCTATACTGTTCAAAGTGCTACCCCCCCCCCCCCCCCAGTGATATTTCCTACAGTTTCTAAAATGCTACTGTATGATTTTGATTGCAATTAGCAACAACCTTTATGATTCAGTTCAATTTGACTATCGAAAAACATCGATGTAATATGTTCTTAAAAGAATAATATACAGTGTATCTGAAAACATATTTTCTGTATTAAATTTGTGCAACTCAAAACTTGTTGTAGATCTAATCTTGATGACCATATTTAAAGTGCTTGAATTACCTAAAAAATGTCGTTTTGCAATGATTTTTGTTTTGTCGTGATCTACAAATATCCCTGCATTCAGAAATGTTCGTAACTCAAATGTCATTTGGGCCAACAATCTCAGAGAATGACACAACTAAAGATCACTTCGTCGTACTATAATAAAGATTCCAAAAACACAAAATGCCGGTTTAGATCTTTTGACTCGTATATATAAATTTTGTGAAAAACAAGTAATACGTGTATTCGGACACGAATATATCGTCAGTCCATTGTAAATAAGATATCAGTCGTTTTCCGACAATCATTTTCCCTGTGAGTGTCATAGTTTTCAGCTTTGATGAGATAGGGTCTGAACAATGGAATGATCACTTATACAAATTGCTCTGTGTTTTGAAATGCACAACGTGGTTCTATTGTTTGTCTTATCGGGACGTGTAAATATTTGATGTCGGAAAATGGATGTCTATTGTACGATATGCCCCAACCTTTGATATCGAGACTGCCTCTCTGGTCCCCAGGGTGCAGAGTTTACTTGATGATCGAGACGTTAGAATGGCGAAATGTTTTACTATTATTATTCCCAATTATTTTGTAAATACCACTTTCCCTTTAAGTTTGAGCGATGACCTTAACCTTTGTGGAAAAATCATGCGCGCCATCACGAAATGACGTTGGATGAAAATGTGTTTTTCATGGTAAAGCTTTGTGGCAATTAAACACAAAGATATTAATGAATATTTTACGCAAGCACGTCACGAATACGTACATTAATTAAGTGTATTAAGTACGGACCATTTCAGTGACAATGGTATACAATTTAAGAATTAATGAACTTAAACGATGTCATGTTTTTGTGCGGCACTGTAACAAAGATAGTTCTTGATGAGATTGTCAATGACCCATTGTGTGGCTTTTATACAGTCGCCATAATGTATGTCCATCCTTAGCACGTACCTGTATGAACAAATGAACAAAATGTTCAATTTAACATGTGCGTAATGATGTTTTTTAAACGTAAAATCATTTTAATTAGTAAGTGAAAAAGTAACAAGACACCGTACATAATACTTGATTTACATGTCAAAGTACACTGAAACCTCAACAATAAGACCACCCTTAGTACCCTTGAAAACTGGTCGTAATATTGATGTGGTCTTATCATTGAGGTGGTCTTTAAGTGAGGTTTTACTGAAGAATAAAGACCACAGTTTCGAGTCCATTTTCACTGTTTTGGTCTTTAGTCAACCTCAATATTAAGACGACCTCAATATTACGACCATCTTTCAATGGTCCACAGGGTGGTCTTATTATTGAGGTTTCACTGCAGTTTTGCTTGCTTGAGTTTTGTGATTAATTGCATATGAACTTCGAATTGACTTGGAATAACACCACGCTGGTTTCCAGCGGTTTCTTAACAGAAACAGACACAGCTATTTTACAGTTTTCATGTCAAAAAATAAAGAAAAAGTACGTGTATATACATTTAAAATCTCAATATTAAGATTTTAAATGTATATACAAGTACTTTTTCTTGATTCTTTTAAAATCTCAATATTAAGAAAGCCGCAGCCGTGGTCCAGTGGATAGTGCGCTGGACTTGTAACCTGGCGATCCGGGTTCGATCCCCGGTCGCGACAGGTTATACCCTTCCATGAAAATTTGACAAAAATGTCGATTTTCCTCCACATGTGGAGAAGTTGCCGGCTCCTTGTGGAAGGGTAAGTTAGTACTGGTTAGATTTTAGTCCAGGTTTAGGTGAACCGGCCGCCGTATATAACTGAAATATCGTTGAGAAACGGCGTTAAACCCGATGAGTCAAACAAACATCAATATTAAGACCACCATTAGTTCCGAAGAAACTTAGTCTAAGTTGTGTTCATGGAATAAAAACGTCAAGACAAAAAACTATTCTATCAAGATGTTGTATTTTTATCAGACTGGTCTTAAGTTCGAGGTGATCTTTTATGTTAGATGTTACTGTAAATTTATAATGGCATATTTTTATCTACGTTCACAAGTGGCATATTGACATAATTGTAGTATTTTTACATCCTGTTAATGGTCGACAAAAAAATCAATGATTATTATTCTTTCGAAATTGTTTGAACAATTTGCAGGCAGAATTTTTAAAGCAAATTGAAACATTAGATAGGCCTACACCTAGTCAATGAACTTCCAATGAAAGTAAATGAGAAAGTGAAAGTGTTGTACTTGTTATTATACCAAGGGTTTGTCGCAAAATGATGGTAACTTTAATTTGTTATAAAGTGGTTACCAAGGGTTACGCAAACCATTTTTACAATGCTTGTTTCCGATTTCCATCATTTTTGGGCGGCGCCCTTTTTTGTATTTTTACACTCTTGACTTAAAATATTCTATTGCATGACTTTAATATAATAACAATATAATTGTTCTCGCGTTTTAGAGACAAATACGAAGAATAATTCCATTACTCAATGAGTTTAAGAGACGTTTATTCAGCTGCCATCCCGTAAAAATTCCTTGGCAGCTTTTGTGTCGGCATTTCCTTTTACTATTATCTGTACAGCTCTTGAAATCTATTTTACCCCATACATAATATTGTTAATAAGTGAGATGCATAGTTCATTTAGTCGCGTGTTGCCAAAACGCTGATGCTTTAGCTTTTCTGTTCACATTTGGCTATTTGCACAACCTCTCTTCATCAACAAAATAATTTGTTGAATGCAATTCACCAACATGGCTTTTTGGACAAAACGTTTTATATGTTGTTTGGCCGCTTTGAGTAACTTTTTGTGGCGTATGAAGTATTTATTTTCAGTAGAATTCGGCTCGTTTTATTGAAATCAGAATGAAAGACGAACGCAATGAAAGATGACATAAACTTGCGAAGTATCAACATGACACCGACAAGATGTCAGACACACGGCATCTCTGCACGCAAGCTGGAACCCCAAATGTTGTAAACCGTGCTTCACACACGCAAACTGTAGTCTAACAACTGTGTGATCAAATAAAATAGCTTTACTTTACCCAGCACATATTTAGCTTGCCTTGTGTGTGCAGGAATAGAACCTTTTTGATGGACCACAATGCTCGACTTTGTTCCAAGATATGATTGTATAAACGTTTATTGTAACACAGCAGTCTTCTTCGTCCTAAGGAACTGTATATAGTGAGTGAGGTTTTTAGATTGAGAATGTTTAGTGCTGAGTGCTCTAATGAATGTTATTATTCAATGATTGAGGTTTGAGTTACCCTTACATCTCAGACTTACACTTAAACCTCAAACGATGAGGACCATAAAGTACGCTGTGAACATTTTAATACTTCTCACTTCCAAACCTTCACACGCGATTTTAAACTATTTCTTAGAAAACTCGAAATTTGAAGAAATAATTTGAAGTTGAGTTTGAGTAGAAACTTAAGTGCTTTCGTGAACCTGGGAGCAGGAACTCAATCTTGGCTCTACTGAGTCTGAGAGTCTGAGTGTGAAGGTTTGGAAGTGAGAAGTATTAAAATGTAGAAGAGAACAGAGTTGAGATCAACCTCAAGTTATTTGAGTTCCATATTTTTCTTCTTAAATTATAATGTCAATTATGATGATTGAACTTAATTTGAGTACAAAACTTAAGTTCTTTTGTGAACCTATGGCGTGGGGTTCTGTTTATTCTAGTTTTGATGTGATGTCAGTTTGGCTACTATACATATATAATGTTAGTTGTGTTGAAGAATTACGTCACTTTTCAAAAATATTTCATTTATGTAGGGCAGTCAGTTGACCTTACTAGTGGTCTTGGGTTACTATCCTGTTCCAACAAGTCTTTCCGCAAACAAATGACAACTTCACCCAGCTAACCGGTTGGGCTTACACAATGTATGTGTTAATAACGTTGAATACCATGCTTTTATTAAACAACAAGCACAGTACAATTTACTGCCTAAACACATTTTCTAGCTGAGATACATGCATATGATTTAAAAAAAATAAAATCTGGAGTGACATATTGTGCATTGAATCTCTGCAGTGCTGTGGCACATGTGCATCTTTCTGGGATAAATATCAAGAATGGTCTCTCTTGATTAGCGGCTTTGTTTAAGCCATTTTCTTTAACTTGGATTCCCTCCCTTCCACTCAAACTGGTCAACAATCAATAATCGATATTGGCTCCATGCTATAACCGAATATACTCGAATTTAACGTCTCTTTAGCAATCCGACTGTTTTCGACAGCATGTTGAAATTGTCTCGGGCTATAGGTTGACTTTATATATTCTAGGGGGTGTATTAAACAACAATGTCTTGAACGTGGTATTAGAAATAAATACCAAATTGTCGTAACATAAGAATGAAAACAATCTTGTCTCAATTCAAGAAAGTACACACGTTTGGTCGTTTTTTATAACAATCCCAATAATAGCAAGACGTGTTCTGTATTATGTACATTATTAATCAGACAGGTGGGAAAATTCAATTAACGAAAAGAAAACAAGACTTCTTTATTAATATTTTTTAATTGAAAATTTAATAACAAAGACAGTTGGATACATTCTTGCTTCTCAAACGAAATAAAAGAAACTGCTAGTACCATATACAGCAATCGTGTCTTGCGCTTTTTCAATTCTAGTCTCAATAGGCGCGCGTTGGTGAGCATTTCTAATCAGTCATACGGCACTTAAATAATTGCCTTACTTACTCTTCAAATCGATACATATATAAAGAGTCGTACTTTGCGTGGCTTTTAAAACAGCTTGTCGCCATTAATTACAATTCGATCTGCCAGCGTGCCATGTATGTTTTATTTGCCTTTTTTTTCAATTGGCGTGAAGCGACAAAAATATATCTTTGAATAGAGAAACTGCCAATTGAAAATATAATTTTCAATTACCAAAGTACAGTCTACGAACCTGAGCAACAGTTTATTAAAGAAAGGTCTTTGTAGAACTTCATTTGTGAATATAAAATACAACAATGAACTGAGAAGATAGTTGAAACTGGAAATTGTGTTCAAGTGGAAAATTAACACATGTTCAAGTATATCGACTTAAAGTGTAAATAAAGAAAATATGAAATGCTTTTTGATTGAAAACAAAATTTGGTCGAACACGTCATGGCTTCCCGCTGATCCCCTTTAAACAAATGGCCCCGAAGCCACTTTTACTATGAACCTATTTGTCAAACAAAACTTTAGTCAGAATCGATACAGATCAATCGTTGTCTCAATTAAAAACAAAGTCAAAAATGTATCAAACGCATTGCCAGTTGTTTGACATTGGTTAGAGAAGAGAAAATTCAGTTTGTAAAAACACGTAATCGGACAATGAATCAAGCTTAGTGACTTTTGATATCTCGTCATTACAAAAGACACATGCATGTAAATTGAACTGCAAGACATAGCAGAAGTTTGAGCAGCCTTTGATGTTGTTTTGTAAACAATTGAAGGCACATTTATAAATGTAGTAAATTTTAGTACATTATATTATCATTATTGCAGGTAATAAACGTGTTCTAGTTTTACGAATTACATACACTGTCAGGGCCGTAAATTACATGGAGGCATGTAGGCAGTTGCCTCCTATTGCGGGCTGAAAAAAAAAAACATTTTTTGTCTAAAAAGGGTCCAAATTTTTTTTCGCCTCGTTCCGCTCGGCGAGGTGCCTCCCCTTCAAGGGGAAGCAATTTACGGCCCTGACTGTACTATCAAATTGGCAAAACTTGAAAAAGAGACTTTCAAAACATGGCTTTATTTCAATATTACTACAGTTGGTGCTAAGTGCTGTGTGGCGGATGTAAAAAAATCGCCCCGTACTTCGTCCAAAGTGTAGTTAACCTTAATAAACTTTATATAAGTTAAATTTACACGAAAATGACGTTAGGTCGCTGTGGTGTAGTGGTTAGCATAACAGACCGGCGATCCGTAGCGCCATTGACCGATTTTTCGTGTTCCTCAAAACATGGCTTTATTTATCAAATATGTTTTCCCTAAAAAGCCTAAACAAAATAATAGTTTATTATAAGATAGAAGATATAATATTTGATGTAAATGATAATAAAATTAACTAGAGCTATCACTGAAGGTGATTAATACCCCCACAATACCGCTTTGTCAGACATATTTTTGATAAATTCAAAGATGGCCGCCAGTCAAGACAATGAAATTATCTATCACTATCTATCACTACAGGACCACAATCAGAATGTGCCGACAATATACACAACTAGGCTTGGTAGAAATAATTCATGGAAAACCATGTTATGTGACATGACGGAACAAGTGGTGATTCCCATATAGCCCCCATTGCATATTTTGAAGTGGGGTTATAATAAGAATTGTGTACATTTTAATATTTCGGAGGTGATATGAATACCACAGTATGGGAGTCAGGTCAAAATCAATAAAATAGAAAAAATGAACAGTAATATATAGCACTTTGTCACAAAGAAATATAATGATACATTCGACTAGAGTATGAACTAGTAACACCAATATATTTGATTTTAACTCCCAAGATCTGAACATTTTGCATTCAAATTCGAACAAATATAGCAACAAAGCGTATTAAATTGATACAATTTATATTCGCAATCAAGACATTTTGTTCCATTGTCCTTGACTGCAGTTTCACAGATTTAATCAAATAATCAAACTACCTGGATATAACATTATATTATGCCTTATTTCAATGGATTTTAAAAGAAATCCCGTTATTTTCACTGAAAGGCGAGTCTTCAACAACAAAAACAAACCATTTGCTAGTATCTGAATGTAATAAACCAAAAATGCTGCCAACAGAACAGTAAGAACTAATCAACAGTTCCTGTGAAATAAAAAACTGAACTTGTATAGAATTGCTCACAAAAAGCTGGGCAAAATGGAACTAAATCAATGCAAAATATATCAAACAATATGCTAGAAATAACAGTTATTTTCACAGAAAGATAAGTCGTTTACAACTAAAAATAAACCATTTGCTAGTAAGTGAAAGTAAGAGAAACTATTTTTAGTAACAGTGACCTTGACCTTGGCCCCACCAGCCCCAATATCGAACTTGACCTGTATCTTCTGATGTTACACCTGTGTACCAAAAATTTTTCAAATCTGTCTAGCCTTTCATGAGTTATCGTCCGGAAACCATGAAAACCGACAGACCGACCGACCGACCGACAGACAGACCGACCGACCGACAGACCGACCGACAAGCTCACTCCTATATACCCCCTCAAACTTCGTTTGTGGGGGTATAATTAATAATTTTTTGGGTGAAGCAGATGAGATTCAGAACCACGATTGAAGTTGAAATATTAAGCTTGCTGTGCCCTATACGTTAACCTTTAGTGATACAAGAAGAGAAATTAAGTTGCTACAGGGAACGCCACATACACAATGCATCCTTACAGAAACCCCCGGAAAAACAACAGTCCACAAAACATCAGGCACTGAGGAGGTAGAAGGGTAAACACGCAAGGGAACAGGAGCGCAATGATTGGCCTGACCGACCATGAACAACAACTAAGGAGAATTAAGGAGGACAACCGGGGGGGGGGGGTATTGGGTGGAATACATTACGGAACAAGCCAAGAAAGCTAGCAACAATAGGCCGAAAGGGGGAGAGGGGCGGGGAATAATGAATATTATATGAAGTGAAAGAATTGAAAGGGAAATTTAACATACATCTAAAACATAAAAAGAAATAATAACCATTCAGCGATTTACAGCCTTGGAACTGTCAGTAAAAATACTGACTGCTATGATTAAGTATATTTTAAATTGATGGCGTTGTCTCGATGACGAGTGAGTCGCAATTGCATTCCATACTTCACATGTAAGAGCGAAAATTTGCATTGCCGAACAATCATTGTAGAAAAGTAGCCGTTTATTCTGCCTTTCTAATGTTTGCCTAAATTCTTGTTTACGATTTCGTTCTAGCATTTTAAAGTTTAATACATTTATATGATCGTTTTTATGACTATGAGAAACAACAGATTATAAAATAGAACCAATGTAACAATATCTTCACGCCATTTTCTTAAATAAAACGATATTTACATTACGGTTTCGATCGGCGGTAGTTTTTATTTATTGACTCGTTAATGTACTACTGCAGTAAATAAAAACAATCCATATACATTGTCACTCAAATTTGAATTATAAAATACTGAAAATAATAAAATAACAATACACAAATTATATTGTATGCAGATTCATATCTAAACAAGTGCAGTAAAACCTCAAAAATAAGACCACCATTGGGACCCTGGAGAACTGGTCTTCTTATTGAGGTGGTCCTAATATTGAGGTTGAATGAAGAGCAAATCAGTGAAAATATACTTGAAAATTGCGTTTTTAATTTTGAGGTGTTTTTAGTCATGATTGATGTAGCTTTATGCGAGGTTTTACTGTGCAAGTATAAAAGAGATAACTATATAAAGCAGAAATACGGTTTCTAATTTAATTAAACAAAAACAGTTTAGGACATGAAATGAAATATTGGAGACAATATTTTAGGAATTTCAAAATAAATGACTATCTCGATCAGAATAAGTTTGCTGTAACAGAACGATTTCATTGTTAATAAGAAAGTTAGTAGAACAGAACAGAACAGAACAGAACACTAATCTAAAGTAATAAAGCAGGGAACTTGAGTAATTTTAAATTATTCCGGATGGTACATCCCAGCTGGGACCAATAATGGTCCCAGATCCCACCTTTACTATTATAATAATATGCTTGAGTTTTATTCCTTTTATCCAAATCAAATAAAACAACAACAGAAAGTCGAATCACGAACCACACACGTATTTGTCTTTATTATATTTTACTACTTAATATCCCATAGGTACTTGTGGCTTCTAGTGAAAGGAGTTCTTGTTATTTTCCCATCAAAATGCCGTGTAGCAAATATTGTTGACATCTTCAATTTGATATCATTGAATTTTGATAGATACTCATTTCAACAAGAAATCCCAACTTAATCATGGGCCTTTTTTCTTTGATATCAGAATCAACCACCAGAAATCCGTGACAAGTTACACGTTTCGGGTTACCTCAGCCATTTTGGTGTAATCATGCACACTTTATAGCCCATCATTTGAGCTATCAGTTCATCCATTTAACTTCTTGATGAAAATTACTGTAGACGTGTTCATTTAACCGTCAAATTTTATTTACACAGGAACAAGACTTAATTTATTGGCTGTTGTCATTTTTATTTAGTGATGAACATAAAATTAAAGGACTCAACGATGTTTTTTGACATTTTTCAAGCCCTGAAATGCGTTCGTTGGAGCGAATTTAATATCGCAGAATCTAACAGCTGAAAATGAAAATACAATTTTATCGAAATGTTTTACTACACAAATACTTAATTTGGTTTAAAACTGTCATACTGGTATTTCGTGTCACGAGAAGCTGATCGGGTATTTTTTACATCTTCACCGCCTGTTCACGCCGAATTACGGGCAATTCAGATGACAGATGACAGACATGGATATCAAACCTATATAAACTTTGTATCGATAGTTAAAAGAGGTTTTCATGTAAATTTCATCTTAATTCTCTCGCACTATTTACTGTCCAGTATGCGAGTTCGCCGGTTGATTTCGCCTATATATATTTGGCAAAGAATTTCAATATACTAAGGTAATGCATCATTTTTATAATCAATTAATGTATGTTCAAGTCAAGTTTCAATGTCCTAGATACGTTTTCTGAAGTTAGTTTCGTACTTCCACATAGAACAAGGTACAGAAATTATCAACCTATACTAACTTCCCCTTCTGAAAGCAGATGACCGGCGCAAGAATCAGAGACGGGGTACAACTGACTAGCCAAACGTCACTGAAAGACATGACATGGCCTGCCAAAGAATCGAACCCTGACCTCACGGGTGACAGCCTACAGCTCTGGCAACTCAGCTAACCGTGCGGGCTACAGAGGTAAGGAACAAATGTCATGACTTGAGGCTTATTTTATCATAAAGCAGATTTTTATTTTAAAATAATCGATACAACCGATTTATTCTTGCTTTTTACGACTATGTAAATGCGAGACTTTTTTGAGTAAAAGTTATTTCTTTATATCATTTTAACATCGCATATAAACACAATTCAACATTTAAACATAGACACTATTTAATTTAACGTTTCATCCACATTACATGAACAATTTCATTTCACTCACATTACAGTATATATACAATTTCGATATTTTACTGACAAACACAATTTCACTCACAGTATATATACAATTTCACTAGGTATATATATATAACCAATTTCAACATTCCACTCACATAAACAATTTCCCTCACTAAATGCGAGATTATTATACTCCTAAGAGCGTATCTTGAAGAGGTCCAGTTGGAATGGATGGCGATAGTGGATAGCATGTACAATAAAACCACAATAATACCACCCTTGGCTCGGAAGAACGCAAGTCTTGATTGTGAGGGGGTTCGATCATCGAGTAAAATTATCGCAGAAAAAAAATTGAAACTTGTCTTGAAAATACGGTCTTTTTAATGAGGGTAGTCTTAATTTCAAGGTTATCTTCGTGTAAGGGTTTACTGAACATACATAAATTAGCCTTGAAATTAGGTCCATGTGAAACAAAGTATTTTTAATGTTATGTTAACTGCTCTTGGTGAATACTGGGACATATCGTTTATGAGTAAGAAGTGTCGAGGTGACAATTTGTGGTGAAACAAGTCAGAGACAAACGTGATACAAAAACGAGACCAGGGTTTACTAATTAACATAATGCTGATATAGTTGTATGTAAGTTTGCTTTTCACATTCCAACATCCACCATTTGTTTTGAATTATCATAACTCAAAACCACTTACTTTTTAATTCCATAGATCAGTTAATATGATCGAATAATAAGATATTTTTCAAGTTTCGTAATTATTATGCTCAAGTGTTTGGTGGAGACAAATTTCTGAGGTTCGTCTGTCGTCCATTATTGTGTCCATCACGTTTCGCAAACATTTAATACATTAAGAGCTTCCAAATGAACACCAAAATTTATCAGAAATGTTTATTGTATCAATTTCAAGAGGCCTTCCGTAAAGACAATCTCAGATAGTTCAATATTTGTCTATATCTCTAATCATCCGACTTATTTCACTGGCGTAAATTTTGGTGGCGCCCAAATGTAATCACAGGAAGTAAGCAAGAGGTGTATTAATGAATAAATTTGTTTTTTTAACTTAATTCAAGCAAACCTTTCAGATTGTGAAAATGTGACGCATTTCATTCATCAAAACACGTTTTTTTGGGGGGGGGTATTAAATTGCTTGAAAATATAATAACACACAATGACTGCTCAAACTTAGCAGTGCACTTTAAGCAGATTACTAAATAGTGAAATGTACTTTTTCTATCTAGAAGTGTATTTAGTTTTTGCATTTTACTGTAAACTTTGGAATTTTCGAAATAAAATGTTTCATGTTGTTACATACTGTCAACATTTTTACAGCTATTAAAATTTGCAAAATTATATCAACAGACAATTACACCGAAGACAACCTATTTTAAGCTTTTAATTTCACTGAAACATTAAAGCGACATAAAGCATAAAACTAAATAGCGTGAATGTTATATAGCATTGTAGTAGTTGGTTTCAATTCAAGTGTGTGTCCATTAACATTTCATTTCAACAAAACTTCATGCATGTTTGAACAAAAACCTCTGCTCATATATAGGCAATGATCATAATTACTTCTGTTCTGTTCTGAACAGCATAAACACATGGTGACCAATAGATCATGCTTAACATATTGTTTGTTTGCAGTTACGCGACCGACTCATGAGAAATGCCGTGACTCCATTTATTTTTTCAGGTTCATCGATGAAATTTTGTTTCATTACTGTACTTAACTAAAAAAAAAAAACCACCTACCTACCCACTGTTAAATTTCCGGGTAGCGTAACCCCAAACAAACACTTTTTAAGGATGACCTAGTCATTAAGTGCGACAATGTTACGTATATTAAAACTTGATTTAAACTCCAATGAATCCCCTGACATACAATTTATATGTATAATTCTGGCATTCAATTATAGACATCATATTTTCCACCGTAAAATATATAAAAGAGGAAACACATTATCATAGCACATAAGTGTAGATCTTGGAAGAACGTTTTAGGGAGTTGTATTGGTCAATAGGGAGAGCATCCGACTACTGATCTGAAGGGTGCAATTTCCTTTAAATCAAATGATGGTAAACAAACATTCTCTTTTTATGCTCGTGAGGTATGGAATTCAATTCCTGTAAATATACGTTGTCTGTCTGATACAGTAACATTTAAAAATAACTATAAGAACTACTTAATGCTTAAACAATGATATCAATAATATTTCATTATTGTATGTATGTGTCTTATGTGAGGTGTCTGTTGTTGTTGTTGTTTTATTTCAATTTTATTTTCAGATCATCTTAACTTTTGTAGTTTTTAATAGTCTCATTTACATCCTGATGTTAAAACATGATGTACATGTACAATGTATTATGAGTGCGTGTGTGAATGCGTGTTTGATTGCGTGCGTGTGCGTGTGTGAATTCTTGTTTGTTTGTGCGTGTTTATATTGTTAATAGAAGGCCAAATTGACCTTAACTATGTAACCTTCTGAAAATAAAGAATTTATTATTATTATTATTATTATTATTGTTTGAACCAGAACTTCGCAATATGTAAATTGGCACGAGTACTAGTTAAAACCCAGGAAGCAGACACCGAGACAGATTGTAAAGTTGTCAACTTGTTTCACAATCAATGTTAAATTGAACAAAGCTAATACTGGACTGACTGCTGTTTATATAAACGCTCCCGACACATACATAGATGCAGTAAAGATTACAATTGATATTCTAATTTCTAATAATCCACACTTTTGTAACATTTTCATCAAGTCAGGTTCCGTTGATAACCCTATCAATATGCTTACAGTATGGCAATAAATCTCAGCCTTGTTGATTGGATTTGTTCAGATAGAGACATCAGAATCCATCGTAAATAGTTCATGCTAGGAAACTCGATGTTCATTGTCCACTTAAAACACGAAATAATCAATTTCTAATATTCATTAAATTGCAACCGAGATGGTGTAGACGAGTTTACAGTCTAATATTTTCCACGGAATCTGTGAAACAACAGGCTTTTATTACGCTCTTATCTTGGACCCCATGAATAAAATGTCGAAATATTCGTCCTTTATTGGGTGCTCAATTTCCATAGATAGGTTTTATCATACCAAAAGTAAACTAAGAAAATAATTGGGTGTCAATTAATTAAAACACTCAACAATAGCAGGCAATACTATCAGGTTGACAATATTTTCCGGTATGAGGACGTTATTAGATGTTATCACCTTATTCAATGTGCACTATCACTTTTCCTAATTAAGTTTCCTTCCACTTGAAGCTAATAGCTGACTTAATAAAGAGAGTTTAAGGAACAAGAGCACTAGAATGAAAAAAAACTTTGTTTAAAGAATTGTAAGGAACGTTTTCTGTGTACATATTTTTTCCCCACAAATGGTAACTTGCGCAAGTTTTCAATGAGCGAACTTCTCTTCTTGTAAAAATGCAATTATTGTTAATTTTGCAACTAGGGAAATCATGGAAAAAGTATGGAAAATACACGAATTAGTTAAAGAAGCATATCTTATTTTTTATACAGTGTTTTATTCTCAGTTAAAGACCACCTCAATAATAAGACCCCCTCAATAATAAGACCACTTCAATAATAAGACCACCTCAATAATAAGACCCCTCATTAATAAGACCACTTCAATAATAAGACCCTCTTAATAATAAGACCACTTCAATAATAAGACCCCCTCAATAATAAGACCACTTCAATAATAAGACCACCTCAATAATAAGATCACTTCAATAATAAGATCACTTCAATAATAAGACCACCTCAACAATAAGACCCCCTCAATAATAAGACCACCTCAATAATAAGACCACTTCAGTAATAAGACCACCTCAATAATAAGACCACTTCAATAATAAGACCACTTCAAAAGTAAGAGCACTCTTTATTACTCTTTATGCTCTCTATTCAACCTAAGAACACATCAATATGAAAACCAGTTTTCAAGGGTCCCAATGGTTGTCTTATTATTGCAGTTTTATTGTAAATGTTTGTACCTTACATTGACGCAGGTCTATTTGCAGGGAAACTTATTTCTTAACAAAAGCCCTTGTATAAATTATGAATTTAATGGCATATTTCGAAGTAATTTGACGAAAAAAAATCATAGAAATAGTACGAATTTACTTCGATACATGCTTCACTATGAAACTTGTTCACGTGACTTGATGGCCGTTTTGGGTTGTCAATGTGCTGTTCCAACAAACAGGCTGAGCCAATTCTATGGAGGTGGTACTCTTAACTGGACTTGATTTGTATGTTAGTTTTTATTGGGTTTTACACCATTTTTCAACAATTTGTCAGTCTTATACAGCAGCTAGTTGACCTTATAACCAGTTTTCCTGGAATAAATTATTAACCTGTGAGTACTACCTTGCTCTTCAGCAAGCAACTGACAACTTCTCCTCATGTGGTAGACATGACTGTAGCCAAAGTCATGGAAGAACATAACCTGCCCAACCCAGGAATCGTACCCGAATCTGCCGGTCATACTCTGAACCGGAGTTGAAGCAAATGAATAAATGTAATGTCATTTGTTTAACACTCGTACTTGAACAACCAAACTGGTTAAAGACTAGGAGATTTTCAAATTGTCCATCATGTACGCATGGAATTGAATTTGTTGTACAGCTTTGAGAAGGGAATATCAAGCAATGTGCACCTGCCAGAAGCAATCAGATACATCGGTCGTCGGCAGATGTAAACAACAACATAAAACACTTGCTTAAACTAACCAGTCAACAGGATAAGAAATTACTGCAATGTGCATTGAACTATCGAATCGTCCTAAATTTGATGGGCCAAAAAAGTACACGTATGTGAATAACACAATTTCAGGGTATACATTCAAAAATGACAAGATTCTAGATAATATGACTTTTATTTTGACTTTAAAATTTCTAAAGTTCTATCAACTGCAAACTGTTTTTGCACACGACGGCGTTCCAATTTATTGTTGTATTTTAAAACCTTTTTATTGGGCAATTCTCCAACTAAATTCGGATTTTTGTCAAACATTTGGTCCGGTAGACAATTATCTAATGCATACTTCCATGTTTTACCATTAAATTTATCCAGAAGAATATTGAGCACAACAGGTAAATGTAAGTCAGTTCTTGTTCTTTCATTGAAGCTGAAAAAAAAGAACAGAATATAAGTTCAGTAAATGGATATAAAATTATGAAATAAAATGCTGTTCCGAGTCACATGTGTCGTTTTAAACCTTATTCTGGGCATATGCGGGCACTAGGGTAGAACAACGACTTTCTGCAAGCCAGCTGCATTGGTTCCTCAATACCTCGCGTACAAATTCCACATCATTTGAAGTCAACTACCTTAATCACTAGATTTCAGAGGCCTCTTATATACTTTTCTGACCTGTGATATGTCTTTTAAATGTCATTTACTGTGTTTTAAACTCATTTTGATATGAAAATACCTCTTGTTTGAACAAATATTTAGCGTTCATCATTGCGTAAAATGAAACAATATCATGTTAAGTTGTTATCTTGCATCCGTAGACAAGTTCATGATATTTAAGAAATCTTGCATTTTGTGTTTTTAAATGTACTGAGTATATAACACAAAACAAGCTAGAGTGCATAGAATTATAAACTTCAATACTGTATAAATGGTGAAGTTTGCGAAGTGGTAAGGATTGCAAATTTCAAGAATGCGCAAAACTTGCAAACAATTTCCGCTTCGACCGAGGAATATTTTTCCTACACACTGTGTAGCCACTACTCCATGGAGTCATATTAAAGCACTGTGAGTCCGACCAAAACTTTGAGTCCTACCGTAACTTTTGGAGAATTAAATAAAATTTAGAAATTGATAATATTACGATGTGTAGATATTATGAAAAACTGATTTTGGGGAATAGCAAACATTTTGACACGCGATATTATCCACTTATACAGTATCACATTTTATTACATAAATAAGCATATTGTTATATGTGCTGGACAGCCAAAGATGTCTGGAAAAGACTATTTAGGTATAATTTGAATAAATCATTAACAATTTTTTTTTATAAAAATATAAAAAATAATAAAAAAATAGATTTTAGGTCAAGTAGTTTTATTTCGTAATGGGCCTTTAAGTCACATAAACAGCCACGTTCAGCTAACAGGGTGGAGGAAATCCCCAGGGGTCCCTGTTAGCATTACTTTGGGCCTATGCCGGCACTATTTATAAAATCGATTTTTAAAATTATATGAATTTTCACTTTCCAATAATAGATTTCACTTAGCGTCACGTTGGAATTAGTCAAGAAAGTTGTCCTGAAAAAAATAAATTCAAACTGCAAATCAGAAAATAAAAACCCCCCAGGTAATACTGACCTTATATACTTTCTCATGGGGAATGATCCTTGAGGAATTCCCAACATTTTTGCCTTGGCATAAGATCTCTTCCCGATACCAGGGCTTCCTATACCTCCCAATATGAATATAGTATCCTCATCTATCTCCTCAGTTTGAATCATCGGACCTTCGGGCGTTAGATAAAACAGACGTTTCGAAGGAAACACATCAAGAAAATGTTCATCATGAAAATCGGCAGCAATATGCTTTCCTGCCGCTGTTTCTAGAAACTTAAGCAAGGAATTGTTATTTCTAACACTAGTAAAATGCAAATGGCAAGGTAATATATGCAAACAATTGTGTCTATACATGCGTATAATCTGTTCAATAGTCTTAACACCTTCAAAATCATCAGATTCGTAGTCCATATCTACAATAACTGACCGACCATACATCATAGACTGAACACCCTTCCATCTGTTTGCAAATCGTTGCATAGAAAAGGTTCTTCTTATGGGATTACTATCATCATCACAAATGTATAAATCATCATTAATAAAACTCTCCACAACTGCCGCCTCCTGAATCTTCTCATTGTCTTGCTCCCACAACTTTGCTAAATATTTCAATTTCTTCTTCTCGGTATCCATCACAGTGAGAAGAACTTTCCAGTTAAGTGAGGTAAGGTTTTTTGGAATCTGAAACAAAAATATTACATGTAAGCTTTATATAAATTGAGTAACTCTGTCCAGTAAGCTTAGTTGGTATAGGACTGGGGTGTCACCCAGGAGGTTCAGGTTTGATTCCCAGACTGGGCAGGTCTTGTCCTTCCAAGGAAGATGGAATGGAATGAGGTAATTTACTGGCTGTTATTTTCGTAACTTTCATGAATTCCCAAACATTTCCGCGTCACAAACTTTGCCACTTATACAATAATATTTACTGTGTTCAATGTCTGGGCCAAATATACAAAATTGTTATAATACATTATTGGACCGAGGTGATGTGTTTTATGCAGGTTCAACGAAATGATCAACTTGAATAATAACAAAATAAAGATTTAAAAACCCCCGAATATGTCAACTAATTATCCTCAGAATACAGTCCACTGTGTAAGCCATACATAATGACAATACAAAGATATCAAGTATTGGACAAATTTACAAAGCAAGGGAAATAAGCAATGTTCAGTTTTCATTTCCACCAATAAAGTTATTTCCCTTTGATAACAAATTTTGTGTCACATGTACGCAAAGAACTGCTATATGTGATGTTGTGAAATATGTGACGCAAAGGGTTATAAAACATAGTGAGGTGTTTGTTCAATCTATCCACCTATCTGTTTTCTACCAATAACTGGTTGCTCAGCCAACAACCACAGCTCATACTACGTATATAGTCACTGCTTACCTTAATGGTGGTATTTTTTCAAATTCCAAACAAATGTGTGTTGGTAGCTGTCATCAGGGAATGATATTATGTACAGTGAAACCTCAGTAATAAGACCACCATTGGGACCCTTGAAAACTGGTCTTCTTATCAAGGTGGTCTTAATATGGAGGTTGAATAAAGAGCAAAACAGTGAAAATGGACTTGAAAATGGTGTTCTTAATTTTGCGGTGGTTCAACTATTGAGGTGGTCTTTAATTGAGGTTTCACAGTAATTAAAATATGTAAGAAAGTCAACAACTGGGCCATGAAAATATAAATCCATTAATGAGGTTTTCTTACCTTCAAGGTGGACTGTAAGTGGGGTTGTACTGTATGCTCATTCAAAGTAATAAGTGATAATCAGTTGTACAGTATTAACTGCTGATAATGACACCTGTTCATGATAACACTCAGCATTGTCCTACATGAGCAGACGGTCTCAGCAAAAGTTTAACTAAATTTCTATTATGATACCCCGTTGAAACTGACACCTGCCTAAAGGAACATCCAACAATGTTAATTGGTCCAACTGTTAATTGATTAACACGTATCCTAATACCTCTTTATCGGACACAAAATGGATTGCTGCTTCTGGGTGAAAAATTGTAGAATTTTTTTATGGAAAATATTTTATAAAATGACTAGTATTTTCACACCTTATGTAATGACTGATTGTAAACAATGGGCATCGTTAATGCTTACAACCAAAATTTAAGCATTTCACTTCATAATAATTTGTCCCACCAATGCAGCTTGGTATCGAGGCTCACGCCTTAAGCTTAAACAAATCAAAATAAAATAACTGATAGCTTAAATAATGATTCGTTTTTTTTCTTTAAAAGGAGGGTGGTAGGGAAGGCTGAACCATAAACTTTACACTTAATATAGGAGTGAGCACTGCTTAGAAACCAGAGGCCGTATACACAAACACTTAGTGACTTTAAGGCTGAAACTCAGACTTAGACTTAAAAATTGCAATATTTATATTTACCAGACTTTCTTTTTCTTTATAACAAAATGAACAAAATTGTGTCTGGATAGTTGTTATTAACCAATCTACACTTAAGACAAGTTTGATTAAAATCGGTATAGTAATAACAACGTAGGAGCAAAAAGTAAACTTAACATTTTTAAATCTAAGTTTGAGTTTTAGTCTTATAAATGTTAGTGAATAAGGCTCCAGGTAATCACGTCATTGAGAGTGATATTATAAGTGGTCAACTTGCTTCACAATTGATGCTTAATGAATAAGCTTAAACTAAGTTATTTTTGTGTCTTTAATGGGTTGGAGATGCATGACATTTAAGGTATTAATACACTACAATCCTATTTCAGGCATGCCCTCCAAGTTGATTTGAATAAACAAAAATATGTATATACAGTAAAAACCTCACATACAGACCACCTTGAAATTAAGACCATATCATCAATAAGACCATGTTTTAATGGCCCAGTTAATCAGACAACTTAGACTGATTTGTTTCAGAACCAATGATGGTCTTAATATTGAGGTTTCAATGTAAAGGTGTCCAGTAGAGGGGCTACAGTGTTTACCTTTGCTTCCTCATCATCAAATCTCATTGTCTCAATCATTAGTTCATACCTTTGCTTCCTCATCATCAAATCTCATTGTCTCAATCATTAGTTCATACCTTTGCTTCCTCATCATCAAATCTCATTGTCTCAATCATTAGTTCCTACCTTTGCTTCCTCATCATCAAATCTCATTGTCTCAATCATTAGTTCCTACCTTTGCTTCCTCATCATCAAATCTCATTGTCTCAATCATTAGTTCCTACCTTTGCTTCCTCATCATCAAATCTCATTGTCTCAATCATTAGTTCCTACCTTTGCTTCCTCATCATCAAATCTCATTGTCTCAATCATTAGTTCCAGCTCCATTTTCTGATCTTGCATAGATTTACTTAGGTTGTCCAAGAATACTTCACTCTCTTTATCAAGAATGTCAGAAAAATGTTTGTATTTTGCATCCAGTATATCTTCTATGATATACTTTGAAGGTGCCTGTTTTGCAGAGGTGCTTTTAAAATATGCTTCTGGCAAATAGATTACTGAAATAATAAAAATGCCGATTTTAAAGTTAAACTATAATTGTGTCCATAGGACACTGATGTTTCTACTTTTGTCACAAGTCAAGGGCTATAACTCCGGTGTTACTGGTTCGATTTAAAAACTATAACAAGGTGAACAACTTCTCATCCTAATAAACGATTGTGTTAAGTTTGGTGACTGTAGGGCAATTACTTGAGGAGCAGTGCCTAATGTCTTGATAATGACTAAGTCAAGGGCCATGACTCCGGTGTAACTACAGTCAAACCTGTGTTAAAGACCACCTGCGAACAAAGACCACTATTGCAAAACCTGTCTGCAAAGACCACCAATCTCCCATCAGACCATTTTCAATGATATTTAATCTGTTAATAGAGACCACCTGTAAACAAAGACCGCATTTTGCTGTTCCCATGGGTGGTCTTTACAGACAGGTTTGACTGTACTCCTATATAAAAACTAAAATCCTGGTGCACAACTTCTCATCCTAATAAACATTTGTGTGAAAGTTGGTGACTCTAGGTAAATTAGTAAAGGAGTAGATTGTGACAAGATTTTCAGTCCGTACGCGGCCAGACAAGAGCAAACCTACATGCCCCCGGCCCCAAATGAACATAAATGTTTGATTAGACAAGAAGCAGTAAGAATATAAGGTCAATGTCAACTCTCTAGTATATGTTATGATTGAGAATAAACGATAGCTTAGAAAGTTAATGCAGGAAGTTATTATAAGAAGGTAACATTTGTGATGTGGAAATGTTTTCAAGGATAGAGACAAGCAAATGCATAGATTACTTATTAAAGATGTATCTGGCTCATCTGAACATAAAATGTTTGAATTGGCTTCATCCAGTATTGTTGTAACATTGGCTAAAACATCTCTAATAAGAACCATTGCAATCTAAAACCGGTTGAAAAAATCCGCTTTTATCATATTACTTACAGTCAAAACCTGTAAAATAGCCAGATTGTTAAAAAAAACTGGAAGTTTTTTAAATTTTAGGATGTAAAAACATCTTTCTTCAACAAATATGGATTAATACATTATGAGTTCATTCTTTATAAATGCATGTTTAGTGATGTTTTAACCAGAGGAAATATATTTTTCATGTTTGGTCAATTAAACAAATGAACAAAAAATGAGCATAGTATAACTTTAAGCTGACAGAACTATCAACAAAACTAGTCTGCATGTTGAATTAAGTATCATACAAAATGGAAATGATAAAATATCCTTACAACTGCGAGTCTTCATCTGCAGAACAGGAATGCAAAATTTGTATAGTTTATAAGCCATCATGTTTTATCTTCATTGAATCCAACTACAGCTAAACACTGAAAGAATAACACACAGGTTATATCAATAATAACATTATTTGTGTACAAATCCCACTATCAGTATGATACTAATTTTTCTATTCCAAATTTAAAAACTGTCAGACAAAAGTTTGATATCAATGCTGGGACACATAAGTTCAGAAATAGAAAAACTCTTACTAATTAATGCAATGATGTTAGGCATTTACTAAACTAAAAAGTCTTTTGAAATGAATCTTCTAAATATTAACTCTTCTATACTAAATTTACTCTCATGCTTGTGGGATGCTACCAGGTTGCACTACCTAGGCCCTAACTCTTCTTTGGGGAATGGGGCTTGCATACCTAAATATTTGTATCCGAAATAAATATATCCAAATACAAACAACTTAGGACACACTAATTCATCTCGCCAGTGCTTAGATATTAGGAACTGACAGAGGAAGTAATCCATCAACAGTACATTTAATCCTTACCGGTAATTTGAGGGTAAGTTGACAGTGTCTTTCAACATTTCTCCGACATGTTGACGAACGAAGTGATTGTCACAATCAGGTAAACATAATTCAAGGACCGGAATGTGAGCATGGGTCTAACAAGAGCAAATTCAAAGTATATCTTTATTGCCATTATTGGTTTTTGATCATATTTCAGTATCACAGGCAAAGTTTCAAATTTACGAATCACACTGAAAAGAACGAGTTTTGTTCTTTAAAGGCAAGTGGTATTAAGCTATATCGTTTTGTCATACGTTTTCGCGATTTATGCGGCTGCATGAATGGCCGGAAAGCACAGAAAAGCCGGAAGGCATCGGATTTCGACACATTTCATCATCATCATCATCATCACCAGTGATTGCATTTCACGATATTAACAGCATAAAACATGAAATTAATGAATATAAACATTGCAATAAACAAAATTTAATTACTATTCTGTGCTTTTTGTCTTTTCGTAGTCCTATAAATAAGACCCTACATACCTTATTTCACATTTTGACATTTTCCTGGTTACATACAAAGTGAAAGTAAAATGTAAAATAACAAAATGATGAATGTTAATGGTTAAATGGGTATGTTTACGTCTAATATTTTGGACTAGGCTTTTCGGTGCTTTCTGGTGTTTCTATGCACTGAGATTTATGTTTTCGGGATTCCAAGTTTTTAGTGCTCTTTCATTTTCCCTTCAAAGGACAGCGTAACATACAGCTGTTTTTGAATTACAACCCAACATTTAGACTTACTCAGTTGTCAAGGCATCATGAGAATAATAGATTTATACAGGCCCCTAGTAAACATCTTTGTTATATGGGTATTCGTTATATGCCTGCTTTCTCGTATACTTGAAGATTGATTCAAGCCCCTAGGCAGAAAAGTCAAGGCATGTTCACTCCGTACACATTTTACTTACATATTTTTTCATTTTAAACTAAAGAACATAATTAATTTAAACCATAAGAAAGTTTGAAGCAACATTTTTTCATGTTCGGCAATGAAACATGTGTTTAAAAACTGAAGGTCATTGATCTAATTTTTCTGGAATTTGTCTCAATAAATTCGAGCATCTGGGAAATCTGCCTCGTTCTGGTTTATTAACATTTAGATGACATTTAAAAAGAAGATGCAATATCATGATGATTGTTTTGGGCCGGTGGCCTCTATCAAATAAATTCATTGTCATATATATTATATATCATGCTTACCTAGCAAATATGACATCACTGTGTTTTTTGTCAAATTTGTAAAATTTTCTGGTAAAGTTACAAGTGACAATAAATGAAAGATATGAAATAACAGATGATAAATATAAAAGATGAAATGAAAAGCCTTAAACATATAATTATTGGGACTAAGTGCTTACCTAGAGCTCTATATTACGAATCTTGAAAATAACTCGAAAGGTCAAGCATGCATGCAGTGTCACCAGTAAAATTACCCAGTAACTTAAAAGCATCATCACTTGTACGAATGTACATGTATACATAAATGATTATTATTTGCCAATTTTATATTAAAACTTACAATGTAGAAGCTAATGTTATTCCTTGTGGTCTGCCGGGCCTCTGTTCCTTAACATGTGTACCCTTTGACCTCCTTAAGTACCTTATGTTTTGTGGATTGTTGTTTTCCCTGAGGTCTGCGGTAGGGAGGCACTGTCTTGTGTATGTGGCGTTCCCTGTAGTTACGTATTCTATCTGTTATAAATGTGGTTTGTTTGTTAAATTCTATTTCAGGGGAAATATTTGTCTGGATTATTAGCTATAAGAATATACATGTATAACCATTTTCGTTGTTAGTTTTGGTTAAATATAGATGTATGAAATACATAAAATTCTCAATAACTGCTAGTTTACAGCAGCGTAGCTTAGCTGATATTGATCGTCAGAGATTCATTTTGGTCTATATTTCGTTCTAGTGAATATATACTGATTATAACATCAATATTAAAGTATTCAGATGTTTACATGCATAAAAATGTCCACCCTACATTTTCTGACTAAGATTCAGTTCGTTTAATTATAATGTTCGACATGTGTATGATGATAAAGCTTACGTCTATAAAAGCATGTAAGTTTGAACAGCATTGTGTGTTTTTAATACATTTGGATGTTAAGATTTTCCAGATACGTGCAAGACTTGGAGAGATTGCAACAAAAATATCAGATCATAATTATGAGCAATCCTTAGCAGATTGAGTACGTCTAACCTGGTAACTTGCTTTCCTTTGAATCTTTACAATGATAAGATATTGAGTTTTACCTTTTAAACTGTGCTGATAGTGACTGGTGTGTGTACAATTCTTTTTAGACTAAAGTTTAATTCGAGATTTTTTTTCAGGAGATAATATAATGTCTGCTATAATTCTGAAACGTTTATTGGGAAAGTGTTGCCAGTTAAATGGGATTTTAAACTTGCAAGGTAACTAATTATTTGTTGTATATATGATTTATTGCGCTTACATTGTCTTATGCCCAAAGGGCAGTATTATGTGATGATGCTGGTTGTCTGTCTGTCTGTTAGCAACCTGGTTTCTGCCCATTTACTTGAAAAGGCTATGACCTATGATCTTCAAATTTTGGTAGGCATATTAATGGGTATTAGATGACCGTCAATGATTTAGGTCAAAGGTGAAGGTCACAGTGACTACCGAATCTTTGCTGCTCAATAACTGCAGACATTGACCTAGGATTGTCAAACTCAGTATGTGCACTAGTCATAGGTAGTAGATGACCCCTAGTAGTTTGAGGTCACTGGGACAAAGGTCAAGGTCTTAGTCATTGTTAGTACCAAAACTGTTTGTGTCAATAAGACCATACCATTTCATTTTTAGGTTAACGGTTGGGATTGCCCTGTGTCTGTTGTCCTGCATCATGTGTCATTAACATTGACCTATTTAAAATTCTGGAGGTCATATCTTGTACCTATTCTGCATGAACCTTGGCCAGAATATTAAATTTTGTCTCAATGAAATCTAGGGCAAGGTCAAAACTAGGTCATCTGGTGTCAAAAACTAGGTCACAAACACTGATTCTAGGAAACAGTGTTTTCTCTGATGCACAAATCCTGCATATTTGGCACATTTCTTTGAGAAATGACCCCTCAAAAGTATTTGTGTGCCTCCTGGTGGACACAATTTCTTTAAAAGCTTTGAATTGTGAAATCACCACAGTTTGTTTACCTAATAGCAATTTTCCGAAAATGTAATTATATGCAGACTGGGTCACAGATAAAGTGTAGATTTGATTTTCTCATAAATGCCAAAATTTAACTGATTCATGGTTGTTATCACAGTTTGCATCTAGCATAGCATAATACCAGTCTGCTGTGTACTAAAAATGGCTCCAAGTCCTTGAAAGATTTTCTTTGATCTACTCATTTCCAAGTATGACTGGAGCAGAATTAAATATTTGACCTACTTAAATTTTTGGTTTGCTAGTGAAGCGAATTAGAACATTGCCACATGTTTTCTATAGAATTATATAGGAATTATTTCAAAAATTGTCTTGTCCAGAAAAATGCTTATCAAAGGTCTATGTGCACCATTCAACCAGGAGAACGTCAGCCTCTTGTTGTTTATAATACTGTTTACTTTCAGCCCGGTATTTAAGACATTCAGTGGTCCTTGGAAAAGAAAATGCTTTGTGTAGCAGTGTTTCTAAAGACGACAAAGTAACATTAACGCCAGGCGAAGTACTGCAGAAAAGGTACAAAGAATTTATGGCAAATATAGACAAGAGTCCAGTATACATGGAAAGAAAAAGAATGGTTGAGTCATATTTAGAAAAATGGCAAGATGAAAATATACTGGTAAGAATTTCAGATAGTAGATTTTACATTCTGTATTATTTGCTCACCTGAGTTTGAAGTGTTTAAGGTGAGCTTTTCTGATCGATCTTCATCCGTCGACTGTCTGTCCGTATGTCTGTCAACAATTATTTATAGAACATCTCCTCCGAACCACAAGGCAGAATTTCATGAAACTGCTGGAAACTTGTAAGTGGTGACACTTAACAAAAATTGCTGTTTTGCTGCTAAAACCATCTCATCTGAAAACTTTTTGCAGAATTTCACAAAATGTAAGGGAAAGGTTACTAGGGTGACTGTCTACTAAAATGCAACAAGGGGTTTGGATTCGTCAAAAAACACGGCCCATATAGTTGAAACTTCAAAAATCCTCTTGTCAAAACGTTCTGACCGAAATATTCGTGAGGTGAGCCTCTACAAAGATTGTTCAAATTTTTTGGATTCGTTGAAAAAACATGGCCGGCACAGGGCGGAGCCATTTTTCAATATGTATACAGGTATAGTAGACTACAATGTAAATTCATCCAACCAAAATGTGAATCGGATTTAGGGATACTAAATTGTTCTTCGGATTAGGATTTGAATGCCGAGACCTAGCTCAAATATTCCTTGCATATTTGATGACCACATCAAGAAGTTTGATTTTTCGTTTGAATGTCTGTGCCAAAAACTTGGATGAAAATGATTAAGTGAAGATTAGGACTAACAAACACAACATAGCTGTTAGCATTTAAATACTTAAATATTCATATAGACTGAAAAGCTATACTAAAACACCATGCCTTTCTGCAATAAACATTTTATACTTCTATAAAATATACTCAACTAATTGGTGGTCATGACTGGTGAAGCTAGTCTGTAATAATAAAACCGACACAAGTGTTGTTGCCTAAAAAATCTTCATTTCCCCCCTCTTCAAATAGTCAGAATACATTAATGCCTTCAGTACTCAGATTGTTCATGCCCTCAACTTGATAATGGCAGAAGGGCATACAGTGTTCTTGTTGTCTTGTTGTCCGTGTGTGCATTGGCAATAATATAGAATCAGGTCTTGCACATAACTTCGACATGCATGATGGGATTTGTAAAAAAAATTGCATAAGTAATAACCATTACAAGACAATGTGTCGCAAGCTTGACACATACAGTTTTCAGGACCTAGATCATGGTGCGAGTTTGAATTTGGTTTCTTTTTGCTATGTGAACAATATTGATGACAGCTCTTTCTGTTGTGTTAAACCATTGTAACTGAGTTCTGTATCATGACATTTCGAAGTAATTTGACATAAATGGTTTCCATATCAAAATAAATGTGTCACAAGCAAGAACATTAAAACCCGTTTCATGGTCAAAGCTTACATGTGTGACTAACTGTTATATAGCATGGTCATCGTATCCTGGATACCTGTCTATTTAGATTTTATATGTTCGTTTGGTAAAGTGAATGTTAAAGGAATACTTTCTCACTGATTATATGTCGAATGTTTAAGATATCCTATGTACATAATTCTGTCTTTTCACAGTTACCTGAGACTATCAAAGATGAGCACTGGTATGCTTTATTGACTGAAAGGTTTACACATAGCGCGGCTTTGAAGTACATGTATTATGTGCACAAGACGGAATCCAAGGAAAAGACTGAGAAACTGAAACGAGATGAAAACAGATTAAAGAAGGAAAAAAAAGAACATTCCCCTGATTCGTATAAGGACTTTTCTGTTCACATTCCGGACAGGGATAAGCAAGAGTACAAATGGAATAAACTAAAAGTATGGCAGTCCGACATTCCTGTGCTGATAGATATGCATTTTCCAGATGCGACCCTTAGAGAGCAGACAGAGGCTAGTAACCAACTTTTGCTGACTGCCGGTGTTAACGCTAGACATCAGCAACCATTGCAGATTCATATGACAAGTATACGTGACAACACAAGGATGCTGAACTTTTATGAGAGTGATAATTCCTTGCCCGTTTATTTTCATGAAGAACATTTTATGGATATTTTTCCACGTGAAAAATTGGTTTATCTGTCTCCAGATGGACCACCATTGAGAGAGCTTGACCACAATATGATTTATATTATCGGTGGTTTGGTGGACAGAACAAGTAGACCGAGATTGACTTACAGTTCTGCTAAAGAATTTGGAATACAATGTGCATCCTTACCTTTACATGATTATGTTAAGTAAGTTGCTTAGTTTAAACTTATTTATTTTACACTGTTCTTGCAATTTAAACTAATCACTCTAGGTAGTACTTGCGTGAAATTCGTAATCAAACCAGTTCAAAAAGGGGCTTGAACTCATGACCTTCCAATCAAGAGACAGGCACTCTAGCCTAAGTTGTAAAAGTATCAAAATGCACTGCATTATTAAGCAGTGTGTGGATGTAGTGGCTATGGAATTAAAGCCCTGTGTGGTAGCGTTAACCATAAGGTGTAGAGCTTATATATTTGTAGCGTAGCCATATGTAGTGGTCCTCTTCCAAGATCAAGATTGTATACATTTTTATGTTCCATCTGAAAACACGATCTGTAGGGGGCGGGGTTGGTTCCTTATATGCATATAGTGGAAATTATAAGCGACATTTCCTTCTAAACTGCATAGTCGATTTTGACTGTCCAGACTTAACAGGGATGATGGTCCTTAGGTGATCCTTATTCTATCAAAATGCTAGTGTACTAAGGTGAACGATAAGGGCCACCAATCGGGCTTGTACTAAGGTGAACGATAAGGGCCACCAATCGGGCTTGTACTAAGGTGAACGATAAGGGCCACCAATCGGGCTTAGATGAGCAATGTCGAGTCTCGTGTTGATGAGAATATTTATTTTCTGTCTTTTCAGGCTGACTCAAAGTGCAAGAAAACATTTGAACATTAACGCAGTGTTTGATATAATTCAGAATATGTACCTATATCACTCATGGCAAAAAGCTTTTGAGATTGCTTTGGTATCTCGGAAGTATAATGTACGTGATAAGCAGATGAGAAGACAATAAATTACGGACAATTTACAAAGTATCCCGGAGAAACCAATTCGATATTTTACTGTCACTGAAGTGGAATGGAATGAACTAAGAAGGAATGAAATTTTGCTGCTGTTTTCATTAAATCAAGAGAATATCGTTAAAAATTTAGTATACAGTTAATTCTATTGTGTATTTAACTATTGTACATAAATATGTACATGCCTCAATATTAATGCATTATTAGATGTTTCTCAGCTGACAAATCTTATATCTTATTGTTAATTGTTATAGCTGCTAATAAAAGAAAATACAGTCTATTCATTCGTTACAACAGAATATTTATTTACTGACAAAATGTAGTGGGAACGAATCTGCATATTGTATACGTCATTGATCCAATTCAATATAATGACATATTCAATACGACATAAATCTTGGGAACAAACTTTTACCTTGTAGCGAGAGTTGATTGTAATTTAGTGACGTAGCAACTTTGTAATGTTTAATGATTTATTGAATCACAAACACGCATATGTAACGAGAATGTATTAGTAATAATATGCCGATTATAACACACGTACATGAAAGGAATTTTAGTTTGCTTATGTAAATCAGTCTACACCCACACAGAGCAGTGTTACAACAATCTATTATTTGGTTTGTTACAGTGCCTCCACGGATATATGTGTCAGTATTAAATCTCGCAGTTGTGGCAAGGCATTAGTCTAGTTGGAAGTCCCGGTGTGTATCATATTTTTGTGGTAGGTCAGTAACAAATTGTTTGATCGACCACTTATTCACTTGAAGTATAATGCACAAATAAGTTCTTACCACCCAGTCATTGTATTCGTGTATTTTTCCATTCAACTTCTAATCAATGTATTCTATTATATAGAGCTAGCTGCGAATAACGAAGCACAGAATCGTACATATACGTGTTGATCAGATCAATAAACGACCTATCACGTACCATATACAGTCTCGTGCTCGTTTTTAATCCATCCGAATCCGTTTACATTTTCCAATTGACAGCCATTATTTCTACTGTATGATGCGTTCCAGAACTACATTGTAATCCTAAATTTCACGTTATTTCACGTTGTACAAGTTTGCAGTTGTAACATTTTTCGAAGTATAATTCGTCTGTGATTAATATAATATTAGCAGTAGCAACTGACGGTTATTAGAGGCTCTGATCAGTCAAGGATTTTGTAATTGGGTCAAGGTTGGTCCTACGTCACTACATATAGAAGGTCAAGGTTCAATTCCTAATTTTTCACAACACTATGTAGTTCAAGGTCGAATACCAGGTTCAAAGTAAGAACACTGTTTATCTTGTATATAAGAAGCACAATCATCATCCTTTTCACAGTATGGCACAAGCACAGCTCGAGTTTACAGACGAAACCTTTAATTATTTTCAAGAAAACTGATAACAAACTGCTCAGTAGTCACCTATTCTACACCATATGCAAACTAGATGAAAAACTAACATTGGTGGTGAAGAAAACAGAAAATTCATCTCATTTTTTTATTTAGAAGAGGAATATTACAAACAAAACTTAGTGTTGAACAATACCAAACACTGTGTAATTTAAAAGAACATTCCTCGCTGAGCAGAGAACCTATGGATGTTACTGACTGTATAACACAGATAAGTTGCAATTTTTATGAAGATCGACTAGCTGCCTTCGACTTGGTCTCCACAAATTATTCCGGATAAATACCAGTTGGCAACGGCAGGATTTTATTACACCAGATATACAGATCAAGTCATCTGTTTTTCTTGTCACATAAAACTTCACCAGTTGCAGAATGGCATTATGTATGATGACCAAGAGCACAATGAGATGTACTTGGAACAGTTATTTTGTGCTGTGAACGTGGATGACATTCTAGTGTCTTGGAGCGAGATCGTCGACGATTTGAATATCTGTCCAGAACTTGTTGCCCTCCAAAAACTGAAAATATACGATGAAGTCTGTTCAACAACAATGAAAACAAAACAATGGCAAAACAAATTGCAAAAACTAGTCCTTAACATTACACATTTTGAAAGATAATTGTTTCAACCAATTAATTAAACGTTACTGTTTAAATATGTATTTCGCTTGTATTTTACACATTTTTGTGTCATTGTTAATATCTAAACAAATGTACAAGATATTTATCTGGTATGAAAATTTATCACGATACTTATCTAGTTAACCACATAATTTTCTAGTTAATTAAGTAGTTATCTAGTTTCTTTAATGTGATAACCACATAATTATCTAGTTAATAAAGTAGTTAAATTGTGGCAGAAATATGCCGGCACCATACATTTCACAGAACAAGTGAACAACTACTTTTTTCATAGAGTAAAAAGTGATAATTACAAAAATACAATATAATTATATTTTCTTAGCGATTATACAGACACATAATTACACAAAATGGAAATACCATCTATTTTAATATGATCAAAATGTGATTTTGAATGAATTAAAGCTACATATGTCGTGATTTAGATCACATGAATAACTTTAACCATCATATTATGAAAGATGTAGACGTAATAATTATAGATGTGTTGAAGTCTAGAACTGTAACACTGGCTTTCTCATCATATATTAACTGCTTATATAGATTCTCTTTATTTTGGTATGTACATACATAGTCATTTTCCTTCCAATATTTGAAAAATGACTTACCTTGATTTTGTTAATACATGTTTCCCAACAAAAGACATGTATAAACTACGAGTTTGTATCACAGCTGTACAAGGTTGCGAGGTTTATAATGGGGAAGAGTGTACAACTTGGTATGTGTGAGGCACTAGGCAGGTCAGTAAACGGTAATCATTCTTTAACTAGATTTGTATCATTGTTACAGGAGTCAACTGCATGCATTTCATCTCTTTCCATAAGATTCCAGAATGTCCTTACAGATAGTATGAATTGTTTGTGATGGGGCTGTAAACAGTCCTTTTTAGCTGGTCTGTTTCAGATAGATGAGGTATTGTCATAGCTTCCCTGTCGTCAGTCGTACGTATTGTTGGATATTTTTGTTAAAGTCCACTTTTTCTCATTAAATGTTCAAGGGAGAGCTTTGAAACTCAACATTGTTGTCTGACATCATAATAGCAACCACCAGGAAGTGTCTTAACTCCTGACTGCATTTAGTCAAAGTTATGTCCCCTTTTCACTTAGAATTTTATTTAAGTATTTTGTTAAAGTCCAATTTTTCTCAGGGCACCCTCCCCCCTTAAAACCCCCTCCTGTTCAAGGGTTCTGTTCTGGTATACCTTTGAAACTAAACAGATGAGCGTCTGGCACCCGCAGGTGGATGCTCTTGTTTGAAACTAGACATGTTTAAACGAAATCCTTATTCTGCATTACCAAATATGTGGCAGTTTCTGAGACTTTTGGCCCAAATGCACCGAGTCTGGTTTTTGAGAAAAACGCAATAAAGATGACGTCCTGTTTTTACATTAATTGCAACAGCTAGTTGAAACATTTCTGTAAAAGATTTATGATTCAGCAGTGAGCAGACTGATGCAAAACAATTATCGGTAAAATTGAGACGGCCCCTTTTCTTATGGAAAATGATAATATACATTTATTTGTAAAATATTATTGTATCTGA
Organism: Mactromeris polynyma; assembly: GCA_032209605.1. Lineage (NCBI taxonomy): Eukaryota > Metazoa > Mollusca > Bivalvia > Venerida > Mactridae > Mactromeris > Mactromeris polynyma. Next base: position 13,585,615 of record JASFXZ010000010.1, on the reverse strand, counting down.
AAACATATTTGCTGCATTAATTTTGTGAAACTCAGAATTTTTTGTAGATCTAGTCTTGATGACCGTATTAAAAGTGCTGTAATTCCCTCAAAAAATGTAGTTTTGCAATAATTTGCATTCAGAAATGTTAATACTGTAACTCAATTTCGCCCAGATATGTCATTTAGGCCAAAAATCTCAGAGAATGACACATATATATATGAACATTTTAAACCCTAAGTGTCAAGATGTTTTAAAAGGAGTCAAAATATTTTTAACATTTTCACACCCATTTATTTTAGTATAAAGGATGTGATTTGTTCCCTGTAATGGTATAATAATTATGTATTTATTAAATGCAATACTCGGTCAGTTTTATACAGTGTTTTTCCCGCTTCAGTGGCTTGGTGGCAGGACCTTTTGAGAGGTGAAAAAAGAGTCTTAGAGGGGAAAATAATTTACACAACAAAGTTTGCATTTCTGTTTCCAAACCTTTTAATGGTTAAACATGTATATGACAAAACTGTTTTATGAGATACATCATATTACTGGTTTTCCGAGTGAAAATATCCGCAATGCTGCGAGACGGGAATTGTGACACCGAAAAGGGGTTACACATACACTTTTTCACTAAGGGCAATAGGGCCCGATTTCTGCTGCAAAAAGCCCTGAAAAAACACTGTCATAAATGTTACAGTAATCTTGAATGTTTGCCTTCTATGATCTCAATTTGATTCATTAATAATGCAATCAGCACATAAAGCAATATATATTACATACATACAGGTGTCGGTTATAAACAAAAAATATCTTTAAAAAAGATGGTCGACGCAACCTGATGTTTGCAAAGTTGTTGCAATCTGAAGGTTAAAAAATGCCAGTCATTCAATTATGCATAACTACAGAAACTACGAGACCTGTAAGGGGAGATCACTGCGTATGAGACTGTATCAATCGTAACTACTCGGCGGCATTCGGCAGAGCCAATAATGCCGAGGTGTTCCGAATGAGACGGCATAATAAATAACTCCGTTGTGTGATTAGTCATAGACACAGTATAGTCTGTTTCAATATAGTTCAAAATTACTTATTGCATAAGTCGTGGACTCGCACATCCATGTTAATAAACTTGATACATTGCGATTTATCTGATTAAAACAATATAAATGTTCGCGACTGGTACATAAAACCAGTAAAGTATTCTTAATTCCAACACCGGACAATTCCCTGTGGTGATCAATAACATCACTACTTGCTGGATAAATCTTGAAATACACTATACACAATGTTAACCAATCTGCTTCAATGTTACACATATTTTTAAATTGAAGAGAAATTGCGTGAAATTGCGTTGGTGATTAACGTAAGATTTGATTGGTTTACAAAACACTGAATATGCAAATTGCAAAACCATGTTAGTACAGCTGCATCGAAAAACTCATGATGGATTAATTGCATTGAAATATACACAAACGAAATCAAGATTATTGCAGTAGCTTCAGTTATAGCTTATAATAGAGGCAAATAATAACGGATATACATATGTTATTTTCTTTTTTCAATAATGTGTTTTCTTACTGCTTGACAACAATGGTATGAACTTTTACTAACAATTGAAATATATTCATTATGGGAATTTCATAATCTATAATATATATTACATGTACATACAAACAGGTGTCAGTTATAAAAAAACTCATCATCAATTAACTGCATTGAAATATACACAATAAAACGAATTCAAGATTATTGCAGTAGCTTCAGTTATAGTTTATAATGGAGACAAATAATAACGGATATACAGTAAAGTTCCGCTATTAAGACCACCCATGGGACCGACAAAAAGTGGTCTTATTAGCGAGTCGGTCTTAATAGCGAAACCAAGCAGACTGGTTGTGACATTGAACATTTATACAGTCATGTACCATGATTGAGACTTTTTAATGGCGTTAAGTATATTAACTACATAACAAGAAAAGCAACATTCAGAGTAATATTCATTTTATTTTTTATTTAAAATGAAATTCAATTTTTTCAATGCAATGAAAAACAAAATTTCTTCATTTTCAAATGACACATTGTCTTCAAAAACACAGGAGAACGTTTACAGAGGCGCTTTCTATCACCACCGCCAATGGTTTCAAAGCCATCTAGGAAAATTCTCGGCCTTGGTAATTATTTTTTTTCAATAATGTGTTTCCTTACTTCTCGACAACAATTAACTTTTACTAACAAATCGAAATATTATCATTATGGAATTTTCTTATTCTATCAAAAATATTTTGCTTTTCTAGGTAGTTTAACACCTTCACTCAAAAATGTAAAGTATTCATTGTTCATACAAAACATTTCAGACAAAATTCCTGGTACTTTTCAAGGGCATTTCATGTACTTTCCTCAATTATCAAGGACTAATTCTCATCACCAATCCACTGACAAGTTAACATATAGCAAAATGTTGTGATTCTCTTTCAAATCCAAAACTGATATGGGCAAAATGTATGTAATTGATAAGTGATGTTATAACTTTTTTTTTTTAAATTGTTTCCCTCTTTCTAAAAAGTACAGTCTTATTATTTTTGGACCAAGATGAGAAAATGACCTCGTACAGATGTGCTCTATTACACTGTATGTCACTTTTCTTACATGTTGACCACAGATACAAGTGTCCGATACCACTATTTTCTATCCTGACCTACTCACAAAGTTAGTGCAAGCATAGCAAGTTACAACGCAGTTTTTTCAAAATCCATTTACAAGGAGTTTTCCAGACTGGCATCAAATTCAAGGACTTTTCAAGGCCTGCGGGAACCTTGGTCTTGAAGTTGAAAACTCGTTAGATAGTTCCCTACATCTACAATTTTTACCTCCCTTGTTCTCAATCATCAGCCATTTTGATAGCCAAAACTGATAAGCACATATAAGAGTAATTTCCAAATATGTGATAATTGAGAAAATACCAAGAGAATTTGCATGTGACAACCACTTTGTCTTCAACTTTCTAAGTCATCTGCCCACATGAGCATAATGAATTATTTTTATATATCTGATTACTTTATCATCGTTTACATTATATTCCCTATAAACTTGAAGGAAATTTGTCTATCAATATGGCCGGCTATTCAGAACAAGGGATGTAAATATTGTAAATATGCAAACTATAGTAATTTTTTTACATCGAGGCAAGGTCGAGGCATTCCAAATTTCCTATCGGCAGAATTGTACACTTTGGTTGTAATCACAGGACCTTGAATTTTTCACGACCAACAGCAACATTTCATTCCTTCTTCATGCATTCCATTCCAAGATTGGATTATAGATAATACACACTTCAATGTCTGAAAAAATTCGAAGCAGCTTTTGCTGCATACCTTGGTTTATGTATCTTTCTTTCTCTCTGCCTTTCATCAAAAACATTATACTTCCTGGATATCAGACCAGTCTTAAAGGCTTCTTGCCACGAGTGATGTATGTACATATTCTGAATGATATCATACACTGTGTAAATGTTTAATTCTCTTCTTGCAGTTGCATCACGCCTGAAAAGAGAGAAAATAAATAATCACATTAACGTGAGACACTACATTGCTAATCAAAGAGGGCCTAAAAAGAGGAACATAATGGTCAAAGTGTAAAAGTGCTGAGTGCATTCGGACTAACACCATATAACCAACAACAGAACCTAATGTTACTAGTCACAGCAAATCAGAATTAGAACTTTTACAAACGATATGTATTAACATACAGTACATGTATAAACACAAGTTGCTGGTGAACATTCCTCTAAAGTTTTGTGAGTCTAGCTGACACACTTTTGGAGATTGGTGCATCACAAGATTGCACGCTCTGTATACTATATTTTTAATAAGTCAAGGGCAATAACTTCGCAAATACTGGGCCAAATCATACATGAAATCCCAGGTGTACAACAACACTTGATGGTGAACATTCCTGTAAAGTTTTGCCAGTCTAGCTGATACACTGCTGGCTAATATAGCTGATATGCGCGACACTAGATTTTGTGAAGGACGGACAGACAGACGAACGACAGACGGATGGACAAGGGCAATCTATATACCCCCCTTTTAGAGTGGGGGCATATTAAAATAAGTTTAAACTAAGTAACTTACTTCACATAATCATTTAAAGGTAAGGATGCACATTGTATTCCAAATTCTTTAGCATAACTGTAAGTCAACCTTGGTCTATGTGTTCTGTCTACCAAACCTCCGATAACATAAATCATATTGAGGTCAAGCTCTCTTAATGGTGGTCCATCTGGAGATAGATAAACCAATTTTTCATGTGGAAAAATATCCATAAAATGTTCTTCATGAAAATAAAGTGGTAAGGAATTATCACTCTCATAAAAGTCCATCATCCTTGTGTTGTCGCGTACACTTGTCATATGAACCTGCAATGGTTGTGGATGTTTAGCGTTATTGGCGACAGTCATTGTAATTTGGTCAAAAGCCTCCGTCTGCTCCCTAATGTTGGTATCTGGAAAATGCATATCTATCACCACAGGAATGTCTGACTGCCATGCTTTTAGTTTATTCCATTGGTACTCTTGCCGAGTCCTCGATTGCTCGTGAAGAGAAAACTCCTGATACAATCCTTGTGCAGGTACTCCTCTTTCCTTCTTTTCAACTTGTTTCAGCTTTTCAGCCTTTGTCTTGCTTTCCTTCTTGTGCACATAATACATGTATTTCAAAGCCGATTTATACTTAAAACGTTCAGTCAATAAAGCATACCAGTGCTCATCTTTGAGACTCTCAGGTAACTGTGAAAAGACAGAATTATGTATATATAGGATATCTTAAACATTCGACATATAAACATGAATCATTGAGAAAGTATTTCTTCAACTTCAAAACCATCTTCAACATTCCCTTTGCCAAACGAGCATATTAAACATAATTGGACAGGTTTCCAGGACACAGATGGCCCTGCCATATGACAATCACACATGCTAACTTTGACAATGACGCAGGCAACATGCTTCTTGTTTGCAACACATTAATCTCAATATGGTAACCATTTACGTCAAATTATTTAAAAATCCCATGATGCAGAACACAGTGCACAATCTATTACCAGCCATAGGCTTTCCGGACATGTCATAAAATGGCATAAATGTACATTTACCAGACCCAGATTGCCTACAACAGTGTGTAAACACATTTTGAAATAAGGAATGCCATGTTGAAACACAAATTAATGTCATAATTCAGGTTTGCAATCAAAGTATTGTTGAAAGTAAACCTGTATGTCAATATATCCTTGCTGAAACCCGAATGTCCGGAATACAGACTTGAGTCTATTTCATTTTGTGAAGTGTAACTTCTTAAATTTACCTGTATTTTATTATCCTATACATATGTGTTAAATATGAATTGAATCTACCCATCCTTTCAGGAATTAATGATCAGAAACTGATTTTTTATGTCGAAGGAGAGCCATAAATCCCCTTGAAAAATTGGTAAATTGTAACCAATATCGAACTTGACACGTATTTTATTATCCTATACGTATGTGTCAAATGTCAGTTGGAACCACCCATCCTTTCGAAGAGTTATTGGTCAGAAACCACTTTTTGCACGGACAGACAGGGTTAAATTTTATAGCCCTTCACCTTTCTTTGAATGCGGGGGCATAAAAAGAGCGAGAACACATAAGATGTATATATAGCTAAATTAGCACTATGCGCCATAGTTAGGAAAGTATTTTTCAATTAAAAGTTGGTTCAACAGTAAATAATAAGAATAAACACAATCGTAGCACTTGCAAATGAACTAGATGCGCTCATAGGTCACGGATGATCCTGCTATAAACTTTTCAGTACAATGAAAAAGCTTTGTAACGGCCAAATAATTTGAATCAATATTAATTGGAAAACCGATTGTTTAGTACAAAAAGGGCTGTAACTCTTCCAAAAGTTAGCAGATTGTAACTGAAATCAAACTGGATCTGTATTTTATTACCCTATGTGTATGTGCCCAATATGAATTGAATCCATCCATCGTTTCAAGAGTAATTGATCGAAAACCAATTTTTAAGTAAAAAAAGGGCCATAACTCCTTCAAACACAGGTGAATTGTAACTTATATCGAACTTTATCTGTATTTTATTATCATATACATATGTGGCCAAAATGAATTCAATCTACCCATTATTTCAAAAGTTATTAATCAGAAACCAATTTTTGCGCCGATGGACGGAAAGACGGAAGAATTGCATAATTAAAACATGGGTATTTGTGACTGATTTAAAGCACTTTGATATACAAAGGTACCTGTTTCGATCAGTTCATGAGAAGCTATTTCAAGGTTTATCTATTTTTAGCTCTGACGGCCATATTATGCAATCAACCAAAACCATTTGAAAAAATCTTGAGAACATACCATGCAAGGATGCAACAAGTTTTATGCAAATCTGTTAATCAATTTATGAAGAGTCGTTTAAAGTTTTTTTTTCTATTTATATTAAGCTCTTGCAGTCCTATTGTGCAATCAACTGGAACAGTTTGTGCAATCTTGAGAAAGGGTTATTCCAGGATTCTACAGAGCAAGTTTGATGCAAATCTGTTCATTGGCTCATGAGAAGAAGTTGTTTAAAGGTTTGTGCAATACTGAGAAAGGGTTATTCCAGGATTCTACAGAGCAAGTTTGATGCAAATCTGTTCATTGGCTCATGAGAAGAAGTTGTTTAAAGGTTTATCTTTTTTTAAGTCTGGCGGCCATACTATGCATTCTAGTGGAACCATTTGAACAATTTTGAGAAAGGGTCAGGCCATGATGCTACAGGGTAGGTTTCGTCAAATTTGGTCTTGCAAGTCGTTCGAATGAATAGTCAACAGACTGACACACGCACTCATACACATGTCATAAGCTCTCAGGCCTTGGCCAATGGATCTAAAAATCATTTCCCCCAATATTGATTAGTAAAACTTCTTAATTACTGTTTATAATCACAAATCAAAGACTGAATGACGAGAAGAATCTTCCATTTGAAATTCTTACCAGTACATTTTCATTTCTCCAACCTTCTATATATGACTCGATAGTTTTTTTTCTTTCAAGGTATATTGGACTATTGTCTATATTTGCCGTAAATTCTTCAATCCTTCTACGCATTACATCTTCCACAAATATTTTTTCTCTGTCGTCTTTCACTGCACTACTACTAGAAGCATTGTCTTTTCCAAAAACCACAGAATGGCTCAAATACTGTGCTGAAAATACACATTAATATTATACGCAATAAGACTTAAGTATAAAGGAAAGTTAATGCAAGGCATCAATGTCGTTGGAAAATTATAGCAAAATAATTACTGAAAAATATTCGAACAATCTTGGTATAGGACCACCAGACAACGCTACATACCAAATATGAAAGTTCTGGGTCTAATTCTGGGCCAATTTCGACCCCAATAATCTTGGGACTTGGTAACCAACAGTCCAATTACATCAATTAATCACATTGGTTAGGTTATCAGATTATACCCAGTAATCAATTGACAAATCAGACAGATTTCCCCAATATTATGACCTACCGTAAAAACCCTATTTAACGCCCCCAGTTACATTTTCTAAAAAAGGGCATTTGTTAGAGGCCATGTGGTAGTGAAAACGATCATCATTTCTATCCCTAAAAGTTCATGCAAGTACATTAGTAATTCCGCCCTAGCATGCAGTCAACAAATGGCACCTTCAGATCTTTGCCGCCGGTTGTCGATTTCTCTTCATAGCCTCCGCTTTTGACACCTTTGATCTCACCAGCATTTTGACTACACTGCTACTGCCTACGTGACTTATGTCATTGTGACCTCTGTCATTGTAACCCAAGACATTCTTTGTTAAAAAGAATAACTCGCACCACTGTCAAAAATAGGACTACCGTATATATGTATCTGCAGTTTGCTGTGTGTTAATAAATGTGTTGATACTGTTTAATAGTTGTCTGTTTTTCACGGTAATTTGACATGTTAAAAAAAAGCTAGTTAATAATGTGTTTGTGCTATTCACTAGTGATAAACTGGAAGTGTTTCTTGTTACATACTGCTGAAGAGAATGGTATTTAAAACTCTGTAAGTTTTTTTCTTTTCTTTTTTTTTCGTTTTTTTCTGGTTACTGGGAAAAAAATACAATTTCAAAAAAAGGGCAGGGTGCGTTAATAAGGTTGGGGGTGTATAATAGGTTTTTTACGGTATATGTCCTAGAGTGTCAAGAAGGATTTTCTGCAATTTGATGATGTGACAAGTTCTTTTACAAATTACCCCAACTGACCCAGTTTCATACAGGGCGTAGATTTCATTAGGACAAAGATTTTGAGCTACCCCATACAGGTAAAGTAAAAAATGTGACTGCTGAAGTGTTAAAAAGGTGTTATCTATAATTGGACATAGTGACCTAGTTTTTGACAACAGATGACCCAAAAAAACAAGAACTGTCACTGTAAGTGAAGAACGCCCTCAAAGTTGTATTCGAAATATGATGGAAAGATCAATAATTACGTGAAGGAACCGATGATTAAATGTGGCTTGAACTTTGGGGTAGGGCTGTGGGTTTTGCACACTATAGCTTTGTCATGCACTGACAGATTTTAAAATAACTGTCACTTGGCACATGTATTCGGCATTTAAGGTGATGTGTTGCATGCAAGACCCACATCCCTACATCAAAGGTCAAGGTCACAAGTAAGAGTTTGACCATTATAGAATGCTGCGTCCTAGTGACATAGCTTTTTACCCCAGATGACCCAGTTTCGACCATGACCTAGATTTCATTGAGTCAAGCGTTTATTAATTCTAATACAGGTAAAGTAAAAAATGAGACATCTGGTCTGAATCTGGAATGTTAAAAGGTTTTTCTATTATAAAGCGGAAATGATCTGGTACTGACAGTCATAGTATCCTTCTCTTTTGACCTCAAAATAAATAGCAGACATCTAATACCCATGAGCAGTGTGCCTATCAAGATTTGAAGATGAAAAGGATGAAAAGGTCAAGGTCAAACCCTTTTCAAATAAATGAGAGGAAATCAGGTTTCTAAAAGACGGGCAGACAACCAAAGCCAAAATATCACATTATACTGCCCTTTGGGAGTAGGAAAATGTAAGCACAATAAATGATACATACAACAAAAAAATAGTTACCGGTACCTTGCAAGTTTGAAATCCCATTTAACCGGCAACACTTTCCCAATAATCGTCTCAGAATTATAGCAGCCATTATATCATTTCCTAAAAAAAGTAATTTTTCATAATTAAACAGTCTCAAATTAATTGTACACTCAATTTAATAATATTGTCAAAGTTGGCCAAGTGGTAACTGGTTTAGAAGGGGAAGAAGTGTATGATAAGTCATAAAGTATGGACAGACTGACGGTGACAATCATCGTGATATATGACCTTGACCCTGTGATCCCAAAATCATATGGCTTCCTCTGCTACCAAAGATGAATGTGTGGACTAAGTTTGACGATGATAGGTCAAGGGGTTCTCGAGTTATTGATCAGAAACGGTTTATGTACAATTGACCCCTGTGACCTTGACGTTTGACCCCGTGACCCCAAAATCATTACGATTCCTCTGCTACCAAAGATAAATGTATGGACCAAGTTTGAGGATGAAATGTTAAGGGGTTCTCAAGTTATCGATCAGAAACAGTTTGTGAATAATTGACCCCTGTGACCTTGACCTTTGACCCCGTGACCCCAAAATCAGTAGGGTTTCTCTGCTTACCAAGATGGATGTGTGGACCTAGTTTGAGGATGATAGGTCTAGGGATTCTTGAGTTATTGATCGGAAACGAAAAGGTAACGAACCGACATACAATGATACATGTGCAAAGAAATTATCAAGCCCATAGATCGCGAAAACGTATGACAAAACTTTAAAACTTAATACCACTTACCTTTAAAGAACAAAACGCAAGGTTTATAGTGTGCTTCGTAAATTTTAAAGTTTTTCAGTGAAATTCATTCTAATGCCATTATGACAAATAAAAAATTGATATTAAAACTTAACTTGCTCTTGGAGAATCTAAAACAGCGGACAATAATGCAAGGTAGTGTACAGTAGGCAGAGATATGTTTACAAGAAAAACGGTGCAACCTATAATATATCCAACGAACAATTATTGAATTCTATTTGCTTCGTACGGCCACGGATATAAATTAAATATTTACCTTTAGTTTTTTTAAATGAATAATAATGTGATACTTTTCCATAAAATTCTGGAATTTGAGCTTTGTTTCGAGATATTTAAAGAAATCACACGCCCTATTGATCAATAGGGTATCAATGTTAAAACATTTGACTATTCGGTGTAATTAAAATCTTTGTAATAGTTATACGGTCAGATAGTAGTCAAACCAGGGCTAGTAGATACCGGTATGTACTAACCCTGGTCAAACTTGGAAATAACTCATATATACGGTCCCTGCTGGAACACCCTGGAAATAATAAAACAACTTTCAAGATTGATGAAAGTTGTAAAAATCGCGGAATTTATGGCCAATGACTAGGCACAATCAACAGACTCAACGCAGAGAAATTCCATAATCCCTCACAGGTTATTATACGTAAAGGTTGTGATATGTTCTTCTCAAAGAAATAAAATGTACGTATAATTGTTCGTTGGATATATTACCTGTGCACCGTTTTTCTTGTATAGGTATCTCTGCCTACTGTACACTACCTTGCACTATTGTTCGCTGACAGTAATATCCTTGAGGTAAAATATTGGTATGCTTTATCATATTGGGTGACATCTAGGACCAATGCATATATTATAATTAAAGTAACTGTTTAAATAGAATGGAAGAGCTTTAAATGCTAGGTTTTATATTAATGATAAGCTCAACTTTTACAATAGTCATATGATTTCGCGACATTAGACCAGATATTAAAATTTAAAGAGTTTTCGTGGTATACTGGTTGTTCTGATTACCAGTCTTAATTTAATTATGAAAATTGACTTTTTTTCAGGGAATGTAATGGCTGCAATGATTCTGAGACGTTTATTGGGAAAGTGTTGCCGGTTACATGAAATATCAAACTTGCAAGGTAACTAATCAATTGTTGTAGTAATCCAGCCGTGCGTTCGGTTAAGGCTAACACTCGCACGAGTTAAGAAACTGTGCACGCATTTTGCAACCGAACGCTCTGTTTGCCAAAAAAATTATGAACCCTTCGCAAGCTACCTCGGAGATGCTCGAGCGAGTGAGTGCACAGTGGGCGCATACTTTTTGGCAAACAGAACGTTCTGTTGCAAAATGCGTGCACAGTTTCTTAACTCGTGCGAGTGTTAGCCTTAACCGAACGCACGGCTGATGCACGCACGTGCTAAAGGTCAAGGTCATACTTTGGGGTCAAATGTCAAAAGTGGGTGCTGTAGGGGTCAAGCTGACCTAGAGAGTCTAATTCCCCATCTAGAGCCAAGCAATGAGTACCAAACAAGTAGATCTATTAATTTAATTAATGTCCCAACACTTCCGGGATCTATTAGAAATCCGGCCAAAATTATTTAGCATGTCAAATTTCCAACTGTTCGGAATTGTATATTCCTGCCGCTGCAACTGTTTATTTACATGTGTCTGCGGTCATATTCAACTTGTAGAATAGTGGGCAGCAACAAGTTGCTAGGTGTGTATATGTAACACACAATTCTTAATTTAACAAAAAACAATGCGTACCAAAAGAGTATTTAATGTCAGATACCCAAAGAAAACTTAAGAAAAATATTGTCAATGAAACTGAGTAAAATGGTTCATATTCTGGTACCGGTTAAAACCCGTGTGGATCATATGGTATTTACTTATTCATAAGAACATGCAATCAATAACATGCAAAAGTGCAATAGTGCACTTCAATTCCCAGAAACATGCTGTCTGACTTGAAAATTGAACTAGACTCTTGCAAATTTGAATTTGACCCTTGAACATTTTGACTGAAGGGTCATTGACTCTTGACTTTAAAGGTCTTTATTATTGCACTATACCATAATTGCATGAAAAACTTGAAGCCTACATCATGAGAAATACTGACCTGTATGTAAATGGTACAATTTTTTCTATATTGATAATTTAGATTATTATATTTTCAGTTCGCTGTTTGAGACAATCGACTTGGGTTTGTGAGCAGGATAAACGTCATTTGGGGTTTGGAAGTCACAAGTATGTAGTAGATCAGAGAGCTAAGAAGTTCATGGAAAGCTTAGATGATGAACTTTTAGAAAGAAAAAAGAACATTGAACAACTGATTAAAGTATTGCGCGAAGAAAATCAATTGGCAAGTACAAACATACTACAAATGCAGACTTTTTTGTCACAGAATAGTGGAAAAATAGACACTTTTCAGAGAGAGGAATGGGGCCCAATTTCAGAAGTTTCAGTTCAGATTCTAGGTTCATGGCGAATACCCTTAGGACAGTTGGACCTGATCGATAAAAAACGGCCAAGTCTGATGTAGAAGGCCTGCGTGTCGATCTGTATGTCCGATACGTTGCAAATGTTCGCATAAAGATCTGCACATGAAGTTGTGCACCTAGGTTTGATGTCACTCTCTACCAAAGGAAACAGAGTTTGTGCCTTTATTAAATGTAAATTAGTATCTCTTACTTTGTTGCTTATACCTCAAAATGTATTTGACCTAGAGCAACAAAACTTATTAGTCCTCACAGTCATGAAATGTGTTCCAGGGATTTGTTTATTGCATTTATTCTGTTAACGAGCAGAGACATGCCGCTTGATTGAGACAAGGGTGGGCACCTGTGTTTAATTTCTAGTTTCAATTAATTAATCCTTAATGTAAATCTTGTTTATAGTGTGACAGTTTGTCTGCTAATTTATAGCTCATTTTTGCATTTGTTTTGTAGATACCTGAAGAAATAAGTGATATTCACTGGTGGGAATTATTGCGGCAGCGTCCAAAGAAGAGTCCTTATCTTAAGTATTTAAAAATACTTAAAATGAGAGATAATGATATTATAAGATCAAGAAGGAGAGCATTAGATAGAACCAGGAAGCTAGAAGAAAATGACGCGATGTATGATCACTTGTATCACCTATCTCCCATTAGAGACCAATTGGTTTACTTATGGAAAAAAAATACAGCCATGATGTCGGAGATTCCCATCGTGATTGACCTTGACTTTTCCGGTCTTTATGCCAACGAGGAGAAAAGATCTGTAGAGGATATAAATCGTGCTTTAAGAAGCAATTCTTTGCACCCTGAGCCACTGAGCATTCATTTGACTAGTTTTAGAAACAATATAAGAATGACAGATTTTTACAATGCTGAATCTGTATATCTAGCATGTCATTTTCATGAACAGCATTTTTTAGACTTATTTCCTCCTGAACAGATGGTGTACTTGTCTTCCAACGGGCAACCTTTGGACGACTTTGATACTAATTGTATTTATATTGTTGGTGGAATTGAAGACTTCAACAGCAGACCACGTTTATCATTTGCTCAAGCTAAGAAACATGGCATTAGATGTGCGTCATTCCCTAGAGATCATTTGTAAGTAGAGGTTTATTTTATAACTTCAGAATTCGAGGGTTTAGCGTCAGACTATCCTGACTCCTATGTATTTATATAGGAGTTAGTATAGTCTTTCACTGAACGCTTGTTAAATCTGCTGTATTAAGTATTGGCTTCAAGCCTTGTTGAGCTAGTTGATCATTCTTTAAAAGTATCTATTGGTTTGAAACTAATTACTTTTTCGACTTAGAAGTTCCTTCTTTTATTTTTTTGTGAAGCCACACCAAAACTTGTTTATTGCCAATACCTCAAATTTAACAACTGTCGCGGCTTATGCTACAAACGATTTTATTTTTCTCTGGTTTCATTGTTTCATAAAACGTATTGAAATTTCAATATTAGGCCTTATTAGCCTAGAAAAATTGAGCCCCAAGTGGGGTGACTCAAACTGATGTTTGGTTAAAACAATTATAATGCAGAAAACATAGTTTGCAGGCTATATAAGTGAGAACATACACACTTTTTCTAAGATGCAGGTTTTGCTCAGAGCAAGTAGATTTTCAGGGTCACTGCAGGGCTAGTGACTATGAAAAGATTGCCTTCCGTTGAAGATTATACAAGATAATTCGAAAACTCAACGCTCATAAAATACTAGTTTGCGTGCATTTATACCGCTGCACACTCGTTACATTGGACGTGTTCAATGACTTTGTTCTGGAAGCTCAACAAAACAAATAAAGGTTACAATGTTATATTTATATGGTATATGCAGGCATTAGTGTGCATATATGAAAGTGATTCCTTCTTACATTGATATAAATATGAATAAGAGGAGTAAATAATGTGATGTAAGATTTGTTTCTTACAATACAGGTACAATGAAGATTTCGAAAGTAAAAAACAAAAACCTCCTTCTCGTTATTAAGATAACATTGGATGATAATCTAGCAATTGATTTATAATAGCATAAAGATTTTTCATGTCCTGTGATATACATATGTCAATCTGCTTCTATGATAAACAGTTGTCTGAATACTGACTCAAAAACTCTTGTCAAGGGTTAAGCATCATAATTACTGACAAAGACATTGAATAGTTGAGCATGTTGCCTTACTGAGGGTTCTTGTTTGATAGTTCACTTTGGGGAGAAGGGGCTCCATTTGACCCTTGAATTGACCCTTCGACCCCTCGATTTTCCAAAAGGCCATAATTTGACCTAGGATTCTGAATATTGCATTTATATTTTCTTTTTCAGCAGGAATTCAAATGGAGATCTTCCTATACACACAGCCGTGAATATTGTTCGGAGTATGTATTTTTGCAAATCTTGGGAGAAAGCCTCTCTCGATTGTTTAGGTCAAACAGACATAAGGACTTCTAAAGTGTTCAATCTACTAGAATCAAACCTGAAAAAGAGAATTACAACCAACCAGTGATGAATCCTTTAGTATTTTTCAAAATAATGTTCAAAGAAAGAGTATATGATAACAAAGGATACAGAGTCAGAACACTGTCGGAATTGCTGCAACAAAATGGAACTGAAATGTACAACCCGATGTGTTTTCTGTGGAGTGATGCATTTGCAACAGAGGGAAGCGTACCATTTCTGTGGAGTGATGCGTTTGCAACAGAGGGAAGCGTACCATTTCTGTGGAGTGATGCATTTGCAACAGAGGGAAGCGTACCATTTCTGTGGAGTGATGCGTTTGCAACAGAGGGAAGCGTACCATTTCTGTGGAGTAATGCGTTTGCAACAGAGGGAAGCGTACTATTTCTGTGGAGTGATGCGTTTGCAACAGCCAGAAGCGTACCATTTCTGTGGAGTGATGCGTTTGCAACAGAGGGAAGCGTACCAGTTCTGCAGAGTGATGCGTTTGCAACAGAGGGAAGCGTACCATTTCTGTGGAGTGATGCGTTTGCAACAGAGGGAAGCGTACCATTTCTGTGGAGTGATGCGTTTGCAACAGAGGGAAGCATACCAGACAGGTGAGTAGTGGTGTTCATTTTCTGATCAATAATTCTTAATTTCATTGTTTCTCTGGGATCTTGTATCGTCTAAATGACTGTGAATGTCTAAATTTACTATAAAATCAATGCAAAGTGATATATCGAAAGGTTTAACCAATCCGCGTCAAGATTACAAACGTTGTTCGTTGAAGAGAAGTTGCTTTATTGGTTAATATGGTTTAGTGGTTAACACTTGATTTGATTGGTTTACACAACACTGTTATGCAAATAGCAAAGCCATTTTAGTACGGCTGCCATAAAATTGCTGCAGCGTTTTAAATGAAAATATAGAATAAAAATAATACTGACGGCCGGTTTATAAATGTTTAACTTGCTCCATAATAATTTGATTTCATATTTCAGTTACCTGCTATTCGATGCGAGACATATTGGAATCAAGTTTTTCTGATCTTGGGTCAGAAGATGACAATGGAGATATACAGACTCCTCTGGATGGATTATTTTTGACCGTCCAACATGAGCAAGTGGTTGATCCGTCATTTCAGTGCAGTACCCAGGGGTTCCATTTGACTCTGGAGTTGACCCTTTGACCCTTGGAATTTCCTAAGAGTCACATTTCTGGCTGAAGGGTCAAATTTTCTCTAAATTGTAGGTAAATTTGGGTATAAAATGGTAAAATCTAGTTCAAAATTATAAAAATGACCCTTGAGATTCAGCACCTAATGGAATCCCTGGTACCTGTGATAAAAGCTTTACAAGGAAAGACAACTTGAAAAGACACATTAGACTTGAGCATTTTTCAGAGACTCACTTCATGTGTACCAGGTGCACACTAAGTTTCAAGACCGACGAAGCTATGAGTGTTAATATGCAGGCAAGACTTGGTGCAGAACAGTATGTGTGCACCAGTTATGGACAAACTTTCATGAAAAATTCTACTTTGGATGAACATTTGGCCACACAGGATACAGACATTCCTACGAGCAAATGTAAGCTGGTTTGACCATTGGACTAGTGTAATCAAGTCTTTACTAGGAGGTATCTATGCTCTGATCTCATAAATTCACACACAAGTTTGAAACCTTACAACTGTTTCAAGTGTGACCGCATTTTGTAATTTATAAGTAATTGCCATGTATATGATGGTGATAATAACATACATTAACATTATTGTTTACTCTGAGAATTCATTGACTTTGTGGAAATATTTAGTATACTACGTTTTAATGAAAATTAACTACAGTGGTGCATGCTTGTAACAAATTTCTGGGGACCTAGAGATTAACTTCGCTCACACCTGTTTTCAGACCCCAAACAATCGAAATTGTTTATTACGTTATAACTGAGCAAGTTTGCGTTAAGATAAGCTTTTTGGGACCCAGAAATTACTGTTTTATATCCAAAATTACGCTATATCCAAATTCACTATAACCCTGTAGTTATACAAGTAAAGTGTTTATTTATTATAGTGTCACCCCTATTTAAAGGGCCAGCCAATTCTGACTTCTGAGCACATTCCTTGTATTTTGCCTTATTTACAATATATTCTATAATGTCTCCTTGTGACATAAGAGGCGAGTCTAAATATGTCTGTTGTTCATTTTTTTGTTCAAATAGTTGTCAAACACTTGTAAAAGATATTAGTATCTAATCGTTATCATGATTTATATTGATAAATAAAGTTTGTTTTGCTGAATATTTCCATGCCCTAGGTTCATAAAAGATCTTTTTAGTTTGCACTCAAATTAAATTCATCTTACACTTTTTAATTACTGACTACAAAAATAGTTGACTGCATTGAAAAATATGAATTAGCTAATCAGCTTTTAGTTATATATCAATTAACACCTAAAAAGTTCTTTAACATTTCCTTTCTTATCATAACTTACAGCATAATTTAGGAAGCCCAATATTGTGGAACTCAAATAACTGAGACTGAACTCAAACTCTTTTCCTCTGTATTTACCAGATGGAAAATGAGAGTTAAAAATATTTTCTTGGAAACTATTGAAATGATCAAGATAAATAAACATTTAAACATTCAATGAAAAGGAACTCAATCAATTCTTTCGTAATTGGAAGAAATAATTTGATGTCGAGTTTGAGCAGAAACTTGAGTGTTTTTGTGAACCTGGGACCACTTTAGCGCCGTTGTTTGATTTCCAACCTTTTTTCAAGTGACGTCATTTCCAGAAAATGTCCCATGTGGCGTCGCCATGTACTGACAGTAAGCAATATTTGCTGCATACGACAATATGAAAACGAAGTGACCATATGGAGTAAAAAGTGTTTCCTGCTTGCAAATAGTGACATCACTTATTGCGTTTTCTTGAAATGACATCACTTACAGAAAAGGTTGTTGAAATTAAGAAGATTCGAAGTTTTATGTAACAGTCAAGAAAATTTGTATCATTTTCATCAGATAAATCGATATGTTACAAGTTTACTGACATAAAAGTGTGATTTCTCGACAAATACAGTAAGTACCTGATGAACTATTGAAACAGACTATACTGTCTATGAATAATCTCACTACGGAGTAATTTCTATCAAATCTCCTAGGAAGACATCTCCCCTTACAGGTAACGGAGTTACTATAGTGTAGCATAATCGAGTGACCACCAATGGTAATATCTCGGCATTTTTTCATGTTGCACAACATATCTTGACCTTCAGCTTGCAACTAATTTGCTTCCTTCAGATTGCTCCGACCATCTTTTTGGCGCAGCGTACTAACATGTTTTGGTATTTTTACATATCAGTGTTGTGTAAACCAATCAAATCTTTGTAAACCACTAAACTAACTTCTGTACAACCAAACAACGTTTGTTACCTTGATGTGTATTGGTTAACCTTTTGATAACGGGTACATTACCTTATCAAATCCACTGAATTTCGGTAAATTTACCGAAATCCATTTTCCCTTGCCGAAATCCACTTCTAATACAAGATATTTCTTGTTTCTACATCAAATCAATCCACCTTTTTGTGCCTCCATACTAAATTACGCTTTGCCTACAAAGGTTTGTGCCATGTACATACAATGTGGATTAGCATGATATTATATGATATACAAAAAGAAACCAATTTTTGTAGAAATATTATTCATCAATCAGAATTGGTGACATTGTTAATCTTTCCTGATTGACAAAAATGCTGTGGCATCGAAAATGAATTTTCCCCATACATGTTGTGTGCTGCTGTCATTATAGAACAGAAAACACAATTTTATATTTCAATTCCTTTATTAATAACATGAATCAAATACTGCAGCTGGACAACAATAACTTATAATACAAGAGAACTATGATTGCCCTGAATCGCTCACCTGAGCGCCTGAAATGTTTGGTACTATGAGTCAAACAAACAAACAAATGCCCTTTTATTCACGTTTTCGTTGTAATTTACACATCCTTATTCTGTCTCTTCTCTCTTTCAAGATTTCACCGAACTACTGTAAAACTGATTTTATTGGCGACAATGTAATTTTCGCAGTAATTTGCAATTCCACTATCTCACAAATTTACAACTAATGTGCAAAATGTAATGCTGACACAATATTAGACAAGTGTATCCACAATTATGTGAATTCTTCAGTCTCGTAAAACTGCAGATGCAGACATTCTGGAAGAATTTCACAACACGAAAATGAAGTTTTTAGAGATTTCTGAAATAGGAATTTAACAAATCTGTACATCCGAACATGTGTACTTTATCTGTATCCTGGAAACTTGAATGCTTCCATGAAAACTGAGCTGAACATCACTTATTTATGTTGGAATTTCAGTTTTGTTTCCATTCTGTAGCAGGAATGCTGTCCGTGTTTCTGATTCTGTACGCTTTGTTTATAACTACTCTTCATTATTTTGAACAAGAGGCCCAGGAAGGCCCGACACACTACTGGCTTCAATGAGCACATTGACATTTGACAAGCATTGTTCTTGACAAGACATTTTTCAAAATTATTCTCTATAGAAAACATGTGACCCCGGGGCTGTGCTGTTTAGGAGAATTTTCAAATTTTCTCATGTACGAGGGTTGTCCGGGAAGTTCGCGGAATTGTGTCATAAAAAACTCAAATGTCGTTCAAATTGTATGTACATTGGTACCAATAAAGTCTGATGCAATTTATATTAAGTGAACAAATTTTGCATATTTCGTCAAACGCTAAATCTAGTTTTCTGGTATCCATGACAACACCTATATGTTACTTTGACGCAGGTCATAATTACCTCAAACTTTTGAAATCGGTTAAAACTATATAACGTTGTAGCGTCATAATTTGACATACTAAATTGGCGCTAAAATTTGTGACGTTACTGTCACGTCATGACGTCATTTCATGAAAATTTGAAGATGTTATCTTTAGCCGTTACTAATAAACATCCGGTTACCATAACGTTGGTCACAAGGAAGCATGACGTCGACTGGTGACATGGAATTACGCAGCGTCGTAAAGTTTTGCGTCGGTTTGAAGAAATCACCTGCAGAGACACTACGCTTGATTCTAGATTCAGACACTCTACCAAAATGTGGGAAAACATTTGTATACAAATGGCATGATCGATTTAGCAACGGAAGGACATCCGTCAAAGATGACGAGAGACCGGGTCGGCCATCCAGGGTAGCGGTTAAAAACAAAGATAGAGTGCGCCACCTTGTGAATTGCGATAGACGTTTGACTGTCAGGGCCATAGCAGAGGAATTAGGAGTGACAAACTCTGTAGTTCTGGAAATACTAACCAAAGATTTAGGAATGTCCAAGGTGTCAGCGCGATGGATCCCACGTATCCTTAAAGAGCAAGACAGGTGCCGTAGAGTGGAATGCTCGCGTTCATTTCTGCAGCGTTACGAATCGGAGGGAGAAACATTCTTAGACAGAATAGTGACAACGGATGAGACTTGGTTACACTATTTCGATCCTGAGACTAAACGCCAATCTTCCGTCTGGAAAACACCTAGCACCCCACCACCGCAAAAGGCAAGACGCCAGAGAAGTTGTGGAAAAGAGATGTTCATCTTCTTCATGGATCGGCATGGAATGTTGCTTCAACATCGGGTCAGAGACAGCTGCACTGTCAATGCAGAATATTACTCTGAGGTAAGTAAGTTTAGTAAAGTTCTATCGTAAATAATTAAAACAGTCTTAAATCATCTTATTTTTATAATATGACTATGTATTATTTTACTGTTTTAATCGTAAATGAATCCATATCCACATTGAAATGAATTTGATTTTTCAGGTATTGCGACGCGATCTGGTACAGGCACTACGCCGGAAGCGACCACATCTGGAGCTTGACAATGTTATATTACACCAGGATAATGCCCCAGCACATAGAGCACATATCACTATGCTAGACATAGCGCTTCTTGGATTCGAGCTGCTGGAGCATCCCCCCTACAGTCCAGATCTCGCCCCTATGGACTTCCGCGTATTTCCTGAGCTAAAAGCCCAACTGAGGGGGCAGCGGTTTGAGACATCGAATGAGTTACGGATTGCTGCAGGACGGATTGTTGCTAATACATTCGACAGTGAATGGTATAAACAAACATTCACAAAGTGGATATATCGACACCGCAAGTGCGTTGCAACGCGTGGAGATTACGTCGAGAAAACTAATCGGTGTCTTCATTTTGATGACGTTTGACGTTAACGTTTCTTACCGTGCGGCAAAGTGATAACAGTCAGTATGTTTGACGTACATGTAAAATTTTATTGTTTATTGTATTTTAATGAAATTCTGGCAATTAAGCACTCGAAAAAAGATACTTATCACTGTCATTTTTGTTTTTCATTATTCGGTCCCTTTAAAAAATTATAACACACTTCCGCGAACTTCCAGAACAACCCTCGTAAGTCTATGGGTTTTGATCCCAGAGGCATAATTTGAGCGATCTTGGTTGGATAGCAATTAACAATGCTACATACCAAACATCAAAACCCTGGGCGTGCGGTTTTGCAGAAGATTTTCAATTTTTCCCCCTGTAAGTCGATAGAATTCATGCGACCCACAGGACAGGCCAATTTGGACCCCAGAGGCATAATTGGTAGGGGACCACTATTTAATACTAAAATACCAAATATCAAAACCCTGGGCATTCTGGTTCTGGAGAAGAATTTATAAGATATTCCCTATAAATTCTATGTAAAACATGTGACCCTTGGCGCTGGGCAAATATTGACCCAAGGGACATGATTGGAACGATCTTGGTAGAGGACCACTAAATTCGCCATGAAGCTTTTTTCAGCTTTAATTCCAATATCTTTGATGGATGAGAAGCCTTCACTTTTGAAGAATCCAAACTATCGAGAAAGGCTTCCGTCCAAGAATGGAAAAAGTACATACTTCGCACAATATCAATGGCTGTGTATATAGGAAGATCAGTATCAACTTTCAGGCTGAAATAGAAAACATACAATACAATCTCCAAAACCTGAACTAAGACAACACACTCAACTATTCAAACGCTTTCTCAGTAATCATGATGCTTAACCCACGACCCGGGATATTCAGGCAACTGTCTATAATAGAAGTAAATTTAGTCAGACTATCGGCTTTTTAAGAAAACAAAATATACCAGGACGGCATGAAAGAAAGGGGGTAGATTGAGATGATAATCTAGGAGTTAATTTATTCTATTCTTAACCTGGATTTTCTGATTACAAGAAGGATGATAGGTCTGTTAACATTGGGGGACATGATCCTCAGATCTTAAAATATAATTCCAACCACTTGTGTGAAGTTTTAGGTAACTGTCTATCATAGGTGCAGATAACGTAAACACCATGAATAAAAGTATTCAAAGTACCCTGGAAGGTTATTTTTGACAGATGTCGACCTCAATTCAAATAAAATAATACATAATAATAAAAGTACATTTTGTAATTAAAACAAGTTAATTTCAATATAAATTGAAGATTTAAGGATAAAATAACAAAAGATCAACACTCACAACAATCCTTTTAGTGGTTTAGGAGATGTTGTTTATAGTTTCCACTATATATACATAAGGGAACAAGGCCTTCACCCCGACGGCCGTGTGTTTCGACGGAACTTAATAATTTATGCAATCTTGTAAGAGGACCACTAGGCAATGCTACACACCAAATATCAAAGTTGTAGGCCTTATTGTTTTGGATTTTTTACTCATTCTTTTCTTTTAGAATTTCTATTTTTAACAGACGGACGGACATGGGCAAAACTACATGCCCCCTTATAGAGTGGGGGCATAATTATAAAATAAACCTCTACTTACGTCACATGACGTTTAACAGGAAATGATGCACATCTAATGCCAAGACTCATAGCTTTAGCATATGATATACGTGGTCTGTGGTTGAAGTCTTGCACTCCACCAACAATATATATACAATTAGTATCAAAGTCGTCCAAAGGTGGCCCATTCGAAGACAAGTACACCACCTGTTCAGGAGGAAATAAGTCTAAAAAATGCTCTTCATGAAAATGACAACCAAGAAATATAGATTCAGAATTGTTGTAGTCTGCCATTCTTATATTTTTTCTATAACTAGTTAAATGAATGCTCAGTGGCTCAGGGTGCAAAGAATTGTTTCTTAAAGCACGTATAATACCCTCCACAGAACATTTCAGCTCTTTGGCATAAAGATCATTAAAGTCAAGGTCAACAATGATAGGAATCTCCGACTTCATGGCTGTAAGTTTATTCCACTTGTAAATGTGTTTGTCTCTAATGGGAGATAGGTGATACAAGTGATCATACATGGCCTCATCTTCTTCTAACAACCTGTTATCTTTTAATATCTTCAGTTCTCTTACGGCTCTCCGATTTTCTTTCCGATAAAGTAGACATAAATAGTCATAATACGCAGACCTTGATTGACGTAGGTGCAATAATTCCCACCATTGAGCAGTAGTAATTACACTAGGCATCTACAAAACCAAAACGTGAAAATGAGCTATAAATTATCTGTCATACTGTCAACAAGATAAATGTGGCATCTACAAACCAAAACGTGAAAATGAGCTTTAAATTATCTGTCATATTGTCAATAAGATATACATTTAAGATTAATTATAAGGAACATTTAGGTGAAATTATATCGAAATTGGGCAAGTAGTTTTTGACAAGAGGTCAGGTGTGAAAAACATTAGACTCCTCGTAGTATACATGTATATTTTTTGTTTGTATTTGCTTTTATTTATCGTTGCCACCGGTTTCCCATATGGGCGACGCCTCCGGAAGAATATTTAGTCATTTTAGATTTTTGGAGGATAGTGCATGATACAGGAGATGCCCCAGTTCCAGAAGCACCCCTGGTTCTTTTACGTGCTCCAGATAAAGCATCATACACGGGACCTCGGTTTTTAAAGTCTCGTCTGAAAGACTGTTAGTACTATTAGTGATGGAGCGTGGAATCGAACCTGCGATCCCTTGAGTACTAGTCGAGCGCGTTACCACTGGACTACGGATCCGCTACAACATGTATATATATTCCTTGTAGCATATATACATATTCTATAATAGGACAGAAGGGAGAGAACTCTAATTGGGATAAAGGGAAAGAATGCGTGGTTGAGGGTCACCCAGAAACATTTGTGTGGAGTTTTATCAATACTGGGC
Source organism: Mactromeris polynyma (assembly GCA_032209605.1). Lineage (NCBI taxonomy): Eukaryota > Metazoa > Mollusca > Bivalvia > Venerida > Mactridae > Mactromeris > Mactromeris polynyma. The sequence goes on along the minus strand of JASFXZ010000010.1, from coordinate 13,561,570 downwards.
GCGTACTTTTTGACAAGATTTTTTATATTTTTACTCTCTTTTGCCATGGCAACCATATTTTTATGATGAATTGAATGCTTTGAACAATTTTGAAAGGGAACCACTTAAGGATTATTTCTGTGAACTTGCATAGTGACTATATAGTGTGCTGTGTTTATAATAGTTGCCTTGCATGACTATTGTGTTTTGGGTTTTAATTTTAACAGATAATTTCCGAGTTTTTACAAGTTTTGCAACTTATTTATTTGTTCTCAGGCAAGTTTACATAAGAACTTTGGATAAACGATTTAAAATTAGAGAAAGCATGTGCCCCTCTTCGAAGGGTGGCATAAAATTGTGTTTTCTGTCGGCAAACCAGAATTATTGACCAGAAATATCACATATCACAGGATACTGATCTGCGCTAATGTTTTTCCACTGAAAGGTAAGGAATACAAGGTGAGCTGACAGAAATGTTTACTTCGTATTGTAAATTATCAACCCCATTTTTCTCTAAAAACTTACTTTGCACTTACCCATTTACCTTCGTTGCGCCACTCTTCAAGGAACCATTCAATGAATTTTTTTCTCTTTAAATTTTCATCATCTAAGTTTTCCATGAACTCCTTAGTTCTCCGGCTTACAATATTCTGATGACTTCCCTCATTTTTATCTCCACCATCATCATGGAAACCAACTCCTATCGATTGTCTAAAACAGCGGACTGAAAAGAAATAATCTAAATTATCAATATATATCGAATAATTTCTACCGTTTCTATACAGGACTGCATTTCTCTTCATGGCAGTCTTTTATGATGTAGGCCTAAAGTTTTACATGCAAGTATGGTATAACGCTATAATATACAATTAAAACAAGCGCATGGTTGTCATTAGACCTTTTAAAGATTCAAGAGACAATGACCCTTCAGCTTAACAGTCTTGCCTTGGGCGAGGTTGAACTGTTAACTTCACAATCCCTGATTACGGCACGAGTACTGGTTAGTATAAAACCCAGACAGCGGTCATCAAGAGTGATTCATATATGTTTGAATCTGAAACGAATAAGTTTATCAAACTAGATGCCAAACATGAAATATCTTGAAAAAAGATGGTCGGTGCAATCTGAAGCAAGCAAATTAGTTGCAATCTGAAGTTTCAGATTTGTTGTGCAACATAAAAAATTGCCGAGATGTTAAGATTGCTGGTCACTCGATTATGTTACACTATAGTAACTATTCAAAGCTGCTATTTCAAGCAAGCAGAACCATAGTCAGTTTAACACATGTCTAAAGACGAAAATATCAACAGAGTTATCTAGTGAAAGTTGTGAAACATACACTACACATATAACAGTGGCAATATTACAGAAACATCTTAAGTAAAATTTCATCCTTAAATTTACATTTTCCTTAACTGGTTTATTTAACATACAGGCTATTATATGGTCAAATCAAGAGTGATAAATGAATAGTATTAATATGTTGTTGTCATTATCATTAAAAAACTGAAAATATTTAAGATTCACTTAATTAAGTACTTCTATAATAAGGGCCCAGAATTGAACAAAGTGATTAATTTATGCAACAGACTTCATGAAAGTAGTCTCCAACATTTAAATCATCACTTACCTTGTACATACGAGAGCCAAGGGAACAAACGCCATCTATTGGATAATGACCTAAGATACATGGTCTGACAACTCCCAGGTTCTAAAATAGAAATTTTGCCTTCATAATTAAAACAGTGAAGGCTCTGAATCCCTCACCTGGGGCAATAATTCACAAACATTGTAAGACTAAAATTTCAAATTTTATATTTACTAGCCTTTCGTTTTCATTACTAACGAAATTTTGTCTGTATAGTTGTTATTGCCCACTCATGACTTTTTGCTAATTTTTATTAAAATCTATACTGTAATAACAGCGTAAGAGCAAAAAGAACATTCACTATTTTAAAGTCTAAGAGTGAGTTTAGGTCTTAAAATGTTTGTGAAGAAGGCCCTGGTATGATGGTCCTGTTTCATAGGCAGCAAAATTTCATTGAACTAAACATTCTCACAAAGTTAGCAAAAAGTTTGATTTCCAGCATGGTATGCAAGGGTAAGGTTACTATAAATTTATTAAAATGCTAGATTATCATCCAAATGTATGGTATAAAAATTCACTCAAGCTCAATATTTCGGCCACACTGGGCCTTTATCAAGAGCAAAGAACACAATATCAATATATAATAGATTTGTATGTCTACTCATCAAATCATACATTGGTGGGGGTTGGACACCACCCTCGCCTCCCACTGAAGACTTTTGTTTTCAACCCCCCCCCCCCCCCCAACAATAAAAAGTTCCTGCGAGGTTGCTATTATGATGTCAAACCATCATGTAAAGTATCAAAGCAGTACCTTGATTAGTTACTGAGAAAGCTAGGGGACTTAAACAAATCAAAGCACAAAAGTGCTGTGGGACGGTACCACTCGTCTCTGTAGCCAATCTGGCAACTAGTTGCATACACGTTTCCGTTTTGTAACTAGACAGTTTTATAATATCAAAGTATGTGTTTATAGGTAAAATGGTTTGCATGGAATATGAAACAAAACTAAAACATAAGACAGAAATGCGAAAAAGAATAAAAAATTATTGAAAAATAGTAAACATTTTTTCCTAGAGATCTTCAAATTGACTTGTCCTAGAAATGCTAGATTTACAAACCGAAATAAAGAAAAATGGTCAGTAATAATGGTAGAACCTTATAATTGTAAAACAAGTGAAATGTTTGTCACAATTGAAAATAAATTAAATATAAAGATATCAAACCGCTTTATGTAACGTCCGTGAATATATAATTAAAAAATGACATATTGAATTATATCAGCACTAACTTAAGAGTAAAATCAGTATACCTGGGCATAAAGTTATGATATCACTAGCTTGCTATAGGTGTTGAGTTATCTTGTTGTAGGGCCACACCAAATTTTTTTGTTCTACTGATTTCCCCCCAAAAATGGGCGAGCGAAAAAAAAAATTAAAATATATTTTTTTCAAATTCTTTTATTCGAGCGAGCGAAAGAAAAATGTATATTATGATATCAGTATGAAGCTGAAAAGGGTAATAGAAACTATACAACAGGATACCCACAGAAACTGACTAGATATCATAATGATAATTAAGTGCCAACATTTTAAACATGATAGACAGACGCGACAAATGACAATATAAAGGTAAATTTTATAGAATTTATTATGCCTGTATATACGTTTGAAACTAATAGCCTTTGTGAACAACTTTGCCTATTCATTGTACTTCAAAAGTGGGCCGAGTCGGACCGGAATGTGTGAACAACTTTGCCTATTCATTGTACTTCAAAAGTGGGCCGAGTCGGACCGGAATGTGTGAACAACTTTGCCTATTCATTGTACTTCAAAAGTGGGCCGAGTCGGACCGGAATGTGTGAACAACTTTGCCAATTCATTGCACTTCAAAAGTGGGCCGAGTCGGACCGGGCCGAGACTGTAAGTGGACCGAGATGACCCTTTACCGGTTATGCGTAATCCAAAATAGTACGCTTCCGCTGATTGGCTCATAGACTGTTCGACCCCAAAACAAAACAATTGACACTTCGACCCCTGACAGTTTCACCCCGGTCGAAACGTCTTGATAACGACTGATTAATATGGTCTCGGCTTATCGTCTATGTTTTACGTAATTTATGCAATGTTTACACAGATTGTTGTCGGTACTTTTAAATCAACCTATTATTTAATATTATAACAGGAAATAAATAATATGCAATACATATGTTATATTAGAAGTGTGTTTCAGTTATTGAAAACAGATTTCGTAAAATGGTCGGACATTTCAGTGAATTTCAGCATGGTTGGGTACCAGTCTGATAGCATTTGGGTCACGCAGTGTGTATTAATATATTGCTTTAAACCCATCTGAACTCCTCATGAACTCCACAGAAACAGCTAATTATTTCACAAACCACTTTAGCAGGTCACCTTTTCAATATTTCATTTTATTGAAACGCTTGTGATATTATCTAGGTTGGTAAACTTTGGAACTACTTTTGTCACTTAGTAATTGGGTCAATGTGTATGAAATTGACGTTTTCCCGGCCTTCAGTCTGTTTTGCGTTTTGAAAACGGGAACCAATTGTTGTATGCCTCTCAAAATTGCCACTACTATAGACGGTACCTGAGCGGTACCGTCCAAAAACAATAAAATTTCTATGTTAAAAATGGGCATTACTTTGACAAAATACTTGCATGAATAATGGCACTTTCCTGTGTGGTTGCTATTATGATGTCAAACAATCATGTGAAGTTTCAAAGTTATATCCCAAATGGTTTCTGAGGAAAATGGGACTTGAACAAAAAAACTTAACAAAAATTCTAAGTTAAAAAGGGGCATAACTTTCACAAAAGGCTGTCAAGAGTTATGAAACTTTTCCTGGTGGTTGCTATTATGATGTCAGACAACTACATTAAGTTTCAACGTTCTACCTTAGTTACTGAGAAAAAGTGGACTTTAACAAAACAAACTTCACAAAAATTCTAAGTTGAAAATGTGCATAACTTTCACAAAATGCAGTCAAGAGTTATGAAACTTTTTCTGGTGGTTGCCATTATGATGTCAGACAACTGTGTTGAGTCTAAAAGCTCTACATTGAATAGTTCCTGAGAAAAAAGAATATGTTTTGTACATATTACTACAGATATTTGTAGCTTAAGTATGCTTTATTTGCCTAAACTCGTGGACAAATTCTAAAAATAGCCTTTGAATGCGTGATGACGTCACGGAAACGCACATGTGATTTTATAAAAAAGACAAAATACCCATTATCTACATCTTATATGATTTGCATATCATCTCTTGTGGTCTTTATAAAAAATCAAAGTCATTTGTAACATCCGTTGTAACAAATAAACGTGAATGGTGTTTTTCCTTATTCCGTGGGCTGGAGGCAGTCATATTGAAAACATGAATACAAGTCTCGCCAAACTATTATATTGATCACACATTCAAAGAAATGCAACTATTGAACCTATAAAACACTAACAAGTTTATTGTCTATGTATTTAACGGTATACTTAATAGCAATATGGACAAAGGAACTCCCCGTGTCTTCTTACATGTGAACCCTCAATGTAGAACATAATCTATTTAAAGTGATGTACCAGTGTCAACACTACGTACACTCTGTCCACTTAACTATAACAATTTCATTACATTAAGGAGTAAAACTTGCCTGTAGGTAAAAGGAATAACGTTTATTGATGTATGAAATTACAGAAAATGGTAATAAAATGTTTTCCATTTTAATATATTCACATGCCAGGACGTTTGGCGAAATGAAATATTTTATTCTCTATTCTAATAAACGATAGTTTGGTGAGACATAATTAAACCAAGGTCGCGCAGGCGCACAGCTACGAAAACAATAACTCGTCATCGCCGGTACGAAAAATGTAAACAAACAAGAAAAAGCAGCTTAAATAAGAAGGTTACTATGGCAATTACGACTGTTTAGGAAAAAAACAAGCAAAAACATCGATTATTTCAATTATTGGCTGATAAATAAAGTTTCAAACGCATTTTGTTGCTAAATCATTAACGCGACACTTCTATACAAATGACCAGATAGAACGTTTGATGATCCAATCCTTCTAACCTGAGAAATGTACGTGTTTACTTGCCCACGACTTAAGGAAAACCCACGAGATTAGGAAAGGCAACCATATATATATCAATATATGGACACATTTTTACATTATCTAGCGGTAATTTTAAAGGAATTTTTACACCCACGAACACTATAACTCCATTTCCCACAAAGTTCCAGGACATAGATATGTTGAGAACATTTAACGCATTTTAAATGGAAACAAAAGTACCTCCGTTACATAATAGAGCCAAATTGTATGTCGCGAAATCATATGACTATTGTAAAAAAATGAGTTTACCATAAATACGAACCCTAGCATTTACTTTCCTCCATTCTTTTAAAAAAATTATACTATAAGATTGACATTTTTACGCACTAATCAACAGTCAAATTAATGTCAGGTCTTCGATAGAGCATCCAACATCCGACTCCCTTTGGGTTATCGCTGTGATATTAGCGGGGGTAGGCTAAACGCAAACCGTCAGAATATATTTCTGTCCAAACCAACAGAATGTACGCATATTTTGCCGCGTGTAATGCGCGGACGAGAAGTATTTGCGGGTCGTTATTCCTGACTGAGTAGCATCTAGCATTTAAATATATATACCGATATGTACCGTAGTTGATGTTTTAGTCTCCATGTGTGAAATAAAAACCAATCTTTATAGAATAAGTTGTGTCTAAAATAGTGTTTTATACGTTGTTAAATTTGGAAAGTGAAAAATGTAGATTATATGTCACTCAGAAACATCTACTTTTACATACGTTTCTTATCTCCAAACGAGGAGAAATGTCCAATCCCTTAGGATACTTGGACTTCTATATGTCTTATATGTCCAATCGATCAGAATACATGTCTCCTATATGTCTTATATGTCCAAACCACCAGGATATGTGGTCTCCTATATCTTTATATGTCCAAACCGCCAGAATACATTGTCTCCTATATGTCTTATATGTCCAAACCACCAGGATATGTGGTCTCGTATATGTCTTATATGTCCAAACCACCAGGATATGTGTTCTCCTATATGTCTTATATGTCCAAACCGCCAGAATACATTGTCTCCTATATGTCTTATATGTCCAAACCACCAGGATATGTGGTCTCGTATATGTCTTATATGTCCGCGTGATAGCGATAAGGGGAGATTACTGCGTAGGAGATTGAGCGCAAGGTTGACAGCTACATCTA